>JARKIA010000085.1:0-640118 GCA_029289565.1 Mycena galericulata
TCTTCTCCCATCTCCCCCGTCCCTCCCTATCCCTTCCCTCCGTTGTGGCCTCATGTTACCTCGCACATCGGCCCTTCAAACCTTCCAAGCTTCAAACTTCCCATCTTCACTACCTGCACCTGTCCCAAACTGATCCAAGCCGCTGCTTCAAGATCTTCAAGCCATCTGCTGTCGACTCGGTATAGAGGACAATACCTCCTCATCAAAGCCTCCGCTGTTTCTCTTGCGGCTTCTCTATCTGACCTGTGTTTTCACTGTGCATTACTCCGGCCTCATCAAGTCCCATGCGCAAGAGTTCGCCCCTTCCAGATCCATCGGATATGTGCGCCGTGGTCTTCCCGAGGTGAATTATGAAGAGTTTGTTTTCGTCCTCTCACGCCCGTCCCACAGTTCTCTTCCGACTACATAGGCCTTACATTACCGAGATCTGCGGTTTCTTTTCAAAGTGCGGCAACAGTTCTAATTGTGAGTTTTCACTCCTTTGACATTGTCCTCACTTCTCACCTTTTTCCTTTTGCTTCTTTCTTGTACGCCAATGATTCGAACGCAAGGATCGTTGTCAGCACCCATGTGCCCGCTTGTGTCACACCCGCCTGCCGTTGTGTGTGCCGATCCCGTAGTTTGCGCCCATGTTACGCGCCGCTCGTCCCGTTGTCACCTGTGTTGGTTATGTGTGTATGCCCAGTGTTTATCCACCTTCCCTCATCTGTATCGTAGTGCAATCCATGTCTTAGTACCCATGAATTGATCCATTTTTGCATTACTTTTGTGCTGTACGAGACAACTATATGAGTTATTGCTGGATATTGGGCACTATTGAGTGCTACTGAGGCTGCCTGTCAGTGCTACGAAGAGCTACCAGGCGCTATGATACTTCCATGCCAGAGCTACCAGCGGCTATCAAGCCTTGGCGGAGAGCTACGCGGTGCCAAATAATGGGGACTTGTCGACCTGGCTATCACAAGTATCGGAGCTATCAGGCGGTACGTAGCCATGTGATTTTTTCCTGATGAAACTAGCACTAGCAGTGTCATTCATATTGTCTCATCCTTGGGCTTCCTATGCTCAAGCCACGGGCAATGTGATGACTGAGCACATGTAATCCAAATGCTCCATCTTATTCATCTCAAAAACAAATTGGCAGTGTTTGCAGATGACTAACCATCTGCTGAGAAGGCTCATAGCAGATGATCTGTACCCACAACATTTTTCTCGGTACAAAGTGTATAGTGGACACCAGGATTAGGGCTGCAGGGCATGAGTGAAAAGAGTTGTTTTTACTTGATATTGCATAAAGAAAATATTCGAGCTATGTATACTTGGGTTGGTTCCCTCATAATTCAACAAGGCAACACCTTTATCCATCACTGTGAGCAGGCTAGGCTGTCAGTTCAAGATTTTGCTCTTGAGCATAGAAAACCTGGACTTGCATTGTGTGCCAAGGAAATTATGCACTTTTTCACCAGTTTTTTCACTATAAAAATTGAGTTGTTCAACCAATGTTGGGAATTTGAACTCACACCAGGTTGAACCGGCCACGGAGACCATATACGTGAGGCATCAGAACCAGTTCCACATCAAATCCAAATCAGTGACATTTAATGATTATCAGATCTGGCATGGACCAGCTGTCATCCACCACTGAGGTCTACCTTTATGGTCTGCATCTCCTTCACATTTTCAGGGGACCTGCAAGATTGACTGAACTTTCACAAGATCACCAAGTGATCAGTATTATGTGAGGGAGAACTGACCGATAGAATAAAATGTGGAGCAACAGCTAGCGATGGTGATCTGGGGTCATCCAGTAATCCTTCGCCTCCCATCAAAGCTTTGTGTGTTCAAACACACCGTGACTTCATCAGTTTTGGGCCACTTTTAGTTTGATCCAAAATGAGAAATTTTAAGTGGAAGAAAAAGTGGGCAGAAATTAGCCTTGATACTTGTCATTTTAAAGGCCGCCGAAATTGATGCCGAAACAACGAGCTTTTTTGTAAAGTTTTGAGCCGACCAAAACGGAACATTAGGGACCTTCAAAGCTCAGATTTCGAGCTCATTTCGACTTCATTTCAATCTCATTTTTGTTTCTATTTCATGTCCTCGAGGTGTGTGTACTGTAGTTCATACTCTGCTGATCCTCGAGGATGATGCCAAAATAGAGCTCTTGCCGAGGTTCGGTTCGGGGATCCCGGATGAGATGAAATAGAAACAAAATAAAGGCGAAATGAAGTCGAAATGAGCTCGAAATCTGAGCTTTGAAAGTCCCTAATGTTCCGTTTTGGTCGGCTCAAAACTTTACAAAAAAAACTCGTTGTTTCGGCATTGACTTCGGCGGCCTTTAAAATGATAAATATCAAATCTGATTTCGGCCCACTTTTTTTCTTACATTCAAAATCTCTCATTGGATTACAGCTAACGTCAGTACTGAAGGCGCGAACAGAAATTTCTTGTTTTGGGATGTTTTCAGAGAATTGTCAGTAACTCCAGTTCCGAACCGATTCGGATGAAACCTAGGTAGATCTGTCGGGCTAATTCAAGCGCAATTAGTGATAGAAACGAATTTGTAAAAATATGGTTTATTGGGTAATCTGTGGTTTTGGGCTGTTTTCGGGCTGAATGCTGTCTAGCATGCCCAGAACATGTCCCACTGACCTAATATTTTGGGAAGGACAAAATATATGCCTGTAGAAACTTGTAATAGGGCCAAAATTATATAAAAACAATAGATGTAATCCGTACAATATTTCTGAATGTCAAAGCTGCCAAATTTCTCCAATGCAGCTGCAGGAGTAAAACGAAATTATCTGTACTTCTGGTTCTATGACAAGTTTCTCTAGGCATATATCTTGTTCTTCCCAAAGTAGTAGGTCACTGGGACATGTTCTGGGCATGCTAGACAGCATTCAGCCCGAAAACAGCCCAAAACCACAGATTACCCAATAAACCATATTTTTACAAATTCGTTTCTATCACTAATTGCGCTTGAATTAGCCCGACAGATCTACCTAGGTTTCATCCGAATCGGTTCAGAACTGGGTGAGTTACTGACAATTCTCTGAAAACATCCCAAAACAAGAAATTTCTGTTCGCGCCTTCGGTACTGATGTTAGCTGTAAACTTTGGGTGGCCCAAAATTGACAAAGTCACGGTGTGAAAGTGTGAAAGTGTTCATGTTTAACGTGGATTGTTTGTTCTAAATTGTGGTGGGCTGTGCAAGATCACATGGTCACGAGGCTTGGCTCACTAAGCTGTGATGTCATACTATCTGTCTAAACATTTTCTCTTCAGTGCTCCTTCCATTCGGACGTGCCACGAATCCCAGATATGGGGCCCAATCCTCAGAGAATGATACTCACCATCAGACAGAGATCAACAATAACCATTTCAGCTGACAGTGTTGTGGATTTGGCAAAATCTACCCTGGTCTTGAGTCCGTGTGATGCATTGGTGCGCACTAGACACAAGGAAGGGAAGGGCTCAGAAATGGGGATCTGTGGTCAGAAGATTGGCTGCTGGAAGGCCTTTCATAGGGTGAGTGTTTTCTTCTTCATTCCAAAAGCAATTGAGCAAGACATCCTGTTGACTGGGTGCATGTCTATTATTCCTTCGACCCATCTCCCTTTCCTGGTCTGCCACTATTGCATTATTTTACACTGAAATCTTGCTCTTGGTTGGTTTCTAGCATCAAATCAAGCATTGTTATAGCCGCAGGGTTGGTGTAAAGACCACACATTCCTGCAGACATGCCTCTGATACAGTTTTCCAGCTTCCCAATGGTGGGGCACAGTACATATGCCAGCTCAGCAAATGCAGTGCAAAGTTGCATGGCTCAGTGGCATCACTTCAAGCACACATTGAAAATGCACACATGAAGAACTGGCCACTTCCTTGTCCCTTTACCAATTGTGCCCCACATAGTCTTGGATTTCAACAACCACCAAGGATCACTTTCACCCGCAGCCGAGATCTTATCACACATCTCAAGGAAAAGCATGCAGATCTTCTTGGCCGAGACATTGACCTGAATGATCCAATACTGTGTCCCAGGTGGGAGCCACTCCCTCCCACTCACATTTGGGCACCACCACCACTTCCACTCTCCAATGATATCCAACTAGGCAGCCTCTTCATTGGCTCAGTCACACTCCACTCTACCCCACGCTTCATGCGGATGATTTCAGGCCCAAACATCACCTCCCTCCCTGCCTCCCATGCCCCCAGAACTCCTAAAGGGCGCCGGATGCTCCGGTCCCATCCTGACCATGAACCATCACCTTCCATTCACCCTGGGTCCCACTACGAGTTTGATGACCTCCCAAAGATTGATGCAGAAATCACAAACATCTTGGGTACTCCTCATTGTGTGGTACAGCTCATCGACAAGGGGTTGTCGAGGAAAGATTTGGTCCGTGCACTGCCTATATGTGCTGTGCCACTGGTGGCGAGACCACCACCACCTACCAGTATCTTTTATCCCTTTTTGCGGGAGCAGGTGCTAGCAGAGTATGCTCTTGGCAAGGGTGCTGCTGCCGACGAGACCAAGAATCTGGATTGGGATTAACTTTAATCAAGCTTTCGGAACGCTAGTCAACAACTAATCTTATTCTTTTTTCTTGAATGGAGTCCTGTACTACACCCACATGTTGCTTGTGGTAGGGTTGAAAACATCATAGCGAGCTCTATTTACCCTGTTGCTGTGTCCGGTACTCTGTCCAGTGGGCAATTGGTGGAGCAGGCTTGATCATCCAGGGTAGGTGTCGGCATGTCACCAATGTTTCTGTGCTAATTCAGAACCCACAAAAAAGTACCGAAATGCCGCACCCGGAATTTAGAATCAAGTCCAATCCGCAGCGTGGAAGAAGATCACCGACACCGTTCGTGAGGTGGGTGAGAAAATATATTGTCAAGTTCGTCTTCAATAAATATACTGGGGCTGGCAAAGACTCATTTGTCCGATGCAGCTCTTGCACGGTAAGTGTACTCCGTCGTGCGGGCCTCAGATCTACTTGAATGTTTCCATATGGTGGGCTGATCTATCCACCTGGATGCTCCTCAGCAAACACTTGCTGGTATGGTAAATTTGCAAAAGTATGTGTGTGGGACGAACTAAATAATTCACATACCTAGCCCGTTTACGCGCCGTTGCACTCGCTGCCCGCGGAGGACATTTTCCGGTTCCTCCCCGGATCCACTGGATTCGTAACAGTGAAATTTACTGAACGCATGTCTCATCTGGCAACTCTCCAGCCACCCAATCCCATCATCCGGATTGTGCAATTCAAAGAAGCTGCCGTTAACGCGAAAAAGCCCGGGTTTGACGGGGTTGAGTATGCGGGCGTTTCCCTATTGGTATTTTATCAATTGACGGTCGGTCTGCAGTACACGGCACAAATGCCTACCTAGTCCACCAGTTCCTTGACTCAACGTCTAACCATCACACCGACAAGTGGGTAAGCAGCCCAGAGAACCGTCGCCCTCGAGATCCTAAAAGAGCTGATCGAGGTCTGGGTCCCCGACGTTGCCATAAAATTCAGTCCTGGTGCGTTTCTTTTCTTCCCATGAGAAGAGGTCTCGCAGCTACTAACACGAATGTTGGGTTGTGCTTGTCTAGCGGGCGGAATCAACGATGTGAGGATGCCTCTCCAGGAGACGATCAATACCTTTGGATATCTGCTGCGCGAGGTCGACAAGCTGCACCTGGCGCTGGTGCACTATATAGAAAACCCCTCGTATGACGGTCAGTGTCTCTCGCCACCAGTCTATCCATTTTCTCAACAAAACCACGCACCGTATGTTATATTTTCAGGCAAGAAACTCGGCACGGAGAACGACGTCGTCGAGACGTTTCGCCCTTTCCTGACAAACACGCCCTCTTCGTTAACAACAGCTTAACGCCCGGGAAGCGGAGGAGCTCGTGGCGAGCGGGAAGGCAGCGGGCGTTTTCATGGGCTTAATTGGGTTGTTCACCCCGATGTCGCGCGGCGCATCAAGGGGGGGAAAGGCGCTCGATAATGTGCCCGACCGGTGCGGAGGGTGTTGATAATGAAATCGGGTATACAGAACATCCTAAGGCAGAGTATCAGCTATGCAATGAATGTACAATATTTGAACTGCCTGTCGTTGTCAGCTTCGACAGAGTACGATTAGGCGTCCATCTGGACCTTCTTCGCCTGACATGGCTCTTTGAGTTATTCCAGGGACGATGAACGGAGTAGATTCCTCAGCAGATGCATGGCTCAACTTGGCTTCGAAACCTGAAGCCTGAGTGAGCCTTGTGGAACTGTACCTTCAATGGTAGTCTCCGAGTCGCAAACCGACTTTGTCCAGGAAATGAAGAGACCCTTCTTCGCCCGGAATGCCCCGGGGGTGTTTATTTCTTGAATTTCCGGTTTTATTTTTATGCTTCACGAATTCAGAAAATCTTTCCCTCCTGCAGAGGAATCCGAATCCATAAGTCCATGTCGAACAAATGTCGAAAGCAAGTCGAAGGTCAGAACAGGACAAACAAGGACAAACCTCCGCCTCGATCACCCGTCATTCCCGCATTTTGCTCTTTCCCTCTCGTGTCCTCCTCAACGCTCCTACCCACCGGACGCGAAGCTTCATTCAATGTCGAAGCGCAGAGTGGCATACTATTACGACCGTGTGTCTCACGCAGTTCTCATTCCAAGTTTCTTGCTCACATCCACGTCTGTAGCCGATGTAGGCGGGTACACGTACGGGCTGGGACACCCGATGAAGCCACATCGAGTACGCGTCACCCACGACCTCGTCAGCGCGTACGGTATGCTCCCCAAGATGCACGTTCTTGTGAGTTGTCTTGCATTATTATCTTTATCAAAACGGCACCAATGAGCTGCAGCGCGCAAAACGCGCGACTCCGGAGAGAATGACTGCCTTCCATACGGACGAATACATCAACTTCCTCGCACGGGTCACGCCAGAGACGGCGGAGGAGCTTACACACGGGGGGATGCTCTGTGCGTGTACCAATTTTCGTGCCTGATCTCGCAACTTATCTATTACTTCGAGCCAGTCCTGGTCGGCGAGCTACCCGACAACCCCGCCTTCGAAGGCGTCTTTGAGTTCTGCTCCATCTCCGCGGGGGGCTCCATCGCAGCCGCGCAGCGCATCTCGAGCGGCGCCGCGGACATCGTGATTAACTGGGCCGGCGGCCTGCACCACGCGAAAAAGGGCGAGGCCTCGGGCTTCTGCTACATAAACGACATCGTCCTCTGCATCCTCGAGCTCCTGCGCACCCACGCGCGCGTCCTGTACATCGACATCGACATCCACCACGGCGACGGCGTGGAGGAGGCTTTCTACACTACGGACCGCGTCATGACCGCGAGCTTCCACAAATACGGCGAGTTCTTCCCGGGGACGGGCACGCAAGATGACCGCGGCCGCGGGCGGGGGAAGGGCTACTCACTGAACGTGCCCCTGGACGACGGGATCACGGACGAGGCGTACAAGAGCGTATTCGAGCCCGTTATGCAGAAGATCCTGGAGGTGTTCCGCCCCAGCGCCGTCGTGTTGCAGTGCGGCGCGGACTCGCTCTCCGGGGACAAGCTCGGCGGGTTCAACCTCTCGCTCGCGGGGCACTCCGCGTGCGTGCAGTTCATGCGCAAGCAGAACCTCCCCCTCATACTCCTCGGCGGAGGCGGGTACACCGTGAAGAACGTCGCGCGCGCGTGGACGTACGAGACGGCCTGTGCCCTCGGCATCGAGCAGGAGATCGACGTGAATTTGCCGTGGAGCGAGTACTTTGAGTGGTTCGGGCCACGATATCGGCTCGAGGTCGTGCAGAGCAATATGGAGGATCTGAATTTAAGGGACGGGGCGCTGGATCGCGTGAGGGAGCGCGCGCTGGAACAGCTGCAGCAGCTCGGGAGTAGGGGTGCGCCGAGCGTGGGGATGCATGATGTGCCGCGGGAGAGTGTGGGCGTGCATTTGGGGCTCGGCGGCGCACGAAGGGGGCGTGACGAGGAGGAGGCCAGGGATGAGTTAGACGAGAGGCTTGCGCGTGCGTCTCCCTTTCCTTTTCGGTCCGGCCTTGTTCATTTATCTGTCAAATGCTAGAACACGCGCGGTACGTGTATAACCTACAACAAGAGCCCGGCTCCGCTCTCTCAGAGGAGTCCTCTTCCGACGACGACGATGAGGACTCGTGGTCGTCGGACGACGCGTCCGCGGCGGCGGCGAGGGCGCGGAGAAAACGCATGAGCATACTGACGAATCGGTACGTCGATGTCCCCGTCCGCAGTTTGGCTGGCGCCGGCGCCGGCGTTGGCCGCACCAAGCATGCGAAACGGCGGTTCTTCCAGAGCAAGGCGCGGTGGGATGCGGAGCTAGAGCGCGTCACGGTGATGGGTGTGGGCGTGCCGGTGGCGGATCTGGCGGGTGTCATGGAGCAAGGGGGGCGCGGGCGCGGGCGGGGTGTAGAATTGGATGAGAGGGATAGGGTAGATGTGGACGGGGATGGGGATTATCGGGCCGGAGATGATTGGGATATGGGCGATTGACGGTTGGTCGAAAGACAATGTAAGCATAATAGCAAATCGTTTACCGAGCCATATACGCCGGGTACCGTCTCCCCACCGGGATGCAACACCAAGAGGTGCTTCGGGCGAAGAAGGTATGTACAGTTGCGAGTGGACTTCTTTGCGCTTAGCGTGAAAATATGGTAAGAGCAACAGTTCAGCTGCACACAGTTATTTCATATCTCTCGGCAGGATTGAACCTCTACTCTACAGAATCATATCTGTGTACCACCTGGCCGCCTGCTGAAAAATAATCATCGAATAGCCCTGATATATTTCTGGCTATGGCGGATTTCGAACCAAGTTCTTTCTGGCGTGACCACATTCAGCACTTATCTTCGCCCTTCTAGAAAAGCATGCTTCGGTTCAAGTACTCTCAATGTGCAGCGGGAGTGACTTCTATTGTAGCCTTGTTTCTGGGCATTTTTAGGCCTGCACTTCGCCGCACCCTGTTCGAAAACATAACCTCGATGTCTTCGACGAGCACGCCCCCGATGATGACTCTTGGCCGTCCGACTTGTACGCCCTTGTCTGACAATGGCACATCTGTCCATCAATTACGCAGAAGGGCCCAGGGTGGGTCATCACCGTCCTCGGTTGTTTCTGGTTCATTGCGGCTCGCTTGGTGTCTTCGTTCTCGCTTGTCTCCGCGACTTGCACTATGGATCCCCGTTCCGTGCTTCTCCAGGTGAATGGTTGCTTGGGTGATTGGGACATTGGAGCGGAGAGGGCACGGACTGCTGGATTACTGCAGAGAACTTCGTTGAGAAGAGACAATCTGTAGAGACCAAAGGTGGGCCTCGCACTCGATACCCGCTTGTAAGTACTTACTGACACTCGACGTGCCCTGAAGCTCCAAAATGTTCGAGTATTTCAGGCGAAGATGAGAACGCGTTAGTTCTCATCTTACAACCGCTCATTGTAAGGCTATCTACATCGTCGTCGATTCTGGCCGGATATTCTGACCATCGCGCAGAATCGACGTTCAAGGAGAACGGGGCGGTATCAGAACGGAGTGAGATGCGGTGAGGTTTCGGAATTCACCTTTATTTATTTTCGGCTGAGCGAGCAACCTTGGGCAGCGCTGGCCCCAACAACTACTATGAGTCTATGACCATCTCTTCGTGCACTTGAACTCCCATCCCAATCATGAAGCAAAAATCCGATTGCAGTACGCGTCAACATGATGTTACATTCGGCTAAGCGGCGGGCCTCTCCACTCAACATAAGTACAAGGTATGTATGAGTGAACGTTCGACTGAGACTCAGAGTCACTGAGTCTCAAAGTCACTGAGTCTCAAACGTAAATAGACCTTTTTCCGATCATGCCGGATCATCGGATAACTCGAAGATTGACAGCCGACCTCAGCCGACGCGGATGACGTATACCCGGATCATTCCGGGATATCCGGCGGGTTTGCCGTCCGTATAACCAATTGTTGGTTGTGGGCCAGGTGCCCGGAGGGCCTTTGCTGCATTGCAACATCTAATTGTACTTAAGAGACCAACCTTTTCCCTAAGATTCACGATTGCTACGACCGACTAAACAAATACCACATGATGCCATTTGAATGTTCGTATCCATGCTGGCGTTGACATCCTGACATCAAACATGCTCCTGAACTTGGAATCAAAGACGTGACCATCAGATTTGTTTGGCGTGTCGTCCCACCGCTTTCCTCCCTTCTTTTTTCCTCTACGACGTACTCGCCGCCACACTCTTTTAATTCCCTTTGAACATGCCGGTTTTACACTATCGTCCAAGGGCGACCGTTGCAAAGGCAGTCGTTGTTCCTCCTGCCAGTGAGAACCCCTATGTCTTCACATTTCCCAGTTTTCCTAAAGACTGTCCCAGCGGTCCCAGCGGCCACTGCGAAGGCTGTCCTTCCAACCAAGGCTCCAATAGCCACGGTGAAGCCAGTGGTCCCAACATTACCTACCGCGACCCTCGTCAGCCACATACCCACTCTCACTCCTTTGCCTACTGTGCCCGCCGTGTCGACTGCTGTGCACCTTGTGTGTATCGAAACGGTTTTATTATCGAGCTCCAATCCTGATGCCCAATTCAGAGTCCAAGCAGCGTCCTCCCGACTACCAGTAGCGCCATAGCCACTACCCACAGCGTTGTACCAACCACTCCACTGGTGAGTTGATAAACATCTCTTCAATTCTCAGGAGTTGACCGTTTATGAAAGCCTTCGCCGACCACCGCGAAATTGATCGCCACACCATCTTCCATTTCTTCTTCTTCCCCCTCCGCCTCTGCTTCCTCTTCTTCCACACCCGCTCCTGCTTCGGCCTCTAATGTCACAGCGCTCACTGCGGGAATAGCAGGTAGTTTAGCTGGCGTTGCCGTTACAGCGCTCCTCATCGCTTTCTTCCTTGTACGATCCCAATCCAATTGTCCATTCCCAGTATCACGAATTAACTTTATTCGCAGCGCCGATGGAATCGTCGCGGGCGCGGGCGCGGGCGCGAGTCTATCTCCTTCAATCCTAACGAATTCCGCCGCTCGGCCGTGATGCTCGAAGATCCCGGAAGCGTCCGGTCCATGCCAATGGTCTACCCCCACACCAACGCATATCGGCAATACCCGTTCGTGCATCCGCCGTCGCCATCGCCGACATACTATCACGATACCCCGACGCCGCCGCTGATGCCCCCATATTATCCCAATACCCATACCCCGCGCTACAGCGCACCCGGCTATCTGAGCCCGCATAACCAATACCCGCCTCAGTTTCAGTACCAGGGCGGGTACCCTGAGGTACACCCAGGCAGTGCCGTTCCCCCGCATCATGATCAGGGGGTGAATGACGAGGCGTATGGTGGCATTTAGGTCAAGTAGTTCCACGGTGTTCAGATGTTCGGTCGTTGATCAATGAAACCCATGGTTTCGTCAGCGTCATACCACAGAGTCTGAAACGCAAACTTGAACCTTGGACTTTGCGCCAGAATCCGACGGTAATGTTTATCTTCAACTTCGTTGTCCATCGCGTCCCGATTCCGTCTTTTCTCCTCCGAGTTGACCGCCGAACCATTCCTCGGTGCTCCAGACGAGCTGGTCTTCTCTGAATGCTCACATGTTGTGATCCCTTACCATTCGGTCGCATTATCCCCAACGTGATCTATAAACGCTGTAAGTACGTATTGACGCTATTCTCCTCGGCTTGAGCTCTTGTTTCATTCTTCAAAACACAAGCACCTATTCCTCGGAGCTTACATTGTCACTCGGATTCTGGCTTGGTCAAATAGGCGCCACGAGCGTTAATTCCTGGCCTGGCTTCTATTATGTATGTACGCCACGCCCTTTGCTCCAGGCGACCATGTACACCAACGTCCGTTCATCAACCAGAGTCCCTCCCAGGTCGGTTTCCTGGCTATGCCCCGTTGGCGTGGTTGATCCACACTCGCTCGCCAGAGCACCGCCTACGTATGAGTCCGTCCGCTATGGCTCCGCACCGAGCGCCGATGGCGCCGACGCTCCCCAGTCAGTGCCTTCCTCTGCCGAGAAAAATCGCTTCAATCCGTTGTATGTGTAGGAGCGATACAACACTTCTTCTGCCTCAGAAAGGCCCTGCGAGCAGCTGGACGCAGCGTCGCAGTCTTATCTGCGTCGTTTTAATCGCCCTCCTAATCATCATCGTGCATTGGCGCCCGGGTGAGGATGCGCTTGATCGCGGACGGATCCGCCGCGAATGGGGTAAGGAAGTCAACGGCCACGAGAGGGTGAGACGCGCTTGGGGCGAGGAGGTCGCGGGACACGAGGCGATGCGGGCGGGGTGGGCGATCGAGCGCCGGGAGCTGGTTGCAGAGCGCGAGCAGCTCGTGCGGGAGCGGGAGACCTGGGCCCATGAATGCGAGGCTGGTAAGCGCGAGGAAGAGAGGCGGCGGAAGGAAGCCGCGGACCGGGTGCGGGCGGGATTCGCCTGGGATGGCCTACAGGCGCAGCAGCGCTGTCAGCGACACGGGGCGCGCGAGTATACGGCGCGCATTGTCAACGTCCCCCGCGGGTATGATCCCATTCAAGCATGCAAGGAGACGGCGGTCGAAATCCACGGGATGAAGATTCCGAATCCGCTTCAGTGCGAGGACAGAGTAATTGATTAATTTTTGTCTCCGAGATTGCATTCTAATCGTGTTTCCTTTTCAGGGTTGCGGCGGCGTGGTGGGACATTGGACTGTCGATTATGGGGAGCCGACCTGTGTTACTCATTTCGACAATTTCAAAGACAAGGTCCGGCGAGGCATCTTCTGTTTTTTTTTTCTTCTTTCTTTTGTGTGCTTACCATTCATCTCCACTGCAGGGCTGCACTTTTCCAGGATCTGGTCTAAGGGTGCGTGCTTTAGTGCCCAGAGTATAAACGATTTGAATTGATCTGTCATCTGAACCGACATCTCCATCAGCGCATCGAATCGCACCTTGAAAACCTGCAAGGCAGCGACGACTGGCGTGACATGTGCTCCACGACGCCCGCGGACTTCCTCCACCTGCATTTCGATAGTCCGCACATGTGCGAGAACTGGGTACGTCGATTTATACCTTGTGACATGAACCTCACTCTCTCTCCCCGTTTAGGGAAAGTACGGAGTGTGGGGGATGTGGGATATTGATGATCGCGAATGTTAGTCGAGCTTTTGAGGTTTCCCTCTTCTTGTTCCATTTCTTGAAGTCTCTGTAATTATATTAGTCTGATCCAATGTGGGCACTGTTTTCGTTCAAGGCCTTCGGTTACAGATGCACCAGAATCAATCTAGATGAAAGGCATACAGTCGGATCTCGATATAATAATACCGGATGTGCTTACTGCATATTAAGTGCCATGTAGAAAAGAACATGCAAACGAGTGATGACTGTCCACCATTGTCGGAATCAATGAAACGGGCAAGCTGAGGCACTCATAGAATTTGGCGCGACTGTGGAATCTGCGTGCACACCACAGGAGGCAACCTTCAAATGGTTTAGACGTGTATGGTGCTCATATACATACTGCGCATGTTGTGCGATTGCGAAAAGTGAATGTACCTACAGAGACATGTTTTACACTCCTGATACCTCTGAATCCAACAACGCCGAAAAGGAAAGTTGGAGGACATAATACGTGAAGCAGGATCGTATCGACCGGTATTCGATAGCAAGGACAATTACGGCGTAGAAGAGAAACTAGCGTAAGCGAGGCTGTCTTAACGATACATATACCGGCATGATGTATGTCTGGTAATGATAATCTTTGACTGAGTGAAAAAAATCGCGCGTGCGACCGACGCGTCCCTCGGACGACGCAGCCAACCAGAGCTCGCTGGGCATGACAAAATTCATCCGCTAGCCGCCACATTCGGGCATGTATTCATCCCAGCAAGCCCGGCCAGTTAGCCACCCACTACCTCTCAGTGCGAGCTCTATGTACGCCCGATGGTCGAAAATTTTCCCGACTTAAAAGCGCCGATCCAAGTGTAAAATAGCCGATCACCATCAAGATGACGTTGGTCGCTGGTAGCTAGCTAGGTAGGTAGAATTACACGGCACGGTCCGAATCACGAACGCCGGTTTCCAGGGATTATCCCGGTGTACAAAGCAAGTTAAATTACACCATCGCCCCTGGACCTCTCTCCGCCATCTAAGCCCCAGTCGCAGACCCCATGAGTTTCTCCATGCCCCAGGGTAGACCCCAGACAACGAAAAGAAACAAATCAGTGACCTGGAATAGTTAGCTTCTGAAAAACCTTCAGACAATTCTCCGACCTGGACGGTACACTGGAACGGCGTAAAATTCCTCAAGGACTTCATGCACGAATTTTCCAACCAGAACAATTGTGGAGCGCTCGTAAATCATGGCTTTCAAAAACTCAACACTTGAGAGTTCAGCCAATTTTGTTTGCATTTTGGGTACCGCGCGGAAAAGTTTACCAAGGAATATATTGCGCAGGTTGAGGACAGCAGGTGAGGCCTGACATTCTACTAGCGCATGCTCCGGACTTTCCACGGAACTCAAGCAAAGACGACAGAGGCGCTCGTCTCGGGGAACTGATTGATGTTCGTGATCAACATACTGCAACCTCTCTAAGGCGAGTAAATGGGTAGACAACATTATGGAAGTCAGTGCTTCGCGATGAGTCTGTGTCTTAACCATGTACAGATAATGCCTCATAAATAGAGTTTTTTGCGCGGCAGGCATGTCCTTTTGGGGTTCGCGTCGCCCGTGCAGCAGGTAGAGTTTGTCTGAGGAGTCAACTTCATGCTGCAACCATTCAAGTGCGCATTTCTCGACGCATTTTTGGTAGGCTTCGATGCTTTGCTCTGTTTCACTGCTGAAGTCGAGAAGTGGACACTCGAAAGGTAATTTCTTTGCGGCTATTAGCACATCTCCAGTCCAGGATTTCTTCCCAGTTGCCGCAAGTTCAATTGAACTGTTGAGGCTTGCGCGGACAAGGTGGGATGATTTTAGGGACAGGAGGTACTGTAGATAGCCCAGCAGCAGCAGGAAGCGTCGAATTCGGAGCGGCATAATCCCGGTTTCGGTGAAGAGCGCTACGACCATGGAATGAGAGTGAACATTCAGAACCTGCCGGAGAAAATCAACCTGGATCGCACACAGTTCTTTGACGTGGACATCTTCACAGTCAGGAGGAACCTCGCATCCATGGATGAGGTGACAGTCCACTCGGGCCATGTATAGGTCCTTGAACTGTTTCGGGATCAACCGGCCGGTTGAATCTTCGATTCCCATAATCCTATGGGCGCAGTACCTTGCAGTACTTGCTTTTGCCTTATAATGCAGTTCAAACATATTTCGAGTGTCCGTACTAATGTTCATGTCAACATATTTCTCATGAACCTGGAACTTGGACGGAACGGAACGAGACGCCGCAGCGAGATGAATTATGGAATGCGCAGTCAGGTATGTTTTGTTGCGGCGAGGGAGGGTTCCTGGTCGTCAAAATCTTTGGGGAAGAGATATCTTGACGCGCAAGACTCCGCTAGCATGCGAACGAATCACGGAGATTAGGTTGGATCTTCGATTCCAGAAATGGGACACGCACGAGGAAGTAATTCATTTTGTTTGTCTTTTTCCATCCACCGCTTTTCCAAGTGAGATGACGTGATCTCGACGAAGCGTGCGGAGCGCGGTCACGGCTAGTCGGCGAGCTGGGAGCCCAATGTATGCCCCCTTTACTCCGGCTGCAAAAACGCAGAACGAGTGGCGCGACCACGTGATATCGTGGCGCTTCGCGTCCCTTGGCAACATCAATTGGAGTCCGTCAAATGAGAATTGTTCGGACGTGTATGGGATGGACCGATAAAAGCATGTGAGATTCCGGATAAGTACGGCAACGTGAGATATGTCAAACAGGAAGGTAGGTAGGTATATTCACTGGAATTTTCGATAGCAAGTATAACAGAGCAGAGACAAACAGAATTCGAAAAACTACGATGAGACCGAGAGCAAGGTAGGCATGGGTAAATGTAAAGGACCACTTCGCTTTCTGGTGAGATGATTATATGACCGGTTAGACGCTAATCAACCGCGTCAGTGGGCGCGCGGATGGCCACGATATAATCTAACCTGGAGGATTGCTGGTTGACGGTGTGGCCACTAATCCCATGCATGACACCTGTGGTCGATTTAACTGACATATCTCCACAAAAACTAGACAAACAAACCTGGGGTGCGGAAACCAGTGAGCATTGTCTCCGTCTCGGTGATATCTTCCGTGTATCTGCGCTGGTTTTCCTCTTCCACCATGAGCTACCAGATACGACGTCGGCGTCAGACTTCAGTATTGGAAACAAACATAGATGAGCTCAAGTTTACCTCAACGGCGGCACAAATGTTCTTGACTTTTATGTTGCAGGCAGCGATGTCCCCGGAGAACAGGCGATATTTCTTCACGGTGAACTTGGTCGTCTCCAACAGCCGGCAATGAAGCATCGAGGCGGTGTGTTTCACTCTAGAGTCGGAAAGATATTTGTTAGCATCGAAAAATATTCAATGAAAATTGTTACTCACTCCAACAGCCGCATGAGTTGTTCCGCAAGGCGAGGTTGGACGTCCCGGGGACAGTAGTCTCTAGCTTCCAGTACAATTTCTTCGGCGCGTTGGATCTTGGCCCCGAGGTGATGTAGCTGTGTCGACGGGCGTTGAAGGTGGATAGTGCAAAGGACGGCAGCGCAAATGATAATCGCGAGGAGTGTGTAGCGTAGTGCGTTGTTTGGAATCAAGGAGAGAGATGCCATGAGGATCGAGGATTGGAGTTGGAAGATTGGGGTGTTGCGCATGATATGGGAGGGGAATGGGGATTAAGGTGCGGGGCGCAGAGATTTATAGTAGGCTGCTTCAGAACATTGATGGAGACGGATGCCTTCTAACATGATTGGAGGGCCTATTGCCTCCGATTGGAAGGACTGGGGGCTGTCCGTTGTGGGAGCTAACGTGAGCCTGAGTCACACCACCTCGAATGCGCCGCCTCTGGCCCGAAAGGCTGTTGTGATCGAGTAGATACATCCACTATTTCCTTATTGGGCGAATTTGACACTAATCCCTTCCACGTTGCAGGGAGGGGGGGGGGATTTATTATACTCGAGTGGTCCACAACATGAACAACGAGTTTACCGAAGACAAACAAGTAGGTACGCAAGGTTGCAGTCGCGTATTCGGACACAGTTTGCTTTGCACGGAAAAAGATCGTTACTTTTGCTATTCCACCACTGTGCAGATTAGATCTGGACCAGAAATAAAAGGAAGACCCAAGAACCAGAAAACTAATTCTAATCAGGGCGCCAAATTCCAGGACCTGGGGACTCTGATGGGAGAACTATGAGATCCAGCTACTTACATCTCCCGCGATATTTTGGGCGTCGCATCAAAAACTGAGTTGGATGTAAGCCGATAACTTGCAGTTCATCATTATCTCCCACATGCCTTCGCGCCTACACGCATATTACCACAGCCTGAAAGGGTATTTTTATTCGCGGTCGATCATAAAAGTTGCACTAGGATTGATGCCCAGTGCCTTGCTAGCGCCCGGCACGAAACGGCCGTGAGACAGTGACTCTTCTTTGACATCTGGCTTGCAATATTCGGGCCATTAATCCATGAAACCCAAGTTTTTGAGCACCTTATCCCAAACGCTCCAACAAAAAAGTTTTTGAACCCCAAATAAGTAAGTCCTATGTATGTAGGGCGCCAATAAATGACACATCACAACGTGTCCGTTCTCAGCCGCTCTTCACCCCCCTTTGCTGCTTCCCTCCACCTCCACCTTCGCTCGCCGGCCCCGCTCCCCGCTCCCCGATCGCTCCCTTGCCATACACATTCCCTCCTGTTCCTTCGTTTTTTGCCAGTCCCAAGCCTCTTCCCCCCTCATCCCACTGACCGACTCCCTCCCCATTCCCCGCGTGTCATCGCTCTCCTGCCTCCCCTTTTCTTCCTCTTTGACATCTCCGCATTCGCGCGCTTTACTTGCCTCGCTTATGCCTATCCACCACCCCTCGCTCATCTCGCTCACCTCCCTCTCCCTCTCCTTTGGCCTTGCCCTACCTCATTCTCCCCTCTGCTACCGCTCGTGTGCCCAGTCCTTCTCCCTTCTCCCTTTTCGTTGTTCGCCCTCCCTCCCTCCTGCCTCTCCCGCACTTCCTCCCTCGCCTTCTCATCTCCGTCTTTAGCGTCCTCCACTCTCCTTTCGACTCTCCGTTCGCCTGTGGCCGCCGTTCCCTTTCTCCCCACTCCCTGTCTCCCCCTCCCTTCCTCCCTAAAGCCGCTTCCTTCTTCCCCTAGAACCGTGATCAACTTGCGCCGCTTCCTGCGCACGTCGATCATGTTCTTCCCGAACACGATCGACGTGTTTCGCGGGAAGCTTGGGAAGGTGCGTATTGTCTCTGTTCTTGTTCTGCGGTTACTTCCGTCCTATTTTTTCGGTTGCGCGCGAAAGAGACGCAACTGGTCGGGAGGCTTTCTTTCGGTTGCTTTTATTTATTTCGGCGGCGGGGGAGTGTTCGTGGGGCGAGTATGAGTTTCGCTCGTGTGCGTTTCTCGTGTTCCGTTGGTGTGCGTGCGGTTCTCGCTTGCGTGGGCGGCATATGCATAGGAGCTCGAGAGGGAGGGGTGCGAGGTAGTGCGCCAACTGCGTGCGTGCGTGCGTGCGGGGGAGGTATGGGGGCGTGGGTGGGGGGCGTGCTGGGGTACGGCAGCCCTGCAGATGGGGAGGAGGTGCGATTTACAATTTGCGCGCTTCGATGTCGCACTCAACGGCACTGCCGCTGCGGCCCGCTCACGCGTCCGTCGGGAGCGATGTCAGTGGATGTGGGGTAAACATACCCTCCTTCCACGTGGTGGGCTGGCTTGTCGATGTCGGCGTGCGCGAGCTGTGGTGTGCGTTGTGCAGGCGGGTGGGTGGAGGGTTGTCGGCGGCGGCCTGTGCTTCGCGATCGTGCTCAGACGAGCCGGTAACTTTTCTTCCCGTGGCGGGCTCTGCGCGCCCTTAGTTGGAGGGACGCCCCCGGGCGCCGCCCGCGCTAACGGCGGGGTGGGGACCGTGATCACGACCACGAGTGGGGTGGGGTATGTGTGCGGGTGTGGGTGGGGCACTTGTACGTATATATCTCCGTGTGGGTGAGGATAGGACTTACGATAGACTTGTACATAATGTCTGCATACCGGCGGCCAGACCAGTCACCGTAGACTTGGTTGATTATTTCTATTGCGAAGCTCGGGGTACGTGTAGGGGATCAGGGATCCAAATACATTGGGGTTTCCCATTCGAAGGAAGGCAGGCGTGTATCATTGCTCCATCCGACTCCAAATCCCAACACGCCGCCAGCCCAGCACGCGATCACGTGATCTCGTCGCGTACCGAGTCCATTGACCGGTGGTCGAAGGGTATCGTCGGAATGGATGTAACAATTTTTTAAGACGTGTGTGGTGTTCGTTCACCACTGCGGAAAGTGAATGGACCAACAGAAACATGTTTTATATTCCGGATACATCCAATAACGCCGAGAACAAGGTAGTAGATCCAATGCAAACATGTAAACAAGGGTATAGAAGATACGTGAAGCAAGACCTTACGCATACTTCAGAATGTTCGACAGCAAGGAGTATCAGAGCACAGACGACAAACAAGATAACGCCGAGAGCAAGGTAGACATAGGTAAAAGTAAAAGAACACGTCGCTTTATAACGAGAGAATTGTATGACCGGTTAAACACTGATGAACCGCGTCAGTAGGCGTTCGGATAGCAAGGATACTGGTGATCTAACCTGGAGGATTGCTGGTTGACAGTGTGGCCGCTCGGCCCATGCATGGCACCTGTGGTCGATTGAACTGACCATAGCTCCACAGAAACTAGACCAACAAACCTGGGGTCTGGAAACTGGCGAGCATTGACTCCGTCTCGGTGATATCTTCCGTATACTTGCGCAGATTTTCCTCTTCCACCATGAACTATCGGATACGACGTCGGCGTCAGGATCGGAAACAGACCATGGGTGCGCTCGAGTTTACCTCAACGGCAGCACAAATACTCTTGACTTTCATTTCGCAGGCGGTGATTTCCCCCGAGAACAAGCGATACTTGTTCACGGTGAACGTGGTCGTTTCGAACAGCCCGCACCGAAGTACTGAGGCCGTGCGTTTCACTCTAGAGTCAGAAAGATATTTGT
The DNA here is from genome assembly GCA_029289565.1 of Mycena galericulata. NCBI lineage: Eukaryota > Fungi > Basidiomycota > Agaricomycetes > Agaricales > Mycenaceae > Mycena > Mycena galericulata. The sequence goes on from JARKIA010000085.1 coordinate 20,204, forward strand.
TAGCATCGAAAAATATTCAATGAAAATTGGTATGCACTCCAACAGCCCCACGAATTGTTCCGCAAGGCGAGCTTGGACACCCCGGGGACAGTAGGATCTAGCTTGCTGGAGAATGTCTTCCGCGCGTTGGATCTTGGCCCTGAGGTGATGAAGCCGAGTCGACGGGCGTTAAAGGTGGATAGCGCAAGGGACGGCAGTGCAAATGATAATCGCGAGGAGTGTGTGTAGCGCAGTACGTTGTTTGGGATCAAGGAGAGAGATGCCATGAGGATCGAGGATTGGAGTTGGGAGATTGGGGTGTCGCGCATGATATGGGAGAGGAATGGGGGGGAATTGAAGTGTAGGGCACGGAGATCCTTTAGTGGGCTGCTGCAGAAGACTGATCGAGTGCTTTATCGGTTTACCGGATCATCCAAGCACTTGAACCCTAAAAGTCTGTGCAACTTTTTATGGTGATCGGCACTGCGAAGTCGCTTCTTTTTTTTTATCTCAGTTGGGTGACTTTAAATTGAGCACGACGGTCCATGTTCCAAAGGGTTATACATTTCCTACTGGTATACAGTGGCTGACATTATTCCAACCTTCCCGGCCCTTTCGTCAAGGTGAACGTGAGATTGAATTACAGCCGTGCTGTGGAACCGCCTTTGCTTCATGCGCAATCACCAAAGCGAACATGATTCCGATCTTTATGGTATGCTCTACAGCATACCCAGTCCCGATTTATCCCAAGGAGCCATTCTCAAAGTTCTCCCATCGGAAATTCTCACAGATCTGCAGAACTGTCACCGCTTTGAGATCCGCACCAAAATTCTCTTCGGGTCTGAGGCATTCTGAAGCCGAATCACCCGCAGTTGACCCGCCCAGATAGTTGACGCCCATGATGGAAGTGATGGCGATAAGATAAGATAGTCCACATCCCGAAAGGCGTTTAGCACTAGAGCGCTGTTCTGGATGCATAAAGCTCTCCCAACTCATGCCCAAAAGTTGATCCCAATTTTTGCACCTTTTCCCTCTTCCCCCCCGATTTTAGTTCAACTAAAACATTCCCAGAGCCGTCCAGACGCTGTCAGCGCGCCACCCGGATGAACAACTCGGTCCACGAGAAAGCGTAAATCCCACCTGATTTCGGATGTTTTTTCTTCTCCGTCGTTCCTGTTTTTGTCTCTGTGTTGTTTCCCTCGTTTTCGCGCACATGGGGAGGCTTTTTTTCGGTTGTTTTTCTTTGGTTGGCGGTACATGCTTTTGGCGAGGATTGTTTGTGGGTCAATTTTATTTTTTTGGTGTGTACATATCGCGTTTGCGTGGGGCATCGATTTTATCGCCCTCAAAAACAATAGTGTCGGCAATATCGGAGAATCGGCTAGATAAGATTAGGCGGGCCACCGAAAACCCCGACATCAAAAAGAAACATTCGGCGGCAACGACGCGTCCACGGCATGAAGTGAACGAGTTCGGCGGCAAGGACGCGTCCTTCACTTGAACCGGCATGAAGTCCTCTCTAGTTCTCCTCTCCATCCTTCTCCCTATAATCTCCTTCTCATTATACCGAAATTTAACCAGCATGCCCTCTCTCTCCACCGTCCGCGCGTTCAACGCGGGATTTGCACCATCCTACACTCCTGTCTCCATTTTCGTCGGCGGAACATCCGGCATCGGGCAGGGCATGGCAGAGGCCTTTGCTAGGCACACCAAGGGAAATGCAAACATCGTTCTCGTGGGACGCAACCGCGCCGCCGCCGAGGCCATCCTCGCGTCCTTCCCGAAGCCCACGGCGCCTCGGGTGAAGCACGAATTTGTCGAGTGCGACATTTCGCTGATGAAGAACGTCCGGCACACCGCTGGGGAGCTCCTTGCGCGCTTCCCCAAGGTGAACTTCCTCGTGCTGACCCCGGGCGTGATGACCTTGGACGGCCGCAACGAGACGGAGGAGGGGATCGACCGCAAACTTGCGATACACTATTATGGCCGGTGGCGTTTCGTGCGGGATTTGGTGCCGGCACTAGAGGCCGCGCGTGAAGCCGGCGAGGACGCAAAAGTCATGTCTGTATTAGCGGCGGGATACGGGGGTGCCATCGACCTTGACGACCTCGGCCTCAAAAAGACCTTCAGCCTTGCGAACGCGGCAGGTGCTGCACCAACATATAACGATATCATGGTAAATGTGCGTATCGCCTCCTCTCTTCGCCGTCTTCCGACCAGTTGAACTCAACCTCCCCCCCCCAAGGACTTCGCCGCCCGGTACCCCGGGATCTCATTCATCCACTCGCATCCTGGAGGCGTCGCCACCGGACTACTCAAAGCCTCTAATAGCCGTTCCTTGAGAATGGCTAATTTTCTCATGCCGCTATTTTCCCCGTTCACCTACTCTGTCACGACCTCCGGCGAGCACCAGCTGTACGCGCTGCTTAATGCAGGCTCCGGTGCCGTGCGCACGGGCGCCAACGGTGCCGATATTGGACTGACGAAGAAATACTACGGGTCGCCGGAAGCGATGGCGCGGTTGTGGAAGCACACGGAGGAAGCGACCTCGGCTTGACTTTCCCTAGTGTGATTCATCCTGTTGAAGAGCCGAATTCTTAATTTATCGTCATTACGCATCATGTAGATTGCGTGCAATAATATTCATGACCACGTTGGTCGCCTACGCAGGAGCCACTAGATCAACTGGATGGCTGATTTGCAGTGCGCAACCCGAGGGTTCCACCCGCCAAAATTAGTCCCCAGTGGCTCAGAAAGCCATCCACAACCATCCGTTGACGCAATGCTCAGCTACTCAGTAGTGCGGATGGTTGCTGCGCAAAACTATCTAGTATATCGCTGATTGAACGATGGCCAAATACTTGAACCATAATTTACTTTAGTTTTGCATATCGTTTCCGCAGGCATACATGCGTTCTTATGATCCAGCTTGGAGGTCTAAAGTGGTTCATGATTGGTTTGCCCTATCCCGTCCAGCGAGATGGCCACGAAATCATTTCCACTGTGTACATTCATGGCGAGTTCTCATTCAAACTTCATCATCTGAGTCCCGCGCTGCAAATTTAAACCGGAGCGGTGTGGAGGGATCAGGCCTCCCCTGAATCTGCTCGCTAGTCCATCCTAATCCTACACGGGTGTGAATCAGCGCATTTACGAGTCCGACCACCGCAGGGCCTGTTTGTATCACGATCAATTCGAGATAGGTTTGGGACTCGTAGCAAATGCCGAAGAGAACGGTCCACAAACTGTTGATGAATCAGCCAAGTGAAGAATACTGTAGCTAAGCAGTGTATGATGTATGATAGAACAAACTGACGTGTAGAAACCCGCACTTTCGACCACGATGATGAGGAAGTGCTAATGGGAGCGTATAAGACGAAGGTCTTGTACAAAAGTAGACGCTCTTACTCTGAGATTGGTTCCATCCGATGGCATGGATATCCGGGTGATAGTCCAAATCTTCCAAGTGATGAAAGCTGGCACCCGGTCAGTCTATGTTGTACCACTTTGGCAGTTCTACGCCTGACCACACACCTGTGCAGTAAATATTCGTCCTGTTGAATTTTAGAACAGCCTCAATGAATGTTCCAGAGGGCACATACACCAGGGTCATAATTGTACCAAACTTTAACCACGGATCCCCGAAAACGTCCGAGGTGTGCGCAGTGGTGTACGTGGAGACGAAGCTGCTAACTTGAGTCGACGTGAGATACACACCAGAGGGGGGTTCATGCTGTCTCACCAGTCATCGCGACGATACTGACACTCGGGACCACCAACACTAGTTTGCTGTGGGCCCACACAACCCATAAACGGTATGTCTTACCAAACTGTGAGAAGGACCACGGGAGGAAAAATATTGCGTACGATGAGTGAGTCCCCTATGAAGACAGCAACGGCTAGAGCGCAATTTTGCACGAGCACCGTGACCGTCGCTAGGTTGGCGAAGAATATCTCCGCCTCTATTCCTTGATCAAGAGAGACAAACGCAAAGAAGGTGCGGTACACGATTATCGTCCAATGCTGATAAAATGTATGAGATACGTAATGCGGTTTTCGATACATATAAATTCTGTGCGAACCAATGTTACTACCAAGAAGAGAAGGATCGCCGAAACAAAGACCGTCGATTTGAATACAGAACCAGTTTTGCGCGATTTGTGAGAAGTGTGGGTCGAATGGTACTTCCGGACGAAGAGATACATGGAGATGCAAAACAGGACTGCGTACATCCCGTAGAAGAGGGTGGCAATAACCAGTGCCGCCAGGTTTACGGAGTTCAAGGAGAGAGACATGGATGTTGGGTGGGAGCTGTGCGACAGACCGTGTTCTTTTATGCATCTCTCCTGGGAAGATGGAAGTCTGATACATGTCTCGAACAGCGGCAGAAGACATGATATGTTTATATCTACGGCTCGACAGTTTCAAGTAAATGTCTATCAGTGTCTGTCCGGTCTATGGAAGACTGCACTGTTCTGTACAGACCAAATATCTGCTGGCAAGATGCAAGTCTGATAAAAAGATGCGGCAGAAGACATGATATGTTTATATCTATGGCTAGAACAGTTTCAAGTGTCCGTCTAATCTTGAGCCCAAGGATGGGCAGGGGGGTCTGCGGGTCTTGAGACGTCAACGACCACGACAGAGTCAGACGTGTGACGGATACGCAGTCCTGTACTCTGTAGTAGATGGTTTCCAGCAGTCGTAGGTGCAAGAAGCCAAAGACGCGATGCCAACTTGATGTGATGGTGCGGTCTTGATTGCTATTCCTGACTTTGATTCCCGAATTATTCAGAATGCGCGTTTAGATTTCTGGAGTGTTCTGAATTGCTCTTGCGGGTTTACGCAGCCTCGCCATCTCGAGAAATTCATCTGCTGGGGGAGCGTATGGGGGCATTTCGACAACAGGCCACAGGATCTTTTCCAGAATTTAATTATAACTGAGCCGATGTTGGACTTGAGGAGATAGATTTCGAATCCAACGAGGAGATTCACTTGGAGCAGACGTTCGCGTTCTTTCCGCCTTCACTATATTACAAATTGGCCTGCACTCTCTCCCCATATCCATCCCCACCGACCTTCACTACAATCTTCCCGAAATGCGACCCGCTCTGTATCATCTCAAACCCGCGCTCAACGGCCTCAAGACGGGAAGCACAGTTGATACGACGGGAACGATCTTGTGCTTCGCAAGGAAGGCCGTCGCGGCATTCAGGTCCGCGCGCGAGCCCGTCATCGTGCCTGTGCGCGAGATAAAGACAAGTCGGACGCACCCAGCAACTGCTGCCCACGCATCACCTCGCGCATAGTCATGCTGATTTCGGGGCCCGCGGTCATTCCGTAGCACACCACGCGCCCATTGCTCTTGAGATACAGGGACGTCTTGCGCATGATATCGTCGCCGCCGCCGTCGATCACAGCGTCGAGAACCGGGCGCACCCCTCCGCCCGCGTTCTGCTTGAGAAGCGCACCAATCTGTACAGGCCAATCGTCTGTTGGCCGGGATGAGTGACCATGCCTATGATATACTCAGTTAGAAAAAGAGTGGGTAAACGCACCATCTTTGTAAGAGGCGCCGCCCTTGGCGCCCAACTTGATCGCTTTATCGATTTTACGGGCGTCTCCGCTGGTGACATAGACCGAGGCTCCCAGCGCGACGCAAAGCTGCAGGGCGATGAGCGCGACGCCGCCGCCAATTCCAGGGATAAGGATGTTCTGGCCCGCTTTGACATCAGCGAGAGGACACCGCTCTGAATGCAAGTGTTTATTCATTGACGATGCATGAAGACATGATCACTGGCCTCCATGTGGTGAGCCACGCAATGGGCCAAGCGGCGATCTGCTCATCGGTGAGGTGAGGGGGCGTCGGAATAACCTCCTCGCGCCGCACCACGACGTACTCTGCGAAGGTGCCGAGGGGAGGGAAGGAGGAGCTGCCGAGGATTCCGAAGCTGCATTGGTGAGTTTGACCTATCAGGAGTTTAAATAACGCGCACTTAGATTCGGGACCGTTAGGATCGCTTTCCCAACCACACATGGGCGTGAGGAATACCCGTTGTTCGAGAAGTGGGTCTGCAGCGTCTGCGACAGCGATCACTTTGCCTGTCCAGGATCAAAATTTTAGTTGCACAACCCCCGTGTATCGCATTTCTCCGTGCTCATCAGCACCGTCCGCGCCAAAGGTACTTCCCAGCGCAATTCTCGGGTACAAGCCCTTGCGAATCCACAGCTACAAAATTCATTGAAGAGCGTTGAATATCTAAATGGATACCAACAAGTCAGAGACGCTGACCTCACGGTGGTTGAACACAACCGCGCTCATCTTGACGAGAACTTCGCCCGATTTCAGTGCGGGGATGGGTTGCTCCTCTACGACCGCGTCATGATACAGAGGGGAACGCGCCGGTGAGGATTTCTGCAAAACGAGAGCCTTGGTGATGCGGGGAGTTGAAGACATTGCAGTTCTGGTGGAAGCCACTATACTGACGGGGTATATATTGCATTGACCGGGTAACAGAATTACCGATCGCCACTGGAACGCCGCGTCATCAGAGATGACAGAACACTAGGACGCGAGGTTGTCCCCTTGTCCTGAGAAGTACATACATGTAGCATGTACATGCGAGTAGCTATAAAAATGTTTTTAATTTAGCCAAAAATCAAGGGAGAAAGAGAAAGAAATGGGGCCGTACACAGTCTGCAGAAAGTCATTTCCAGGAACGACGCTGAGTAACAGACGCCCTGAATTTGTTATTCAGCAATGAGATGGAGAAATCACCGTCAGTGGAAATCGCTTGTGTAGATCGCGGTAGGAGAGACATGTGAAATGAGCCGGCAGCGATGGACCGAAGAAAGTGGCAATCCATCGGTGAGGAGGAGGGTTCCACATTTTCACGGTTCAGCTAACGCGTAGACGCTTCGCGGATGTGGGTTGAAGCGACATGTCAGCGTCAAGCTAGACTCGTCGACAAATTGTAGCCATACTTTAGTCATAGCCTCTGCACATTGAGACTATACAGCAATATCCTTTTGAAGTCGGGCAGATCTACGAGGCAAGATATTGTATGTCGGGCGGTTGGAGCGGAACCCAGATAGAATAGCAAATGCGAGAAACAATACAACATGTCTACGAGATGCCGCCATATTGCCGACAGGGGATCCCGCACAGCGGGAAAGCCGTCGGCACAAGGGGAAAGAAGAGCAATGAAGGTGGTCCGGGGGGGCGGGAAGCCCCAAGTCCGAGCTCTCAGATCCCGTGAAGCACAAGCAGATTGGTTTCCGGCGAAATGCCCATGGTTTGGTGTAGGCTAGAGTCGGATGCAGGTCGAGGGCAGTGATGCACTAGACTCGGCTGCAGCGCGAAATTTGCACAAAGAGCAACCGGCGGCAAGAAAAGGTGGATGAAGGTGTGATAACGAATGAATGTTGCAACAAAAGAGTGTCTTCGTCTGAAGGTGGCCGATGACTAGATTAAAAACTGCCAGGGATCCTCAATTCGAGCGCGTTTTGCTGTCGTTGACGGGTGAGTCAGAGCGCGTCGGTCGCCAAGTTTCAGCATCAGCGCGTGGGTTAAGACAAAAAACAAGGATCTAGACCGGAGGAACACAAGGCCACATGTTTTGGGAAGACGATAACGACGATGTTTGGCCTTGTTGTGTGGACCATTAGGGCTCAAACACGTACACATTGCACGGCTCGTTTCAAACTTTCAAGTTGTCCTGCCGCCCAAGTTGAAGAATGGAGCTTTTTTCTCATTTTCCTTGGATTTCATCTGAATTTTTCAATCGCCGGCTAATTGATTGTCCTTCAATGAGTCTGCTCTAATTCTGGCTCAGTCGAATAGACGCCAAGAGCGCTTAGTCGGCACTCCATTTCGGCTTCTATTATGTACATCCATGCCCTTTGCTTCAGGCGACCATGTACACCAGCGTCCGTTCATCAACCAGAGTCCCTCCCACGTAGGTTTCCCATCTGTGCCTTGTCGACTTGGTTGATCCATCCTCGCCAGAGCACCACCTACGTACCCCGTCCGCTTTGGCTCCGCACCGGGCGCCCGTGACCCTCAGGTTAGCGCCAACGCTCCCCAGTCAGTCCCTTCCTCTTTGCTGAGAAAAATCGCTTCAATCCGTTGTAAAGGAGCGATACTACACCTCTTCTACCTCAGAAAGGCCCTGCGAGCAGCTCGAAGCAGCGCAATGGCGGTCTCATCTGCTTTGCTTTAATTGCCCTCCTAATCATAGTGCATTGGAGTCCGGTTGAGGATGCGCTCAATCGCAATCGGATCCGCCGTGAATGGTCTAAGGAACTCGACGCCCACGAGAGGGTGAGACGCGCTTGGGGCGCGGAGGTCGCGGGGCACGAGGCGGTGCGGGCGGGGTGGGAGGTCGAGCGCCAGGAGATAGTTGTAAAGCGCGAGCAGCTCACGCGGGACCGAGAGACGTGGGTCCAAGAACGCGAGACTGGAAGGCGCGAGGAAGAGAGGCGGCTGAAGGAAGCCGAGAACAAGCTCATTGCAATGCGCGAGCAGCTCATGCGGGACCGAGAGACGTGGGTCCAAGAACGCGAGACTGGAAGGCGCGAGGAAGAGAGGCGGCTGAAGGAAGCCGAGAACAAGCTCATTGCAATGCGCGAGCAGCTCATGCGGGACCGAGAAACGTGGGCTCAAGAATGTGAGGCTGGAAAGCGCGAGGAAGAGAGCCGGCGGAAGGAAGCCGCGGACCGGGTGCGGGCTGGATTTGCGTGGGATGGCCTACAGGCGCAGCAGCGCTGTCAGCGACACGGGGCGCGCGAGTATACGGCGCGCATTGTCAACGTCCCGCGCGGGTACGATCCCATTCAAGCATGCACGGAGACGGCGGTCGAAATTCACGGGATGAAGATTCCGAGGCCGCTTCAGTGCGAGGACAGAGCTTGGGACAGAGTAATTGATTAATTTTTGTCTCCGAGATTGCATTCTAATCGTGTTTTGTTTCCAGGGTTGCGGCGGCGTGATAGGCCACTGGACTGTCGATTATGGGGAGCCAACCTGTATTACTCATTTCGACAATTTCAAAGACAAGGTCCGGCGAGGCATCTGTATATACTTATGTGGTTTTTGTGCTCACCATTCATCTCCACTGCAGGGTTGCACCTTCCCAGGATCGGGTCTAAAGGTGTGTACTTTGGTGCCCAGAACATATGCGAGTCGAACTGATCTGCCATCTGAACCGACGTTTCCATCAGCGCATCGAATCGCACCTCGAAAACCTGCAAGGCGGCGACGACTGGCGCGACATGTGCTCCACGACGCCCGCGGACTTCCTTCACCTGCATTTCGATAGTCCGCACATGTGCGAGAACTGGGTACGTCTGTTTTTACCTTGGTACATGAGAATTTCGGTAACCCCACTTTCTCTCCGTTCAGGGAAAGTACGGAGTGTGGGGGATGTGGGATATTGATGATCGCGAATGTTAGTCGAGCTTTTGAGGTTTCCCTCTTGTTCTACTTCTTGAAGTCTCTGTAATTGTATTTGTCTAATTCAATGTGGGCACTGTTTTCGTTGAAGAAAGGCCTTGGGTTACAGACGCACCAGAACCAATCTAGATGAAAGGAATACAGTCGGATCTCGATATAATAGTACCGGATGTGCTTACTGCATATTAAGTGCCATGTAAAAGAACATGCAAACGAGTGATGACTATCCACGAGATTTAGCGACTTTTCGTTTATTCAATCTACAATTCGACGCGCACCATGGGAAAAAAATGAAGAAAGTACGTCCCGGACTCTGCCCTCCCGGAGGATGAAAAAACCGAAGAGTAGAAGACGCTTGGATTGCGCAGGTCACAGGTGCGACATGGGCTTCTCAGACCGCAGAATTGTGAATCAAAACACGCGCTTGGATATCATGGCATATACGACTAGCCGAAAACTGACCAGGTTGCGGCGGGAGCTGAGATTCCAGGCGGTATACCCAACGCAAGCAACACCAGCCCCGTCAGGACCATCCCCAGGATGACCACTCCTCGGCTGAATTCACTGTGGAATCCACCTAAGCGGCGTGAGTTCAGTAAAAACTGCCGCAAAGACGCGGCGTACTTCAGATGGAAGTCAATGCCAACGGGTTGATGGCTAGACATGACTAGGGGAGGGAGAGGCGAGGAGGTCTCGACAGGAATCGCGGGTAGAGAGAATTCCGCGGGGAGACATGGGGCTGACTTTTTATATTCGGGTGGATATATGCAAACCAATGCCTTGAAATGAGTACTCTGAATCACAACCAGTTTGCAATGACTCACAGAGGCTCCCGCATGCTTCAGGTGGCACTAGACTGCAGCTGACTCCGCAACTCGAAGTGAAGAACTTCAGTTGAACCGTTTGGACCCGTTTTGGGCTCATTTCGCAAGACGATCATAACCAACACGAGTGTGCCGCAGGGCTTCTCAGGCTCGTGGGGGAATGCCATTGATCCCCAACAAACTCGATGATTAGTGGGCTGAGAAGCGTTCCATAGTTCAACAACAATCCCATCCCGCGGTTCAATCCGAACGAGAGACGATGCCAGACTCGACCGACGGGAATCATAACGAGCTGATAATCGATGGGTTGATTGAATTTGAGGTTATAAGGTAAGTACGGTCAATTAGGCTAGTTTTGCCATTATTAGTTGGTTAGGTTATCAGCAGTAAGGTCAGAATTATCTGGGGTTTTCATACATCGCGACGCTCTGATGAGAAAGTTATGAGCGATGATGCATCGACACTCTCCTGAGAAGACAAGTCTCAGCCACTTTACGTTGTTTACGCTCCATGCCATTTTTTCAGTGACTTTTACGCTTATTAGTGTGCTTTTTTCCCATTTTCTTTTCGATCTTCGCCTAATCATTTATTTTCATTAGATTTCATGTGAATTTTTCCAATCGCCGGCCGATTGTCACTATGAGTCTGCTCTAATTCTGGTTTGGTCGAATAGGCGCCACGAGCGCTTAATCGGCGTTCTGGCCTGGCGTCTATTAGTGGTATTACATACATCCACGCCCTTTGCTTCAGACGACCATGTACACCAACGGCCGTTCATCAGTCAGAGTCCCTCCCATGTAGGTTTCCCTGCTATGCCCCGTCGACTTGGTTGATCCATACTCGCCAGAACACCACCACCTGCGTACGAGTCTGTCCGCCCTGGCTCCGCACCGAGCGCCGATGGCCCTCAGGTTAGCGTCAACGCTCCCCAGTCAGTCCCTTCCTTTTTTCTGAAAAAAATACCTTCAATCCGTTGTAAAGGAGCGATACAACACCTCTTCTACCTCAGAAAGGCCCTGCGAGCAGCTGGAAGCAGCGCAATCGCGGTCTCATCTGCATCGCTTTAATTGCTCTTCTAATCCTCGTGCATTGGGGTGCAGTTGAGGATGCGCTGAATCCAGCGGTTCGTGATCGGATCCGCCGTGAATGGGATAAGGAACTCAAGGGCCACGAGCGGGTGAGGCATGCCTGGGGCGAGGAGGTCGCGGGGCACGAGGCGGTGCGGGCAGGGTGGGAGATAGAGCGCCAGGAGCTCATTGCGATGCGGGAGCGGCTCCTGAAGGATCGAGAGACCTGGGCCCATGAATGCGAGGCGGGTAAGCGCGAGGAAGAGAGGCGGCGAAAGGAAGCCGCGGACCGGGTGCGGGCGGGATTCGCCTGGGATGGCCTACAGGCGCAGCAGCGCTGTCAGCGACACGGGGCGCGCGAGTATACGGCGCGCATTGTCAACGTCCCCCGCGGGTATGATCCCATTCAAGCATGCAAGGAGACGGCGGTCGAAATCCACGGGTTGAAGATTCCGAATCCGCTTCAGTGCGAGGACAGAGTAATTGATTAATTTTTGTCTCCGAGATTGCATTCTAATCGTGTTTTGTTTCCAGGGTTGCGGCGGCGTGATAGGCCACTGGACTGTCGATTATGGGGAGCCGACCTGTGTTACTCATTTTGACAATTTCAAAGACAAGGTCCGGCGAGGCATCTTCTGTTTTTTTTTTCTTCTTTCTTTTGTGTGCTTACCATGCATCTCCACTGCAGGGTTGCACTTTTCCAGGATCGGGTCTAAGGGTGCGTGCTTTAGTGCCCAGAGCATAAACGATTTGAATTGATCTGTCATCTGAACCGACATCTCCATCAGCGCATCGAATCGCACCTTGAAAACCTGCAAGGTGACGACGACTGGCGCACCATGTGCTCCACCACGCCCGCGGACTTCCTCCACCTGCATTTCGATAGTCCGCACATGTGCGAGAACTGGGTACGTCGGTTTTTACCTTGATACATGAGAATTTCGGTAACCTCGCTTTCACTTTCTGTTCAGGGAAAGTACGGAGTGTGGGGGATGTGGGATATTGATGATCGCGAATGTTAATCGAGCTTTTGAGAGTTCCTTCTTCTTGTTTCACTTCTTGAAATCTCTGTAATTGTATTAGTCTGATCGAATGTGAGCAATGTTTTCGCCAGAGAAAGGCCTCGGGTTAAACGTGTATCATCATGGAACGTTCCCGGTTCCGTGGCAATTATTTTGGTCGTTCATCCAACTTTGGCAATGTCGAAACTGTGTCAAGGCCAGCATGCGCTCAGCATATGTTCCATTTTGATATTATATATTTGTCTGAAAATGAGCGTGCGCATACTACCGCGGTAGCATAGGATTAATTGCATATAGCACATCTCCGACGGCCGCGATAAAACCAAAAACTTGCCGTTTCATGGGCAGAAAGTGACTGCGCCAGAAAATTGTGAATGGGCCCGCCAACGGAAAGCGAGGATGCAGCGTACCTGTGAAGGCGATGGGGCCGGCGCCACACGCGTGGACGGGGGCATCATCACCGCACCCAGTTGTGTCCTGATGATGCCGGGAAATCAGAGCGAGGTCAGTACGTTGGGAAGAGCGAACGCACGCCGATGGGGTAGGCGTTGGTGCACTGACGGGCGGGAAAAAAAAAATTAACGATGTAGGAAAGCGAGACTTCATGGTTATGGGTGCGCACGCACCCCACAGCTCGGGCTGGTGCATGTAACGGTGTCGCACCCCGCGACGGCGATCTGCACCGAGTCCGTGAACCCTCGGATGTTGCTGATGTCGTACGTCTGCGGCGTGAAGAAGCTGCCCGAGTCTGGAGTGAGGCGGCCGCGGTATGAATTTACGGGTATTTGAGCAAGGGAGAGCGGGGCGCACCGAGGTTATATTCGGTAATGGTGCAGTCTTCGCCTTTGGGTCCGCATGCGGGGTGTGACGCGAAGATGCGGCCGACCCACTGCATATCGATATCGTCATTGTCAGCGCGTTAGATGCGGAAGCACAAGATGAGGATGAACGCACAGCCGTGTCGATCGTAAGGGTTTGGCTGCCCTGGGGAGCGAGCGTCGTGGGTTGGGGACCGGAGTAGTCTGCGACACCGGCGCCGCAGCCTGCCACGAGACATAAATGAGGGTCGCAGTGCGGAAAGGGATCAAACAAGCGCACGCGGGCTGTAGCCGCAGCTTGTGTCGGCGATGATGGGGGTAACGGGGGTACTGCACTTGTTAACGAGCGTGAACTATGTGGCCGAGAGGCGCTTCAAATTCTGCAATCCACGGGCAGGAACGCGACACGCACCGGGTGTCCGCCATCGCGTTGGGAGAGCTCGTTGCGGGAATGGGCCGGTGGAGGCACAGCGTCAACACGAGCCACAGTCGTGGCCACTGCCGCGAGGGTGATGAGGGCGGATTTCATCGAGCTGTACATCGGGATTGAAAGAAAAAAGGGGCGCTTCGAAGAAAAAATGTGCACGATGATGAAAGAGAAAGTTGTAGCACAGAGTTTCTAGCTGGAACTTAAATAATAAGAGACGGAACCTGAATTTGGCGAGATGCCCCTGAATGTCAAACAAGCAACACGTATGAGATGGGAACCCGCCTTCCGCACCGTTTCATCTTCGGTAGGCGTTCCAGAGCCTTTGAGATAGACCGAGCAGCAGAGAAAGTTCCTGGAAAATCCACAGAGGAAATCCAGTGCTCGTCGAGAACACGGAGCAGCTCCAGAAGCCCAGAAGCAGAAGATGTAAATGGAGACCTCCAACGCCTCGACCGGTCAAGCGCGTTCGCGCCTGTTCGTCAGTGTTCCGATGCTCGGGGCGTGCACTCGTTGTGGATGAGGGCATCAATCAAGGATGGATTTCAAACTAGCTGAGTAAGTTGAGACAACGCCAAGATACGCTCCGGGGACGCACGTTACGACGTGGCTGCAACTACCCAACGAATAAAAGATAACAATTTTAGTTGGGTTCCAGCTCTCCACTCACCACAGAGAAATGGCAGCAGTAGAGATTAATTGGCTCCAGCGCGTCGTCTAGTTGAGACTGGGCGCGAAACCATACCTGCAGGAGCGGTACCTTTCATGCCTTCGAGGTACTTCACGGCCTTCGCATCAGTCTGTAATGCGTCCATGCGTTGAAACTAGCCAGCCAGACCAGGTGTTTCCAGTTTGACAGGTTGCAACTTGAAATCAACGTTCAATTCAGAGAAATAGCAAAGAAATGCATCGCAGCATCGGAGGGCAGCCCGTGTAATGGAATCGAGCGAGGGCCAGTATAGAGAGTTTCATAATGTCCCTACGAGGACCCGGAAAGTGGGAGTGGAGGTCGGAAAGAAAAGGCAGGATCAAAATTATGCAATCGGCGGAGTTTGAAGTCTGGACAATTACGTCATTGCGGCGCGTCTCTTCCTCTCATGTTTACGATGCGTCCTACTCCGTGTCTCGACCTTGACATGCACGCCCAACTCTGGCGGGACCTGCTGCCCTTTAATTTCCAACGAAAAAATTCTCCTTAGAAAGTAATCAAGCTTGAGGAGTCGCTTGAGGAGTCGAAGGACGGAGTCCCGACAACAGTCCCGTGGACCTCGTCCTTCCAAGACGACTCGGAGCGCGGAAAACAGTGCGGTAGCGTCTCATCCACTCCGTATCCCGGGCTTCTATGTTGCTATCTTTGAACGCAAATGGGTAATTTTCCCGAGTCACTCGTTTTCCTTGACGAGTCTGGCTTGCGTCGACCTTGCCACCAGAACTAGGCAATCTCGTTTGGCCGTTTCTTGTTGAATGATTTTCTCCAACTCTCAACAATTCTTCTCTGTTCGGATAGCTCGGCCCG
Source organism: Mycena galericulata (assembly GCA_029289565.1). Taxonomy (NCBI): domain Eukaryota; kingdom Fungi; phylum Basidiomycota; class Agaricomycetes; order Agaricales; family Mycenaceae; genus Mycena; species Mycena galericulata. The sequence goes on from JARKIA010000085.1 coordinate 35,311, forward strand.
AGCTTTGCCGAGCTTGCCTCTGCTTGGCAACAGCCTGCTTACGTGAATTTCCAGAGAATTCGATCGGCGTGAAAATTTTGTCGCGACTCTCTCCTTCTCCCTTTCCCCAGTTTTTTCTTCCTCTCCTCTCAAAATGCACCGCATCTCTATGACCACGTCCCGGTCCATGCGCCGTGCAGCCACAAAAGCCCGGCCAGCACTGACTCGGGGTGCCCACAAGGAGATTAAGTTCTCCAATGAGGGACGGGCAAGCATCCTCAAGGGAGTCGATATCCTTGCCAACGCCGTCCAGGTCACTCTGGGGCCCAAGGGTGTGTCTATCGTCACCTTTTACTTTGCTTCGACGACGACTGACTACTTTTTTAGGACGCAATGTGATCATCGAGCAATCCTTTGGTGGGCCCAAGATCACAAAAGGTTTGGTACTAGATAAAGGGTTTTCTGCGGTACTGACTCCCTAACCCTAGACGGTGTCACTGTCGCAAAAGCCGTTACTCTCCAGGACAAGTTTGAGAACCTCGGTGCTCGGTAAGTATACCATTTGCTCTCGAAGACTTGCGGCTTACATGAGGGAATAGTCTCGTCCAGGACGTCGCCCAAAAGACCAATGAGATTGCCGGAGACGGTACGACGACGGCCACCGTCCTTGCGCGCGCCATCTACTCTGAGGGCGTCAAGAACGTCGCGGCTGGCTGCAACCCGATGGACCTCCGCCGCGGCTCCCAGGCCGCCGTTGACCGCGTCGTCCAGTTCCTCTCGGCCCACACCAAGACGATCACCACCACCGCCGAGATCGCCCAGGTCGCCACCATCTCCGCCAACGGCGACACCCACGTCGGGAACCTCATTGCCCAGGCGATGGAGAAGGTCGGCAAGGAGGGCGTCATCACCGTTAAGGAGGGCCGCACCATCGAGGACGAGATCGAGATCACGGAGGGCATGCGCTTCGACCGCGGCTTCATCTCCCCGTACTTTGTCACCGACGTCAAGGGCCAGAAGGTCGAGATGGAGAAGCCGTACATCCTCCTCAGCGAAAAGAAGATCTCGCTGCTGCAGGACATCCTCCCCACGCTCGAGGCTGCCGCCCAAGCCCGCCGCCCGCTCGTGATCATCGCGGAGGACGTCGACGGCGAGGCCCTCGCCGCGTGCATCCTCAACAAGCTCCGCGGCCAGCTCCAGGTCGTCGCCGTCAAGGCCCCCGGCTTCGGCGACAATCGCAAGTCCATCCTCGGCGACCTCGCGATCCTCACCGGCGGCACCGTCTTCACCGATGACCTCGACATCAAGCTCGAGCGCGCGACGCCCGACATGCTCGGCACGACCGGCAGTATCACCATCACCAAGGAGGACACGATCGTCCTCAACGGCGAGGGCTCCAAGGACGCGATCCTCGCGCGCTGCGAGCAGATCCGCGCGCTCGTCGCGGACCCCACGACGAGCGAGTTCGACCGCTCCAAGCTGCAGGAGCGCCTCGCGAAGCTGAGCGGCGGCGTCGCGGTGATCAAGGTCGGCGGCGCGAGCGAGGTCGAGGTCAGCGAGAAGAAGGACCGCTACGACGACGCGCTGAACGCGACGCGCGCGGCGGTGGAGGAGGGGATCCTCCCCGGCGGCGGCGTCGCGCTGCTCAAGGCGAGCCTGCTCCTCGCGACGTCGTCCCCCGGCGCCGCGTCGTCCAACGCGTCGCCCACGGCGCCCGACGCCAAGCCCATCTCGACGAGCAACTTCGACCAGGAGCTCGGCGTCGCGATCGTGCGCCGCGCGCTCACCGCGCCTGCGCGCGCGATCCTGGCGAACGCGGGCGAGGAGGCGAGCGTCATCGTCGGGACGCTGCTGTCCACGTCGGGCGCGGGGTATGGGGCGGAGGACAAGTTCGGGTGGGGGTACGACGCGAGCAAGGGGGAGTTTGTGGATATGATCAAGGCGGGGATCGTGGACCCGCTGAAGGTCGTGCGGACGGCGCTCGTGGATGCGGCGGGCGTGGCCAGTCTGTTGACGACGAGCGAGTGCTGCATCGTGGACGCGCCCGAGGAGGAGAAGGCGGGCGGGCCCGGCGGAGGGATGGGTGGCATGGGCGGCATGGGGGGTATGGGCGGGTTCTAGATTGGAGCACATGAGCGAGTGAACGAGGGTACACGGGGAGACGCGAGACGCTCTAAAAGAACGCGGAAAAATAAAAAGTATAACCACTCATTTTGCATAGCTACTCACCGCATACATACTCTACACATACTTACGCATGCTTTTTTATGTTTTCTAGTCGTAGTTTTTCGAAATGCACCCCCACTCAAATATTCCATAGTCCGACTCAAGCAAGACTCAAGTCTCTTTTTGGCTGACACGTGAGCGCTTTCTCTTTCAGCTTCGAGTCCCATCATCGTCAACCCACGGAAAACGCGTACGACGCAGCAAGATTTAAACCCAATGAATGAAGATCGATGAATTAGTCCTGGAATCTGGCCGGAAGAAACTACGGTTTACATGCAAATGCGGCAGGAAGGATGCCTGATTGTCAGCCGCCCTCCACATAAAATGGTCCAAGGCGTGTCAGCCTCCCAAGTCTCTCGCTCTCTTCCTACCCCCACCACCACATCAGTACAACGATGACCACACTCTCTAAGATCCACACGTTCCTTAAGCACTACTTCGGTGATGCTATTTCTCGTGTCTTGGCGATGATATACTCCCGTGGGTGCGCTGCCGAGAGCGACGCGGAGAGTGGCTCTACTGCTAATGGTACATCGTTTTTCATATGTATTGTTCTCTGCACATCTGACCTTCGGTTTATAGACAGCAACTTCACCGACATCAAGTCGTGTGATATCGTCGCAGACAACGGTTCGTCTACTACCGTCCATTTTATATTTGTACTGTCGATGCTCATGGTATCCTTACAGTGTCTGATGACGACCCCGACCTCTCCACCGAACCCGAACTCGAGCCCGCGCCCTCTATTCAGCCCAGCCCGTCGGAGGTCATCGCTGCCGTTGTTGAGGCCTACATGCACCTCCCCTCCCTCCCGTCTATCCTCAAGAGCCCCGAGGCGCGGCCCCCACTCGAGGTTGGTGTACTCGATGCGCGACAGGACTTCGGCCCCCCAAGCAACGTGTTCCACGACCGTCGCCTTCCTTTCGGCTGCGTCACCAACATCCCGGGCGAGAGGATCAACGCAGTCAAGGCCACCAAGGTCCCCAAGAAGATAAAGGCCAAGAAGACCAAGTCCAAGAAGCCCGAGCCGAAGGCCATCAACTTCTCTCTCCCAACTGGACTGGCTCGCGGTCGTCGTTCTGGCCCCAAGCGCGCGCGTTCTTTGTCTGTTTCTGCTCCTGGCCCGGAAAACTCTGCTTCAAACGACTCTCCCGCCGCCGATGATCAAGAGAGTGTAGCTATGAACCCCGCCCCCGCCCCCGTCCCCGCTCCCGCTTCGGCTGAGTGGAACTCTACGAAGGCTACTCTTCTCGCGCAAGTCCGTAGCTGGAGCGACCAGGTCAAGGCCTCCAGGCGCCACTCTGTTCCGATTAAGCTACCTCTTGCGGTTACTGTTCCCGAATCTGTACCCACGAAGACGGACCGCACCATCAAGCGTTACTCGGCCCCGCCCGTGCTGGTTGCGTCGTCCAAGGCCCCACGATTGGACCTCGAGGAACTTCTCGGCGCGCTTATTCAGGACGCGAAAGCGACGATCGCGGCGCTCGATGGCGAGAGCGGGCCCAGCAATAGTCAAGTCGGCCTCGGAGGCAAGGAAGGCGAACCGGAAGAGCTGGAACACAAGTCCGTCGGCGATGTGCGCGCCTTCAGCGCCGTCGCGCTTGAAAGCGCCCAGGATATATTCGTCATTGGGGGCGATTCGGACGATGAGGATCTCGACGACGTGGTCAGCACCGGACGCCGCGGCTCCTTCCGGCACGACGAGCAACTCCCTACCGCCAATCCCTCGTGTACCACCTCTCCGACCCCGGGCCTTATCTCCTCCATCTCGGCTTCCATATCCATGGCTGCTCTCGCCAACGCCAGCTCGCGCAGCATCAGCGACCTCCTCAACGCGTTCGACGAGGTTATCGCAGGCCAGCGCTGGCGTCGTCTTCTTTCACGCTCGGACGGCATTTCTCGGCGCAACGACTCGGTCGTCTGAACTACGTTATTTGTCTCGGCACCCCAACGACCTAGTCGTTCAAGGTTTTATTATCATCGGCAACGGCAACCTCGTATCGGACCCCTCCTCCTCTCATCATCGACCCAGTCGTTTTGAACATGTCATTTGTCTCGGCACCCCAACGACCTAGTCGTTCAAGGTTTTATTATCATCGTCAACGGCAACTCGCATCGGACCCCTCCTCCCCCCATCATGACTCGGTCGTTTGAAATATGTTATTTGTCTCGGCATCTCAACGACCCAGTCGTTCAAGGTTTTATTATCATCGGCAACAGCTACTCGCATCGGACCCTCCCCTTCCTCCTCCCATCATCGACCCGGTCGTTTTGAACATGTTATTTGTCTCGGCACCCCAACGACCTAGTCGTTCAAGGTTTTATTATCATCGGTAACGGCAACCTCGTATCGGACCCCTCCTCCTCCCATCATCGACCCGGTCATTTGAAGTATGTTATTTGCCTCGGCACCCCAACGACCTAGTCGTTCAAGGTTTTATTATCATCGGTAACGGCAACACGTATCGGACCTCCTCCTCCCATCATAGACTCGGTCGTTTGGAACATGTTATTTGTCTCGGCATCCCATCGACCTACTCGTTCAAGATTTTATCATCGGCACGGCGACTCGCATCGGACCCTCCCCTCCCATCATAGCGACTGTGTCGTTCGTTTTTCTTTCGGCATCGAATGTTTCTCCAGGCTGGTCCTCCCTCTTTAGTTGGCGCTTGTGTCGTCGTTTGTCAGATTTTCTTCACCCCGCCAAGAACAGTCTTGCGCTCTTCCTTATTTCCTCTGCTTTCCTCTGCGCCGGAGCGCATACATATATGAAGACGCAAAATCCAAAAACAGGGATGCCCGCACCAAAGACAAAATCAACAAAATATCGGGCTGTGTGTACTGGGACGGGAAGGGGTGTGGGTTGCCGTAAATAATACTGCGTGTATGTCTGGAAAAATCAAAAACACTATATAATCTGTTTCTAATTCTCTCTTGGTGTGATACGCTAAAGCAAAAGGAAAGGGTTTGTGTGGGCGACGGTACCGGCGGCTTATAAGTGACGGAGACAAACTGCTATGGAGTTATAAAAATACAATTGTGGTAGATAAGTCGTGTGCGCGACAGTACCGGCGGCTTATAAGTAAACGCAGGACGGAGACAAAGTGCGATGGTTATAAACATACAATTGTGGTAGAAATTCCAAGTGTTGCATTCAAACAAACGATTTTATACCGCCGTAATAAGTCCTCCTGTCTTTGCTTCAGTTTAAACACTGGCATCCAAGCCCTCGTTGGTTTCCTCCTGCTTGAAGAACAGGACCCCGCGCGCGTCGCACCGTGGCAGCGAACCCCGCACCACATCTTCATCTTCCTGAAACAAATCGTGGAGGATCTGCAGACGCGCGATGGAGGCAAGGGGGTAAATGAGCTCGTCGAGGTCACCCCACGGGACTTCGAGCAGGTCGGGACCGTACGGAGCGTCCAGAATGCGCCCCTCGCGCTCGAGCCGCAGCGTGACGGTGCGCAGCTCCGGCGCGCGCAGGGTCGGGAGGAACGCGCTGATCAACGCAAGCCATATTTCCAGTCCGGTGGCGAGGCTCGCGCCGCAGCTGAGCGTCTCGAGCGCGGTGTTGTGTGAGAGGGTGAGGATCTTGCATATATACACTGCGGAGCGGGAGTTGGGGAGCGTCAGAGTATTTATCATTGGGTGGCAAGGATGTGATACGTACGGGCTTTCCGTTTCGACCACCACGCGTCTGCGTCTCGCGTGTGGAAGAACAGCGTTAGGTCGCGTAGGGACGAACCAAGGATGCGCAGTACGTCGCGTAGGCCCTCAAAGTCTTTGATGGAGATCGAAGTGGTCTCCAAGAACAGCTTATGTATTGCCGGGGGCGCGTTGTGCGCGATTATCCACGGGAGCACCGCGTAGAATCCGGTACCGGCGGAGAATTCGAGCGTGTGCAGAGTCTGCGGGAGGACTATCCCATTCGACGCGTCGCGACGCCTTGAGTCTTCGAAAGTCCAGCGAACGGGGTCCAGGAGAAGGATTTCTAGTTCCTGAAAACCACACGCCAGCGACGCAAACTGCGCCAGCGTGAATTCGCCCCCGAGGAGCTGCAGGATGCGCACATGCGGAAATGAGGGAGGAATCTGGCGCAGAACCTTCTCCAGTTGCGACGGAATTGACAGGCGGGTCCCGAGGCACTCGATAGTGAGGGTGGTAATGTTATCCAAGGCCGAGAGTTCTTTCAATGTGAGGTAGATATCTTCGATTGGGCCCATGATGTTGAGCGCGATAACGAACGGCGCGAATGTCTGTAAAGGTGACTTGACGAGCTTTTTCAGAGCCATGATGTGATCCACCCCGCGACCAGGACGAAAACCTGGTACTGTCCCCATATGCAGGTCGATCTGGGTGGCAAAGAGATGGAAGCGGCTCCGCGGAGTCCACTGTCTGCATACTAATCCGCAGGCCGCGATGGAGAGCGTGTCGCTCGCAAGGTTGTCAATAACCTGCTCGACGAGTTCTGTAGGAAATGAAATCATGGTTGTTGGTCTCGTTGGTGGTGGTGGTTGGGAGAAGGAGGTGGCATGATAACCGGGGATAATCTGCCGCGTGACGGTGTCATGAATCGGCTAGAACTATTACAGTCCAAGTGCCAGGAGAATGTAATATTAATGCGGTTATTTAGCTAGACGAGTGCTATATATTACAGAGCGTCTCCCTGGATCTCTTTTCTGTAGAAGAGGAAGGTCAGCATGTTAGTTGTGGAGATCAACCCGAACCAGTCACCCTGGTGCAGCAGAGTTGCAGCGGCTGGACCGTAAGGCGATAAGATAAGAGCTTAGAAAGAATTATCTGAGTGTCGACGGCCATTAAAAGAACCGGATGAATGGGCCAAAGAGCAGTAACTGAACATGGAACCCAGATTTAGTCGAGGAAAGCAAAAATACGCGCCAAGGATTCGACAGCAGAACCAAAAGAGCTGGGATTCGTCAACGAACATTGACAAGGGCGCTAGCTGCACGTAAGAGGGGAGTGCGCAGTGAGGTATTTCCCTCGAATACACGAACGCTCATAAAGTCTATTGCTGCACAGATAGCCACATCAACGAATAATTTTAGAGTGGAGACTAGATTCCAACATTCCAACGTTCGAAAAGTACCGGAAGACGGACGAACCTCGTTGCTGAGGCCGGCATCCGCGACGACCGACATTAAGCGTGAATCAACCCCTTCTAGACACGAGCGAATAAATAGGGCTGCCCACCGTCCCCGTTTTTACGGGTGACGGGTGCCGTCAACGGCATACCGTCCGGTCCCGTCGGCAACTTGCCGGATGCAACTGCCGGGTCGGGGTAAAGGGCGGCATGTTGCCGTCAGGGTGCGGTCGCTGATGGCCGCCCTTTTGTCGTCCCGTCCGTCTCCAGGTCCAAAGTTGGAGAAAATGCGACTTGCATTCGACCTGGATGTGGAGTTGTCCAGTTGGCATCTGGATGGTTTCCTATCGGAATGATAAACATCGACAGGTGGACCTGGGCAGACTCGGATACGACTCGGACTCGGAGAAACGATTTTTCACGTTGTAATTCAGCAAAGAATGAATATGAACAAACTCTGGTCTGCCTTGAGAGCGGCTGATGCTGTGATATGATTGGGCTGCGCCAGGCTGCATAAGTATGAGGGCCCAGCGTGTCAACGCAGACAGATCCATCAATCAATCAGTCCCAGAGAAGTCCAATATGAATGACCCTCGCCCAAACTCTCCCAGTACCTATTTCTCTTGCAATTGCTTAACAAAGGTTAGTGGTAGGCTATAATCGCTAATTATCTCAGCCTCATTTTGTAGATTACCTGACATTCGACGCCCCTTTTGTTACATCGCGGAAGAATGGCTCACAATTGGCAGTACGTCAGGTTTTTCAGAGACGTGGCGCTGAGGGCCCATAAAGTGCCAGAGAATTAGGGATTCCTGAACCTCCCCTCAGCGCCGAGTCCTTGGATCCCTGGAAAAATGTTCCACTGCCAGCCTCTAAAGCCCCGATAGCCCAAAAGCCGTGTCTTACTGCAGAAGAGGAGCTCGCGTGGACACAGGCTCAAATCCAGCTTTCGGAGAGCCATCGCCAGGTGCCTCTCGAGTCGCCGAACATATACCATGCGGCTTTGGCCCCCCATCGATACCTCCCGGAGCGCGTCCTGCGCAACATCTTCATCTGGTCTGTACATGTTGATAACCAGGAATCGAAGCTCGAAGCGGATCTGAACTCGGTTGTGGACCCGGATTGGGATGCACTTCCCGACATGCGTCTGATCGTGTGCCAAGTTTGCTCCCGTTGGCGATCAATTGCGCTCGAGACGCCCGAGCTATGGAGCGATGTGCGAGCCAGTTTCAAGGAGCGCTTATACCCACGGCTGGTGAATGTTCTCCTTATCTGGGTTGTACGCAGTGGCCAACACCCGTTATCTTGGGATTTGCGCGGATACCACGATGATTCTCGCATTATGGATCTCCTGACGCAGGTTTCGCATCGATTGAGGTTTCTATCCATTGATTGCCTGGTTGCGTCCCCTGTGGCTGCCCTTCCCCCGCGATCTATAGACCTTTTGGAGACTCTTTGTCTGGGTAACAAGTGGAACAGATATGGCTTCAAATTCGAATTTATGAAGGGGCTTTTCGCAGAGGCACCTCGCCTCCGCAGTGTAACCTCGCGCATGCAGGGAGTACATTTGAGGGATTGGCGCCTCCCGTGGCATCAAATTCACGAGTTGAACCTCTTGCTGCCATCACCTGCCTCCCAATATTATCCCATTCTCAACCAGTGCCCGGCACTCACGAGGGCCAGGATTGAAATCACTCACATTCAGGCCGCTGATCTTGACGGTCCCGATGTTTCCCTTCCCAAACTCTGTACCTTGTATCTGGCCAGCCCCTCTCTCCGTGACACCGAGCAATTCCTCCAACGGATTTCGGTGCCCGGCCTTAGTGACCTGACACTACAGTTTAACGACATTGACCATCGGTTCAATCACGCTCTTTCATTCCCGGCCCTGCAACGGGTCCACGTCCCCGGGCCTCTGCGAAAGAGCGGAAACAGGCTACCATGGTTGCGGGCGTGGCACTCCGCAGTGGAAGTGTACCTCCCCAACACCGACTTATATCCAGTGTTCGACCAGATCGCTGACGGCTCACTACTACCCAATGCCACACTGTTGGCCCTCTACAAAACCGAACCCAGCGCTATCATCGCGATGCTCGAAGCACGCCTGACCAGTCGTACATGCTCGACAATCACCCATGTCGCGCTCACAAATTCACTCTTGGACGTCACCGTTGAGCAGATGGATTCATTTCGCAAACTATTGAAGAATGGTGTTTTTCTGGCCCACGGACCCTGGGCTCGTCCGGACGCTGCATCGGTGCGTTGTGATACTATACCACCGTTCCGTCAAGTATAACTTAGGACAGATTGAGGCCCGAGCCCGATCAGATTTTGAAACCGGCCAAGGCCTCTTCGAAGGTGCTGAACCTGTGAGAGCCGCAGAAGCCGAACTCGAGTATTAATCCATTTTTGGCCTGTAGTGAGTACTCAGAACGTTCCCGCCGTCCTGAGACTGATGGGCATTGACGAATTCTAGTTGAGCTAGGAGTCATTTCCACATTTAGACCAAGGAAAACTGTGTACTTATACATATTTGGGAACCAGGGGTCGGTACAATTAGGTGGTCGAACAATGAGACAACAGCCTGGAAACCGATTCAAGGGATTTAGGAACCTGTTAACAGCTATTGAACATCTCGAGAACTGTAGTTCTACATCAGCACTGTCATTCGTGAGGAAATATTGAGAGAGACATACAGGGATGAGAAAGAAATGAGAAGCTTAGACCATTGGTAAAGGTAGGACAAACGAACAATATTGACAAGGGCGACCAAGCTACACGCAAGAGGGGGAGGGGACGCAAGGTTTTTCCCTCGGATACCCGAACGCTCACAAAGTCCATTACTGCACAGATAGCCACGTGAACGTACAATTTTAGAGTGGAAACCAGATTCCAACGCTCGAAAAGTGCCGGAAGTTCGAACGAACCCCGTTGCTGAAGCCTACATCCGCGACGATTGACACTCGTATTAAGCGTGAATAAACCCTTCTAGACACGAGCGAGTGAAAGAGATGTCGGGTAAATTTCCGAGTCAAAACTGTGCTGTCAGATGTGGGTGATTGTAGCGAGCCGCCTAAAGATAGAAGTGGTATGAAAAACAAGGAGACATGAGTACCGGAGGCTCGGAATGTGGAGGAAGTACAGGTTCTGCGCGGCGTAGCTGGGGACATGTAACACCGGTTGCTATGTCCGGGAAAGACACGGTTATTGGTTGCCAGAATTTGGTACAAACGCCCATGAAAGCACACCCTCCACTTCACTTCAACGTCAAATCTGGGCGGATCACGCTCAGCATCTTGGGGACAGGACGCAGTCATAAGTCACCAGGGCCCAGGAAACAACAGGACTGGCCGGGATTCGAAGTACAATAGAATAAAAGAGAAGGTTGTTGACATGGTATAGGGAGCACCAAGGGGGACAGAAGAACTGCGGAGTTAGCTGAGAGCGTTTTGGAAGCATGTTGGAGCAGGGAGCCTGGACATTCGTTCTCGTTAAGGAATAGAACATTGGTTACGCGAATTCGGGGAAGATGTAGCCTGTATCTTGACGATTCAATTGGGCATAGAAGAACGAGGAAAACAAAAGTCAGAGGCACAGAGAAGGGAAGATCCAGCTGGAATTTGAGGGATGAAGTTTGAAGGCGGTCGGTGACTCCTAGGAATTGACTACGACTTAGTAGGACAAGCTAAAAACCGCCAAGATCAAGTGCGTTTTGCAGTCGTTGACCGGTGAGTCAGAGCGCATCGGTCGTCAAGCATCAGCATCAGCGCGTGGATTAAGACAAAAACTCAAGGCCTCGGCCGCGGGAGTACAAGGCCGCACGTTTTGGGAGGACAATTGAGAGACAAGGATGATGTTTGGCCTTGTTGTGTTGCCAGGGCCAAATCCGGTCAAACACGTACACGTCTCATTGTCCCGCCAAAGCGGAAGAATGGACGGCTAGCGGAAATTCGGGCACCGCACGCATTGTTGCTGCGGCTAAGGTGGGTATAAATACTGGGTCTCCGAGGCTGTCGACGTTAAGACTTCCCGTCTCTCCTCTGCCCACCAAGCCTGCTCTCAGCCACTTTACGTCTGTTTCACGTTCCCTGCCATTTTTTCAGAGACTATCTACGCCTCTGCATCTTTGCCCCATTTTTCCAACGACTTTTACGCTCGGTGTGCTTTTTTCTGGGTCTCTTTTCGATCTTCCACTGATTATTTATTTCCCTTAGATTCCATCTGAATTTTTTCAATCGCCGGCCGATTCGTTATGTCCTCCTCAGCCATCCCCCACGTTATTGCCTTCCTTACCCGCCCTCTGATTGCGGTCTCTACCCTTCCATCTGTTGCATCTGCCCAACTCATCCTTAACGCCTCTTTGGCGTCGGCGCCATCCGCAACTTTCACGCTCACATCCACGACCATTCCACCGCCTGCCATCCTCGCAGCTTCCATCGGCTCAGGAATATCGTGGAAAACGTGGTTCAGCGCTCTGGGTGGTGGCCGTGATATTCTCATGTTTTACGGCCCTGGGTACCTGAAGGTCCGCATTGGGGATGCCAAAGTGACGGACGTCTGGAGCGAAGAGACCCAGGGCAGCGTCGTCCCGATCTCGCAGATCCAATCTGTTCCGCTTCTGCAGCAGTCCACCGGTGCCCGCCTTCGCGCCACGCTTCTCTCCGCGCGTGTTCGCAGCATGCGCCGAGCACAGCACGAAGCCAAAGCCGCGGACCCGATCCGCATCCCCAGCCTCTTCATCTGCTCGTCGGACGACTCGTCCGAGGACGAGTCCGACTCGGACTCGGACTGTGGCTCCTCCACTTCCTCCAAATTCACCTCCTACTCCAACGAATCCCTCACGTCCGCCGGGAGCTCCCCGCCGTCCACGCCGCCTAAATCCGCCTTCGTCGCGCTTCCTCCCGCGCAGTACCGTGCCCCGAAACCCACCCACACCCGCCCCACACCCGCTCCGTTCGACCGCTCCAAGAAGGACTTGACCGCCTATCTCTACCAGGGCGGCGTAACGCGCGTCATGACCGGCGGCGTCATGCTCGGTCCCCGCCCTGCTGCGCACGTTATCAAATTCACGCGCTCTTAATTCTCACACGAACCTCACGCTCACATTCTTGACACTGTAGCATTACCCTTTTCCCTGTAGCTCTCGCGTACATTAATCTCAGTAGGTACCCATTACTCTTTTTGTATTAGTATAAAATGTTTCGAAGCAACCTGTTTTCTATCGATCCTCAATTCCAGACAAGAATGGAAGTCAAAGTTGTTGTGTTGCCTAGGTTCTTTGCCACAGACGATGTTTCTGATTCATGGGCATGAAACTAAACGAGAGGTCAAATAATTCCGTCCGTTAAAGCCCCCTCTTCCTAGTCGCGTCCAGCCAACTTGTTTCCCGTCCTTTCCTCTACGCGGGTGTTGAAGGACGACTTCCTCTGACTATAGAAGAAAGAACGGTGTCCGTACATCTCGATAATTCGCCCATTGATGTGCAAGTACAGGCGGCTCCGGAGCCTGCTGAGACAACATCGCTAAATCTGAAACTCAGTCTCATCGTTTTCAGGTTCGTCCCGGGTCGTCCTATTCGTGCGATTGGCAGTGAACCGAAGCTCGGGCTCCTGCCGGATGAGGAACAATGACCGAAGAGGAAAGAATGCGGGTGCCGATCCGTAGGATTACGCCGCAATACCGCAGGACCGGCGGCGCAGACCTGTGCGGGACATATAGTTGCTCACATGCCGCTGCGCACGAATTTCGGTTGGGTTAGTAACAAAAAAAACGTCGTCAGTAGGTCAAGGCGGCACAACAAATCTGGTGTCATATCATGAACAGCACAAGGGCGAGTAAAAAGACGACTTCCAAAGAAGCCACGGCGAGGAGCCAGACTATCTCAACACCGACCAGCTAATGTAGTGACCTCGAACTTGAAGGGTCGAGTTCAAAGTAAATGTTGTTCAAGGCGTCCGAATTTTCCGGCGGCTGGTGGGGTTGTGCTGCAAGCCGCAACAAACGGGGGAGAGCCGGCGGGGAAGTATTTTCCATCATTTGGCTGTTGACGCCATGGACCAGCACCAATCTGGAAACTTGCATAGTAAAGGAGCCTTGGGCAGACAGCAACAATCGATGGGCACTCGAGTACGACGCACTTTGATATCATGGCGTATACGAGCAATCGAAAGCTGCGCGGTTCAGATGCCGTGAGGTACGATTCCGGGCGGTATACCCGAAGGCAAGCAACACGAACCCAGAGAGGACCTCGCCTGACATCGTCAGCCCTAGGAGTAGGTCGCTTGAAATCAGAATCCCGTTGTGAGAAATGACCTCGTGCAACATGCCGCAGGCCATTAATCCTTATGGTTGAGGAGGAGGGAAATCTTGGGGAGTGAGATAACCAAACGATCAATAGCGGAACTAGTTCGATTTTAGTCTGTTTCCCACAGTTGAGGAAGCTGAGAAATCTTTGGGTGCAGGATAATCAAACCTTCAATATGTTCGATTTTCAGAGGGTTGAGGCGACAGGAGATTTTTGGACAAATATAACGAGAACGGTCAATAGCGCAGCTAGTCGATTTCGCTGAGCTGTAGTGTCAACTTGTGGTGGTAATACACATTAACAGCAATAATGTTTTCCAGCCGAGCGGTTGGCTAATCAGACTTCGACATCGCAGCCAAACGCGACATTTCCTTCTCGCGTGAAGGTGACAATATGGTCCCCCAGCGTCCGTGTCTTGAACGCGGCTTCGCAATAATCGCTGGAAAATGTGTGAGGAAGGTGTGAGGAAGCTCAATTTTAACATCTGAAGGACTCACAAATAGTCTGTGATGTAGTACGAATATCAGCACAAAGAATCGGGATAAGTAAGAGGGGCACGCACATATCCACTTGCGCTCGAAGATTTCGAGACCCTCCGAGTCCAAGTCATACTGTTCGACCAACGCCTTCGCAACGATACCGTCCCAGTTGGCCAGGAACCTGCGCTTCCACTCGCGCAACGTCCTCGCATAGTGTGGGCCGATATTAAGCACAGAGTCAACAATTAGGCGGCCGCCACTTCCCTCATTCAACGTTTGTACGATGAAGCTGAAGCTCGGGAGGTATCCCCCTGGGAAAACTGGGGAGTCGTTAGTGACTCCGATGATCCGCGCGATATCTCTTGCAACTCACTCTATTACCAAGTCCGAGGTAATTAAATCAATAATGCAACGAGAGGACCAGGCTGGAATTTACCCATTTTTGCGCAAAGTCGACTCCGGTATCGTAAGATGGCACCCCTGCAATCCACACCGCGCGTCAGCAATGCCTTAAACACCAACAAAATAATGGGCACGAACGTGCTTCAGGGATTGATATTCCTTGCACAACGCCAACGCCGGTGTCCGGCTTCAGCGCCCAGTCGGCCACGGCCCAGTACTCCGTGAAAAAGTCCTTCCCAACGTGCTCGATCATCTCGATGCTAATGAACTTGTCGAAGTGTCCCGCCCATTCCGGTTTAAGTTTGCACTCGCGGAAGTCCATGCAATAGACTTTGATTTTATCCGAGAGGTGTGCGTCCGCGATGCGTTTCCGTGCGAGGTCGGCCTGGTTCGAAGATAATGTGATGGTCTCTACGGTGCAGTGGAATGTTTTTGCAGCGAGGATTGCGAGGCAGCCCCAGCCTGTACCTGCAGTCGATGGTTCACCAACACGATCTGCCAAATTGTCGATCGCAAACGCACCAATCTCCAGAACGCGCTGCCCCGGGAGAATATTTGCTTTCTTCAAGATTAATCTGGTAGAAATTCAACTCCTGAAATAAAACGATATCCAAGCACCTACCTGACTTTCCGTATTTGGGCATCCTCCAACGACTCCCGTGTAGAAACAGTCGGATCCAAATCCTCATTGAAATCCCTGAATATCGCAGACGAATAGTTCATGTCCTCACTCAAAAAAGCGGAAAACCTGATGCTCGCCGTTAGCGTTCGCGAAATGATTCATGTGGAGCAGGTGCTGACATAGTGTTCCCAAGATCATAATGTGCCGAGATATTTGCTCTCGAGTTATCCAAGCTGCCGATGAATTTGTTGCTCGTCAGCGCTCGGCCCTTTGCAAGAACCGATGCCAGCAGCGTCTCCGTACCCGCTGTCAACTCTCGACGGTTGGCAATCAAGACCTACGGGGATTCGGATAATCCTATTCAGGAACGATGGAGTGATAGAGAGATGGAGGTTTTGACCTGGATCAAAGAAGAGATGTCTTCACAGTCGACTTTTGGGGATTGGTCAACATGCAGGGGGGAACAGCGATGATTGTACACACCGTCGCCATACATAAATGCTTCTGCGAAACCCAAATCCGTGAATAGAGCCACTCGAACCCAGAATGTCGCTGACTTGACGTTAATCGTGGCATGGAGCTCGGCGTCGAGCATTCCGAAACGATACGTCTGCTCCTTTGTCACCACCGTGAGTTTCCCCACTTGGATCTTACTTAGGACACTGGCATAATCCGGTCAGTTTATCGCCCACAAATGCAAAGGGGGATTCCACTCACCTCAGAATGTTCGTCCGCGCTATGGGATGCAAGGCTCGCCAACCAGTGCTGGTAATCGTTTCTGTGAAAGAACACCAGACCGCATCCAGGACACTGAAGAGCGAATAGGAATGCGTCGCAGGCGTATTCAGGAGCTGCGACGAATACAGAGCCATCGGTGGTTTGGGGGGAGTGGGAGAAGAAGGTGGGCGACTTCCGAACCTCTAATTCGGTTGGGCGGGTTAAGTATACGCACATCTTGCGCTAATCGGACTTGGCCTCGGGGGTAGGTGGGTGATGGAGGTGATGGATGTGCTAGCGGCCCGCAGCCGCAAAAGGGAAGTTAGGTCCATGCGACATCTCAATGAGGCCGCCGCCCACAACAATATACAGCCGTCCTGCGAACTGTTTCTCAGTGGATCTCACCTAGAAAGTCGAGATATCGATAGCCGTCGAGATGGTATATATTGAAAACTTGACTGAAAGCCAGGTCCGGTTTCATAAAGGCCCGGGGTTTCGGGATTATTAGAAATATATCCTGAGTCTTATCCAGGAGCACCACACCGAAATTGACGGAGGAGGAGTGCCCGTGTCTAACGTGGATGCAATGTGCCACTTTTCGCATCATGAACTAAACCTATAAAGTTATAGTGCCGATTTCCGACAATCTTAGAGGCGTCTTGCAGACATCGAGAGGCCCCCCGACACTAACTACGATACCTGGTTACATATATGGATCCGGAGTAAAACAGTTCTGGGAGCGAATCGGCCTTGTCGGTCGTACTGTACCATTTCGACCGTAGGTTCACGGTATGTCACCCGTCACCGCACATGTTCATTTTATAAAATTTTCACATTTTTTAGCCTATTTGGGCCACAAAAATCCATTGTCACCGTCACCTGTCCCAAATAAGTTCAGTTCATGACCCCCCGTCACCGTCACCTGAACCTACGGTCGAAATGGTACAGTACATAGACCGAAAGAAAAATTGAACCCTATAGGTTGGCGGCACGATTGTAGTGCTGTGGAAGGCTGTCGTTTGGGTTGCGTTTGAGCATAACCCAAAAAGCGCCTGCGGCATGCTGGGAGCTAAAAGAAAACGGGTTCTGGGACAAAAAATGGTGGTTCGTGCCGAAGACTTTGTCCGAAATAGAGTAAAACAGCAGCCCAGAGCCAGAGTACAGAGAAATTTTCTGGCGAAATGCCGAGGTATTATAGGTAGTGTCCGGGGGCCTACATCGCGTATGTCGAACTACATCATTCATGACACAGTGGATGGGTATGTCGCCTTGGAGATGATTTCCATGATCTCAGGTGGGCCGGAGTCCCGATGCTCGGAGGCGCCAACCAGTTTGCAATCAGATGTGCCAAGTAAGTAGCAATGAACCAGAAAGAACCAGCCTAGGGCGATCCAATCACTGTAGTATCAGCAAGATGAAGTAGAAACGGAGTATGTGCTGCTTGAGGACGGCTTCTCCAAAAAACGAGCTCGAGATTTCACAAACGTATTTTTATCATTTCAAGGCCAAAGGAACGAAGGGAGGTAATAAAAAGATCAAAAAAATATGCGGGGGAGGGATGTAGGAGGATTGCCAAATTACAAGAGGTGCCCAGAAAGAGAGAATGCGTGAGTGAGAGCAGATGCAGAGCGATGCGATGTGAGATAGAGAGATAAATAATGCAGTGTGGTGGTGTTGTTATTTTTCTGTTTTCTCTACGGCCGCGCCACTAGCAGTGAGCGAATCTCCGCGATACAATCACTGAGCCGTGCGTGGACCTCCCGAGCGTTCTCCAGCAACGGCTTGATGTTTTCTGGCGTCATCGCGAGCTTGGGATCAGGCAGTGTGGCGGGCGGCATCGAGCGCACCGAGCCCGTCTTCCCGCCCCGCCGCGAGCGAGAGAACTGACGGGGGGGACTCTCTGCCTTCGATGTCGACCGGCCGCCTACATGCTCCTCGACATTCGAAAGACGAGTCGCCCGAGCCGGCCCTGCTCCCGAAGGATCGTGGATCGACGTCCGTGAGCCGCTGGGTGACCGTATGGGGGTCGTCGGACGGCCAGGCAAAGGAGCCAGGAAGGAAGAATGGGAGTAGGGCGATCGTCCTCGAATCGTGGAACCGCCGCGGCGCGCAAGAGCGGCGGTGGCGGCTTCCACATCCGATGCAGAATCCTCCATGCGATCCCAATCTTCCTCCTCGTCACCGGTGCTGTTGCTGGCACTCTCGCGGCCGCCGGAGATGCCACTGAAAGTAGGGTATAGCTCTCGGTCTCGGTCTCGGTCTCTTCCACCATCGTGTGCACTACCGAAAGAAGCGTCGGCCGCACTGGAGGGGGGCGGGGTTTTGGTTTTACCGAGGCGGAAGATAGAGGCGAGGGAGGGCCGGCGGGGAGATGCTGTCTTGAGCGACGAGGGATCGAAAGGCGAGAGTGGGCGACGATCTGAGCGAATGGACTCGGGACCGGCGCTCGTCTTGGCGCGCCGGCGCCTCCCATTAGTGAGCACCTGCCGATGCTCGTACAGATGCTGCGCATGCAGGTCCCCAGACGACTCTGTGCTGACGGACGTAGAGGACGCCGGTACTGGTGGATGCACGCCGCCCTTCGTTAACGACCGCAGCATCTCCCGAATTCCGCTCATCCGTAGCCTGCTGCTCCGCCGCTTCTTCTCCTTCCCAGGCGTCCCACCATGCACCCCGCTCTCCTCCGAGGGTAACGTGACAGTGCTGTTCATCGCGTCGCCCCACCGCCACTCGCGATTCACGGTATTCGTGCTCGCCGCAGCCGCCGCAGCCACCTCCTCGGGTATCCCGTCCCCTGCAAACGAATCGTCCGGACCTCCCGGGACGGGGCTCCCGAGCATCTCTTTGAGGAGTAGAAGTTGCCGCTGGCTGAGGTCGTTGCGCCCGGTCGACGCACGCCATGCGAGGTTGCTCGGCAGGCTCGCGAGCGGCGGCCCGGGAATAGCACCAACACTCGCGGCAGACGTTAACGGGCCCGGGGAAGGCGGGACCTTGGCGTCGTCCTGGAGTGTAATCGCCCGCTCGCGCGCCTTGTTCTTGCCGCTACGTAGGCCATCGCTTCCGCCCACGTTCTGCATCGCGGGCGCCGAAGTGCTGGTGCTCGGCGGTGTGGCAGCGCTCCCGCCCCCACCCAGCTCGATGAGCAGCTCCGCGCATTCCCAGGAGATGCGGTACTTGGAGTTGATGGTGTAGAATGCGGAGGCTAGCTGCTTGTACGCTTGCTGTTGTTGCATGGCAGGCGACGGTGCACCGGGGTTAGAAGACGAGGTGTTGGAGCGATGGCGCTTGAAGAACGTAGGAGACGCCACCCGGGAGGGGTCCTTCTCCTTCTCCTTGAGCTGCGACGTTTGGAGGACATGCAAATCGAGGATCTCCTGCACCTCCGAGACGAGGGATTGGTACGTGCCTTGAAGCTCTTTGAGCTCTGTAAAGAGAAGTCAGCGTTACACCCATAGCAACACATCGACGAGGACAAACATACCCTCGACATTCCGTGCAAACTCCCGTACCATCCCCAGATCCCGGCGCAGTCCGACCTGCGCCTGGCTAATCCTTGCGGGAATCTTGAGGTCACCCAGGGAGTTCCTGCGCATCGTCCCTGATCCCGCCGCACCGACAGGGCTTGCAACTGCCGCGCTCACGGCGGGGCTATTAGCAGCAGCCCGACCCAGCGACGCCGACTGCGGCGAGACAGGCGGCTTCGGAGACGGCGAATTCGAGGGTGGTGATGCCGACGCAGCAGAATATGGTGTGAGGGAAGGGGACGAGGATGACGCCAGTGAGATTGGGGAGGAGAGCGAGATCGGAGATGCAGCACTTGACGCGACCGAAAACGTCGGAGAAAACGCCATAGGGCGGACATCGAGGTTATTCGGGGACGCAATGTTAATAGGCGCAGACGCCTTGACCGTCGCCATGCTCCCGCTGGTGGCACGCAGCGTCTGCGGCGGTGATGGAGGATGTAGCTGCACGTCGACGGGAGGGGCCGGGGGAAGGTCTTCAACGACCGGCCGTGCACTCCCCTTCTTCCCCTTGTTGTCGTTCTCCTTCTCGTCGCCCGACAGTCCGAGCCCAGTAACCGACACTCCACTTTTGGTGCGCTTATGTCGCCCCGCACCGACGAGGCTGATACGGCGCACGTTCCGCTCGACAAAGCCCATCCCCTCGCGCTCCTTCTCCTTCTGTCGCCCAAGATCCTCCACGCTACCCACCGCCGCGCCGGACGGGCGCCCCACACCCAGCCCCGCATACCCTTTGGACGGGCTCGCGCCAGGCGTCGGATTCGCGTTCCCCGCAGTGGGCGTCGCCTGCTCCCCGCCCTCCGCGTTTCCATTCAGCGGCCGGATCCCGCGCCGGATCTGCACGAACCCGAGACTGCGCCGCTTCACGAGCTTCGTCTTCGCCTCCTTCTCCCCGGCGCCGTGAGGTGTCGGTGTGTACGGTCGCTCGGGATTCACATCCGCGCCCCCCTCCGCAGCGGCACCATCTCGACCCACACCGCCTCCGCCTCCTCCACTTCCATTACCAGTCCCACCAGTCCCGCTACCGCGAAACCGACCCCGCTCCGCAGGCGACCCCGAGGGGGCCCGAAAAAACCAGCCGCGGCTGTCTTGCTGCGGTGGGGTCGCCTCCGGGGTGCGAGGCGTGTGCTGCGAGTAGCGAACGGCGGCGGAGCGCGGGGGCGGTGTCGCGGGTGGCGGGTGAGCGTACGAGTGCCGCGAACGCGAGGAAGACTGGGAGCCGGTGCGCATGAGCGAGGACGCGCTGGGCGGGCGGGGCGTGGCGTCGTTGTGCCCGTTCGCATGCGCGGTGATGTCGGGGATGACGTCGAGGTCGCCGTCTGTGGAGGGGGGTGTCAGGTTAGTTGGTGGTGCAAGAAAGAAAGAATGCAAGTAAAAGCTGCTGGGAGAGAGAAGGGGATAGAGAGAAGGCTCGAGATCCACAAAAACAAGCAATGGAGAGGAGGGCATGATACAGAAGGAGGAAAGACGGCGGCGACTCCAAGGAGATGTCGGGGATAATGGAAGCACAAACAAGGAAAGAAACAAAAAAGCTCGAAAAGACGAGGCCAAGGAGATTGAAAGAAAGAGAGAGAACGAAAGACAAGTGAAACCAACTCACATCCCATCCCTTCACTCGCGACGCTAATGCTGCTCCCCTTCTTCCGCCTCCCAAGCACGCCCCCACGCTCATCGCCCTCCCCATGGCCCTTCCCACCGCCCCCAAACCCCCACCGCTTCACGCTTCCAATGCGCGCGAGCAGTCCGGGCGAGCCGAGCGTGACATGGCTATGGCTCCCGCCCGCTGCCGCTCCTTGTGCGCCGTACGGCGTGTTGTTGTTCGCGTTCGCATCGGGTGTAGGCGCGAAGCTCACGACAACGCTGCTGCGGCTCCGGCTCGCGCCTGCTTCACCACCGCCCGCAGCGCTGCCATACACCCCACCCGCGATCCCGCTGCCACCGCCCAGCCCCGGGTCCTCCGCATCCCAATCCTCTTCCTCCTCTTCCTGCGCGTCCTCTGAGCTCTCCCGCTCCCTCCCACCCACACCCCTCGCCATCTTCATCTCCCGCATCTCCACCACCCCACTCGCGCCCCCGCCTCCACCCGCACCACTCGGCCGGCTCTTCTTCCGCAGCCTCCTCCGCTCGCGATGAATCGGCGGGCTCGGCGGCAGCCCCGCCAGCCCTCTGGCCCCCTCCCACCCCTCCTTCTCCCTGTTTCGATTAAGCTTGTGGGGTCGATTCAGCGCAGTGGTACTCCCCGCGCTCGTGTGCGTGTACGCTATCGACGCGTTGTCCGGCGCGGAGAACACACTCGCCGTCGGGCTGCGCGGGAAGGGCTGCGGCTGCATCATCCCAAGCCCCCCACTTGCGCTCCCCATCGGGCCGGTGGGGATACTGAGCGCGAGCCCGCCGCCGTTATGACCAGATGGCAACGGCGGCACGGGTGGTGGCGGGCTCCCCCCCAAGTTATACGATAGCGCCCTCCGTGAACTCGCCCCCGACGCCGAGCGCGCCGTGACCGTACGGTCCTCGTCCGGCCCCCCTCCCGCCGCGAACCCCATCTCCCCGTCCTCGTCATCGTCCGAGCTCCACCCAGAGCCCGATGCAGATGCGGTCGAGTTGGAATTGACGGTGGCGCCCGACGCGGAGCGCATACGCGGTGACGGCGTGATGGTGGCGGCGGGCGAGACTTTGCGCTGCGTCGCATCCGAGCCGCCGCCCGAGCCTAAGCCTGGGCGGTGCCGCTGCGTGCGGCTGGCGCGCGGGGTGCGGTTGTGTCGGCTCTTCGACGGCGCGGGAGGCGGCGGTAGGTCAAACCCTGAGGTGGAGGTGGAGGCGGAGGTGGATGTGGAGGCGCGGGTATGTGAGTCGTTGGAGTTTTTACGTGGATTTGGATTTGAGTTTGGGTTGTTTGGATAGATGGAAGACGACGGAGCAGGGACTTCATTGTCGTTATCGTCCTCCGCAAAGTCGTCATCCCAGTTTTCTGTGGTCGTCGCGGTGTCGTGTGAGGTGCGCGGTCGTGGGAGGGATCGGTGCGGGTCGTCGTCGTGTGGGTCTTGAAGAAATAGGTCTTCTTGGTCTTGAATCGGCGAGCGCCGTGAGGTTCTGTTGCTGTGGAATTCAAAGTCGTCGTCCCAGTTTTCGGAGGGTTCTATACAGCACGAGAGAGTTAGCAGGTGCGCATAGCGAAGTGAAAGCGCGACAAGAGGAAGAGACGATTTTTGCACCGTCTAGGGCACGCGATCACTCTCACATCATACATATCGCATCAGGGCGACCAGGTCGGTCCTACGGCGGAGATCAAAAGGGCATGGAGCCCTAGAAACAAGCAGAGGAACACGAGGCACGGGGCGACAGCCATCGCCCGCCAACGGGGTACACGCAAGCCAAAATGAACGGCGCAACGCGTCCGTCGAGGCACATAGGCTTGCAAAGTCGCACACCGGTATAGGATGCGCGTCGGACAACGGATTTTGGGCACGAAGCCAGGAGAATCCGAGGCAAACGCCTGGCCAAAACTTGTGGAACATGCACACGTATCCACCCAGGGACATCCAATTTCGCGCGACGTCTTCGGCGCAGCGGACAGCGAGAATATGCAGCAAACCCGGCGACCCAACAATCCGGATTTTCAAACGAGCACTGTGCGTTGCCGCACTGGCCGCGCCTGCCAACATTCCAGGGGCATCCTCTCGGAAAGGGTACCCGTCCGACTCGCGAGGATCCCTTGACTATAAAGCCGCGTTTCTCCGCTCTCCCTTCGCGCAACAACCCAATAAAAAACGGCAAAACAGAAGGTACACACCTGAATTGTGCGGCATGTCGTATGATCATGAGTTTCTGTGGGCCTCCCGTCAGAAAGCAGTCCGAAGAAAGGCGTCCTTTGGAGCGAGATACCGTGGCTGCTGGTGCAAAGAGCGAGAAGGCAAAGCGCAAAGCAGACAGGCGAGAGTATAAGGGCCAAAAGAAAGGTCGTTATGTGTCGCTGTTTGGTGCTCCGGCAATGCGGCCCGCTCGCTTGCCACCCTTGTTTTCTGCGACGCTCTGGCCACCGAGTCCAAGCGCTAGTGCTGCTTTGTGCGCTTTGTTCTTTTTTCCTTTCTTGTCAGGTGTCTTAGATGGCTCTCCGCTTGCATATTGTGTTCTCTTCTGGCTGGCTGAGCCGAAACCCGCGGAATCAGGTCGAAATTGCGCCCGAACGTTTCACTACATAATCACGGAATCGTATCGGACTCAACAGGCCTCTGACCTCACGGAAGGGAGAACCATTTTCAATTCAAGACTCTGCTTCCGAACGATGTTGTTACTTTTTACCCCCACCAAAAAATATCTTTTCAGCAGCGGCATTTCCTATTCAACAAGATCACAAAATCATGAGCTCACAAGACGCAAGGCCCTTTAACAGTCAACCCGAGCTTGAAACAAATCTATCCGAGAAATGAGGGCCCACACCCTCTCAACAAGAGACTGGTAGCAAATAGCCAGCCCTCGCACATCTTCCGGAAGATGTTGTTGGTTTCTCCTTTTTCTTCTTTCTTTCTGCTGTTTTTTTAGGTGCAGGACACCGCTAGCCATAGGGTCTTTTCAACCTCAGTGGGTACGAAAAATACGTGTATTTATCTGGTGCAAGTTGAAATAATTGCAAGCTTGACGCTGATAATCTGAACCAGCGACTGTGGTTGACTGTTTTAGACCTTGCGCTGGGAGCATGTCAACGCAAAACAGTGAACTTCGGTCACTCCTCGCGGGTGAGGTGGCTGGCCGTGAACAGTATTAAATTCAATTCGCCGAAATTGAGCGCAAGTTTCGTCACAACCCTAGTCTTGTCGAACCAGGGCACATCAAGGTCCATCAATTCTCCAGGTGTCGTTACAGGTATTGTAGGAGGATTTTTTGGAGTGAACTGGGATGGTTGGGAACTTGTTAACGACCACGAAAGGTTCGTGTTTCAACCCTAATCATTGACGAAAATCAAGTCTAGTGCATCCCGAGAGTCCGCAAATTTACCCCAAACGGGAGCGGATTCTTGCAAAACAGTGACAGTTTCGAGCACGCATCCAGAATCCTCCGTACTGTGTGACATGTTTGAGGGCTGGCAACCAGACCAGAAGTCTTACACAGAGGCCTGCTTAGCAGCCACAGGTGAATATATGCCTGCCTGGTATCGGAGTTGAGGTTCTGTCCTTCCAGTGCATGAAGGATGGGGATTGAGTTTTCTTGTTCCAAATCGAACCATGTAGATTGAATCACACGATGTGGTTGAATGCTGGGCAGTACTAGTGTTCCTATACAGTTAATCCTTGATAGTAAGATTGCATTCATGTAGTCGCAGGGGCTGGACCAGGTTGTTCAAGGAAACGGCTGAAGACAGCCCTAGCTATAGACTCAATGTTAAATCTCCTGTTGTTTCTGAGGTTCAAGCTCGTTCAATCTGAACTGGGACCAAGCAATTATATTGGAGTGCTGGAGAAATTTCAGAAAATTGGATGAGTTATGAGACACTACTCCCTTGGTTGAAAACAAGTTGTTGTGGGATGGGATGGCTCTAATTTGCCGAAATTGAACGCAAGTTTCATCACATTCACAACCCTGTCAAACTTCGCTCACTTCATGGAAGACTCCTGCGGGGGGGGGGAGGAGGTATTATATGAGCACAGTCAGTGGAGATAATTCTTGAGGATGTGGACAATATATTGTGGGCTGCAAACATTTCCTGTCGTCAAACTTAACAAGTTTCATATTAAAGCTGATAAATGCTGCAAACAAGACAAATCATTGTGTTCTGGAACCAGACACAAATATGGCGGTGAACTCACATACAGTTCATTCCGACGTCTAAAAAAAGAGAGAAGGGGAGGAGTGAGAAAAAAGAAGCAAAAGTGGACACATTGGGAATTGAACCCAACACCTCTCGCATGTCACGTGCTTATGCTTGCTAAGCGAGCGTGATAACCAACTACACCATGTGCCCCTTGAAATGCATTCATTTCGATCACCTACAATGCAGAGATCTGAGTTGACTCCGCGATTTTTGAGAATCGTCAAGATTTGCTCTAGGAGAATCACAACTCATTCCAATTCCAAACCCTAAAGGTCCATGCTGCTCAATCCCCAGCCTTGTTCTCGAGGTCGTTCTCCTCAACTGCATCATATATATGGTGTGGATGCATGACGATGCCCCTCAGTCTTGACTATAACTTGGTGGGACTGAGGACATTCGCTTACTGTATTCTCTACACAAGGAACAGATTTTCCAGAACCTGCATTGAGGAGGTTCTTTTCCCACTGAGCCAAGCATGATGGTACACAGGAGGGCTCTCTCAAACAGCTTGTGTTCTGGAAAGAGGTGTACAAGGGTAAGAAATAGGCAAAATTGGCCATCCTTGCAAAGCTGCATTTCATGACAGTACCTCTGGTCCATAGGTTTATTCTTGGGATTTATCTGTACACCCTTGAATGTTCCCCTCTGCTGACTTGTATAGCTGGCCAGTCATGTTCTACTGTTTCCACCACTGCTCTGCAAAGAACATGAGCACACATTTATCGGACAACAAACACAACATAATGATCGGTCAGAACTAGTGCTGGCAAGGTTTGGTTTGGTTCAGGTCCAGGGCCTTTCACCCTGAACACTGAACCTGAATGTGGCATTTGGTTCGGCCAACTCCCGAACTTTGAACCTGAACACACATTCAGGTTCAGTTTGCTCGGGCTGCTGAAATCTCATCGAAATTATCACTTACCAAGATTTTCAGTGCTCTATGCCTGCTCCAGTTGTAGGTTGGAAAAGGTATCTCACATGCCTTGGATGGTTCCGAGACACCTACGAATGATAGATTATCCTTGCACAAGTTTGTTAGAACATTACGTGAAAACAAACTGTCATCAATACACATTGAAATTGTTGTGAATTTTCCTAAAAAAAGAAGGTTTAGGTGTGTTGTGCGATGGATTAATGCCCGGTCTTTGCAATGTGAGGTGAATCAGGCGCAAACCCTGTCATCCATCTACCAGATAGCGTCACTCGTTCCGTGTGGTTCAAAAAACCTCAGAAATCAACTCTTTGCATGGCGGTGTAATAAAAAGTCAAAAGACAACCGTAATTCATCAAGGATCAGACCATACTTCTGGGCGAGTAATTTACCTGGTTGCAGAACGTGCCTCCTAGTATTATAATTGCGATGACTAATATTCAATGACCAATCATTGTTTGTACTTGTAGCAAAAATGGCGGAAATCCATCTTCTCCATGGTAGCCAAACCTAAAGGTTCAGCAAATCATTGACACAGGTATATCCTTGTGAGATGCGCATGGACTTCCATTGGCTTTGTGCATGCCCGACTGTAGGTTCGGATCAAGCCGCCATTCCATTGTTTGTTGATGCAGGCTGAGTTTGGGGGTCAACAATGGAAGGGGCTTGTGCCAAGATAAGAGAAAAAGGCAGGACCTTTGTCGCGTCCCAGAGCACTCAAAAGCGTTCCAATGACTTCGTTTATTTAAAGAGGATCTTGTTTTTAGTCAACTTAGACTATGGCCAACTCAGATTTATCACATTGACAATAGCAAATGTGCAGGACACTGTGGAAACTGATGTTCTTCAGATCAAAATGCTACTTTATCTGCCCGATTTTTGAGCTCTCTCGCAACATATCAAATAATTTGAGCGGGAGATGTGTTTCAATTCATTGTCTTAACCTCTCTGCCACTTTCTCCAGGTCAAATGGAGTGGTGAGGCCCGTAAACGCCATAGATATCCGAGTCCATCGATTCACTGTCGATCACATTTCCATTTTAGGAACGATCGGCAAACAGCAGAAATAGACCAGAGTCCTTGATGCGTCCAAGGTGTCAAATGAGAATTCTGAAGAGACAGAAACACTTGGATTAAATAATAGTCTCATTAGTGCCCATAAAATCTACACTCCGGGGAACTCACATTCTCGCATTCGGTGGAGTTGACTTGCCATCAATGATCAATCCCCCGAAATCTCCTCCAGAGGACTTCAAACTTTGGGAAACAAGAAGTTAACCCTGGGCTATATCACTCTTAGATATATAATGAACAACGTTGTCTCTTTGATTTTGGTGGAAAGGGAGGGATGAGGTCGTAAAATGACTTCAAAGATCCTCACTGTTTTCATTACTTTGTCCCAAGCCTCTCTCCGAGATTGTCCGGCTTGCCGGACCGGAGACTTACGGTGGCCGTTACCCGCCAGCTTGATTTAAGCGAGCTGACCATCAATCCATCAAGAATCCGGCCGGCCACTGGCCATTGTTCGCAGAAACACTTGAATTTATCTTCGTCGAGAGAGAGGGGAGGCAGCTCTAAAAGCTGTTTGCCAGTGCCAAGTACTCAGTGACAACAAGGGTATTTATTTCTCGATTTCAGAGGAATTTTTGGGCCGTTTTGCCACCAGTTGTGACGTTGTCACATTTGTGACCGTTCGTGTCTTGCGCGTCTGTCAACGCGTCCCTGCGGTATGTACGCGTCAAAAATAACTTGGACATACTCAATACCGGTGTGAGAAGGTCTATAGAGGATTCACTCAATTTAGAACATACTTTGATAAAAAAAATGTAATTTGCATCAAGTTCAATTCATATAGTTCTAATGATTGCAGGCAGGCTCACAAATAAAGGACATTAAATTGTTGGTCAAGACGACTCAAAGCACTGCCTGACTCTGGGAGAGCATCACACTTTAGAAGCCATTGGCAAATACATAGTACAGTTGGATTCATATGACAGTATTTTATCAGGAAGCAACATGCTCCGACACGGCAGATTAGGAGTTCAATAATCCTGCGGGGACATTACTCCATGCTGTAGACAGGTTCACCTGTCCACCAGACTCCTGTATATCCAAAATTAAAGAAGGTTTTGGGTTTAGATCTTCTGTTCAGAGAGAACGAGGGCAGTCTTTCAACGAGCCCAAATGAGCCAATTCAACAATTCAATGACTAAAAGAGCCCAAACCAGCCATATGAAAGTTTATATGCCAGCAAAAAGCCAGCTGAAGTCGCGCCGCAGCATTAAGTACTACAAACATTAGAGCACTTCCCTGGTTCAAGCACGTTGGACGACGTGGTGTCACACTTGTGACTATTTGTGATGGATGGCAGGAAAATGGATGGAATGTACCTCAATTAGATCGGGGGGTCTCAAATACTAGGGCAGAAATAGAGGGTCTACAACAGTCTGTGGAATAGCGAGGATGTGTGAGGGGCAATGGAGTACAATGGCCGGCGGCTCGCCGGTGATGGCAACTGATGGCATCACGCTTCCGCCGTTAGCCGTCGCTAAATGAAGCTGGCGGGTCCCGGCCACGCTAGAGACTGCTCCGAACCTAGCCCAACTGGATTTCAAGACCCAGGACCAAGCAGATAGTAGCTGCCAGCCCAGTGCTGCTCCGATGACAATGCAAAGGCAATATGTTCAGTGGTTTGATATTATAATGAGTCACAACAGCACCAACTTGCCAGTAGTCAATACTGACTAGCCACTAGGTTTATGTTCCATGCTGAGAGCTAGCAGGTGGGCTGCCCTCATATGAGCCAGACCTTTCAACATCTAGGCTCCATCAGAATTAAAAATATTTTTGATATTGCAAAAAACCGAGATCATATCTATTGGAATAAAAGAGTTCCGAGTCAGAGTAATGACAACAAGGAAGATGAATAACACACAGGAAAGATCCCTGAGCACATGCATGTAGTAGCCAAAGAGGAATTGGTCAGCCTTGGTGAACGAAGCAGACAATGCCCAGCCATGGGTACCGGCCCTTGAAAAAATTGATGATGCATTGGAAAACTGGAGCCATAGCCAATGCACAACTGAAGGGCGTAAACTGATCATTCAAATGGTTGTTGGGGGAATGACCCAGGACCTGACACTATTCCAGAGGATGCCTAACAACATTGAAAAAGACTTACACAAAAATAATCAGAAAATATATGTGGAAGGATGAGAACCACAGTCCCGTCTGTGAATCTACCCTATAAGCCCAGATAGTGTTGCCGGGGTCGGGTTCAGAACCGGTTCCGAACCTGAACCGAACCCGGACCGAACCTGAATTGGGGTTCGGACACCCATCAAGAACCGGGCCGAACCTTAGGTCCAGTTCGGGGTTTGCATTTTTTGAAATTTCCCCGAACCTGAATGAACCTGACCGGACCCGCTGGAAAATGAGGTGGGTGTTAGTGAGTTTACAAGATTATTCGACTATAACTTCGCTCAAACTTCAGCTTACAGTGACCTAAAATAGGCAGAAGCATTCCATCTCCCTCGGAACACTAAAAATTATATCCGTCCTCGGAGTTCAGAGGTCCAGTGAGGCCATTGAAAGATATAATTTATTCCTTTGGAGGTACCTGCACGCTGCTGAGCCCCAAACAGTGATCTGACTGTCATAAAACTCATTCTTGTGCCCTACAGTGGATGAATATGTCGTTAAGTTCACATTTAGTGCGTGAGAATTTCTTTCAGGTTCGAACCTGTTCTGAACCCCAAATGAACCGAACCCATGTCCGGTCCGAGGCTTGAGGGATTTGGGAGAACCGGACCCCAGGTCTGGTTCGGGGTTCAGATTTTTTCGCAAAAAACCGGACCTGACCGGACATCGGCAACACTAGGCCCCCAATAGAGGAAGGCAGACAACAACTCTTAGATCTGGAGGCTAGGAATCAAGCACTGCAATTGAGTAATCCGGCTGAACCTGGACTTATCACCCGACAACAATGTTGTGGATGCAATCTTTGCATCCCGGGTGCCAAACTCAGAGAAGAATGTTGGCAAAAAAAGTTTGGCAAAACCCATTCCTTCAGCCATGGAAGACTAGTCTCTCTAGACAGACACTGTAATGAAAACCGGCTCGTTCCTCGCCCATTACAGTCTGTTAGTTACCGCGTCCGATAAGCGGCGTCCCATCTTATCACAGAATGATGGGTGATGCACAACCAAACAACCTATTTATTTCACACGTCTTCTGGCTTTGGACGCGAATTTGGACGTGAAGAATGGATATCCAAATCTCACAAAAGCTTAGGAGTGGATTTTGGACCTGAGGGGAACTTTCCCGGGTCGATTCCATACCAGGGGCTATTTTCGCCGAATTTGGTCATCAAACCCATGATTTATTTCGTTCACCTTGTTTTCACCCGAGATTGGCCTAGGACACCCCTGGACGTTAAATCAGCCATCTAGATACCACTAAACTGGTAGATTTTACGAATCCCGTACTCTTTGTGACCCTTGACGCCTCAAGTCGCGTCATGATATCGTGCACGTGACACGTGCTTATCTAATAACCCTTGATGGCGCGGTAACCACAGGACTAATGGAAGACAAGCTGTGGAGCCAAGAAGCCTGAGCTAAAGAGTCTGCTCGAGCCAAGACATTAGGGTCGTTCACAGTAGCCCTTTTTCCGCTCCTTTTTCTCTCCCTTTTTTCTCGCTTCTCGAGTTTCCTTTGTTTTTGGCCCGGGTTTTTTTTCCCTTTTCAACTTTTGCATCTAAAAAGGTTTGAACAGGGAAAAGAAACCTAGCCCAAGTCCAAAAGTGACGGAAATCAGGTGAAAAAGGAAGGGAAAAAGGGAAGGAAAAAGGGCTACTGTGAAACCCCCCGATCAGATCTCCTTATTGTCTCCCTTTTTTGCTCCCTTTTTCTTGCTTTTAGTAGATATTAGAGCCACTGTGGGTTGACCATACATTCAATTCAAACTCCATCCTTAACATATATTCTGATACCCAAATGCTAAGTAGGTAATACGTTGATCCAACTATTCTCTGAGGTTGAAACAGAAAATGGAGTGAAAAAGGAACTGAAAAAGGACCGGAAAAAGGGAACCGTGAACGACCCTATTGCAAGTGCGGCCCAAAGGCTTGGCCTTCTCCTGCGCAATCCTATGAGACATGCTGATATGGTATCACCATGAAGCTGAGAGCGGAATATATAGGATGAATCACTCAGATGCAAGTGAATGCCTGTGAGATAAACACGGTGTTCAATCAGTGGGCGACACCAAAAAATTGACAAGATGCCGGGCTGCGCACAGACATCAATGCCGATCACCTGCGACAAGTGTAAGCAAGCAACAACAGACTCTGGATGAAAAGACCCACATTCCTGCCACCAAAAGGCACATGAGCTGCTGAAAAACTCCCATACAAATAGGACCCTCGCTGTGAACAGCCGGATGACTATGAAAACCCAGAGAGTGGAAACCCAGATGATGAGGGTTGGAATGTATTTGACAAATTTACCACCAAGGGCCCCCTAGTGAACATCTTTAGGATTTTTATGGAGTGAGTAGTGACTAATGAGGTCCCCGACCTCCGACCGGATGACTCCTACGCCCCGGAGGAGACTGTTGCAACAGACAGCTTGTGCCTCAAAAATGGGCAAGATGATGCAACAACTGGAGCAGGCATAGAGCACTGAAAATCTTGGTAAGTGATAATTTCGATGAGATTTCAGCAGCCCGAGCAAACTGAACCTGAATGTGTGTTCAGGTTCAAAGTTCGGGAGTTGGCCGAACCAAATGCCACATTCAGGTTCAGTGTTCAGGGTGAAAGGCCCTGGACCTGAACCAAACCAAACCTTGCCAGCACTAGTTCTGACCGATCATTATGTTGTGTTTGTTGTCCGATAAATGTGTGCTCATGTTCTTTGCAGAGCAGTGGTGGAAACAGTAGAACATGACTGGCCAGCTATACAAGTCAGCAGAGGGGAACATTCAAGGGTGTACAGATAAATCCCAAGAATAAACCTATGGACCAGAGGTACTGTCATGAAATGCAGCTTTGCAAGGATGGCCAATTTTGCCTATTTCTTACCCTTGTACACCTCTTTCCAGAACACAAGCTGTTTGAGAGAGCCCTCCTGTGTACCATCATGCTTGGCTCAGTGGGAAAAGAACCTCCTCAATGCAGGTTCTGGAAAATCTGTTCCTTGTGTAGAGAATACAGTAAGCGAATGTCCTCAGTCCCACCAAGTTATAGTCAAGACTGAGGGGCATCGTCATGCATCCACACCATATATATGATGCAGTTGAGGAGAACGACCTCGAGAACAAGGCTGGGGATTGAGCAGCATGGACCTTTAGGGTTTGGAATTGGAATGAGTTGTGATTCTCCTAGAGCAAATCTTGACGATTCTCAAAAATCGCGGAGTCAACTCAGATCTCTGCATTGTAGGTGATCGAAATGAATGCATTTCAAGGGGCACATGGTGTAGTTGGTTATCACGCTCGCTTAGCAAGCATAAGCACGTGACATGCGAGAGGTGTTGGGTTCAATTCCCAATGTGTCCACTTTTGCTTCTTTTTTCTCACTCCTCCCCTTCTCTCTTTTTTTAGACGTCGGAATGAACTGTATGTGAGTTCACCGCCATATTTGTGTCTGGTTCCAGAACACAATGATTTGTCTTGTTTGCAGCATTTATCAGCTTTAATATGAAACTTGTTAAGTTTGACGACAGGAAATGTTTGCAGCCCACAATATATTGTCCACATCCTCAAGAATTATCTCCACTGACTGTGCTCATATAATACCTCCTCCCCCCCCCCGCAGGAGTCTTCCATGAAGTGAGCGAAGTTTGACAGGGTTGTGAATGTGATGAAACTTGCGTTCAATTTCGGCAAATTAGAGCCATCCCATCCCACAACAACTTGTTTTCAACCAAGGGAGTAGTGTCTCATAACTCATCCAATTTTCTGAAATTTCTCCAGCACTCCAATATAATTGCTTGGTCCCAGTTCAGATTGAACGAGCTTGAACCTCAGAAACAACAGGAGATTTAACATTGAGTCTATAGCTAGGGCTGTCTTCAGCCGTTTCCTTGAACAACCTGGTCCAGCCCCTGCGACTACATGAATGCAATCTTACTATCAAGGATTAACTGTATAGGAACACTAGTACTGCCCAGCATTCAACCACATCGTGTGATTCAATCTACATGGTTCGATTTGGAACAAGAAAACTCAATCCCCATCCTTCATGCACTGGAAGGACAGAACCTCAACTCCGATACCAGGCAGGCATATATTCACCTGTGGCTGCTAAGCAGGCCTCTGTGTAAGACTTCTGGTCTGGTTGCCAGCCCTCAAACATGTCACACAGTACGGAGGATTCTGGATGCGTGCTCGAAACTGTCACTGTTTTGCAAGAATCCGCTCCCGTTTGGGGTAAATTTGCGGACTCTCGGGATGCACTAGACTTGATTTTCGTCAATGATTAGGGTTGAAACACGAACCTTTCGTGGTCGTTAACAAGTTCCCAACCATCCCAGTTCACTCCAAAAAATCCTCCTACAATACCTGTAACGACACCTGGAGAATTGATGGACCTTGATGTGCCCTGGTTCGACAAGACTAGGGTTGTGACGAAACTTGCGCTCAATTTCGGCGAATTGAATTTAATACTGTTCACGGCCAGCCACCTCACCCGCGAGGAGTGACCGAAGTACTACTTTTCAATCATTTTTCATGTTGCTGTCTTATTATTTTTTGTCCATGCACCACATATTGTACACATTGACCGTTCTTACTGCCTCACAGCTAAATTGAGATACCCATTTAAGCGATCTCCTCCAGTACCCAAACCTACGTGGACTGAGAATCGCTGAGCATATCACCACAAAATCACCAAAGCCAAGGGGAAAGATACGCCCACTCACTTTTCAATGCCAGGTTGTCCGCGGGCTGTGGTGTCCCAACATAAGTAGCGGACTCTGTCGCGAAGGGCTACATTGGTTATACATTGAACAGTTCGTAGTATACAATTTACAAACTTCAAGTCCCAAACGGCAGGATTACACAATTTCAGAATGTCTGCGATGGCCTTCTACAGAGTCATGTACGACACCCTGAAATTTAGACTTGGATTCCGGGTCAACATTGTCCACATCCTGGGTTCGCGATGTCCCCGTGTCGATAGTCCGCTCGTCGATATTCCGCTCGTTATCTGTCTGTCGTATTGTAGTTGAACGGGTGAAAACCAAGGGGATGGTCGGTGCAGAGCTCGGAAGGCTGAGCGCCATGTTCCCCGACTCGCGGGTGAGCCCAAGTTTTGTATTACGATAGACGCGGCACGCCATGGCGCTCGTCAGCGCGACGTTGGGGATGTTGAGGAAGCCGCGGTAGAGCGGGCTGACGTTGACGTAAACCATGGTCATCACGACGATGTTACTGATGACTGAGATCCTGTCGAACGCACAAGTCAGCCTTGAATTGGTTGAATCAGTGACGCGGAATCCTGACATGTAGTACAACTGTCCATCGACCAAAAGAGAGCGGGAAAATGAAGGTAGGTACGCCCCGCTGAACAGCGCCTTCATGAGCTCTCTGGGCGAATGAACGACGTAGGTGTTGGTCAGGAGACGGTACGAGATGGCGAAGAAGACGGCAGTGTCATAGACCGTCACCATGATCGCAGATGCGCCCACGTAGGGGGCGAGTTTGGATACCAGACAATACTGCGTAGGCCCGATGGCAACAGCATCGCCACCAAACGCGATGGTCGTAGACATACCCGCGACTCCGAGCCACAAAATACCGAATAGCCCGGTGACCAGGCGAGTTTTCCCCCATATGGCGCGGATACGGAAGAAGAATAGAGCAGAATTGGAGGCAATCGCCACCGGATAAAAGCTATCCACCACACGATAGACGAGTCCACACCGTCCAATAGGGTATGCTATATAGACAGAATATGAGAACCGCTGAGGTAGAACAAGAAACGGGTGCGCACTAGCCAAAAGTGACAGGCCGAGGATAT
Source organism: Mycena galericulata (assembly GCA_029289565.1). Taxonomy (NCBI): domain Eukaryota; kingdom Fungi; phylum Basidiomycota; class Agaricomycetes; order Agaricales; family Mycenaceae; genus Mycena; species Mycena galericulata. Next base: position 70,421 of record JARKIA010000085.1, read on the forward strand.
ATCCCAACGACGATAGTCTACTCGAATCCGTTTGTGTGAGTACATCTCCACGAATTGATGCCCCATCGTACGCACCTTGCCGACATATAAGCGACAATAGGGAGCCCGAATTTCGCCTGGGATATCAGGCGATATTCGAGAGTGAGATTATTCAAAATATCCCACACTGTGACCTAGTACACAATCGAAGCCTCGGAGAAGGTCCTAGATCTGGACAAAGCCGTGCTCACCGCCAAGGCACCGATGCAGACATAGGTGGATATCTGCACCTGCTTCGCCAGCTCGGGAGGTAACAGAGTCAGACCGATGGGATCCCCGAGCGCTGGGTCGGCCATTTCAGGTGACGGGCGGGGGTGGCCGCTCTCGAGAACACATACACGCTGTTTAAGTATGCGAAATGCATCAAACGTTTCCGATTACGGACGCCACCAAATCAATTGATCGACGCGGAAATGTGACGGCCAAGAAATCCATGTCTCCTCAAGGAGGTATCTCCCCACTGACTTCTACAGCCCAAGTTACTGGCCAGAAAGTCCCCAAGCGAATGTAGGGGGTTGTATCTGGCCACTCTCAGTCAATGAGCCGCCGCCGTAACCGGAGATGGCTGAGACATATAATTGAAGGCAAATGAGATGACATCCGACCCATGACATACCTTATGTAGCTCGATACGCAATCAGCACACGGCACTGGCAGCTGGATGATTATTAGCTGGCAGTGGATCTCACCCCATCTCACCAGCATCGGGAACGTACACGACGGATGGGAACATTGAACCAGCGGGATGGCTGCCTGGATCACGGGGACCTTTGCCGCAGTAGTTGAATTAGTTCCTCGCGTAAGATGAAGAGCCTGGATTGTCCAGGACCCCGGCTTATGCTCTCACAGGTCCGATCAGATTTTCCCGATTTTGGCTGGTTCCGTACATACATTTTTTCGTGCACTTCGTACGCATTGTGATGAGGTGGTCTGTTTTTGGTCGGAACTCGTCCGCCAAACGGATCGGACCTCAAGGTACGACGAGGGTCTTTTTCCGATGTCGTGAAGAAATTTTCAGTCCTCAAGGGCCAACTCCGTATGAGAGGGAGTGTGGTCCACCTGGAAATTTGCCGAAAATCTACCTTTCGGGCGAATGTGTACGCCAAATGGATCGAACATTGGTCCCGACTCGACAATCTCGTCCGCATTTTGGATCGAACATGGCGATTTTTTTCACGCCATCCGTACGCATTGTGATGAGACATGGAGGCCATTTTTCGGCCATTTTCATCCGCCTCATGATCGGACCTCTCAAGGCATAAGCCGGGGTCCTGATTGTCCTCTATCGGCATTGACAGTTCAGTTCTGAGTTCGAAAAGGCGAATGGCGTAATGAGAGGGGCAGTGGGGGTCCGGGCCGGGGTAGTCGATGCCATAGTGATGGCACGTGTGATATCAGCGCGTCATGAATAGAGTCTCAGTTCAATTTGAAACAGAAACCAAGCACATGTGGAACTTGAAGAAAAATCATGGCGAGCTAAATCTGTTGAAGTCGAAGCCCTCGCACCGTCGTGGCAAGCAGCAGAACCCGCGTATTTGACGTACATGTACAAACAATGATGTCCAAATACTCGGCACTTCGGCCCGTAACTACCTCAACATGGAATCAATGACGACGGTCCGTGAGAGTATCAGTGGGAACTCGGCAGCCTCGCTCCGTAGTAAACATGCCAAAATTGTCATTTTGCGGTCCATCTTGTAAAGTAATACAGACCTCCGGACGAGGTCGCTCACTGCGTCGTAAAGCAAATCGCGAGGAAAATTATACGAGCGAAGCATACAGTAGGTCTGGTGCTGAAGTCGTCGTTCCAAACGGCGCCAAACTTTTATTCGCGTCGAAGCTTCAAGGTCGAAGCACATCAGCACATCGCAGTGATGTGCGAAACAGGCGAGGACGGAAGCCAGGGGGCACAGTGAACGCCAACGGAGGGTGCAGGGGCCAAAACAAAAATAGCAGAGAATTTTTTTAAAGTATTCGAATTTCGGTCCGCCGTAAAGTAAATCAACCACAATTTTGGATTCTGGCGGACCGACCTATGGGTGAGTGATAACCGGGGGCCTAACTCGGCTCACACCAGAAATTAAGAAAACAGAGGGTGGAAAGGGGTGGAAAAAGCTCCCCGGCTTGGATGGCGCAGTAAGTACATCCATCCTCCAAGGAGATCTTTCAAGTTCACTCAACTACCGTCTGAAAAATCGAAATGGGCCAAGAAGTCGTACTTCGAGTACTGTGGACGGCCCCCGGAAGTCATTCTCATTCTTCTGAGCTGCTAAAGTCACTGACAATCGGCATCGCTCCCGGCTCAGTTGGTTCTCTGTGCGCAGTTTTGCGTAAATTATTATACTTACCTTTTTTGAGAAAACATTCGGCGCTTTCCGTAGCCCGGATCACCACGAGAACAGCCTATTTGCAGCCTATAGTTTAATTTATCGGTCAGTGTTGGGATTCAGTTGAACGTCAGGGAACGTCATGTTGACATGCAGAGGGAGGAATGGACAAAGACGGATCCAGGAGGGTTTGCCAGTGGTTTGTCTCGGGAGAAGATGGTGTTGACGGACAGGATGAACTGTCTCGTTTATTTTCGTGACCCGAATTAGAGGTATTGTCCTGTGAATAGCAAGGACTCAACTCAGCGAAAGAATCACCTCGGTGATCTCATTTCTTGTTCGACGGCATTGACGCAGGCTGCAGCTTCGACGAAACAAGGCGGGAGAAAAGACGAATTGCTTCTAATCATTCGATGGTAATACAATAGGAATGACAGGTACCTACCGAGATTAATGTACGCGAGAGCTACAGATATGAATAAGGAGGTTGTAATGCTACAGTGTCAGGAAGGAGAAGAGGAGCGTGAGTTCGTGTGAAGAGGAGGAGAAATTAAGAGCGTGTGCATTTGATAACGTGCGCAGCAGGGCGGGGACCAAGCATGACGCCGCCGGTCATTACGCGCGTTACGCCGCCCTGGTAGAGATAGGCGGTCAAGTTCTTCTTGGAGCGGTCGACCGGAACGGGTGAGTGACGGGCGTGGGTGGGTTTGGGGGCCCGGTACAGCGCGGGAGGAAGCGCGACGAAGGCGGATTTAGGCGGCGTGGACGGCGGGGAGCTCCCGGCGGACGTGAGGGATTCGTTGGAGTAGGAGGTGAATTTGGAGGAAGTGGAGGAGCCACAGTCCGAGTCGGAGTCGGATTCGTCCGAGGATGAGTCGTCCGACGAACAGATGGAGAGGCTGGGGATGCGGATCGGATCCGCGGCTTTGGCTTCGTGCTGCGCGCGGCGCATGCTGCGAACACGCGCGGAGAGAAGCGTGGCGCGAAGGCGGGCACCGGTGGACTGCTGCAGGAGCGGAACAGATTGGATCTGCGAGATCGGGACGATGCTGTCCCGGGTCCCTTCCCTCCAGACGTCCGTCACCTTGGCATCTCCGATGCGGACCTTCAGGTACCCAGGGCCGTAAAACATGAGAATATCACGGCCACCACCCAGTGCGGTGAACCAGATTCTCCACGATATTCCGGAGCCGATGGAAGCTGAAAGGATGGCAGGGGGAGGAATAGTCGTGGATGTGAGCGTAAAAGTTGCGGATGGCGCCGACGCCAAAGAGGCGTTAAGGATGAGTTGGGCAGATGCAACAGAAGGAAGGGTAGAGACCGCAATCAGAGGGCGGGTAAGGAAGGCAATAACGTGGGGGATGGCTGAGGAGGACATAACGAATCGGCCGGCGATCGAAAAAATTCAGGCGGATCTAAGGGAAATAAAAACTCAGTCCAAGATCGAAGAGATCAAAAAAGAAAAGCCCACCAAGCGTAAAGGTCGTTGAAAAAATGTGGCAAAGATGCAAGGCGTAGAGAGTCTCTGAAAAATGGCAGGGAACGTGAAACAGACGTAAAGTGACTGAGAGCTTGGTAGGCAGAGGAGAGACGAGAAGTCTTAATATCGATAGCATCGGACACCCCGTATTTATACCCACCTTTGCCGCAACAATGCGTGCGGTACGCGAATTTCCGCTAGCCGTCCATTCTTCCGCTTTGGCGGGACAATGAGACGTGTACGTGTTTGACCGGATTTGGCCACGGCAACACAACAAGGCCAAACATCATCCTTGTCCCTCAATTGTCTTCCCAAAACGTGCAGCCTTGTATTCCTTCGGTCTAGGTCCTTGCTTTTTGTCTTAATTCACGCGCTGATGCTGAAACTTGACGACTGACACGCTCTGACTCAATCGTCAACGACAGCAAAACGCGCTCGACAGTCGACTGGAGGATCCTGGATCCCTGGCAGTCTGCCAGCAAGTCCGAATCGACCGCCTTGACACCTCTTTTGTTGCAACATTCATCCGATATCACACCCTCATCTACCGTCCCCTGCCAACGTCTTCTCTTTCCCGAGTCTCAGTTCGTCACTGCCTTCGACCTGCATCTATGTAGGCTAGACCAAACCATGGGCATTTCGCCGGAAACCAATCTGCTTGTGTGTATTCACTGGGTCCGAGAACTCGGAGTCCAGGCTCGTCCCAGGTCCCCTTCGTTGCTCTTCTTTCCCCCTTGTGCCTACGGCTTTCCCGCCGTGCGGGACCACCTGTCGACACATTCGACATGTCGTATTGTTTCTCGTACATTTACTATCTTGGGCCGCCCGATACGCGGTATCTTGCCTCGCGAATTTGCGAAGAATATCTCTAACGATCGCTGTAGTTTCGACGTGCAGAGGTCGATGACTCAGGTATGGCTACAATTTGTCTGGTCGCTTTTATCCAACTCACATCCGCGAAGCACTTGTGCGTCACTTGAAACGCGCAGATGCGGGACCCTCCTCCTAGTCCTCATCCTCCAAAACGGTGGATTGCAGATATCAACCACTTTGGCTTGTTGTTTTTTACTTTCTGCTTCTCTTTTCTTTGCTTGCACATTTGCATTTAACGATTCACGTCAACCGTAGAACAGTCTCAAAACGAGCGTTCACCTTGATTCCCATGCTCATGCCATCGGGTTCCTGAACTGCGGCTCAAGGCTCCTATCGCCTTCTTGACAAGTTCTTGTTGCATAATCGCCCTCTTCTAGCGCCGACACAAATTAGCGACACCAGCGGGTCATTTACACTGACAGTACTTTCTCCATCCATCTCTCCCACTGCTGAGTAACAAAACCAGAGCGTTTGTTACTCAGCATCGTTCTTGACCGAACCGCGTCAGAGTATGTATGTACGGCGCCATTTCTTTCTCTTTCTCCCTCAATTTTCAACTAAATTATGACATTATCTTGACAATGATATGATACATTTTACTCGCTACTTGCGTGTACACGCTATGTATGTCTCAAGGCAAGTTGTTGGAACAACCTCGTCCTATGTAGTTGTTCTGTCATCTCTGATTACCACGCGGCGTTTGCCGGCGGAGATCGGTAATTCTGTTACCCGACAGTTACGATCCTGGCTTCCACCAGAACCACAATGTCTTCAATTCCCCGCATAACCAAGGCTCTCGTTTTGCGGAAATCTCCTCCGGCGCGTTCCCCTCTGTATCATGACGCGGTCGTACAGGAGCAACCCATCCCCGCACTGAAGCCAGGCGAAGTTCTCGTCCAGATGAGCGCGGTTGCGTTCAACCACCGTGAGGTCAGCGTCTACGACTGTGTTGGTATCCGTTCAGATATTTGACACTCGCTATCAAATTTCGTAGCTCTGGATTCGCAAGGGCTTGTACCCGAGAATTGCGGTGGGAAGCACCTTTGGCGCGGACGGTGCTGGTGAGCACGGAGAAATGCGATACACGGGGTATGCGCAACTGAAACTTTGATCTTGGACAGGCAAAGTGATCGCTGCCGCAGACACCGCAGACCCACTTCTCAAACAACGGGTATTTCTCACGCCCATGCGTGGTTGGGAAAGCGATCCTAACGGTCCCGAATCTAAGTGCGTGTTATTCAAACTACGGATAGGTCAAGCTCACCCAACTAATGCAGCTTCGGGATCCTCGGTAGCTCCTCCTTCCCTCCCCTGGGCACCTTTGCAGAGTACGTGGTGGTGCGGCGCGAGGAGGTTATTCCGACGCCACCTCACCTCACTGACGAGCAGATCGCTGCTTGGCCGCTTGCGGGGCTCACCGCATGGAGGTCAGTCATCAGGTCTTCATACATCGTCAATGAATAAACGATTGCATTTTTAGAGCAGTGTCCGTCCTCGCGGATGTCAAGGCGGGCCAGAACGTCCTCATCCCAGGCATCGGCGGCGGTGTTGCGCTCGTGGCTCTGCAGCTGTGCGTCGCGCTAGGCGCCTCGGTGTACGTCACCAGCGGCGACGCCCGTAAGATCGATAAAGCGGTAAAGTTGGGCGCCAAGGGCGGCGCCTCTTACAAAGATGGTGCGATTAACAAATCTTTTTCTAACTGAGTATATCATGGCTATGCTCACTCATGCCGGCCAACAGAGGATTGGCCCGCACAGATTGCTGCGCTTCTCAAGCTGAACGCGGGCGGAGGGGTACGCCCGGTTCTCGACGCCGTGATCGACGGCGGCGGCGACGATATCATGCGCAAGACGTCGCTATATCTCAAGAGCGGTGGGCGCGTGGTGTGCTATGGGATGACCGCGGGCCCAGAAATCACCATGACCATGCGGGAGGTGATGCGTGGGCAGCAGCTGCTGGGTGCGTCCGACTTGTCTTTATCTCTTAGTTGATCTTGTTGAAGTGCCTGTGCGCGCACAGGCACGATGATGGGCTCGCGCGCGGACCTAAATGCTGCGACGGCCTTCCTTGCGAAGCACAAGATCGTGCCCGTCGTATCGACTGTGCTTCCAGGTCTTGAGGCCGCTGAGCGCGGGTTTGAGATGATGCAGAGCGGGTCGCAGTTCGGGAAGATTGTCGTCAAGGTCGGTGGGGATGGATATGGGGAGAGAGTGCAGGCCAATTTGTAATATATTGAAGGCGGACGCGAACGTCTACTTCAAGTGAACCTCCTCACTGGATTCGAAATGTATTTCCTCAAGTCCAACCTTGGCTCAGTTATAATTCTGGAAGAGATACTATGGCCTGTTCGGAATTCGGAAAGGCCCCATACGCACTTCCAGCAGCTGAGTTTCTCGAGATGGCGAATGAGGCTGCGCAAACCTGCAAGAGCAATTCAGATCACTCCAGCAATCTAAACACGCATTCTGAATAATTCAGGAATCAGAATCGGAGTAGCAATCAAGACCGCACCATCACATCAAGTTGGCATCGTGTCTTTGGCTTCTTTTCACCTACGACTGCTGGGAACCATCTACTACCAACTACAGGACTGCGTATCCGTCACACGTCTGACTCTGTCGTGGTCGTCGACGTCTCAAGACCCGCAGATCCCTCTACCCATCCTTAAGCTCAATATTAGACGGACAACTTGAAACTGTCTAGCTACAGTATACTTCTGCCGCATCTATCTATCAGACTTCCATCTTCCCTGAAGAAATGCATAAAAGAAGACTGTCTATCGCCACCTCTCCCACCCAACCTCCATGACTCTCTCTTTGAACTCCGTGAACCTGGCGACACTGGTTGTTGCGACCCTCTTCTACGGGATGTACGCAGTCCTGTTTTTCATCTCGATGTATCTCCTCGTCCGGAAATATCATTCGACCCACACGTCTCAAAAATCGCGCAAAAATGGCTCTGTATTCAAATCGACGGTCTTTGTTTCGGCGATCCTTCTCTTCCTGGTAGTAACAGTGGTACGCACACAATTTCTAGGTATCGAAAAGCGTACCCCGTATCTCATCCATTTTATTAGCATTGGACGATAACCGTGTACCGCGCCTTCTTTGGATTTGTCTCTTTGAATCAAGGAGTAGAGGCAGAGATATTCTTCGCCGACCAGACCAAGGTCACGGCGGTCGTACAAAATAGCGTTCTAGCCGTTGCTGTCTTCATCGGGGACTGGCTCATCGTAAGCAATATTTTACTTCCCCCGGTCCTTCTCACAATTTGGTAAGATCCACCGTTTATGGGTTGTGTGGGCCTCCAGCAAACTGGTGCTGGCGGTCCCGAGTGTCAGCATCGTCGCGACGACTGGTGAGACAGCATGAACCCCCCTCTGGTGTTTATCTCACGTCGACGTCAAGTTAGCAGCTTCATCTCCACATACAACACTTCGCACACCTCGGACATTTTCGGGGATCCGTGGTTAAAGTTTGGTACAATTATGACCCTGGTGTATGTTGCTTCCCTCTCGAACATTCATTGAGGCTATTCTAACAAAATTCAACAGGACGAATATGTACTGCACAGGTGTGTAGTCAGGCGTAGAACTGCCAAAGTGGTACAGCATCGACTGACCAAGTGCCAGCTTTCATCACTTGGAAGATTTGGACTATCACCCGGATATCCATGCCATCGGACGGAACCAATCTCAGAGTAAGAGAGTCTACTTTTATACAAGACCCTCGTCTTATACGCTCCCATTAGCACTTCCTCATCATCATAATCGAGAGTGCGGGTTTCTACGCGTCAGTTGGTTCTATCATGCATCGTACACTTCTTAGTATTCTTCACTTGGCTAACTCATCAACAGTTTGTGGGCCATTCTCTTCGGCGTTTGTTACGAGTCCCAATCCAATCTCCAACTGATCTTGATCCAAACCGGCCCTACGGTGGTCGGACTTGTAAATGCGCTCATTCACACTCGTGTAGGATTAGGATGGACTAGCGAGCAGATGCAGAGGGTCCCTGATCCCTCCACACCGCTCCGGTTTAAATTTTCAGCGCGGGGAGATGAGGTTTGACTGAGAACTTACCATAAATGTACACATGTAACTGATTTTGTGGCCATACCGCTGGACGGGATAGGGCCAACCAATCATAGACTACTTTAAACTTGCGAGCTGGATCATGGAGTTTGCTTGCGGAAATGGTATCATTGGTATGTAACACTAAAATAATTTATTTATGGTTCGACATGAACCACGACGCCGATCGTATCACAAGCAAGGAGTCAGAGTATTTTGGCCATCGGCCAGAGTGTTCAATCAGCAGTGATATACGAGACAGTTTGGCAGCAGCCATCCGCACCACAGTTGATTTACATTGCATCATTGGATGGCTCCGCCGGCCAAAAATCGGCGGATGGCTTTCGGCGCCACTGAGCTGAGTACTAATTCTGGCGGATGGAACCATCAGGCTGCGCCTTGAAAAGAAACCATTACGTGGATTCTGGGCAAACTGTCTACTGTCGGGGGCTAGGCGACCAACGTCGTCATGAACACTATTGCGCGCAATCTACATGATGCGTAATGAAGATAAATTAAGAATTGAGCTCTTCAACAGGCTGAATCACACTAGGCAAGGTCAAGACGAGGTCGCCTCCTCCGTGTGCTTCCACAACCGTGCCATCGCATCCGGTGACCCGTAGTAATTCTTCGTCAGTCCAATATCGGCACCGTTGGCACCGGTGCGCACGGCACCGGGGCCTGCGTTAAGCAGCGCGTACAATTGGTGCTCGCCGGAGGTCGTGACAGAGTATGAGAAAGGGGAAATGAGCGGTAGGAGGAAAGTATTGGCAATCCTCAAGGAAGGGCTGTTAGAGGCTTTGAGTAGACCGGTGATGACGGCTCCAGGACGCGAGTGGACGAATGAGATGCCGGGGTACCGGGCGGCGAAGTTCTTGGGGAGGTTGAGTTCAATTGCACGGAAGACGGCGAGGAGAGGAGAGGAGACACACATTTATCATAATATCGTTGTACGTTGATGCAGCAGCAGCCGCGTTCGCGAGGCTGAAGCTCTTTTTGAGGCCGAGGTCGTTAAGATCGATTGCACCCCCGTATCCCGCCGATAATACCGACATGACTTTCGCGTCCTCGCCAGCATTATGCGCGGCCTCTAGTGCCGGCACCAAATCCCGGATGAAACGCCATCGACCATAATAGTGTATCGCAAGTTTGCGGTCGATCCCCTCCTCCGTCTCGTTGCGGCCGTCCAAGGTCATCACGCCCGGGGTCAGCACGAGGAAGTTGACCTTGGGGAAGCGCGTAAGGAGCTCTCCCGCGGTGTGGCGGACGTTCTTCATCAGCGAAATGTCGCACTCGACGAATTCGTGCTTGACCCCGGGGGCCGTGGGTTTGGGGAAGGACGCGAGGATGGCCTCGGCGGCGGCGCGGTTGCGGCCCACCAGAACGATGTTTGCATTTCCCTTGGTGTGCCTAGCAAACGCCTCTGCCACCCCCTCCCCGATTCCGGATGTTCCGCCGACGAAAATGGCGACAGGAGTGTAGGATGGTCCAAAAGCTGCGTTGAACGCACGGACTGTGGAAAGAGATGGCATGCTGGTTAAGTTTCGGTATAACGAGAAGGAGATTATGGGGAGAAGGATTGAGAGGAGAACTAAAGAGGACTTCATGCCGGTTCCAGTGAAAGACGCGTCCTTGCCGTCGAATGTCTCCTTTTGATTGGTGTCGGAGTTTTGGTGCACCCATTGCGTCGTAGCCGCCGAACTCACTTCATGCCGTGGACGCGTCGTTGCTGCCGAACGTTCCCTTTTGATGTCGGAGTTTTCGATGTCCCGCCTAATCTTATCTAGCCGATTCTCCGATATTGCCGACACAATTGTTTTTGAGCCGGATAAATTCGACCGTTACAGTATAGAAGGGTCTCAGATGAAAGGTAGAGCGTGGAGAACGGTGTGGAAATTTTGTCACCGAGAGAAAAGGACTTGTGCAACGGATGAAGACACTGTTCGGAACCAACGAGTGGACGGAAACTTGAAACGATAGATGTCGAGCAAGACCACCAGATTCGATTCTGGATCGTAAAGAGATGGAGGCGCCGATTATAGAAAACACGATGTAGCCGTTAGTCGAGTATCGGATACAAGGTTTTGGGTCTTCCCTGGAACCATAAGCACTGACAAGAGCCTGAGTGAAGACGAATGCGCTGCACATGAGGTCAATGAGGGATAGTAGAGTCGTTCACGGTTCCCTTTTTTAGTTCCGGCCTTTTTTTGTTAGAATAGTAATTGGATCAACCTAACACGTATCGGAATATATGTTGAGGATGGGTTTGAATTAAATGTATATCAGCCTACAGTGGCTCTAGTATCTACTAAATGCAAGAAAAAGGGAGCAAAAAAGGGAGACAAAAAGGGAGTTCAACTGGTCAGAGGGTTTCACAGTAACCCTTTCCCCGTCCTTTTTCACCCAATTTACGTCACTTTTGGACTTGGGCCAGGTTTCTTGGTTGGTTTGACAGTGAGCTCATTCTAGGGTTGGTTCTCCCCGGAATGGTCCTCACGGGGCTTATTTTGCTTGCGTTTAGATATACCGCCTGGAATCGCACCTCCTGGCCGCACTTGAATCGCGTCAGCTTTCGGCTGCTTGTATATGCCATGATATGCCAGTGCGTGTTCTGGGTCGCGGTCGTTTAGCAAAGCCTCATGTCTCACCGGCTCAATTCAAGTCTCATCTACACTACAATTTTTTTCGTCCATCCACAGCGCCCTACTCCGGGATGTACTTTCGTAGGATTTGGGACCACTGTACGTCGACTTGCAGTGGGCGCTGAAACCAACCCCCCCCCTCAACAGTCGACATGCAGCGCTCATGTTCTCCGGTTGTATGTTTTTCTGCATGGCGCTCAACCTACTGTAAGCATATTCATCCTCATCACGTTGAGATTCGACGACTTTAACTGCCATCTAGACTGGTTCTGGTGCACGGCGTCAACGGACAAATGATGGAAAAGTAATACCTTATCGGGTCGTCCCTCCTCGTTGCGGCTTGCAACATACGCCCCCTCATCGCTGGGAAATTTGGACACCTCCCCATGAACAACAACTGTTGGTATTCTGACCCCAACCCTGCGACAAATCTCCGCTGGCTGGTCGGCACCCAACTATTCTGGCTCCTTGCTATGGCGTCCTTGGAGGTCATTTTTTCCTTCGTACTCTTTTCCTTCGTACTCGTCCTGTTTATGATAAGGCGTCATGTTCGTTAAGCCCACTTTCTGACCTGCTGTTTGTGTTTTGCGTCTGACAGAACCACCAGCGCGTCTTGAACGACGTCCGGGCCTACACACGGCAACCTCGTAGTCTGAATCCACCGCACCGATCGTTCAATACCGCGGCACGATTCTGCGCATTGGTGCGCTTACATTCCCTTGCTTCTCATTTATTGGTACTTACATTGGACAGGCCTCTACCCCCTCTCCTGCTTCGTCAACTTTTCTACCAGCATTTTGAACCTCTCATCCTGCAGATCCCCGACAATAGCGAGCTGGTGAGCGCCATTCTTGCTCCTTTTTCTAAACTTGACTACTTATTTTAAACAAACCTTTCAGCTGTGGAGGCTCGACTTGCTGGGTATGTGTCGCCTGCCCTTCGTGACCCACTAACCGTTTACGAACCGACTGTCAGCCTTGTGCATCACCTCCCTCCGCCCTTTCTTCTGCGCATGTCTTGCAGCCACCGACCCAGTGCGTCGTGTCGTTTTTATTTGCTTCCGGCAAAATCGGCTGACGGGGTTGTTTTGTACAGTCTTTCCTGCGTGCCGTACGCTCACTGCGCACCGTCGCCGCCTCCGGCACTTCCTCCAGGCCAAAGTCTTGGGTGAGCTCCGTGACCTGGCGGAACTCCACCGGCTCGCGCCTCCACCACAACCGTCCGTTCTCGCTCAACACTAAGGCGCTCGTGCACGTCGAGCTGGAGCGCGTTACCGACGGCTCGGAAGACAGCGGGGAGCGGGACCGGGACCGGGATTCAGAAGGGAGGTTGACAGTGGAGACGCACGGGGTGGAAATGGAGATTCTCAAGGAAGAAGCGGAGATGGAGGCGGGGGGAGATGCAGAGAAGAACCTGAACACCGGCAACTTGCAAGAGCAGGATTCGCGAGCTGCGACGCGATGGGTTGTGTGGTGCTCGACGGCATTGAATGTCAGATTTAGCACAAAGTGTACAAGCGGGAATTTCAAGCGAACGATCTATTACAGTATAACTGATTGCTGGGAATTCCTCTTCAGTACGTTGAAAGAAAACACTTCTTGGAAAATTGGAAGAAATTTGGAGACCATACGTAAATATCACCTCCCACTTACCCGGGGGAGGATTAAAACGGCTACCGTCTTCCAGAATACGCCACGCCGGGGATTATACCCATACGCATCCCATGCAGACTTGCATAACAGTATATGCAATGAATTCGATTTCCCATACCCACGCTACACTAGCTAGATTCCGACAAACAAAAGGCTGGCCGATGTAAGAGACAGTACACCGCCAATATTCACCAAGTTCACATTTCCTGGAAATTTCAACATGCACTGTTTAGGGCCTTCCGGAGCCGGCAATCTCCGCTGATGGGTTCATCAAATACGTGTCCTTCAAATTTTTGCTTTCGCCCACTTGTGCGCTATGTGTTCCATTGCGCTGCCGTCCCTTTTTTTTGTTCGAGTAAAAGAACTGATTGTGTGCATGAGTACCCGCCCATGGAACGGACCCGATTCTTGGTCACTTCTTTTGAAGTTCTTCACTTCAAGTTGCGTCAGTCTGCCACCTGAAGCATGGCGAAAGCCTTACCGGCGCTCTGAGTCATTGCCGACTGGTTGTGAGTGCTTTTTTTCAACATTGATTTGCTCATATCCACCTGAATATCAAAAGTCACGGTCATGTCTCACAACGGAATTCTCCCTACCCGCGGTTCGTGCCGAGACCTTTCCCTCCCCCAGCCATGTCCAGCCATAAACTACACACCCCTGTCGCCATCGACTTCCACCTAAAGTACGCCGCGTCTTTGCTTCAGTTTTTACTGAATTCACGCCGCTTGGTTGGTTGATTGCACAGTGAATTCAGCCGAGGAGTGATCATCCCGGGGATGATCCTGACGGGGCTGGTGTTGCTTGCATTTGGATATACCGCCTTGAATCTCAGTTCCCGCCCGCATCTCAACCGTGTCAGTTTTCGGTTACTCGTATACGCCATGATATCCAAGTGCGTGTTTTGATTCACACTTCTGCGTTATGAGAAAGCCCATGTCTCACCTGCGCAATCAAAGCATCTTCTACTCTGCGGACTTTCTCATCCATCCTAGGGGGCCTACTCCGGGATGTACTTTCTACGCATTTTTTTCCATGGTGCGCATCGAACTGTGAATGGAACAAACGAAAAGTCTCTGAAGCTAGTGGATAGTCATCACTCTTGTTCGCTGCCTGCATGTTCTTCTGCATGGCACTTAATCTGCAGTAGGTACACCCGGAAGTATTATATCGAGATCCGACTGTATTCTTTCCATCTAGATTGGTTCTGGTGCACCGCGTCAACGGCCAAATGATGGAAAAATACTACCTCATCAGCTCATTCGTCCTCGTCGCGGTCGCCAATATAACCGCGCTCATCGCCGGCGAATTCGGATACTACGCTGCGAACCAGGGCTGCTGGTTTTCTGATCCTGACCTTGCAACGAAATTACGCTGGTTGGTCGGCGCCCAAGTATTCTGGGTTCTTGCCATGGCGAACTTGGAGGTCGTATGCTTCATCGTCCTAGTCGTGTTCATGATACAACGCCAGGTTCGACCGCTCACAATCGGGCCAAACCTTTTCATCTGACGTACCCACAGCGCGCAATGAATGACATCGTACGCGACAATACGTCGACCTCACAGTCCCCTGCGCCGATCGTGCAATACCGCGGCATGATCCTGCGCATCGGTGCGTCTGAATTTCTTCCTCGTCATCTGCTGTCCCTCATCCGGCAGCAGGCCTATACCCCCTTCTATCCTGCTTTGTCAATTTTGCCGGTTCCATTTGCAACCTCCTCCTTCTGAGGATCCCGGAATACAGCGAGCTGGTGGGTGGGGTTCTCTCGCCTCTCTCGCTTGTTCACTTATCGTCAAAAACAAATCGGTTTAGGCTTGGAGGCTGAACCTGTTCAGTATGTGTCCCTCCCCCGTCGCAACTGATATCTCCCGCTGATGAACCACAATCTAAAGCCCTCTGCGTCTACGCCTTCCGCCCCTTGTTTTATGCATGCCTCGCTGCTACAGACCCTGTGCGGGTCCTTTCTCTTTTACTTTTTCCACAACAAAGTAGCTGACGAAGAGCTTACATAGTCGTTCCTGCGTGCCGTGCATGCGCTACACCCTCCCGCCGCCGACGCTGATACTGAGAATTCAACATCGTCGCTATCGAAATCTTGGGTAAGCTCTGTGAGCTTGCTGACCTCCATTGGAACGCGCAAAAAACGCTCGTTCTCGCTCGACACCAAGGCGCTCGTTCGAGTCGAGCACGAGCGCGTCACTGATGGTTATAACAATGACCGCAACCAGGACTCGATGGCAACGGTAACGGCGACACAGGGTACGGAGACGCAGGAGACGCAGACAATTCCATGTATACAGATTCCCGGCGCGTCGGCCGAGGTGCGCAAGGAAGAGGAGCCAGCGGGCGGAGATGTGGAACAGGGCCCGCAGCCCCACACGCCAGAGCAGGGATCGAGGCCCACCGAAGGCACCATGCGTTACGTGCCAGTGCCTCCAAATGATGGGATTGAATGTCAGATTTAGAGAAAAAGGTTTAATTCAAATACCAGTCTAGTGTATACTAAACATAGAGACAAGAATTTAGAGTAAGATCTTGAGCATAACTCACGCTCTCCAAATCATTACTAACTCGTGTCTCACATATCCGTTCGGACCATCGTCTCCGCAACGGATCGGTCTGAAACATCTGAGAAGCCAGGCGTTGAGGATTCGCCTAAGAGAGTGGGATCCGCGTTGGCACTCCCTCCCCGGGGACTTCCTCGGCCAGGGGGCGACCGTTGTGTTATCCATCAAAATCGACCCACCCGGTGTGTCCGTGAGAAACCTGTCAATCAACAGTGGTGAGCCGTGCACGAATTGCTCACAGCTCGCCGAGTCTCAGAGTCTTTGAAAAATATTATGCCTGTTCTAAGCAAATTGCAAGATAGCATGTGAGCCAGATCCAGCTCTGAAAGAAGAAGCAGGTCTGGGGTTGATGTTTTGAAAACATTTCCGCCCGCCCCAACCCCCATTGATTGACAGGTTTCTCACGGACACACCGGGTGGGTCGATTTTGATGGATAACGCAACGGTCGCCCCCTGTCCTCGGCTCAAGGTCACAATGCGATGACGAGCAAATTGTGTTGGCATCTCGGCAAAAATCGAATCCAGAGTGCTCCACTGATCCGATCGGCCCGCCTGAGTTTCCCCCTGGTCAGTGCAGCTCACATCTCATGTATAGTTGAACCCACCGGGAAGAATCACCTCCGCACTTCAACTAATCTCTCAACATGGCCCTACGGAGTTTGACTTTAGATGCCGATCATCCTGATCACTGTGCCGAGTATCGGCATGTTCAAGTTCAAAAAAAGAAGTGAACTAGAAGTCGAAAGCAATGTCCGTATCTCGACGGCGAGATCGTGTCCCGAAGGCACGAGCTCAATTTCAGTACTGAGAAGCAGTATTCCATACATAAAATTGACATTTCAATATGGATCAAGAATTTAGGAGCAGCAAAGTCAATATCCGTTTCGAGGATCTTGGCAATTGGAATATTACTGAAGGCATTGCGCTGGATTCGTATTTGATTCTGGAGTGCATGGAATTACGGATCAGATCTAGAATATCTCGAGATCTTCGGTGTTCGTTTCTTTATCGCGGCATTGTGGTGGGCTCCAGCCTCTCTACAAAAGCAACGTCACAACGGGTGAGTGAGGCAAGGATGCGGGAGATGATGCTTTCTGACTGGAATTTTCATCCCAAATGAGCAGGCTTTCGGTTCATTGCTCTCGTCCATGCGCATATAGAATCATAATGACAACAGAAATTGCGAGTGATGTACACGAAGTCCGAGATGATCATCGAAAAGAATGTGCAGACCGTCATTAACGAGCGTTACCCCAGTCAAAAACGTGGAAGAAAAAAAGAACGGATGTCCGGTCGATTCAGAACGATCCATTCAGCCGTATGTCTCTGCTCGATGCCCCGACGTATACCAAGAATGTTCCCTTCGGGCGAACCCACGATTGACTAGGTGTGTCCCAGACGCTGCAAGGATATTCATTCAATCGTCGAATTCCCTCAGATATGAGAGACACGCACCTCATTCCTCGCTGGTCAACCGTCATCTCAACGACCTGACTCGCACCCGCGGCAAGAGGGACCTCATCGAACCCGCGAAGCACCTTCGGGGGCTCGCCCGCGGCGGGTGGGTAGCCAAGGTATAGCTGCGGTATCTCCGTCCCCGCGACCGTGCCGTTGTTCTTCACCGTGAAGGAAATGACTTGAGACGTGCCGGAGGCCGCGATCGAGAGCCCCGAATACGCGAATGTCGTGTACGAAAGACCGAAGCCGTACTCGTAGCGCGGGGTGATATCGTGCGCGTCCATGTAGCGGTAATCGAGGAAGAGCGTTTCGGTGTAATCGATCTAAGAAAAAAGGCTTGAATGTGAGAATGCTGCGGGAAGGCGGGATGAACGTACGACGGGAAAGCCGAGGGGGAAACCCGGGTCGGTTACAATGGTCGTGTTGTACGAGCTCTCATCCTATCGGTACCGGGATTCGGTCAGTCTCAATGGTATGCTCACTTGAGAGAAAGATTAAACGAACATCTGCGATGCTAAACGGAAGACGGCCGCTGGGATTCACCGCCCCGAATAGAACATCCACGAGTCCCGGGCCCGTCTGTTCCCCGGGCGCGCCAGCGTATATGATGGCAGTAATATTCGGATTCGTAGTCCACGGCATGTGTACAGGGCCGACAGAATGCACCACCACGATCGTATTTGCGCAAACCGCTGCAACGTCCTCGACCTATTCCAAGCGTCGGTGAGTCGATGCTAGAACTTTTTCGAAACATGACTCACGAGAGTGCTCCCACTGAACCATATCTCCATGTCATTCCGATCGCCCTCGTTGCCGTTTACGCTTTGGTAGAATCCCAATTCGCCACTCATACTATAATCGGTGGGTAAGAATTAATAATGAAGGGCTGGAGGGCAGCGTTGAACCGACGTACGCGTTCACCAAGACGATGGCCAACTGCTTTCCTTTGGCAGCTGCCGGTCCCGCTGTGAGATCGTTCGACAGCGACGTCGTGACCACCGTGCCCGTCCCCGCGAAAGTCTCGTTCAGCGCCGTGATCGGTGGCACTGTGAAGTCCAGCGAGTTCGAGCCAGAGCCCCACCTGCGCGATAGTCAGACAAAAATAGCAAGCGGCCGCAACAGAAGCACAAACCCGATAATCATCGTCCCGTCATCGCACTCGTTCAAATCCCCACAGTCTAAGTTTGGGATGATCGCGTCGAGGCCGATGATCGCCACGCTCTTGATGGCGGCGGCCTTGAGGGGCAGCGTCCCCGGCTTGTTCTTCAGCAGCACGGCGGACGCACCGGCGATCTCGCGTGCGAGCGCGGTGTGGTTATCCGAGCGCACGGAGACGTTGAGGTTCAGCGAGCCGGACCCGTCGGATTCCTGCGCGTTGAAGTTCACTGGGGGGTAGCCCTGTAACCGGACGTTGCCGTAACATCAGAGAAAGAGGAAGGGAAGTGAGAGGATGACAGGACGCACGGAATCCTGGCCGAGCCGGTACCACGGCGTGAGGATGTTCGTCACCATTTGGTTCATCCGCTGCGGGACAGTGAGCGGATTTAACACGCGCAGCGATGGAGAAAACAAATTCGTACTGCGAGTGTGACAGCGCCCGACCCAACGTCCGACTCCAGACTGCCTATGCCCAAAACTCCGGCGAACGTCCCACCGCCTGTCATTTCATATCATATCACGAGAAATGAAATGTCATTGAAGCAGTCAGTCCGAGGTTTCCACGAGACGGCACACGACCATTGACTGACCGATTAGGATGTAATCTCCGGGCTGCTCCATGTCGAGCCCAGCATTGGCGTTGTCGGAGGCGGAGTCGTGCGTGGCGCCCCAGTCACTGACGATGAATCCTAAAATCAAGCAGCTCAGCGAATGCTCTCGAATACATGGCATCGTTAATGCCTTGGAACCCATCTGTCCGCAACAGTCCCTTGGGTCCGATGAGATTGGCATTGTGGCACGACGAAGTGCCGTTAAATTGGTTGTATGCGCACATGACCTCGAGAGCGGCATGAAAACATTTCCGAGGAGCAGAGGTGGATTAATTACCGCAGACACATTGGCCTTGGAGATTCGCAGCTCAAAATCATGGAATTGGAACGGCGCACAAAGGCAAAGAACGCACCTCGATACTCCGGAGGAAAGGGTAGTAGTACATCTCGTGCAGTGTCCGGTCGTCGACATTCGCGATGAGGCCGTACCGCCAGTGTTCTTGGTTGTTCGCGATGAAGTGTTTCGCGCAGGCCATGACGCCGACGCTCTGTACTCCGGTGACGGTCTCGAAGGCGGCTTCGCCATTCAGGTATGGGTCGGGGCCGAAGCTAAACATAGCAAATGAGGCAAGACCAGATTCGATGGATGCAGCGCATACCTCTCCCACCCACGACCTGCCTGGGGATTACGCATCTGGATTTTTGAGGGGTTAAAACCGGGACGATACTGGTCAGATCATCACGAACGAGATCCATGGCCGGACCCAAGTGCATACTGGGGCGAGCGGTCCATATTATAGTCCTCGTGTGAGAGTTGAAGAACAGCGACGCACTTGATACCCTTCCCGCGGAACTCTTCTCCAAGTGCGACACCTCGCGCACGCATCAATCTTCGGCTGAAAGTCGACGCGACTGCAATTCCTGGAGGAAACCCTGTGACGCCCTTCGTGGGACGCACCCCGGCCGGCCCGTCGTTGAGGCAGAATCCTGGGATGCCCAGTCGTGCTACGGGGCTGACATTGCCTACACAGCGAGAACTGAATTGCCCGACCCCAGTGACGAGCCCTATCTTCTCATCGAGTGTGAGCTGCGCGACGGTGGCATTGGCGAGCGCGAAAGACTCTTCCCAAGAGCCTATGGAGGTCTGTCAATGTCTCTCTTCGGATGAAAAATGAAAACGAGGCGCACGGAGCGTGAATCCATCTCCAGCAGTCTGGCGAGGCTGATCAAGACCGTCACGGGCCGCAACGATGAGCAGAGAAACGACGCCTAGGAGTCGCAGGAGGATGGGAGAGAGCATCCCGATGAGCCAACGCCAGCGGACGTGACGGTGTAAAGAAGAGAGAAAGAGCCGAAAGCGCAGCCCTCGCGACAGGAAGCCAATGTAGCATCTTTGCCATCTGGCATGCGCACCTGGTCAAGAAGTACCGACATCAAAATACTGTATCAATTACTGACGTCGGCACGCGACCGGAACCAGATATACCCCTTGACTCAGAGACAGTTACAATGTTATCCTCTCGCGGCGCATGAGCTCAGTGGACCGAATGAAACGCTTTTCAAGCGTGATTGACTCGGATCGATATCTCAGCCAGCTGCAGCTTCCCAAATCGTGCTAACCGAGAATTCTATGGTCCGAAACTGTCCGAAAAACAACTCGTGCTCTAATTGACCACTCAGCGGAAAGGTCGATTTGTGCCGCGTAATGCTACCTACCTACCTACAAGGGCATATGGTTGATTGTGGCTAAACTGAGCACTAATTTTGATGTCATCAATCAGGGTTGATTTTTTTGTTACGGGAGTTGCAACCATTAGCGGTTTTGGTCAAGGTTTGACCAGGAGTCTGGAATTATGAGATAACACTCGAAAAAGGTAAGTAACACCATGACAAGAACCCTCTTGAGTTTAAATCCTCCGGACACAACGACGAGATTGGGATTCTGATACGCTAATTGACACATTGATGGGGCCAGAACCTTTTTTTTCCACAAAAAGGTCGGACAGAGTCACACGGTTCAATTGATAAAACAGCTGTCAAAACCGACCGTCAAAACAACCTTGAGGGCCTGATCGGGTGCACAGGAATTCTCCTTAGAATTTTTCTAAAGTCGACTTTGGCTACATGCCCCGTCCCTAAACCGGACTAGAATCTGTAAAATAGTGAATTTATGAACAGTTGTTCCCGAAGAGTGGAAAAAATTCCATTGAGTGGATTAGTTCAGAGATTCTGAGATCGGGCACAAGTTTCCTGAGCTCAATTCTAGAAGAGCTGAATATTTTCAACCCATACAATTTCCGCCACCTCTCATCATCGACGATTGAAAAAACACTTGATATTCCCATTCCCGCCTAGTTTAGGGACGAAATGTGTGGGAATAACGCGGGTGCAGACGAATCGGTCGATTCTTGAGAATAAATTCTGATGCACCCGATCAGGCCCTGAAACACCTACTGAACATCCCTAAAGACCATTTAATACCTTTAACTTTGGTTAAATTTCGGGGACTTGAAGGAACCGCCAGAGAACGGCAGACCTTAGTATTCAGTAGCCAGGTGGCGGCCAGGCGACAGATTGTTCAAAATAACTCACAGACCCACAAAATTTATTCCGGAATTGGTGTAGGATAAACAATGAACCGAAAAGAGACACGAAACATTGGATCTTCTAACCAAATTTTGAACTGGCAATGGCATGCTTGACCTCCTGATGCAATTGTGGATGTGTTTATGCAATTCAAGTTGTTTGATCTTTGAAGCTCATCATCAATGGGCTAGTATACCTGCCTTGCTGACGTTTAGCATATGCCAGGTACCTGTTATGAAAATTTGAACCAAAAGATCAGCATGAGAGTTGGACCTGCACAACATAATTCAACTCCATCTGCGATACATAAGGAACATCCAGGATCAGCAAGGCCTGTGGTTTCCATGATACTAATCACGGAAGTCAGTTTTCAGAATTCCCTTCCTCGCACAAATAGGTAGCAGATTCCTCCACATCTCCTCCACGTCCTGGTCCACCTCCTTCCTCCAGTAGCGTGACTTCCTGATTGTTAAGATGCGGAGCAATGGATATTGCGACCCAGTCAAAGATTGGTCCAGCTGAGACCAGTTAATGCTACCGAGCCTGTGCCGGGGAACAGCACTCTCTTCAAGGTGCAGTGTGTTTGGTTCCATGGTGAGAATGATCTCCTTGATGGATGGTGGCAACAGTGCAATGATCTTTGGCAGCCGTTCAATTGTCGACAGGAATGATTTGTCGAAATAGCTGTATGAGAAGGTATGACCCCAAAAGTCGAGTTGGATTGACTTGAGCTGGGGCAGTGCCGCACAGTATCCTGAGCGGAGAAATTGGACTGGGAAAAATGAGGAGATGAGTTGTTTACTGCATTCAATGGCATACCTGCACCCTCATCACCTGAAATCATAAACTTGATCTTGGACAGAGTTGACCCAAAGCGAGTCAGAAAGCGCCTGAATTCAACCGATTTTTCAGATGGAAAATTGTAGGGATCTATAGAGTCAATAATGCCAGAATGAAGGTTGACAATCCACTTCATGACAGCCAGGGGGAAGATGTTATCTGTATATGCATCCCACAATGATAGCTCCCGGATACTCGAAGGTGGGGAGACTAGACCCGGTGTCAATTCCCAGACCCCATACCTCGAGTTTCCACCCCAAGACAAGGTTTTGAGGGCTGTGAACCTGGAGACGAACACTGCCAGTTCCGACATTCGGCATTCCGGGCTGTCTATCGACACGGCTTTGATATTGTTCTTGATGGACTGTGGCATTGATCGCTGGATCCCCTGGAGATCCTGCGAATCTAGGCAAGATAGCTCCAAGGATTGCAATGCGATGAATTTTGGAATGAACTTGAGAAAACCATCCATCCAATCGAACGCACGCCTCACTGGATATTCGCTGCCATCATCCGTGCTGCCACTAATGTCGATCGTCTGAACATAGGGAAATAGTGTGCAGTGCTGGCTGTTCATGATGGGAATGGGGTCGATTTTGACCATCCAGAACATCGCGGAGTATGATATTCGTTTGAACAAAACTGCCCTGGTGACAGACATCCAGCCACGGGAGACCAAAGACAATGTTTTGAGTGTCTTCTTCTCTTCCGTCGAAAGGATGATCAAAGAAAATATCTCGAAGGGGAATCGGGGCCCTTTGAGCTATTGTGCGGGTCATAGTCAATCATCCACTCCCTTGGACTCGAGCGTTGGAGCTTACCCGATGAATCTCCTGCCATAACTCAGAGTTATCTATCTTGAGCACCCGAATCTCTTCTTCTTGTGCTTGTAGCCTTTTCTCCTGCAATTGTAACTTGGTTTCTTGTGCAGCCATGCGTGATTCCATGCTTTTCACCATGGCGTAGACATCATTTAATGTCACCCTCGACAGTGGTGCCCCCGAACCGCTGCGAGCTGAAATGTCTGGTCAGCGAGGATGGTTGACAAGTACACTAATGACTGACCCGATCCTTGTCGGTTTGGGGTCTGTGGAGACTGCGACACCATTCGTCGTCCCTGTGGGTCCATGGTGTGTGGAAGCTCGAGAGAAGAGCGCTGAAGGTCAGCCGACCGTGCTGTCATTCCGTAGACAACGGCGATTACCGTAATATTAATACCCAAATGATGCCTCGATTAGTATCAACGGGTTCTACGGACGTTGCACGGCGTCCTATGGTGTGAAAATCAATCTTAACTCCTGGGATTTCATACTTTGCAATTGGTCCTTGTATGGAATTTCTCATCACATAGCATCTAGCCGTCTTTCGGCTGCTGATAGGAAGATCTACCGCTTAGCCGCCGTTGGCTCTGTTATTCGGAAATTTAGCGAGGAAAGTCAAATCAAAGAAGTAAAGAACAAAGGTCCTGCAAACTTGCGTGGGGTCCACCCAGTCGGAACTCATAAGAGGGCCCGGGCGACTAGTCTCTTATAAACAGACGCTACAACAAAAAATACTCGCACCTCGTGTGTTGTAGTCTGTCAGATCCCTGATCGGTGTCATTGGAAGTCGACCTTATTATGTAAGCTCAGATTTCTCGGCTCTCGTTCACACACTTAGGATGAATGTGGGGGATTTATTTTATCAAATTATCACTCAGGGAGTCAGAATGGACAAACTTCCCACTCAATTTTTTTGCGGAATAGCACAGGTGAAGAGGTCAAAATTTGATGGGCCGTTGACCGGCCTTTCATTCCACGAGGATTATAGACCCGAGAAAAAAATCCGAAGACACAGATCTATTCAAAATGAGAATAAAACTCATTTGGCTTCTTAGATCTTTGAACATAGGCGGCTGGAAGCGCCATAGAGCCCGAGCCAAAATTCAAACTCCGCACTTTACGTAATAAGGTCGACTTCCAATGATCGGGCGCGGTTAAACTACAGACTACCGGGCGACTAGTCTCTTATAAACAGACGCTACAACAAAAAATACTCGCACCTCGTGTGTTGTACCGGGCGACAGTCACTCAATACAAAGTTCAACGGTACTATTGATCACCGGGTGGTAGTCGGCCATCTTAGCACTTTCGGGGACTAATCTGTTGTCTTGATTCAGTATAAGTTCCTAGGACCCAGAACGAAGGCCTACATCTCGGTAATGAGATGAGACCATTTGGCCGAATTACATGATGTTGTGCTTGCTTGAAGAATTCTCCGGCGGAGATGTCGAAAGCGGCAAATAACGGGGTAGCAGGCCACCCTTGGGCTACCCAGTTAAATCTTTCGTTCGAGGGCAGACTTGTGGTCTCTGCGTATCCCAAATATTTAACGGGATATAATAGTATAATTCAGTATGGTTAATCAGTACACAAGAGGTCTTCACCCTTAAAATTTACCACACAGGATTAAGGCCCTCAGGACCCCTACCTATTAGCCGAGCCCCATTAGGGAATTTCCCATGGGTTTTCCCTTCGAAATCATTTTTTTTCGGTGGATTGAGGTCAAAGTTGGACATGCATAGCAGCATTTGAACACAAACATGATCCCTTTTTGGACATGTCTCGCACCGGAAAATTCACTCCCTTCTCCAGTCTGACCCTCAAAAAATCCGATTTTTTTTGACCCTCCTAACCGCGTTTTTGAAGCCCTCTGAACAAAGTAGGAAAAGTGGATTAAGGGGACTCGGACCCTACCTACCCTAGGAGGCTGTGTCTCGGCATCTTCCGGTGAAGACCTCTTGTCAGTACAGTTGATTATCTCACAATGCATGATGTAGCAATGCATACCTGCCAAAAAATCAAACAATGCATAGGATTCTGGATGGAACGAGTGACCAATTCTCACCCAAAACCCTGTCTGATATTGCATAAACCTGATAATGCATAGCTTTCTGGAGATTTTGGCAGGGGAACGAACTGTATGCACTTTGAGATAGTTAACTGTACATCTGAGTTACATGTGGGATCTGATGCCGGGGAGTATAGGTTTGAGGCATGTCTCGGCGGAACGAAGGCCCCCAAGCCACCACGAACACAGACCCCAAATATATGGTCCAGGGTGATTCACAGGAGGTAATTTGACCTGGGCATGATTTCCCCCTCCTACACTAGCCTATCCCACAAAACCATTCCATACTCTCAACCGAAAAATGGTGGTTTGGACGAGGTAGCCTCAATGAGGGCAAAGGGCAATGATTAACAAGGTAACAATAATACAAGGTTATAGCAGGCCGTTCAAAATAACTCACCGACCCATATACTTACTTTGGGAATCAGTCTATGCAACATCAAATTGCCTATGGGATAAACAATGAAGCAAAGAGAAACACGAAACATTGGAGCTCCTAACCAAAAGTATCAGAATTTACATCCTGATGTGATTAAGGTCATATTTATGCAACTCCGGTTGCTTGACCTTTGAAGGTTGATGGGCTGGTTAATAACTGCCTTGCTGACGTTTCGCTTGCATTTTCTCGACTAGCAACAGAGTATCTATACTAATCACGGGTGTCGGTTTTCAGAATTCCCTTCCTCGTACAAATTGGGAGCAGACTCCTCCACATCTCCTCCACATCCCGTTCCACCTCCTTCCTCCAGTAGCGTGACATCCGGATTTTAAAGATGCGGAGCAATGGATATTGCGACCCAGTCAAAGATTGGTCCAGCTGAGACCAGTTGATGCTACCGAGGGTGTTCCGGGGAACAGCACTCTCTTCAGGGGGCAGAGTGTTTGGTTCCATGGTGAGAATTATCTCCCCGATGGATGGTGGCAATAGTGCAATGATCTTTGGCAGCCGTTCAATTGTCGACAGGAATGATTTGTCGAAATAGCTATATGAGAAGGTATGCTCCCAAAAGTCGAGCTGGATTGACTTGAGCTGGGGCAGTGCCTCACAGTATCCTGAACGGAGAAATTGAACTACACAAAAATGAGGAGATAAGTTGTTTACTGCATTCAATGGCA
Organism: Mycena galericulata; assembly: GCA_029289565.1. Taxonomy (NCBI): domain Eukaryota; kingdom Fungi; phylum Basidiomycota; class Agaricomycetes; order Agaricales; family Mycenaceae; genus Mycena; species Mycena galericulata. The sequence goes on from JARKIA010000085.1 coordinate 96,667, forward strand.
TACCTGCACCCTCATCACCTGAAATCATAAACTTGATTTTGGACAGAGTTGACCCAAAGCGAGTCAGAAAACCCCTAAATTTGACCGATTTTTCGGAAGGAAGATTATAGGGATCTATAGAGTCAATAATACCAGAATGATGGTCAATGATCCACTTCAAGACAGCCAGGGCGAAGTGGTCATCTGTATTCCACAATGATAGCTCCCTGATACCCAAGGGAGGAGTGACTAGACCCTGTGTGGGTTCCCGGACCTCATGCTCCGGTTTTTCAGTCCCACCCCAAGACAAGGTTTTGAGGGCTGTGAACCTCGAAACAAACATGGTAAATTCCGACATGTTGCATTCCGGACTGTACATTGACACCTCTTTGATATTATCCTTGATGGATTGCGGCATCGAGTGCTGGATCCTCTGGAGATCCTGTGAATCTAGGCAAGATAGCTCCAAGGATTGTAATGCAATGAATTTAGGAATGAGTTGTAGAAAACCATCCATCCAATCGAGTGCACGCATCCCTGGATTTTCACCGCCGTAATCTGTGCTGCCACTAATCCCGATCATCTGAACATAGGGAAATATTGTGCAGTGCTGGCTGTTCATGATGAGAATGGGGTCGATTTTGACCAGCCAGAACATCGCGTTGTATGTTATTCGTTTGAATAAAACTGTCCTGGTGACAGACATCCAGCCACGGGAGACCAAAGAAAATGTTTTCAGTGTCTTCTTCTTCTCCGTCGAAAGGATGATCAAAGAGAATATCTCGAAGGGGAATCGAGGCCCTTTGAGCTATTGTGTGGGTCATAGTCAATCATCCACTCCCTTGGACTCGAGCGTGAAGCTTGGAGCTTACCCGATGAATCTCCTGCCATAGCTCAGAGTTATCTATCTTGAGCACCCGAATCTCTTCTTCTTGTGCTTGTAGCTTTTTATCCTGCAATTGTAACTTGGTTTCTTGTGCAGCCATGCGTGCCTCCATGCTTTTCACCATGGCGTAGACATCATTTAGTGTCACCCTCGGCAGTGATGCCCCCGAACCACTGTGAGCTGAAATGTCTGGTCAGCGAGGATAGTTAACAGGTACAATGACTTACCTGATCCTTGTTGGTTTGGAATCTGTGGAGACTGCGACACCATTTGTCGTCCCTGTGGGTCCATGGTCTGTGGAAGCTCGAGAGAAGAGCGGTGAAGGTCAGCCGACGGTGCTGTCATTCCGCCGACAACGGTGATTACAATACTGTATCATTTCGACTGTAGGTTCACGCCATATCACCCGTCAACTAATATGTCCATTCCTCGGCAATCACGGCAAAATTGCCATTTATGGTAACCCGGCGACTGCCGGAGGTGAAAATTTCACATTTTTGAGCCAATTTGAGCTAAAAAAACACCGACCGGTATACCCAATAGGTTTAGTTCATGACTGCTCGTCGCCCGTCACCTGAAGCTACATACGGTCGAATGGCACAGTAATTTTAATACCCAAATGATGCTTTGATGAGTGCTACTTACGGCAAAATCGGTAGCCTCATACGCCTTCGCACGGAGCCCCCGGGTGTGAAAATCAACACCATCTTCCAGGAGTTCAATCCTTACTTCGCAGTGGACTCATCATCAGACAGACTTCAGTGGTCCTTGAATGAAACTTCTCATCACACAGCCTCTGCCGTCCCGCGGCTGCTGGTAAGAAGCTCTGCCGCTGAGCCGCCGCCAGTTAAATTGGGTCTCCTTTATTCAGAAAATTTATCCAAGCGCAAGACAGGAAAGTCAAATTGATGAATTAAAGAACAACCGACCTGAAAAAATAATTCTTGCGTGGGGTCCACCCAGCCGGAAGTCAGAAGAGGCACTACAAAGTTCAACGGCAAAGATAGCCTATTGTTCCCTATGATCGGATCATTGGCCTGAGGATGCCGATATTCGGCATGTTCGAATTTAATTTAATTCAATTTTTTTTGGGATGCTCGAAATTGTTTACCCTCGGACTTCTCGGCTTGATTGTCAACTTTCTGCATCTATCGCCCGCGTACATCCCAACAGTGGGACTCCCCGAGAAGATCGCCGCGTTAAGTGAAGAGTTGCAGTCAAATGATTTAGATATGATAGTGGGTACACAGTAATGATAACATACCTAGCATACAAAATCAGAGATGTCCGAATCCTAGGTATACGGATTGGATATATCGTATCGGCGGTGGTCAGTGTCTTTGCCTTGGTTGGAACTACATTACGGGATACCAATGTGTGCACTTTGGAAATGCAATCCCTGCGTCGAACTTAGCGAATGGTCCCGATGATGAGCCTCAGGCACCTGTAATTAGTCCCTTGAGCTAGACTCCCACTGCCGTCGATGCGTAAAGTGGATCAAAAAAGGACTGAAGGCGGCACGTGTCCACAATCAGGTTGGCTTGTGCTACTTCCACAAGGTACGATTTCTCTCCGAAAGCGTGATGTGTGGCCAATAGGAAGAAAAGCCCCCCGAGCCCCTGCGATTAATATTAATTATAAAGCATAACAACAACGCTCCCCAACGTCGATTTCTCCCACTTTCAAGTTGGATCTCGCCGTCGAAGATGCGGCGTACTTTTACGACAACAGTTGCGGTGCCTGGGATCGTGAAGATATTGACACTACGTTCACGGTTGTCTCAAATCAAACACTCATCATACGAGAGACTGGGGGAAAATATCGCAGTAGCATGAGTAGAAAAGCTCCGAAACACTTTCCAGTTCGACAAAGTGGGAAGATATCTCGAATCAGTTGATAGTAGCGCTGGAAAGAAACTCCCCGATAGTTTTAGGGACCTTTTCTGGAACCTCAGCTGCGTCATGGCGAGGAGGCTGAGCGACGGTGATACTATTCTGACGAATTTCATGGCTTTTTCCATGCCGATGGAGTCACAGAGGCCAGGGACTTCGCTGAGCATGACGTAGATTTCGTTGAAGTTGTCCGTAGTGTATTGCCCAGCTGGCGACGCGTCGGAAGAAAAATGCGTAGCGGAGTCTCAAATCGTGGCAGCAACGTGCGTAAACAAGCGGCGCGACGCGCCGCCGAGGCCCTTTTACAACATGAATTTCGTGTCCGTGTCAACCGGAAATAAAATCTGGAGTCTACCAAGAGTCCACCGGAATTACCCACAAGTATACGAGGTCTATGTGGTATATGTGGTATATGCGCATACTTTGGGGCTCACGGTCTTTCCGGGAAATGTCGAGATGGAAGATAAAATGGAAGCGAACGGGCGGGGAAAAATCCAGCGAGATGAGAGATACTGAAAGTCAACAGCTTGAACGACAGTGGCCGCGGCATCGTTGTTCCACGAAAGGGAATGAGTTGCGCCTTGTAAATTTCGAGACTGTCGCTCCGACGCTAAAAGTATCGGAATCGTTGTTGTCGATGATCTGCTCCTCCGGAGAGAACGCTTTTCGAACAGCGCGTCGCCGTCGATTTGTTGGCCGTCTTGCATACGGCCTCGATGAGCGTTCGCTCTGAGCCCTTCACATCCAATCAGGTAGACTTGGAATTGAAACGAGAAACGCACCAGGTTTCAAGGCTGCGCGGTAGCCTCTCCAGGCCAAATTCTGGACTAGGGAAATCGGCTGGCGGCGGCATGGCATCAGACTCTCGCGTCTGTGCGACATCCAGTTTGCGTTGCCTCTTTGCGACGGATCCGTCGCTACAACGGCGCCTGCGCAAGTTTAATACGGAGCAGTATGAGAGGATTTCACAAGCGCACTTGATAGAGGAACCTATAGTTGGTTCATTCCAGTTGTCAATGGGATTAATTTTATAGGGCGATTGTTTGAATGAGCAGTTTGGTCGAGCTGGATTCGAAGTTGCGTAACCCAACGTGAGGCCTGGCTCAAGAGTTGGCCGCTTGTCACGCTCAAATTTATCGCGCACAATACTTGAAGAAGTCGAAGAAGTTGACGACTCATCTCCTTGGCAGAGATATTCGCGGCTCGCCATATCGTATAGTGCGCCGGGGTCGATAGCTGGGTCTGAATCAGAACCGCCTTGAGGCGCCACTAACACACTCACCTGTCTTCTGGAAAGGATATTGTACGTCGTTCTGTGGGATAAACGGACAGTGGTCCGCATGGTCAACTTCCAGCGCCTCTTGCGCTTGCACTTGCACTTGCCGCCCAAAATCCGTAATCCGACGCTCGATACTTTCGAGGCGCTGTGCGTCGTTAAAACGAGGACAGAATCAATTGGAATCGACTCACCCATAACCGGCAACGCGGCCATCGCCGACATCATCGTATCCACCTATAAAACAGGGGATAAGTACACCGCACATCGTCCGTACCGCCCGCACCAAACACATCATCTTCGGGAACCACCTCGTCGTCGATGCGCCCCTAGCCGTCCCGTCCAGCGCCGGAGGGCGCCCGGTGAACGCCCGCTACGGCGACGCCGTGGTAATATGTCGCTGCGTGTGCGTTAATCGAGGCTCTTAAACGAATACAGGCAGGAAGAGGAGAGAGACAAACGCACCTCCAAATAGCTGATCCTGCACAGCTTTACGCGTCGAGCCCGACTATGAATTATCATCGGCGCTTCCTTCTATCTTACACCGACAACGAAAACTCACCACCGACTCCGAGCTCCGCGCCAAACCCGACTCGCTTTCCGACTTTCACGACTCCCGCGACCTCCTTATCGTCGTAGAAGCGCTTCGTATGAAATATGACAGGTGGGAGCGCATCGATGAGGACCTGCTGGCTGGCGTCGATCGCAGCGGGAGCGTGCTTGGCGGCAGCGAAGAGATGCGGATGACGGCCGCACCCAGGCCCCGAGCCCGGGCCGGGCCCTCAACATCACTTTTGACGGGCGATCGGATGTCGGAGCTGTCGTGGCTGTGGGACCCGGTCATTGGCTACCAAACCTTAAACGGCAACTCGACCGCCATGCATTCTCCCCGGGCCACAGCTCTGTTGTTCAATACATTGAGACCGTTGCCTTGCCGAAACCAGCTCCTGTAATTTCTTACCTGCAACCATCGCACCAGGCATCTACTCGTCTCCCGGAGTCCCAATCAAGTCCAATAGCTGTACACGAATTTTTTGAAGGATTGTTTTAACCTGCGCAGAGAGCCTGACGAGACTGAAAACTTGCGGGGGATGCCTCTCGAACTCTTGTCACTTGGGTTCTTGGCAATAATGCTGGGTCTGAAATGGACCAAATGGTTTGGGCCTTGGCCGTGCAGCGGCCCCCATGTTTTGATTGGATGCACTTTTAATATATTAAATACAAGTGCCCGAAATTTCTTGAGGTATCCAAGGTATTTAACACTGTATTTACATAATGTATTTAATACACCCGCTAGGTCTCTTTCGGCATCTGCCCTTGTATCCGGTTTCATCTCTTCCTCGAAGGAGTTTTTCAGCAGTTGCGAAAATCAGCTCCTAAGCCTTTCCCTGATGAAGAGCTGAAATATGAACAAGTTTTGGCGTGTTCGAGTAGGGGATTTGAAACACATTGAATACATGGACTCTAGGACTTTTGAAGTATGAAATGTATTATCCACTGCATATATAATACCGGTTGTATAATACAATTGTTTTATACAGCCTTCCAAACCCGGCGCTAGTTCTTGTGGGTCTTTGATCCCACCCTGTAGGAGCACTCAGCGCGTCACATTAAACAAATACGGCTGTTTTTGAAACATGGAATCAATCAAGAACTTGGTATGTTATTATCAAGCCTGTCTCGACTCTCGACACCAACATACACATTTTGCAGGTATCTATTCACTCTATCTACCAACGAGTCTGTCTTGGTCCCGATACAAACAGCCACTCCGCTCAAACCCTTTAATACGCAGGGATCGAGCAGCGAGTCTAAGAGCCATTCAATCAGTGTCTGATCTTGGTGCCATTCCGGGGTTCTCTACCTCGCACACTGATTCGCCTCCAGATTGCCATAGTCGCTACTACCCATACTTTTACGTTCACGACCACGCCACATTTGCGAATATGAGGTTTTCTGCATGATATGTGTTCTGCCGCCACTGGCCGTTGCTCGGCTGCTGATACCAAGATCTGCCGCTTTGCCGCCGGCCACCGGCCACCCGTCGGCTCCATATTCAGGAAATTTAACCAAGCTCAGGCTCCAGATACTGAAGATAAATCGACGGAGGTAAGGACCTGAGCAGTGAAAAAAGGATTTTCTGCTGAGGTCGGGTCACCGTCTGCCATCGGAATTCGGAAGACAGCAGCGGCAGTCAAACGGTTCAAGCGGCAACAGACAGCCGATTGTCGGCTCTGATTGATTGATCGTTCACAGCACGATGCCGATCGTCGGCATGTTCAATTTCACAAAACCACACAATGTTTTCCACTACTGACGGTGTCGAATCCTGAGCTCGGCAAAGTTAGAAGAAGTTGCACATGGACATTATGAAAATCATTGATGAATAATTGCCGGAACTGCGCAACATCTTGGCTGGGTATAGGGATGCTGTATCGCTTGCGCCGCAACCGATCTCTTTGCCTCGGATGCACAGCATCCTGTACCGAAAACGTGGAGAAGCAAGAGAAGCACAGGGAGCGTCGATGAAATGGTTTGCACGGGGAGGGATGTAGGGAATGTATTTCTGTGAAAAGGCGGTGTTGTGAAGGAGGGAGGTTGAGTAGCACTCTGAGGGGTGGGAATAGCGGCTACTCGGAGATAATCACTAGCGAAAGTGTTGTACTTCGGGAGAGAATCGATGGCGCCTTCCACATTTGAACCAAGCGTCTTCTATGCGGCCTTGACGGGTGTTCACTCTGAGCGCTTTATAACCGTTCAGGTTTAGACTTGGACGTGAAAGGAAAAAATGCACCTTGTCTGGACGTTCCACGGTGATATGTCTAGGTCTTCTGTAGAGGGGAAATCGGTTCGCGTATCTATGCCATTGACCGCTCGCGGCTCCAATCGTCTGCGTCGCCTCTTTACAGCAGATTCATTATTACAAATAAGTTCAATCCGGAGCGGGACGATATGAGTTCACAAACGCACTTCATGATGGTCGCCGATGAGGATTCCTACCTATTGTTAGTTCATTCCACTTGTCTATGGGTTCAATTTTATAGGGCGATGATCGTTTGGAGGAGCATTTTGTCCGCAGCGGGAAGCTTGGCTCGCTACTCAGCGGCGCGTCACGATGAGATTTACGACGCATGACACTCGACGAGGAAGTTGAGAAGTGATTGGGGTGGCGGAGAACTGTACCAGGATCGCAACTGGTGGGGGGGTCTATCTCGTATTCGCCGGAGCTGATATCTGTACCTGGATCAAAACCACATTTAGACCACTAATATGCTCACTTTGCATCTGGAAAGGATACGATGAAGGGGCATTCCGGATGGACGAATTGTCCTTATGATCAGCTTCTGACGTGTTTCCTCCCAAATCCGCAATACGGCGTTTGATACTGTCGAGGCGCTGTGCTTCGTCGGAACGGGGATACATAGGGCAATTGGTGTCGACTCACAGCAATAATTTCCGACGCACACATGGCCGGAGGAAACGAATCTGGCTGATTGTAGAGTATATACAAAGCACCTACATTACATACATTCGGGAACCCGGTACATGCTGATTGTATGCGGTTGCTGGCTGATAGGTGTTGACCTTGAAAGTACCACCCGTTATCTAAGATCTTGAACCGGCCCGCTCGAGAGAACATGTCAAGTTATGTCTGTAAAGGTCGAGAAGAGTAATGGAATAGATGCGGAGACGGTGGTTTACAGAGAGGACACCCCTCAATGGAAATCTTTTCAAGTACCACAACACTCCCGTTCGCATAGCCTTTTCAGATCCATCATCTTGTCTGTTAACCATCTCACTGTCAAAGATGCCGCACTGATCTCCCAAAGCTCATCTGGATTGTCCCGCCGACCCTGACTTCGAAGAAGCGCAGAATTAGAGGCGCCCAGACTGGATGGCACGGTGCATACCATTGTGGACAGGCTTAATCGCCGCTCGAGTCGTCCGGATCTTATTGAAAATTTTCTGCCTCACGAGCATTTGATTCTTTCACGTTCGGAGGCAATAAGTCCACCATGAACCATGCGGTCCAATACAAGAGTACGTGAAGGAAGAGGTACGCGTGGATGTAAATTGGAAATTTCAGGTAGCCGAATGAATCCTTGAGCAAAATAGAGGCTCTAGTACTCGTTCAACCACTTTGCAAGTGCTTTGGCTAAACTTGAGAGAGGAAGTCGTCGAATAGAATAAATCAATGCCTTCTGCATCCTCAGAATACCTCATGACAGGGCTCACAGATTGGGATGTCGGGAGAGGATAGTCCGAGACTATTCTTGGCTGATAAACAATGGCGGTGGGGTGTCTGTCGTTGTCGGGCGGCATTCGGTGGTACGAGCGGCATACGATGATGTGGGGTTAGACACTCGATTCTTCCCTCATCCCGGCGTTCTCCTCGGATGATGGTGTGAAGTTCTGTATGCCTGGGCCAAAACACAATCACAATGTAGCGGAAATTCAACCAGGTGCCGGTCTCCTGACGACTTTTGCACCAGCAGCGATGAATGACAATCATTTCCCATTAACCAGCAATGCGGCCCGCCGCCAACATCATCAGATCCACCTATAAGACAGCAAATACGTACACCGGGCATCGCCTGCACGAAACACATCATCGGGCTGCACATCCGAGATTACAGGAGCTCGTCGTCGATGTGCACCCAGCCCTCCAGTCCAGCGCCGAAGCACGTCGGGTGCAGCACTTCGAGTTTGTAGTGCCCGCCCGCCGCGGAGACGCTGTGGTGGTATATCGCTGCGTGTCTGTTCTTGCACGTATATGGGCGGAAAGAAGGAGAAGAGGTAAGAAAACGTACCTCCAAACAGCTTACACATCACGTCTGTGAATGAGCGCTCCCCGATATTTAAAACCGACAACGAAATTCACGGACTTCGAGCTCCGGGCCAAACCCAACTCGCTTCACAACTTTCATGACTCTCGCGACCTCCTTGTCGTGGTGGAAGCGCTTCACATGCAATACGAGCACGGGGGAGTGCATCGATGAGGACCTGCAGGCTGGTATCGATTGCGGCCGGAGGGTGCTTGGCGAGAGCAATAGGCCTGGTAGACGTGGAGGTGGCGGATGTCCGGAGGAGGCAGGTCGCGAGAGCGTGACGGGCTGCGGGCGCGCGATGAGAGCGAGTCCGTGTGGATTTGGTCGCGTTGCGTATCCGATACGAGTCAACTAGTTTATTCGCAGGGGAGGGACTGGCGAGTGCAAGGAAGAATAGATAGGTGACAGAGAGCAGAGGAAAAGAAAAAAAGGAATGGAAGCGGAAGGGAGGAGGCGCGGGATGGAGATGTCGACAAGCGGAGATCAATCGGGTCAACCCGATTCTGCGGCTGTGTAGTGGCTGTAAGGCCCGGCCCGACCCAACCTGCTAGCAATCGATTGACCACAGTTGATCACTGGGGGTTCGCGCGGTCCAGATGACTGCTACCATGGACCTACTCATGCATTCTTCGCTTCTTCAAGTCCTTCTCCACCTTGAAATCACCTGGATATCCCTTTTTCATGTTTTCGGAAGTTCCCGAACAGGTACGCTTTTCAACATTCTCAAGATTGTGCGCTAATAATTTAGTGTGACTACGGATACAGGATTTACCGGCGCGGCTACCGCATTGCACATGCTAGGAAACCAAATTCAAGGCAGGAGTCACTCAGCTTATATATTTGGCGACGATCATTGTTCTTCATTTGTTCACTTCTACTTACGGGCCACATTCTGTTCAAAAGGCCGTGGAACAATCCTAGGTACTTAGGTCGGAAAACCCTTGACCAGGTTATTGTGTCCGCCTAGGCTTTGTAACATCTTGTAAGGTTGTTGGGCAAAAGGTGCCTTTAAAGGTTCAAATATGCACAACTAGACAACATATGTTCTCGAAAGCTCTTGGAGGGAATCTGAATCTTATGAGACCCAAGAGTGAGGCTCAAAGGTTGTGTCCAAGCACCAGGAAGGTCCTTCAGAATCCTGAGAAAGTCAGGGATGGTCATGATTAATAGACCAGTCCACTCCACAAACTCGTCGTGACGGCCATCATCCCCAAGATACTAAGTACTGTAAACACGGGGCTTGGTTTCCAGAATTCCATTCCTTGCACAAATCGGTAGCAGATTCCTCCACATCTCTTCCACATCTCGCTCCACCTCTTCCCTCCAGTAGCGTGACATCCTGATTTTCAAGATGCGGAGCAATGGATATTGTGACCCAGTCAAAGATTGGTCCAGCTGAGACCAGTTGATGCTACCGAGGGTGTGCTGGGGAACAGCACTCTCTTCAGGGCGCAGAGGGTTTGGTTCCATGGTAAGAATGATCTCCTCGATGGATGGTGGCAGCAGTGCAAGGATCTTAGGCAGCCATTCAATTGTTGACAGGAATGATTTGTTGAAATAGCTATATGAGAAGGTATGCTCCCAAAAGTCGAGCTGGATTGATTTGAGCTGGGGCAGTGCCTCACAGTATCCTGAGCGGAGAAATTGAACTAGACAAAAATAAGGTGACAAATTGTTTACTGCATTCAATGCATACCTGCACCCTCATCCCCTGAAATCATAAACTTTCTTTGGACAGAGTTGACCCAAAGCGAGTCAGAAAACCCCAGAATTCGAACGGTTTTTTCGGATGGAAGCTCGCAAGGATTTATAGAGTCGATAATATCGGAATGAAGGGCGATGATCCACTTCAAGATAGACAGGGAGAGGTCATCTGCATTCCACAATGATAGCTCCCTGATACTCGAGGGAGGGGAGACCAGACCCTGGATGGATTCCCAGACCTCATAGTCTGAGTTTCCACCCCAAGTCAAGGTTTTGAGGGCTGTGAACCTGGAGACAAACACTGCAAATTCCGACATGTGGCATTCCGGACTGTTCATTGACAGCTCTTTGATATTATTCCTGATGGAGTGTGGCATTGAGTGCTGGATCCCCTGGAGATCCTGTGAATTTAGGTAAGAGAGATCCAAGGTGTGTAATGCAACAAATTTGGGAATGAGTTGAAGAAATTCATCCATCCAATTGAGCGCGCGCATCCCTGGATTTCCACTGCCATTATCTATGCTGCCACCAATCATGATTGTCTGAACATAAGGAAATATTGTGCAATGCTGGCTGTTCATGATGGGAATGGGGTTTTTGACCAGCCAGAACATCGCGGAGTAGGTTATTTTTTCGAATAAAATGGCCCTGGTGACAGACATCCAGCCACGGGAGACCAAAGAAAATGTTTTGAGTGTCTTCTTCTCCTCTGTCGAAAGGATGATTAAAGAGAATATCTCGAAGGGGAATCGAGGCTCTTTGAGCTTTTGTGTGGGTCATAGTCAACCATCTACTCCCTTAGACTCAGGCTTGAAGCTTGGAGCTTACCCGATGAATCTCCTGCCATAGATTTAATGTCACCCTCGGCAGTGGTACCCCCAAACCGCTACGAGCTGAAATGTCTGGTTAGCGAGGATAGTTAACAGGTACAACGACTTACCCGATCCTTGTTGGTTTGGGGTCTGTGGAGACTGCAACACCATCCGTCGTCCCTGTGGGTCCATGGTCTGGAAGCTCGAGAGAAGAGCGCTGAAGGTCAGCCGACAGTGCTGTCATTCCGTAGACAACGGCGATTACGGTACTGTATCATTTCGACTGTAGGTTCACGCCATGTCACCCGTTGTAGACATCAGCAATTACCGTATATTAATGCCCAAATGATGCCTCGATGAGTATCAAGGTCTACGGCAACTCCATGCGACAGCGGATGAGGCCACCGAGTCCCCAGGTATGGAAATCTCCCAGCAGTTCAACATCCTGACTTCGCAGTAGACTCATCATCATTCGCGGTCCTTGAATTTCTCATCACATAACCTCTGGTCGTCCCTCGGTTGCCGATAGGAAGATCTGCCGTTTAGCCACTGGCCGCCGGCTAATTGGCTCCTTCATTCATAAAAATATAACTAGGCTCAAGACAGGAAAGTTTGATCAAAGAGGTAAGAGCAAATAACCTGAAAAATGACTTTTCTTGCGACCATCACTCCTACAAGTTCAACCGCAAGACAGCCGAGTGCCGCCTCTGATCGGATCATGAACTTTATAATGCCGATATTCGGCATGTTAGCAAAGCCGCACGGAAGAAGGAGTATCTGCAGATGTGGACTGTAGGGACATCTCCCTTCCAGGTTCTTAGCGCAGCCAGACAAGCTCACGGTTGAACTTCTTCGAAGAGTTGAAGTCATGTAGCCGGGAAATGATTTGAATATGATACTGGGTACGTAGCAATGCTAATATACATAGCATACAAAATCAGCGATGTCCAAATGCGAGGTTTACGGATTGGGTGTATCGTATCGGCGGTAACCAATATATTTTCCCTCGGCCAGAACCACATTCCGGGACAATAATTTTGAGGTGCGGTTGTCCTGGGATCAAGTCTAACACAGTTCACCCATATGAATGATTATGAGGCCCCGACGACGGCTGCAGGAGATGTACATATCCCGCGGATCCGTCATCGCTGACGGATGGGCATTGAGCTTGAAAATAGCGCCAATGACCTCGAACACTTGGTTCCTTGAAACATCCTGTGCCTTCAACGGTTTGGGATGAATCGCGAAACTTGACGTGGATGTGAACGCACCTTCGCGGTGGGTGTTGATAAAGAATATATGATTGTATCATTTTGTGTGCCACTGTCATCCCGCCCCATCTCGCGGAAGATGGGGGGAAAGGAATCCGCATCGAGCTGCAGTGAACGAGGAAGACATACTGATCATGTCGCAGTATCTTCTGTCATCTGGTGATACGTATAGTGGTGTGGGCTGAAACCGCCCCGAGCATGCAGTTATCGTGGAGAAGCAAACATGTACAGGAGCGCCAGGCCATGGTTCGCGCCGGGAGTGATAAGATCTGAGAGGAGACAGCGCCACGTAAAGAAGGAGGTCGAGTCGCCACCGCGAGACGCGTTTTTTTTGCTTGTCGATCATGACGTCGTGGGCCTATTCGGAAACAATCGGTAAATGGGTCCGTAAGCCTGTTTAAATCTCCAGATAGACTGCGGTTAATACGGACAAAAAGACGGGGAGAAGTATGCTGAGTCCATGACAGATATTACACTAGGAAATGTCGAGATGGAAGATAAAACGGAAGCGAACGGTCGAGGAAAAATCCAGCGAGATGAAAGATACAAGAAATCAACAAGTTGAACGATAGTTGCCGCGGCAGCGCTGTTCCACGGAAGGGAATGAGTGGCGCCTTATAGATTTAGAGACCGATGCTCCGACACTAAACGTATCGGAATCGGTGTCCTCGATTATCTGCTCGTCCGGAGAGAACGCTTTTCGAACAGCGCGTCGTCGTCGATTTGTTGGCCGTCTTCCATACGGCCTCGGTGAGCGTTCACTCTGAGCCCTTCACATCCAATTAGGTAGACTTGGACCTGACAAGAGAAACGTACCAGGTCTCTAGGCTTCGCGGTAGCCTCTCCAGGCCAAATTCTGGGGTGGGAGAATCGGCCTGCCGCATGACATTGAACGCTCGCGTCGGTGCGATTTCCAGTCGTTTGCGTTGCCTCTTCGCAACGAATCCGTCGCTGAAACGGCGCCTGGCTAAGTTCAATATGGAGCAGCACGAGAGGATTTCACAAGCGCACTTGATGGTGGAGCCTATAGTTGGTTCATTCCAGTTGTCAAGGGGCGAAATCGATTGGAGGAGCATTCTGTTCGATCTGAATGCGAGGTTGCGTAACCCGACGTAGGGCTTGATTCAAGAGTTGACTGTGTTTCACGATGAAATTTGTCGCGCATGATACTTGATGAACTTGACGGAGTTGACGAGTTATCTGCTTGGCCGAGATATGCAAAAGGATCGCGACCCGCCATGTCGCCCGCCATATCGTATACGCCGGGGTCGGTACCTGTGCCTGGATCAGAACCATCTTTAGGCGCCAATAACATATTCACTCAGCATTTGGAAAGCATATTGTACGTCGTCTGTTGGGATATTACACGGATGGTCCGCGTGATCAACTTCCAGCGTCTCTTGCGTTTGCACTTGCCCCAAAAAATCCGCAATACGACGCTCGATACTTTCGAGGCGCTATGCGTCGTTAGAATGATGACAGAAGCAATTGGAATCCATTCACCGCAACAATTTCTGATGCACAGATCGCCGGAGGATACGGATTTGACTGATTGTACGCGGTTGCTGGCTGGTGGGTATTAACGTTGAAAGTACCACCCACAATTCTGAATCCATTCGCTCGAGTGAACATGGTGTACCGAGGGCCGACGGACAGAGAAGGGCGCCAGTAGCCCGACATATATATCTTGTTCTTGACTGACGACGTCATTACCCGAGTTAGAACGTCTGCATATACTTAGCAGAGAATCCCGGCTAAACCTTCCGTTAAACGCTCGGGGCGACGTCACGCATAGCTATGAATGCTGTCTCACATGTAAGCGCGCACTGCGCAGGCGTTAGGACGCAGAAAGAAAATTTACCGCCGATTTGGATCCGACACCGGCAGGCTCACTTCGAGGAGCGGCGTTCTCTTTGGACGATACTCGGCGTGCCCAATTCGCGTAGCGGCCTGAGCGCGCTAAAAAATCGTGGTGTGGCCGTGTATCGAGTCCAAGCGTGAAAACGATTGACCAAGTCACCAAGTGCGGTTATCCAGACAGCACAAATGTCAATCATTTCCCATAACCAGCAACGCGGCCTGTCACCAATCGTATCGTCCATATAACAGCAAATATGCACACCATTCAGCCCCGAAGCGCGTCGGATACAGCACGTGGCGTGTAGTTAGAGTGCCGACCCACTGCGGAGATACCGCTGGGTGTGCGTTAGTCGAGGCTCTTACACGGAGAAGGGGACGGGAGCCGAACGTACCTCCAAACAGCTTACAGCTCCTCCTCTAACGGGTCGAGGTAGAAGCCAAGGAACTCTGCGTTCTCTTGGTGTCCACCCTGAGAAGATACATATGGTGAGCATACGGCTCGCTCTCGCTTGTTCGGAGGGGGAGGTGCGGCGCATGAGGAAGGAGGGAAGAGGAAAGAAGAAGGACGATGACATGCTCCTCCTCCCCGCCCACGTCCTCCGTCTCGCCCCTCCAACGAAGAAGAAACCAAAACTCACCCGCATCCCATCAAATCGCTTCTTCTCCTTCAGCGCCTCATACACCCCCGTCGGGATAAACAGCTCCTGCTCCCTCTCCTGCTCCCCAGCCCCACCCTCTCCTTCCCCTTGCCGTTCCCTCGTTGTACCCTCTTCTCCTTCTCCTCCTCCTCTTCTTTTTGCGCGCCCAGAGCATAAAACTCGCCCAAGAACTCGTCCGTCACGGGCACCAGCTGCGCTTTCGCCTGCGCCGCCTCTCCCTCCGAAACTGAAAGAGGGACCGGGAGCAGAGCCCCGAGCCGCACGAACAGCCCCGCGAACGACGCGCAGTACACGAGCACCTGCAGCACCGCGTTCGCGAAGCACATATTGCCCGTGTCGATCAGCCCGCGCGGTGCCAGTTTGTCTGCGTCTGCTCGGTGTCCACCCTGCAGAAGGCGGAGATGCAGATGGCGGCCAGTGGTTCCTCTGCATGTCATCCGGCGATGCCCGCGAGTTTATGGAAGATGAGCGTGTTTTCGAGGTTCTAAGAGTAACAGAGGGCTCCGGCGCTGATGGATGGATATTGGAAATGCCCCCCGAGATTTCGAAACAGTTTGCTCCGGAGAACATCGAATGTCTTGCACAAGTATCAGAGGTACATATATGAACTATAAGCGGAACTGAACTCGCCTGTTATCGGAAGGCATCTCACTTGCCTCAGATGCTGTGTCAGCCTGTAAGGCGAGGACAGAAACCAAAGATTGAAGATCACGTCACGGCTGGGCGCACTCGCATACATGCAAAAGCAGAAACTGAATAATTGACCTCCATACAGGACATCATCGTATCCGCCTATAAAACAGCAGATACGCACACCGCGCATCGTCCGTCCCGCCCGCGCCAAATACATCATCAGGCCGCACATCCGAGACTAGCTCGTCGTCGATGCGCACCCAGCCCTCCCGTCCAGCGCCGAAGCGTGTCGGGTGCAGTACATCGAGCGTGTAGTGCCCGCCCGCCGCGGAGACGCCGTGGTGGTATATTGCTGTGTGTTTGTTAGTCGAGGTTCTTATATGTATGGGCAGGAAGAAGGGGAAGAGGTGAAAAACGCACCTCCAAATAGCTTATACCGCACGGCCTTACGCGCCGAGCCCGACATCACGTCTGTGAATTACCATCAGTGCTTCCCTCTATCTTAAACCGACAACGACAACTCACCCGCACCGACTTCGAGCTCCGGGCCAAACCCGACTCGCTTCCCGACTTTCACGACTCCCGCGACCTCCTTGTCGTAGTAGAAGCGCTTCACATGCAGTATGAGCACGGGTGGGAGCGCGTCGATAAGGACCTGCTGGCTGGCGTCGATCGCGGCGGGAGCGTGCTTAGCGGTAGCGGTGGGTGTAGCAGACGCGGAGGGGGCGGAGGAGGCGGGGCGCGAAAGTGTGACGGGCTGCGGGCGCGCGATGAAGGCGAGGGCGTCTTCGACGGTGTGGATTTGGTCGCGCTGTGGATCCGATACGAGTCAGCTAATTTATTCGCGGAGAGGAGATGGACAAGTGCAAGGAAAGGGTAGGTGAGAGTGAGCAGCGGGGGGTGGGAGGAAAAGAAGATAGGCAATCGAAGAATGGGATGGAAACAGGAAGAGATGGGCAGGGGAGGACAATCCAGGACGGGCGATGTCGGAGCGGCAAGAGGGAGGGAAAGGAAAGCGGTGGCGATCAGGATCCGGAGGGAGGCAAAGGAATGTGATCATGACCATAACCGGCAACACACCTGAATATCCAGCCGCAACGACCGCCACCCCTCCACGATCACCGAGTCCTTCTGCCCCGGCGCGCGCAACGTCGAGCGGAACGTTCCGCCGAAGATACGCGTGATGGGAGATTCGGCGGTTTTAATCTAAGTGGACAGGCTTTCGTCAGCGCCCAAGAGTGAATGAGAAGAATGCGCGCACAGTCCTCGTCACCACCGTCCGATTCTTCCTCCCCACCTCAAGCCACCCATCCCCCTCCTGTGGCTCCTCCTCCTCGCGCTCCTCCACCGCTCCTGCTAGTGGTTTTGACGTCGTCGCCGACGCGGGAGCAGAGGATGACGACGCAGGGTGGGGATGCGATGGGGGAGCCAGAGACGCCGCAAGCGCAAGCAGCTCCTCTTCCAGAGTGTCGAGGTAGAAGCCTAGGAACTCCTCCGCGTCTTCCTGGTGCCCGCCCTAGGATGCAGAAAGTCAGCATACGGCTTGCATCGTCCTCCACCATCCACCTCCGCACGCAGAAAATGACTCACCCGCATCCCATCAAACCGCTTCTTCTCCTTCAGCGCCTCATACACCCCCGTCGGGATAAACGCCTCCTGCTCCCTCTCCTGCTCCCCAGCGTCTCCCTCTCCTCCTTCTCCTCTCTCCTTCCCCTTGCCGTTCCGCTGTACCCTCTTCTCCTTCTCCTTCTCTCCTTTTTGCGCGCCCGAAGTATAAAACTGGCCCAAGAACTCGCCCGTCGCGCGCACCAGCTGCGCCTGCGCCTGCGCCCCCTCTCCCTCCGATACTGGAAGGGGGAGCGGGAGCAGAGCCCCGAGCCGCACGAACAGCCCCGCGAACGGCGCGCAGTACACGAGCACCTGCAGCACCGCGTTCGCGAAGCACATGTTGCCCGTGTTGATCAGCCCGCGCGGGGCCAGTTTGCCTAACCCACCGCCGGCGCCAGCACTACCATTAGTACTTGCAGCAGAAGCAGCGGCGTACGACCCCGCGCCCGCACCTGCGGCCGAAGACGACGACGAAGCGGACGGACCGCCAGAGAACGCAAGGAGCGCACGCACCTCCCTCTTCCGCTCCTCCTCCGCCCGCGCATCCTGCACCGCCCGTGGGGTTGCGTTCCCGGGGATGGAGAATCCCACCACGGAGGACACGGGGATCGCCGGGCGCCGCGTGGAAGCGGACGCCGAAGAAGGGGTGGAAGAAGGGAGAGCGGCGGACGTCGGTGATGAAGGGGTAGTGGATGAGGAAGAGGTAGGAGGGGCGCGGAGGAGGGAGGCCCATGATTTTTTCGGGGCGGGTGGTGCGGGTGCGGTGGTAGGCGCTGTTCCTGCTGCCGTTGCGGGAGCTTCGGCTTCAGCGGGAGTGAGCGTGGGCGTAACGGGGGCGTCGCTCCCAACGTTGGCGTCGGTGACCGTGGCCTCTGCTGCCGGCGCAACATCCTCCTTCGGCACCTCGTCCACGGCGGCCTTACCACCGGGGCTGGAAGTGCTCGACGAGGCGATCGGGGCAGAGTCAGGTGTCGGCATCACCGCTGCCTCCTTCTCCCGCTCCTCCTCCGCCTTCTCCTCCTGCCCTTTCTGCGCCGTCTGCGCCTCACTCTTTCCTGAAACCGCCTCCTCCTTCTCCACCGCGGGTTCCCCCACAACAACCTCGGCAGGCACCTCTTCCTCCTCCCTCTTCTCCCCCACTCCTTCTTCGGCGGCAGACTCGACCTCTACCTCCGCCCCCTCCACCACCGCCTTTGGCGGGCGGGCGCGCGGCGAGATCATCACCCCCGGTGCACGGGCGGGGTCCGCCGGGCGGCGCGCACGGATGACGTATCCCCCTCCTCCCCGCGAGTAGCTGCCGTTCGCACCTCCTGCGCTCGTGGGAGAGAGCGCTGCATCCACATCGGCCTCCGAATAATACGCATACGCATACGAAGATTGCGGGGACTGCGGCGGGGGCGGGCTGGGGCTGGCTAGGCGCTGCGACAGACCGAGAGAGGCATTCTTCCAGCGCGGAGACAGGGATTTGTTTGTGCCACGCGGGGACAGCGTCAGACTCACCGCGTTCGCGTTCTTCCCACGCGGGGAAAGTGCGGGCGGCGACGGGGAAGCGGGCGGGGTGAGGAGCACAGACGCCTCTACTTCGCGCGCACGGTCAAACGAAGCGTGATTGGACGCAGGAGGCGAGAGGGCGCCTGACGAGGAGGCGGGAATGGAGCCGATTTGCACGTATAACGAAGCGGACGGGGGAGCGTAGGACGATGAGGATGGTGCATAAGAGGAAGCGGAGGCGTCTAGTTGCGAGTGGTTGACTTGCGAATGGTGGAACGAGCTGTCTCCGGCCTGCGGGGGCGGGAGCGGGAGCGGTGAGGAGGGGCTCGCGTTGGGGTGCTGAGCGGGGTCATTGGGGTGTGGGTGGGCGTCGGGCAGCGCGGGGAACTGCTCCTGCCCCTGCTCCTGGTGGTTTTGGTTTTGGTTGCGGTGCTGCAATTGATTTTGGATTTGGGCGGGGTAATACGACACCGCTGGCGCCTGTTCCTGCTGTCGAGGCGCGTCTTTTAGCTGATTCTGCTGCTGCTGCTGGTGTTGCTGTTGCTGTTGTTGGTACTGCTGTGGGGGAAGATGCGCATGTTGGGGATGATGAGGATGCCCATGCTGCCCCCATGCAGACCCCGAGGGGGGCGGCGGCGCATAGCCGTACGGCTGCTGTTGATGCTGTTGGTGCTGCGGCGGAATGTAGGGCGGGAGGTCCATAGATTTGTTCGCATAGCCTGGGAGGTAGCTGGGGTTTGGGACACGGTTCTGGGGTGCGTTTGGGTGTGGGTGTTGTGGGACGTAAGGAGACCCCGCGCCGTTGCCGTTCGGGTGTGGGTGTCCGTTAGCCCCACGGCCGTTCGCACGTTGTGGCGGTGGCATTCCCGGGTGCCCATGCGAAGGCCCCGGCGCGGGCCCGGGGAACTGGCCGTGGTACGGGTAACCGTTCGGGATACCGCCGTAGGGATAGTTCTGCACCTGGCCCGGCGTCGGCGGGCCTACTGAAGAGGGAGTTTGCGGTTGCGGCTGGGAGTGCATGTAGTAGTTGGACGGCCCGGGCCCAGGGTGCGCCGGGTAGTGGCCTGCCATCGCAAGCAAGTCTTATCACGGGTTATTGAATGATTTCCTTCCTGAGTGGGTCTGTAAGGCTCACCACACAATTGGAGGCCAAAGTCAGAGTCAGCGGTAGGTTTGATTCGCGCCGGAAAGGAACAACGTCTATTCCGAGTCGGAAATTGGCTGGAATTTGAAGATTTTGGGAAGCTGCGAAACACCACAGAGGGGAGGGAATGTTATGATTTGTGCGCAATGTGTGCTCCAATATACTCACATCGGATATTGAGCAGGAAAGTCAAGCGTCTAGATAAGCCGCGTCGAATTCCGAGTAAATTTACTCAGATTCCTTGATGGTGCCGTCGCGCCGGTCAGTCCAGTTTCGCTGAGGTCTCCTCTTCGCAGATCGGTCAGTATAGCGGCAGATTCAAGAATAGCGACTCTGGATTCTAGATAGAAACCGAGCAAGCTGGGGCCACAAAGAACGACGAATCGATGGAAGCGGGAGCGGTCAGCAGCGTGTTTGGCAAGACCGAGAACAGTCAATAACACGCACAGCCACTCGCTACCGTTCCGAGCCCCTATTTCAGTGAACCCATTTTTGGTCTCGCACACCGAGCTTCAAGTTACTCCTGTTATACCCCAAATAGGATTCAGAGGCTTCTCGCGCCTGCGTCCCCCAGCTTCTACTCCAATTTCCGCTACCTTGAGGTTCACTGCCAAAAATGTCCACATGTTTCCCTCAGCTAGAGTCTTCAGCTGGATTCCACCTTTTGCGGGTCTGGAGGAAAGTGAAGTCGGCGCGGAAAACGAGCGAAACGCACGGTCGAGTGTACGAGTCATGCTATGCAAATCCCGCAAGTTAACAGCTTGCCGACCTTGAATATTGTTGCTATTGCGAATGAGCAATTGCCCAAAAATTTCAAGTAAACTAGTTAAATATTGAGAGGAAGCTACGATAATTTTCAACTCAATTGCTTTACAGGCCTCCTTCGCATTACTTCATGAGATGCGAATAACTATCAAGTTCGACCAACTTACTAGTAAGGTGCTCTTTGTGTGAGAGTGACTTCACCGTCAACAGGGTTGAAAGTGGTCACGACGTTGTGGAGGAAAACGTCGCCTCTACAGAGACGAGATCAGCTCATCGGAAAAATCGAGCTACGGAGGACTGCGCAACACACAAAATGAATACAGCCCCGGCCTGGTCAGGTCCGCCATCCTGCGTCCCAGTAATGCAGATGGTGTTGTTGTTGGCGTCCGTGCCCGTGGGGAGGATTTGGTCCCGCTTGTCAATAGGAAATGTCTTCCCACCGATAGTGACAGCAAAATCGGGCACCGTGGCGTTGCACGCGACGGTGTACAGGCCGGTATTCGGATCCACCACAGCGGGAGGGGAGAATTGAGCGGCGTATGCAGCAGCGACGGGAGAGGGGACGACGTTGACCGTCGTCCCCGTGTCGAGGACAGTGCTGTTATTCGCGGTGACCACCTTGTCACTGCCGGGGAAAATGTACGAGTCGACGTCGACGGTGTAGAAGAAGAGGTTCGAGCCGGGGAGGTCGTTTTGGGTCGTCGTCGTTGAGAATCCTTGGATGGGGACCGTTACTGAGTTTTTTAGCACGGGGACGGGCGCGATTCCACCGAAGGAGAGGAAGCCAAGGTTGGGGTCGAAGTTATCATTTTTTTCCTGTTCGAAACTGCCACGATCCAAGGCGATGGAGAAGTCTGAATGCCACATAGTATCAGCAGACGGTGAGATCGCAACGAAGAGCTGGAACGAACAGGGATTTTTCACTTTCTTCTGCTCAACTGCAGAGAGGAAAAGCGGACTGTAAATGATTTGATTCGCCGTGGACGCGTTGAGGGGATCCGTAGTGTTGAAGACGGTCGTCCCACCGGGGAAGGAAAGGCCCTACATACCCCATAGGTAATTAAAACGGGAAAAGACGGATTAACGGGAATTTCCAGACGAACGATGATGCCCGAATTAATACCATCTCCCTGGTATGCAGCGTGAGTGGGAATCGGGACTACCTGCTTCTCCACAGACAGCCCACCGATAGTGATGGTGTCCAGTCCCACGGGGCCAAGCAAGACTTCGCCGTCGGTGTACGTGATGTTAAAACTGACGCCTGGGAAGGGCGCGAACGTCTTGGAGGCGTTGGGGTTGAAGCCCACAGAGCCGAACTGACATAAATCTTGGGGCTGCGGATTCCCATCCAGATCAAAGCAGCTGAACCCTTGCTGAATGACCCAGGTATCTGAGCTGGAGAGGACGGAACGGAGAGCATTAGGATCGGGACAGGTAACGCGTTAGATACCGCTGTTCGGAGACACACCTTCCAGTGTCGACACTGAGGCTGAACTTCTGCCCGCCGATCGTGACATTTGTCAGGTACTCAAAGTCTGAGTCGGACCCGTCGAGGACGACGGTGTCGCCTAGGGACGATTGGCTCGAAGATGTACTCCTCCCGCGAAGCGCAGCTAGGGCGAGTCGCTTGGACTTCCTCCGGGGCGTTCTCGCACTGAATGGAACGGAGACGTTGGCTTGGGGTAGGGGATGCGCAACTGCCTCCGAGTCTGCACGCGGCGCGAGAGAACCTACGTGCCGCACGAAGTTAAAGTTGGAATTTTCCGCGTTTGCTACGCCCGATCCCGCGCCGAAGAGCAAGAGGAAGGAAAGGATCGGGATGAAGTCCCGGGCCATGATGATGAACAGGGAAGAACGCTATGGAGGCAACGACGAGATTATATCTTATACAGTCAAGGCAAAATTAGATGCCCGGTCGCTGTATATGTTTCAAGTCAAGGGCCCGGCATCGGCGGTGTTTTTTGACCAAATGATCACACCATGTCGCCAACGGTGTTCATTTTTCAAAGTGTTCATTTCTCGGCAATCACGCCAAATTCCCCGACCGGCGGTTGCCGGGCCGACGATTTTGTAGTTTCTTATAAACAGACGCTCCAACAAAAATTACTCCAGTTTGTTTCGAGGAGTATACTACATATTTAACAATTTAACAATGTGACACCTATATACGCCAGCAGATTTTGGATGTTTCAACTGTGGATTAACCGCCATGCGATTTGATGCGAGGCAGCCGGTTTCTAGCGGCAGCTCGGCGGCCATTGAGTTCAAAGTTGCCGAAATGAACAATTTCGGCCGTACTATGGGGCCGGAGCTATCGGGATCAAGCGTGATCAACGAAATTACGGTGCTAGGTCCTCCAATGAGTACCAATATTTGTGGAACGCGTCGAAGGAAACCACCTCATTGCCTTGACAGACCTCACAGTTCTTTTTGTTTGTGTTAAGTCTATCGGGTGTAGTGTAAGGGACACAGCCAACGATATAGTCAATATGGTACAAGTAAAACCAGACATGCAAACGAGATTTGCCACGTGAAAAAGCCTTAGCTTCAGGGGAGTTTTAGTTCAGGTAGAACCGCGCTCACACGGGGGATCTCGAGATGCTGGAAACGGTACCATTTCGTATCAGTCAGTCAGCTTTATAGACGCGCAGGTACCCATATTTCGGCCTTATTTTCAGGTATGTACCAACTTACATTCTCGCTAATAAAAGAAGTCACCTCGGCGGAATCGAACCGATGCCATGGAACTCGGAAATCGAACCGTGCCCATCCCGCATACCCTACTCTGCTCTCGGCGAGTGATTTAACCATCATTCTCTACTTCCTGAGATGCTTTCGATTAGCCACCTCCCGCCGCGCACGGAAAAACGTTTTGAAGATCCCGTAAGTGTGTCGGCAATTTCGGAGACTCGGCTAGATAAGATTAATGGGTGCACGAAAACTCCGATATCAATCAATCAAAAGGAGACGGCAAGGACGCGTCCTTCACTGGAACCGGCATGAAGTCCTCTTTCTTTCTCCTCTCTATCCTTCTCCCCATAATCACCTTCTTGTTTTACCGAAACGCAACCAGCATGCCCTCTCTCTCCACAGTCCGCGCGTTCAACGCGGGATTTGCACCATCCTATACTCCTGTCGCCATTTTTGTCGGCGGGACATCCGGCATAGGGCAGGGCATGGCAGAGGCATTTGCTAGACACACCAAGGGAAATGCAAACATCGTTCTCGTGGGACGCAACCGCGCCGCCGCCGAGACCATCCTCGCGTCCCTGCCCAAGCCCACGGCGCCCGGGGTGAAGCACGAATTCGTCGAGTGCGACATTTCGCTGATGAAGAACGTCCGCCGCACCGCGGGGGAGCTCCTTACGCGCTTCCCCAAGGTCAACTTCCTCGTGCTGACGGCGGGCGTGCTTACCCTGGACGGCCGCAACGAGACGGAAGAGGGGATCGACCGCAAGCTTGCGGTGCATTATTACGGCCGCTGGCGTTTCGTGCGAGACATGCTACCGTCTCTAGAAGCTGCACACAAGGCCGGCGAGGATGCCAGAGTCATGTCGGTTCTCGCGGCGGGACAAGGCGGTGCCATTGACCTGGACGACCTCGGCCTCATTAAGACCTTCAGCCTCTCCAATGCTGCGGCCGCTGGACCTACGTACAACGATATCATGATCAATGTACGTATTTGATCTCTTCGCCGTCTGCCACGCAGTTGATCCGACCCCCAGGATTTCGCCGCCCGGTATCCCGGTATTTCGTTCGTGCACTCGTACCCTGGAATCGTCGCTAGTGGCCTACTCAAAGCCTCTAACACCCCTTCCTTGAGAATGGCTAATGTTCTCATGCCGTTGCTCTCCCCGTTCTCCTTCTCTGTCACCAACTCCGGCGAGCATCACCTGTACGCGTTGCTTAAAGCGGGACCCGGCGCCGTGCGCACGGACCAGAAGGGCGCTGACATTGGGCTGACGAAGGGGTACTATGGGTCGCCAGATGCAATGGCGCGGCTGTGGAAACACACGGAGGATGCGACGTCGGTTTGATAATCCCAAAATAACACGAGATCCGCTTTTGTTCTTTTCTCCATCCGCCAATGTGTAATTTTCTTCTTTATTTACTGCACCTCAACCCGACGAGCCTCATCTGCCCACTTTCCGCCTTCACTGAGGGGTTCCCATCGCCTTGCACCTCCTTCCGCTATTTTCAACGGCGGAACACCATTTTCGGTTCGTACATCATGTACAGGGTTTGTACAACACACGCATCACTAGAATTGAACCTCGTCTCTAAATCTAACATTCAATCCCCTTGTTGTTACTCGCACTGCCACACAACTTTTCGTGCCTTCGAAAAGCCTCGATTGAAGGTGGGTCTGAAGATCATGAGCGAGATCAAAAGCCCTAAATGGGTACGCGGTACCTCCTGCGCCGTGAAGGATCCAACACCAACACCAGCCGCGAAGAATCTGAACCCAGGCCTGAAGAATCTGCTAATACCAGCCGTGAAGGCAAGAAAGCTCCGTAAAACGATTCAATCGCTCACGACCTGAAAAGATATCTTTGGGTCCAAGGTCTCGTGGACGTGTGTGCAGCTCGTAAAGGACATGCATCCGCTCTCGCCAAAATTTTCCAAGTCCATTTGTTTCAGTTCAAGCTATCCGAGTCCATTCAAGCGACAAAATATTATTGAAAAGGCTGATGTGGAACTGGACTACATAGTGCCGGCGACTCCATGCATGAAATCAGGTTATCAGCGCAGTTCAGCTCTTGAGGGAGTGGCAGAATTACAAACTCCGTTAGGAACGATGAATTGTCGTCCGCAATAAAAAGCGGAAATCGAACCTGGGCATTGGCCGTGAACATCGATTTACGCCGTCTATTGTGCTTTGGAGCTTTTGCTCAACAGCCGATTAGTGAAAATTCGAGGGGTTTGGAACTATCTGAAGAAGGCCTAGGAAAGCAATTGGATCCATGAATGACCGTGCCGACTAAGTCTGCGTCCGAAAGACTGAGAATTTGAAGGCGGCCTGTTTGGACCAATATATACAAGGGTAATAATTATGATATTGCTTTGGTTCTCACAGAGAATACATAATAGATTTCAATACAAGTCCAACTCGCGCTATCAACTCGCATCTATTCAGGCTTCTTCCCAAACACCGTTTGTTCAAGCGCCTTCCCATCCGCAAGCACAATCTTCTCCGTCCCAACCATCACCACCAGAATGCGGCACGTCTCCTGCGTGCGGTTGTGCCAAGCGTGGTTCGCACCGCGCTGAACCATGAACTCTCCCGTTTTAATCGTCTTCTCGTCGCCCCCGTCGAGGCTGCACACGATCTCGCCCGAGAGAACGACGGCATAGTCGACGCTGAGCGTGCGGTGCATGGGCGCGCTGGCGCCCGCGGGGATGTCCGTGATGCAGAAAAGGACGCCTTCGGGCGGGCAGCGCGGGAGGGCCGCCGACAACTCGGGATAGGGCGCGGTGTTGGAGGCGGGAACGGTGGGGCTCACGTGGAAGTTCGTGAAGCGGCTGCCCGCGGGGCCGAAGGGCGCGAAGGGCTTGCGCACGTCGTCGAATGTGAAGATGGAGGTGCCGTCCGGAGAATGCCCGGTCACGACGAGGCGGGCGTCGGGGAGCTGAGTGGAGGAGGTGGATGCCATTTGGGATTTAGGAGTGAGAGGTGTGTGATTTCTGAGGAGCTTGTTCGTTGGACTCGTTTGTACTCGTTTGTTGAGATGAGGGTGGTCCTCCTAGAGCGTTATATATCCGTCGCAACGGCAAAACGGAGTAAATTACTTTCCAAAAGTAGAATAGGGGCATGCCGTCAAGGAAACGCGCCCATCAGATAGCCGGGAAAACGGAGGTATACGGTCCTCATTAGGAAATTAAACGCATCCTTCAGGAAAGACAGAAGCTACCTTTATTCGCCTTCGATTCTCACTGCACCGTTGCGCAGGCCTGATTGACGGGAAAACGGCATCTTTTGCCTCCAGATTGGGCAAATTTACCGTTTCCGCGTCTGGCACCGCAGATCCCCAGCTTCGGGATTCATTGAGTTGCTCCCTATACTCTTCCACCCCATATTATAAGAAAACCCCACCTTGATGGTATCGAAAAAATAACTCTCCAGGCCACTTCGAACTCGAGTTAATCCAGGGTCTGTTGAACCGTGGCGGCGTGGCCGGGGAGAAATGAATGTTGAAATTTTACAATTTGGAAAAAAAAATATAGATTACGCGTATGGTCGAGACTCAAACGAAGGTAGAAATATTAGCCACGGAGACGAAGCCCCAGAAGTACGGCCTTTTCATCTCCTTCTTGTAAAAAGGCGCGCCCAGCATGAACTCCTTCCTTTTGCCACTTTTCTGTATATGGAAACCCGGGTCTCCGTTTTACCGCCAACTCTGATAAGTATATAGAGCGTAAACGATCCAACGCCGACACTTCTAAGTTGATTCCCCGACAGTACCCTTAACTCATGGCATCGACCTCTACACAACTTCCTAACGCGCGCCTCGTCGTTACCGGGCACGCGCCAGATGGCACCTCCATCTTCACATTTGACAACACCCGCAAGCCCTTTGCGCCCTTCGGGCCCACATCCACCCACTTCACGAACCTCCACGCCGACCCCGCCGTCCCCGCGTCCAACACCGCGCCCTACCCCGAGCTGTCGACGGTCCTCCCGCGCTGCCCGCCCGAAGGCGTCCTCTTCTGCATCACAGACATCCAGCCCGGCGCCAGCACGCCGCTGTACCGCACCCTCAGTACCGACTACGCCGCCGTCCTCTCGGGCGAAATCGTCTTACGCTTGGACTCCGCCGGCACGGAGAAGACGCTGCGCGCGGGGGACGTCGTCGTGCAGTGCGGCGCGAGCCACGCGTGGACGAACCGCTCGCACATGCCGGATTCTCATTGTCAAGGTCGCCGCGGAGCCGATTGTGTTGGCGGATGGGACCGCGCTGGAGGCGAGGATATTTGGGAAGGTGCTCGAGGAGACGAAGGGTAAGGTGTCCAAGCGCGACGCCGAGGGTGGGGTCCACCGTGGTACGGACTACCCGACGGAATATAGCCAGCACAGGGTGCGCGTTGCCGGGGCGCTCCGCTCGGCGTGGTTCGATGATGCGCCCTCCGCGCGGCCACCAACTGGGAAGGTTCTGTCCATTCGGCACCTTTGGACGACGTTTCACGCTCAGTCGCGAGTTGACCCCCCTCCCTCGAGCTCGTACAGTCCGTAACATTACTTCCAATGCACATTCCATTTGCCACTGTTTCGAGAATCTCAAGATGAGGAACGCTTCCGGTCTATGGAGGACAATCGATATTCAAGAGAAGAACGCAGAGAAGAACGCCCTGGTTTGATTTTCAGCCTCTAGTATTCCAATCCATGGAACGCCAGTCGGATCTGACGGATGGATCCTCCATAGATCTCCATAGATCCGCTCGAGCAATTGAGTCGGTAATTTCGGATAGTCGGCTATCAAAATTACAAGAACGCGTCCACGGCATGAAGTCCTCTTTTATTCTCCTCTCCGTCCTTCTCCCGTAATTTCCTTCCACCATGCCCTCTCTCTCAACAGTCCGCGCGTTCAACGCAGGCTTCGCGCCGTCCTACACTCCTGTTGCCATCTTCGTCGGCGGGACATCCGGCATCGGGCAGGGCATGGCGGAGGCCTTTGCGCGGCACACCAAGGGAAATGCAAACATCGTCCTTGTGGGCCGTAATCGCGCTGCCGCCGAGGCCATCATCGCGTCTTTCCCCAAGCCCAGCACGCCGGGGGTGCAACACGAATTCGTCGAGTGCGATGTTTCGTTGATGAAGAATGTGCGCCGCACCACAGGCGAATTGATTGCACGCTTCCCTAAGATCAACTTCCTCGTGCTGACCCCGGGCGTGCTTAATATGGACGCGCGCAACGAGACGGAGGAAGGGATCGACCGTAAAATTGCGCTACACTATTATGGCCGCTGGCGTTTCGTGCGTGATTTGGTGCCTGCGCTGGAGGCGGCGCATAAAGAGGGCGAGGATGCGAAGGTTATGTCGGTGCTGACGGCGGGATGGGGCGGTCCCATCGACCTTGATGACCTCGGCCTCAAAAAGACTTTCAGCGTCAAGAACGCAGCGGCGGCTAACTCAACGTACAACGATATCATGATAAACGTACATCTTTCGTCTTCTCCTCGCCGTCTGCGACATCGTTGATATGACCCCCGCAGGATTTCGCCGCCCGGTATCCAGGGATTTCGTTCGTGCATTCGCACCCTGGACTCGTCGCCACTGGTCTACTCAAATCCTCTAACAGCGCTTCCTTGAGAATTGCCAATACTCTCCTCACGCCGCTTATTTTACTGTTCTCCGACTCTGTCACCACCTCCGGCGAGCACCAGCTGTACACGCTGCTTAACGCAGGCCCCGGTGCATTGCGCACGGACGGCAAGGGCGCCGAAATTAGCCCGACAGAGAGATACTATGGATCGCCCGAGGCAATGGCAAAGTTGTGGAAACACACGGAGGATGCGACGTCGGGTTGAATTCTAAATCGACATAAAATCCAATTTCTCATCCTTCTGCATCTCCCCACCGGCACATGTAATTTTCAATGCACCTCAACCGGCGTGCTCTTTCTCCCCCCTTTCCGCCTTCAGCTGTCATTCTACACCTTCCGCTGGGATCAGAGGTGGAACATGCATTTAATTCGGTTTGTACATCGCGTACTTGAAGGGTTTGTCTCTCGAATTCGAATGGATCGCCCACTCCACGCTACCACGATGGAAGATTGATATAAGAGACGCATGAAAATCGCGATTGAAACTAGGCGGGTTATTCTCGTATCCAGCTACGTATTATTTGAAAATTCCACAGTCAGTAGCATACTGCCCTCAACAAGCTCGACTGTGGTTGATATTAATCGCCAGGTCCAGGGATGAGTGAGTTAGTACGATTCCTATAGGAGCCCCTTTTGGTTTTCTTTCTCCATTTTAGAAATCAACTTGCCACACAACCGGGGTCAAAGGACATAATTAAACGCGTGAAACGAAACTTCTCGTGCTCAACTGACATGGGCCACGGCGTGCGAGATCTTGGAGATACGCCAACTCAGTCTCTACCTCCTTGATATTTCAGAGTAACGTTTCGAAAGCATGTCGGAGAACGTCGGCGTATCGGCTAGATCAGATATGGCTGATCCGAACGATCCGACATCGACTACGCGTCCTCCGCCAATCCTCCGCCGAAAACGGGATGAAGTCCTCCTTTGCTCCGCTCTCCATCCTTCTGCTAATAATTTCCTTCGTTTTCTACAGAATCTCAACAGTAATGCCCTCTCTCTCCACAGTCCGCGCGTTCAACGCGGGATATGCGCCACCCTACACCCCTTCCGCGATTTTCGTCGGTGGAACATCCGGCATCGGGCAGGGCATGGCGGAGGCCTTTGCGCGGCACACCAAGGGCAACGCGAACATCGTCATCGTGGGCCGCAATCGCGCCGCCGCCGAGGCCATCCTCGCATCTTTCCCCAAGCCCACCGTACCCGGAGTGAAGCACGAATTTGTCGAGTGCGACATTACGCTCATGAAAAATGTTCGCCGTACCGCTAGCGAGCTGGTCACGCGCCTCCAGAAGATCAATTTCCTCGTGTTGACGGCTGGTGTACTCACTATGAACGGGCGCAACGAGACGGAGGAGGGGATTGATCGCAAGCTCGCGGTGCATTATTACGGCCGCTGGCGGTTTGTGTGGGATTTGATGCCGGCGCTAAAGGCCGCGCATAAAGAAGGCGAGGACGCCAAGGTGATGTCGGTGCTAGCGGCCGCAAAGGGGGGCGCAATCGACCTTGATGACCTTGGCCTCAAGAAAACCTTCACCCTCTCCAGTGCCGCCGCGGCTACACCGACGTACAACGATCTTATGATATTTGTAAGTGCTAATTTTTTATCTTGAACGTTCTCTCACCGCTCGCAGGATTTTGCAGCAAGATACCCCGGGGTCTCATTTATCCACTCATATCCTGGACTTGTGCGCTCGAATCTGGCCAAGTCCTCCGATACCCCTTCTGTGCGGATGGCTAATTTTCTCTTGCCCCTCTTAACACCTTTTTCTTATTCTGTCTCGGCTTCGGGAGAGCATCAGCTCTACACGCTGCTGAAAGCAGGTCCAGGTGCACTGCGCACAGATGAAACGGGCGCCAACATTGGGCTAACGAAGGGGTACTATGGGTCGCCCGATGCGATGGCACGGTTGTGGAAGCACACGGAAGACGTTACGTCGGTTTAATGCCACGCGCACTGCGTTGGGCATGGTCATGCTCCTTGGAACTTCTCTCTCGAGGATTGTGCGTTACGGACACACTGTCAGGATTACATATTCATGTACAGCCCCTTCCATCCTTGGAGCCAGTTTCACCTCCGCTTAAAATCAATCTCGGACCCTGCAGTTCGGGTACGGTTAGAACCCAAATACACGCCGCCCAGGTACCGCGGTTCCGTGCCATGTATTATACTCCTATACTCCAGCTATGTATTTAAGGGCGTCCAACCTCCAACCCTTCCCGTAACCCATCTCACTCAATGTACTTCCTCTATCGCAGCGTCTTCCCGTTTGCAGCGCTTATCCTCGCCGCTTGCGCCGCTCCGCAACCCCAGGAGAAACGGGTT
Organism: Mycena galericulata; assembly: GCA_029289565.1. NCBI lineage: Eukaryota > Fungi > Basidiomycota > Agaricomycetes > Agaricales > Mycenaceae > Mycena > Mycena galericulata. Next base: position 128,123 of record JARKIA010000085.1, read on the forward strand.
CCCACCGTCGAGTCGCGACCGTTCGGACGCAGGGGCTACGTCGTGCGTACCCTGGCTTGTGTCTCAATATCCACCTTCAAGACAATCATGTGCTTCTCGAAGATCTTCGAAGGCAAATGCGCCGCGGTCTGCACGACCAACTCAGACTGCACTTCGGCGTGCGGAGGTGTTTGCGGCCCCTCGGTAAGTGCCGTCATCTTCACTCCGTTCAAATTTTCTCTCCGTAGAGCGGAATATGATACTCACCATTGATTTATTTAGAACATATGCCAACCATCAGAGGGGCGGTACGAGGCCTGAGCCTTGAACGCTGAACATCGGTCATGGAGTTCTATGATTAAAGCGAATGGCTCACTTGACATTCTGAATTTAAACCTTATACGAAGTACGCAGAAGCACGGATTAGGCTTGGATGTAGTACTCGTGATGATAGTTGGAATGGTTCAAACTCGTTGTTTGAAGGTTCTGATGCCCATTCCCGAACGAATTCAGTATGTCTTGGCAGGATGATCTCGAGCGGCCGTTCGTGCGGGATGAAGCGAAAAGAGCGCATGCTCTACCATGTGCTATTGGAAGAAACCGAGGATATTATACTGAGCCTGAGGATAATTGACCGAAGGGCACGAAGGTGAAGCGAACTTCAAAAGGCGGTTCCCGGCACTAGTCGCTTCTTGGGTCAACGCCGAGAGGAACTAGTCTGTAGTTTAACCGCGCCCGATCATTGGAAGTCGACCTTATTACGTAAAGTGCGGAGTTTGAATTTTGGTTCGGGCTCTGTGGCGCTTCCAGAGGCAAGGATTCAAAAGTATAGGAAGCCAAATGAGTTTTATTTTTACTTTCAATAGATCTGTCTCCTCAAATTTTTCTTTCGGGTCCATAATCATCGTGTAATGAAAGGCCGCTCAACGGTCCATCAAATGTTGACTTCTTCGCCTGTGCTCTTCCGCTAAAAACTTGAGTGTGGAAAATTTCCATCCTGATTCATTGAGTGATAATCTGGCAAAATAAATTCCTCACATTCATTCTAAATGTGTGAAAGAGAGCCGAGAAATCTGAGCTTACATAATAAGGTCGACTTCCAATCACACCGATCAGGGATCTGACAGACTACAACACACGAGGTACGAGTAATTTTTGTTGTAGCGTCTGTTTATAAGAGACTAGAGAGGAACCACCACCGATCAATTGTAGAGGAAGCAAGAGGAAGAATCTACTCCCTCGGGTAGCCCGCCGTGTCCAGCCGGAGCTCGTGCCGAAGGCTGGCGGAGAGCTCGGCTTCTGCTAGTTCACACTCCGACGGAAATACCTATTGGTGCCGACTTAATGCCGTCGCTCCGCAACACTCCGAAACTGTCGGAACTTGAATTTTCAGAAGTCGCAAGGTCTAGGGTAACATCTGTAAATAAGTATCCTGGCGTCCTACGACTCATCCATTACTTAGAGAATGATTTCCCGCCCGACGCCCACCACTTGACGTGTTGTACAGAGGCTTCTACAAATCCTTTATTAAAAAGGCATGTAAGGGGAAATCAATGTAATCATACAGAGAGTTTGTGCTTAGGAATTCGCCTTGATACCTAATAATAAACTGAGCTCGTATGGAGGGGAACGAGCGCTCGCCAGCTGAGCGGCAAATTCAAACTCCGATCATCGGCTGCCTCGGAATGCCGCCGGACTCCGGACTTCCCAAACCCCCGAGATCATGACGCCTCAGACCCAACTCCCACCCATCCTCTTCCGTGTCCCGTCCGATATACTACTACGTGAGTCCCTACAAAGAATGCGATGACCAGCAGGGAGATTCGCTGCAAGTCGAGCCTTTTTTTCGAGCCCCAACTTTCTCGATTTCTTTGACATCCCGGCAAGCGGATGTCGTATACTATGCGCTATTTTCAGTCCCGGAACACGAATGATTACAGCCTGTCTCAGGGCCTGTTTGCACTACACAGCCTAGTTCTGTCAACTCTGTCAACTTCTGGTGGATGGGCTGTGCTTAACGCCGTACTCTTCTACGCCACGAATATCCACCGCCTTTTCTTCCGGCGACACCCCACCCTCTCCCTCCATTGCGACACCCCATTCTTTCCTCCGCTGTTTTAGATTTGTGTTCAGGCAGAACATTTATCCTTGATAGTCTACAGGCGACACCTCCTCTTCCTTGTTATTAATGTCAATGAATGGACCGTGGGTCTTCATGCTCCAATTTCAACGCATTGGACCCGTTCATGATATCCCCCAGCACTTCTTTCTTATCCCATTGTCAAGATTTCAGCATATACGGGGGGACATTCAATTATATCGTCGGTGATGGCTCAACCCAGTCTGGTACTATGGGAGTGTCTGCGAATGGTGAGACCTTATTCTATTGTCATATTATGAGTTTCGTTGATGAGTATAGACCGGGATAGCTCAGGGCTACGTGTGCGTGTGCTCTCCTCATCTTTACGCAGCTGAACGCCTTGTAGATCGTGCGGGAGGATGAAATATTGCCAATAAAGCAACTGGGGCAGAGGGCAAACTACAGTCTGCATTCTGCAGACACCCGGGGAACCTGTGTCGTTGTCAAAGTTTTTCACGGGCCGCATGCCAATTGGGTGCGTGATCCAAGCTCTCGAATAGCTTGTCGACTGACCTTCGGAAGGAGTGGGAGATGACCAATACTGTTAGTCGGCCATTGATGTGATAAATCTTCTTTCAAAACACATTTCCATGACTAAAATATGGGACTGACTGAAGGCACCCGAATTTCCTCCGCTTATTGGGGAGATCGGCGGACGAATCGCCCTCTCGCTTCCTCGTTTTCAATAGTTGAGACTATACTGTCGTCGCCACTTTTTGGGTGCTTATTGCAGCTAGGTGTTCAAAGAACTGTTCAAGATTACCTTGCCTCTGTGCTGGGAGGAGATTCGCTGGAATGCATCACCATTGGAGTAGACGTCGTGAGTGTGACGGATTCCATTCCCGTCCTCTGCTCAACCCCAACATGCAGGTCAACGGTCTATCTGTAAGAGTTCCAATTTTTTTGCATGCATTACACCTGTTTTACTTTTCAACAGCGTGGATTGAGCTATCTTGAACTTCAGAAAATTGTTTTCCCGTCCCTTTGCTCGGAAGTAGAATCTTCGTTCGATATTCTCGTCAGCCACAACGGCACTATTATTCTCGGAATTAACCCTGAAGCACCTCAGCTTAAAGAAACGCACCTCGACTTGTTAAAGGAGGCCGATTGGGTTCATATATTGAACACACTGTGTCGCATGGTCAGGATCAGCTAAGCCAAACGAAGAAGCTCCTCCTATTCACCCCCATATTTTCTAGGCATTCAGCGAGGCCAGCCGTACTCTCTACCGTAATGAACTCATCGTTGTTTATCACCTTCTACATATCTGATATGACTGTCGACTAGATGATACAGTGGAACGAAATACCCTTCCCGCAAGTCTCGCCATAGGTCTCACGGAGGTCGTTGCCGATGGAGAACGGATTGTACATCCCTCTCTTCGGCGAGAGCTTCTTTGGCTTCAACCGAACCCGGAAACGTCCTCTTTGACGGAGATTGCACACCAAACGGAGGCCTTCCTTTTTCGCCTTCGTTCCTCTGCGACAGTTGCCCCCATTCCTCGATATTTTCGCAATCAAAAAAGTGACACAGCACACCGCTGCAGAGGATACCACCGCGAAGAAATACTGATCTCTACTCAAATGCGAACCAGTTACATTGTTTGCTCTAATACACCTACGCTGCACGAAATTTGCACCATCTGCGAGGAACGGGTAGAAGAAATTGATCTTTTCAACTGTACATGCCGAGCTGAAGGTATGCCGCAGCTCTCTACTATATGATCGCTCCTTCTCTTACAGCGCGTAGATGATGGTATCTCTCCAACCGCGAAATGTTCATCTTGCCGTTCATGGCACCACGTCGAATGTGTCAACTCAGACTCGCCCCACTCTCTCAAATTCAGCTGTCAGAATTGCACTGTGAGACATGTATCAACCCTTGCATGGCAATGTCTAGAATCAGAAACAGAATACTCGTCTTCAGTTATCAGGCAAAACGCGAAGTGTCCAATTACAATCATCCTGGCTTCCCAAACCCGATGCATCCACGACGGACGACAACCAAACTCCTTCCGATTTTGAAGAGTCCCCGCCCAGACCAATTCAACCGGAACCTCGATACAAAGCAGCACCCTTGATTCTACGGCGCCCGGTATGCGGCTCTCACTCCCATGCTCTACTTATCGAACTCATTCATACTCATGAATAAATGACAGGTTCCACCAATGGTTCCCGCCACCGAAAATCCGACCCAGCGCCCCAAACGCATTCTGCCTGGACCTAGTCCGGAGCCCTTGCAGGAAAGGCTAGAGACTCAAACCACGGCCGATAAGCTCCACCCGGACGCACTCTTTGAGTCGGCCTTTCTTGCCCTCGAAGACATTTTTGAGTTGAGGGTTTTTGACCTCACACCCTTGCCTGGTGGCGACGACTCCGAGGCTTGCGATGCAGATATCAATTATTACGAGACAGCACACCCAAAGCGGGCAATTTGGTTCGACATGACGTACTGAGGAAAGCATTGTTTGTATATACGTGTGACTTGATTGGAAATGGAAAATGGTTTAACTCGAGTGTTCTGGCATGCAGGCGGCCCGGGCCATCTCAAACTACGCGTCAATCCGGATCCCAAATCTGACGAGAAGGAAGGATATTAACGGGCAAAAGGAATGGGGGGAACGGATTTTACCTCTTGATTGGCCTGAGGAGCAAGCCTAATGGTCAACGCCAACCCGCTCTGCACCTCTAAGTGGCGCAGGCGGAGTAGGTTCTCTGTGTTCGTCGGCGCAGCGGAAACGCTGACAGACTCCAACCGGGCCCCGGGTGGGTAAGCAGACACAGACTGACGAGATTCCACCATGCACACCAAGGCGGCGTCGAAGGGGATGCCGCTCAAGGTAAGTTGTTTGAGCGCTGGGAGGACTCCCACGGATGGATCAGTCTGATTCGAATCCAGCGCGCGGACGAGGTGCATGAAAAGTGTGGATTCGGGGGCGCGCGGCTTGGGGTTGGGGTCACCGCCGCGCGAGTGCCCATGAATTGTGAGGCGCTCGAGGGTAGGAACAGCGCGGAGCAGATCCAGCAGGTCGGCGGAAATGGTTTCCGAGATGCTGTCGAACCGGAGCAGTTTGAGGGATAATAGTGGGGGCGTGGAACGCCGCAGGAGGTCGCGTACGACCGAAGCGTCAGTCGCGAAACATGAGAGGTGTTCGAGGGAGGGCAAGACGAGGTGATCGAATGAACGGGGCAGCGTGAGGACATCCAAGCTGCACAGCTGGTGGACCAACGGGCCTGCTACAGTCAGATCTGGGAAGAATGTGCATACTAGTCGGCATTGGCGTATGTTCGGCGCGGCACGGAGGACCACGACATTGCCGTTACTCTCGCAGCCATGGTACCGCTTCAGCTGGTGCCAGGGGAAGGCGATGAACGCGTCCCCGTGGGTCAGCGGCAGCAATAAGGTGAGATCAACGAGCCGAGGACACTCTCGAAATGTTTCAAAGTCCTGCAAAGGCCGAACCGTCCCGAATCCAACACTGGGGATGCACAGCTGCAGCTTACGCAAGATGGGCAGGTTCCCTTTGATGATCGCCATGTCCCGATACAGAGACGGCGAGACTCGGAATTTGGCCAGCTCCCACCGGCGACTGCGTGCGAGAAGGGCGTCAAATATGTCCCGGCAGGGATCTCCGATGATTGGATCCTGCATGCTATCCGAGTCGTGATGGGCGCACGAAAAATTGACGGAGAGCGGGCGGTTTCCGGACCGCACAAGAAACTCCTCCGCAAGGGAGCTGGCATCGCGCATTTTGGGCGAGCAGTTGAAGGCGAACGAGGACCATAACGTCTGTGTCGTGAGCGCGACAACCCTCCAACGCCCGCATACATGGCCCAGAATCCATACGCCGCCGCGCACGTTCGTGGCCGTCGTCGAACTCGGGGCGTCATAATTCATGAGATCCGCATAGCAAACAAATATTTTGGCCAGGATCTCGGTCGGAACGCGCCGGATGGGAGCAAGAGGGTACTTGCAGCGTTCGAGATGATGTGTTGCATGTAACGCCTCCCGTTCCAAGCGAAGCAGCTGCATCTGGGTCTCCGTGATCTGCATTTCGAGGCACGTCTTGATGCCCTCTGCGAGACGCACACTGTCCGCGATTTCCACCAATTGGGCGGAAAGGGGAGGGTCGTTAGTCGTGAACAATGAATCGTAGAGGGTAGGAAGTTTATAAGGTAGACTGGCTCCCCGAGGACGGGAATTTTCATCCATCTGTTGAGACATTTCCAGCTAGAAATGTGGCGTTAGCAGGACCCGGAAATGAATAGATGGGGCTTCAACAGCTGGGCTGGTCAATCTCTGCTATCGATTGCAACAGATGGGGAGCTCTGTTTTGCGACTTGAGCGCTATGCAAGCGCTGAAGAGAGCGGAGATGGATGTTAAGGACTCGGAGCAATCAAGAGCCGTTAGACCGGAGATTGGGTTACGTCATCGGAAAATACCTGTGAATGGCTTTCGGAGCCATTGGTGTTGCACTGGAGTCTGTGGAGACTAAGTTTGGAGGCATGAGGTTGCGCACTGCAAATCAGCCCATCCGGTAGCTGGGCCGGAGACTCGGAAGAGACTCGCGCGGAAGAAAACAAATTATTGTCCATTATTTGGATCGGATGCTGCAGCAAACATTACCACGTGGCACGGAGACTCTCTTTCGGAACCGTTCCTCTTCCCCCGACCCTCTGCGGGCCGTTGAAACAGCTCAGAGCGGAGACTCGAGGAGTCATTCTCGATGATCCGTTTACATATCCCGACTTTGTCTGTTTTAGACCAGTCTTGTCAAAGTCTTGTTCCCAAATTGGAGCAGTCCCGCTGAGCGCATCTCCTGGCATCGCCCCGCCGTTCTTCGCATATCCACCACACCGAGTATCATGACTTCTCGCGCCACCGACAATCTCAGAGCCTATTTTCGCAAGGCCGTTTTACCGGTGATGCACAGGAGTCCCGCCACTCCAGATATGCCACTGGCGGGCCGGCGTAGCCACCACGTCAACGTTCAAGTGGTTTCCCAACCTTGGCGCCAGCTCGTGGAGATTAGAGATTTGGGAGCCGCATGGGACGTATCTCTCCATGAGATGGTAACATATTGTGAGCCTGATGATTCCGCTGAACTTTACATAACTCATTGCAGAGCTCAGGGGCAGATGATAAAATTCCTACCCAGTCCCTTGGTGCTGAGGATTCGGACAATGAGACTGGCGACCGCTTCACTGTACCGTGCGACCCCACGTTCGACATTCCCGCCCATTCCGGGTGGCGACCAACTGATATAATCCGGTGAATGATTTTATTGGTGTCTTATTGGCGTTTGCTTAGATGGCTGTACTAGCATGATCCCCTGGCTAGACTACCTCCCCCTCATGACCGTCCAGCGCATGCTGCACCTCCTGTTCCCCCAACATACTTCTGGCTGGAGCTTTTCGCTCGCTGATGACACCGAAAACGCGGACAGAAAGGTCTTTCAACACTTTACATGGTGTTACTCCGGGTCTGGTAGTAGGCCGATGGCCTTCACGCCGCTTGGGGATATCCCGCGCTACCCAGTAGTAATTGCCTTCCAGCCGCCATGGGTCCTGTCAGAAAAAGACATTTTGGAATTTTCTGAGGCTCGACTGGCAAGTGATCCGTACTGTTCAGTCGTTCTCCGATTCATAAAATATTGCAGTTCCCTCGTTTTGGGATAAACCACGGGGGCTCGGGCGCTCTGACTGGCGCAGAACGGCTGTGGGCCAATGTCCGAGTTTCCAACTTCCCTCCCTTCCGAGTCTGATTTCCATGTCCGCATGCAGGTTTGGGATACATGCGTAGCGAGCAAGACACGCTGGTTTGTCCTTACATCATACAATCAATGGGTGTTTGGCCTTTTTTCCGAAGGTTATCTCTTTCTCTCATTCCATATACAATCCCGTTGAGTCGTTCAATCAGGATGGACCATCGGCTTCGTATCGGGCGTTTACCAATTTGATGCGCGAAATCCCACCGTCTTAGAGATCCTGGCGTTCTGGGTCGCGTGCGCTATGCGCTTGCCGGGCTGGAAAGGTTTACCCAAGGTCTGTGCTCCCCACTTTGTATCGACCGAGCCGTGTTCATTGGCTTCGACAACACAGGTTCGAGAATCGGTCACTGCAGGACCACCACGTATACCGCCTCGCGCTTCTGGTACCAGCGACAGGGGGAGCTAGTAACTCTGAATGGGATATGAGGAATGGGATATGCAGTACAATGTCTCAACGCCTAGCATTGTAACCGTTGCGTGAACGAGCGAACAAATTGAAAGTCGCGCTACGCGTCTGTCACAGGCACGTGCCACTTACGTCACGTCACGTCAACACCCTTTTCCTCCTCCATCGTCTTTCCCATGGCGCAGCGTCGTGGACAACCTCAAACCACCAAGGCTCGCAAAGCGGAAGCGGCCCCTGCTGAAGAATTCGACTTTCTTGCGTCACAGCAGTCGACGGGCAGTGATGACAATGCGTGCGTCGGCTTTGCGGCATTGCCTCGCTTTCTTCCACCTCGTCCATGCCCGCTGATAGTCTCGAAGTCTCCAGCTTGCCGTCGCGCAGCAGCTGATTGGTGCGACTCATTATACTCATCGTACGTCCGGGGCCGCTGACCCTGCGCAGCGTCGAAGGAAAAGAAGCGGAAGGAGATGGAGAAGAAGTTTTTCCTGGCGGCGAAGAGTAAACTCACGAACGAGGTTGGTTGACTTTCGAGTTTTTGTGGTCCAACTTTCGACCTAATTGTCGCTTTCAGCTAATCCAGGCCGCAGACGACGTCAAGAGCACGGTTGACGCCACGTAAGTGCATTTTTATCTTCTTCTGCTTAGTTGCGGGATGAACGCGTGGGCGTGTGCTTTTCCTATAGTGAACAAGTATACTCCAAGTTCATACTCGACTACGCGGCCTCTGAGGACGCGATCCGGGCGCTTTGGATGGAGATCAAAGAGGAAGAGCAGACGCTCTTGGTACGCCGTCTTTGGTTGTTTTCAAATAATTGCACTCAGTCATATATGTCAGGACCTTTCGAAGAGGCAGCGCGCAGCGAATGAGGAGCTCCGAAAGGTGACCGAGAAGGCGCAGATTGCCGGTATGGCCCAGGTCAAAGAGGCGTGTCACGGTTCGTCGTTCTGTCTTTCTCCACACGAGGCACCAGATTCATTCGCTCGTTTGCAGAAACACGAAGCATCATCGAGACTCTGTTGCCTTCTTCTGGCTGAATCCATTTTCTCTCCCCTTGAATTCTCCTTTCTCGTCCTTCATGTTTGTAATGGCCCTGATGTTTTCAATAGGATTCGTTTGTATTACAGTACTTATGTCAAGTGCGAAGTTTCGCTGGAAGATATTTGCGTGTTACGAGAAATGGACGCCCATCGAAAGGCTTGGTTTTCTTCTCCGAGTGAGAACCGGCGAAATCTTTTTGGAGCGCACTCTCGTTATCCGTGCATACCGGAAACTCGGGGAATATAGTAATCGCCGAAGGGATTGTCGACGACCCTTCCGTTATAACACCCATCACGGTCGGCGGCATTCGCCTGAATCCTCCTGGGCCCCACCGCTCAACTTTCCTGGCTTTTCTTTGTTTTTTCGGTGTCTCTCTTGGGCCTTCTGAAGCTAAGTCCTCTGCTGACTATGGTAGTACTGCTGCGGTGAGATTGCTATCTTGGCGCCAGGAGCAAAGAAGGCTCGCGAAAGACGGATCATCAATCCTGTTACCAGATAAACCGAGCCTCTTTAACCAGCGGGTACATCGCGCTTGGCGCAGATGCCCCGCTCCACGCAGAAACTCGAAACTCAGGATTGGGAGAGCCGAGTCATCACCCATGCAACTGCTGCCGCACGCGTCCTCCTAAACATCGCCGATGGCGAGTCAAACAACCCATACCTGAAAGGGATCGCCGGGATATCGATCTTGCTTTTGGAAACAGTGCGGGTAATGTACCAAGCTTACACGATTGGCAATTTTTTAATTCTTGAGTCGTCCTTCCATAGACTGTTAAGTCTAACAAAGCACAGTGCCTTAGCTTACTGGAACGGATCCACGAAATCATCTTGGCCATTATCAATCTATGTGGCGACGCCAAGGTCTTATCTCCCACGATTCTGCGGCATTTGTCGCAGTTCTTCGAGTGCGCTGGATGTTTCCTGTACGTCGCCGCGCTAACTCGGGCTTCTGCAGGACACTCCAAAAAGTCCACTCGTTCATCCGGTCACAGGTAGATCTGGGTCTCTTCCGCCGCGTGCTGAAGCACGCAGAGACTGCGGCTTTGCTGCAAGATTGCAATATAGGTCTACAGCAGGCGATCGACGTGTTGCGGGTATGTATGGCTCAGATTTCGTCGGTCACCAGATTCAGATGACACCTGTGATCCAGATCCAAACCGTTCTAGGAACATCTGCCGCAATAGCTGATGCTAAAAACTATTCCGAGATGCAGTATGAGGAACTCATGGAAACTGTGCGGGAATTTAATGTCAGCAAATCGGTCAGTCTAAATTTGCTATCATTGTAATGTATCCCGATCTATCATTTTAGACGTTTAGCCTATACCAAAGGTAACATTCCTTCGATTAATCTAAGCAGAGACTCAAGATATAATTATTCTAGCTCAAGCAGCAGTCTGTCCCTACTTCCATCGTCCCCGAAGATCTTTTACGGGCGCGACAATGAGGTTTGGGAGTTGCTGAAGAGGCTGCTTGGTCCCGACCCATTCCGAACCTGCATTCTAGGACCAGGCGGGATCGGCAAAAGCAGTCTTGCACTGGCTGTACTTCACCACGGGGACCTCGTTTCACGATTTGGCACCCATCGCTACTTCATCTCGTTGGAGTCCTCTATGGTGCCGTTCACTTAGTCACCACAACTTTCTGACAAGTGTTACTAGTCACTCAGAAAAAGAGATTTTTCTTATCCCTCTTGCAAAAGTGCTCCTTTCAATGAGAGGAATCTTTTGCCAAGACAGATTTTCCATAACTTCAAAACTGAGGGAGTTATAAAATTGTTGACCAATCAATTTGGGACTATGCACAAAATAGCAATGTATGGCCCCCCAAAAGGTCATTTAATCTTGTATGATTCACTCTCTGGCCTTTTTATGATTAAAACTGTGCTTTGAGATGAGATTATCCATGAAACTTGGCAGACACTTCAACAACCAAAAGTTGAAGCTAAGTTGGATTTGGTCGTGAATGTGTTCAAATTATACCAGGTAGTCAAGTGTTCAACTGTCTACAGCAGTTCTAGTTGGTCAGAAATGGTTCAAGTTGCCCTTGAGCAGCATATATTGCCTTGAAAAAAAAAAAATTCTTGGGCCAAATTTGGGACTAGTCCAACTTTGGTGGTGACTAAGTGAACGGCACCATACATCCGCGGCGGATATGCTCGCTGCTATCGCATCATTCTTCGGCATCGAGGAGGGCACGAAAGTATCTAGAGCGATCGTAAAACATCTCGATGGTCTTGCGATGCCCTGTGTGCTCGTGCTCGATAATCTGGAGGACTGTTGGGAGAATCCGAGTTCTCGACGCCAAGTGGAAGATTTCTTATCCTTACTCAGCGAAATACCGCATCTACAACTTATGGTGGGTGTTCTATCAAGCATTCCATTGAAAGGATATTGAAATTTTGAAAGGTGACAATGCGCGGCGCCGAGAGACCGGGACTAGTAAAATGGACCCGGCCATTTCTTGGTCCTCTGGAGCCTGTTGATGAAAACGCTGCGCGCCAAATATTTCTGGACATAGCCGACGACGTCGACAGCGAGGAACTCACGTCTCTTCTCGCCCTAACCGATAACCTTCCGCTCGCAATTACCCTCATGGCGAACGTGGCATCTTTCGAAGGATGCCAATCGCTGCTAAACCGATGGGCGAGCGAGACGACGTCCCTGCTTTCTGAAGGGTTCGACAAGACCGCAAACTTGGACAAGTCTATCATGATCTCGTTGTCGAGCCCGCGTATGCTCTCCAACCCCCAGGCACGCGATCTTCTGAGTCTCATGTCGCTTCTACCGGATGGAATTGCGGAGGAAACGCTGTCGCAGATGAAACTTCCCTTCTCCGCACACCTAGCCCGCGCCAAATCGACGCTTCTTCGGTGCTCCCTCATCTATATCGCAGCAGACGGACGTCTCCGGACGCTGGCTCCCATTCGACAATACGTATTTGAAAAATTCCCGCCAACTGCAGATTCGTTCTATAGGCTTCGTTCCTATTTATATCAGCTCGCGAGCCTGTTCCGCAACCCCACGGATCTCCCGAATCGCGAGCTGGTACAGCGACTGTCGTCGGAGTTCACGAACGTCCGTGCGGTCACGGCGTATGCATTGTCTCGGTCGATTCATTTAGAGGACACAGTGCGGTGTACCATCGACCTGCTGCATTTCAACGCATCCGCGAAAACCTCCGCTTTCGAGTTCTCTGAGGCCGTGGACCAGACTGTGGAGCGCTTGGGGGATCTTGTCCTCAAGGGTGATTACTTGATGGCACAAGCACGCGTCAAGGTCGGTCGGCCTCCCTGCCTTGAACTCAGTTCAGAAGCACTCCGTTGCTATGAAGAACGGGGCCATCAACTCGGTCAAGGTACGTCTTGGACATTCAATTTCGTTGGTTGACTTAGGGTCCTTGCAGTTCGAGCTCTCTATACAATTGCAAGCCACTTGACACTGACGGGCCAATTCCAACAAGCCATAGAAACGGCCGAGAGAGGCGCGCTTCTTGCACAACAGGCCCACAGTCCATCCCTGCAGGCTCTGTGCATGGCGGCATCATCTAAAGCGTACCGCAGCAAAGGAGATCTCCGAACTGCAATGGTACACGGTAACGAGTCGCGTCGCCTCTCGCAGGCGTCTGGAAACATGACCGCCGAGGCCTGGGTGACGCAGCAATACGCGTCGTGCTGCGTAATGGTGGGCGACTATGGGCGTGCCGCCGATCTTTGTGCCGCGGTCACCTCACTGCTATCCGCACTGGGGCTCGCTAACCTGGACGTCCACGCGTATAAGAACGTACTGAATGTGAGCGCGGAGATCTTCGACCGCCGCACGGAGTACGACGCCGCCCGCGCCTTGCGCCTGCGCATACTCACAGCACGGCGCACGACCGACGAGATGGCGAAGACATGGGACCTGCTTAATATCGCGCAGATTGAGATCGAACTCGGTGATCTTGCGAGCGCGCGGAAGCGTATAGATACCGCACAGCGTTTTGGGTCGCCCGCCGTTCGGAAGGCGGCTGGAATCGATCTCATCGTGGACATAGTTGAGGCAGACCTCAACTTTCGTGACGCGGATTTCAAGAAAGCGAAGGAGAGATTCTCACGCGTGGTTGCAGCGTCGGAGTGGGCTGACCTAGAAATCATCGCCATCGAGAAGCTGAGCAATGTGGCCTTGAAGACCAACGATCTGCTCTCTGCATTGCGATACTCTGTACTCCTCCTCGCGTTGTCTCGTAAGGCACAAGATCTTGCTGCGACTCATCAAGCGCTACGCCGTCTTGGGGATGTTTCTTTGGCCGATGGAGACGAAATCACAGCGATGAATCTCTTTCAAGTAGCACTCGATGGCTTCAAAGCGATGGGAATACATCGTGGGCAGGCAGACTGCTTGCTGCGGATGGGTGATGTGTGGGATACTCGGGAAGACAATTCCAAAGCCAAGGAGATGTGGATCAAGGCACGCCCGTTGTTTGAAAAGTCCTCCCAAAAGGTCGATGTTGTAAGATGTGAAGAAAGAATTGGGCGCCTGGAGAATGGCCCATGAACTGGATGTACAATACGTATTCGAGTCTTGATTTTGTCATATAGTTCCAAGAATTCTTCCTTGAGAGGGATCCGTGCGAAGTGTGAGGCTCTACCTGAATTTGCTATGTTCTCGCCTCGTAATTTCCCATCTCTGTACCGCCGCCCTGTCCTTCTAATGTCTGGTTTTTCTCTCCTCAATCTTTAGCTTTCGGTTCTTTCTGTCCATGCGAACAAGGGTTTGGCAGCGGTGCCATCCCAGGCCGCCAACGCATCTAGTCCTGCCTCACCCCAGTCAAACGTTTCGTGCTCGCTGTGTGCCTTCGGCCCGTCGACGAAGATCACAAAACTCTCGTTGTCGGCGGGAATGAACCCTTCCGTAATGCCGTTGCGGATGAGTTGCCGCAATGGGTCGAAGTAGGATAGGACATTGAGCAAGATAATGGCTGGGAAGGAATCAGCCTAGGATACCCCATCTCGAGATAATACTTTACGTTTGGTGTGGAAGCCGATCTGGGTCCAGGTGATCACCTCGAGAATCTGCTGCTAATGAGCGAGACATTTGTCGAAAAGCACGACACGCACCTCGTCGAGCGTCCCAAAGCCGCCGGGCAACCCAAAGAATCCGTCGACGCGTTTGGCCATTTCCACTTTTCGCTCGTTCATGGAGTTGACAACGATCTGTGACGCTCCGTTAATTCTGAAGCATGAGTGCGGCGTGTTGAGACTCACCGTTTCCACGCGTTTGATACTCGCAGCCATCACGCTCTCAACGTCAGGAGCGGACCCATTTCCTTCCCCTCCAGCGATCGAAATAGCAAAAGGGATGATGCCCGTGACGCTGCTTCCGCCCTCGAGCACTGCACTAGCTACTAACCCCATGATACCCTTTGAGCCGCCACCGTAGACTAGGGAACAATCGGCCTTCGCAATCGCGGATCCTAACGCTGAATAACAGGGAAAAAATAAACAATGAGTGCGGCACATTCTATGAAATCATGACAATTGCCCACAGATAGCTGCACTGCGATATGCCGGCTGTTTACCGAGAGTTGAAGCGCAATAAACGGCAACCGCCTTGGGTTTGTCTGCGATGGCCATATTGTAAGGGACGTGGGATGTACTGTCTTGCCCCCCGTGGCTTTATATATTAATTTTATGCAACTGACGTGTTCTGCATCGGTGCCACGACCTCCCGGGCCTGCAAGAAGGAGCAACAAAAACGCCGCTTCTCACGTTACCGGCACTTTCAATTATTATTCGGGGTCAGGTCCCGTTGGCGCTGGCAGTGGGTGGGTCGGAGCGCCCATGAGTTTGCATCGGTGCCACGACCTCCCGGGCCCGCAAGAAGGAGCAACACACGTTACCGGCACGCTCAACCATTATTCAGGGTCAGGTTGCAGTGGGTGGGTCCAAGCGCCCATGAGTTAGTTAACGTGTATCAATATCATACGTACCTCGCAGCCCGCGAAATCGTGAGCGGAAACGTGGCTGTCGGTTGATCCACTCACGTCGCATGTTGCGGTTTTTACAGTTCGGAGATACTCGCGTTTGTTGACCGCCACCCGGAATGATTCCGACGCGGCGCGTTGTGACCCCGTGGGCATGTGGCAGTGTGAGCACGTGGGCGTGTAGCGCTGATTCAGCGATTGCTCATCGATTTGTTTCGGACGACCACCATGGGGGACCTTATTCCAGAGAGCACCCTTCCCTACCCGCCTGTGTACAAGGACAAGCGTTTTGTCGTTCTATCCGATTGGTTCGTATCATTATCTACACCGTTGGCAACTGCTCTCACCGCTGGAAATTTTCGGCTATAGGGATGGCACCATCACGACACAGGATTCGAATGACTGTATGTTGCTTTCTTGTCTCCTCATTTGAGATGTTCACATTGCTAGATATGACCGACAACCTCGGCTTTGGGAAGGAAAAACGCCGCGCGGGCAATCTGGAGATTTTATCGGGTCGGCAGACATTTAGGTGCCGTTGTCGTGCGGGCTTCGTTTTGCTGCGGGCAACTTACCGATGGAACAGAGATGGGTTCCGGGAAATGCTAGAGAGCATCACTGCTAACGGTTACTCGTTCGATGCATGCAAAGAAGTGCTACGGAAAAGTACTTGAAAATATCTACGGTGGTCGAGCGATTTTGAATTGAATGTAGACATCAAGCTCGACGCGGGATTTGCGGATTTTGATGCGTGGTGCAGAGCCAACGATATCCCCGTCGTCATCGTCTCTAGGCAAGAACAATTTACATCCCAGCATTCACGTCGGACGTCTCATCCTTACCGCGTAGTGGGATGGCTCCTATCATTCGCGCGGTGCTCTCGAAACACGTCGGCGACGAAGAAGCGAACCGGATCGATATCATCGCGAATGAGGTCGAGGTCGAACCTTCCGGGAAATGGCACATTAAATTCCGGCACCCGAGCAGGCACGTCTCATACTCTACCCTATTTCTTGTCTTCATCGCGGATCGCAGTGGCTACGGACACGATAAGTCTCGTGCAATACTTCCGTACAAGGACCTTGAGTCCCCGCCCCTGCTTTTCTTCTTCGGCGACGGCGTTTCCGGTTGGTCTTCCGGCTTATTTCTGAGGTATCTGGGTCGCTTTTTGACGCGCCATACTGCAGATATGTCTGCCGCCCGACACGCAGACGTTCTCTTCGTGAAGCAGAAGGATGACGGCGAGAACGACCTCGCCGCGTATTGCACCCGCGAAGGGATCAAGCACATAATATTCCGCGACTTTGCGCAGGCCTTGAAGGTCGTACAAGTCGTTGTCAGTGGGGAAAAGACGCCACAAGAGGTGCTCGCTGTTGGGAAGGCATGATTTGGAATTGGATCATAGAGTGGTGTAGAATTTTTTAGACTGTTATTGGCCCGACACGTTTGATACTGATGATCTGAACGGTGAGAGAGCAAGGTATAGCTTGAAAGCTACCCGTGGGGAAACGTACTGACTGGCTCATATGTACTCACACAGAAGGAGGCGTTGCACAGCATTTTACAACTTTGATTTCCGACGGTCCGGACCGGTGCTCAGCGCTCAGCGCTCGAGTCACGATGCTTCCCCCCTTAGCCCTTTCTCTCATCTGCCTCACGTCTGTCAGGTCCGTTACCGTACAATCGCTTCACCGTTTGTGAACTTTTCCTAGTCCCTTCCACGCTGTTTTGACCTGAGACCTCTTATCGCGATTCGCAGAGCATGTCGAATCGCAGCAAATTAACGTACGGGCTACCTCCCGAGACTGCGCGTTTGCTGCACAACAACGATCTTCGCGTCGACTATCAAGTATCGGAGATTAAGGACAGTTTGGTAATCGCGCAGTCTCTCAAATCCGACCTCCGTGCCCAAATTACTGAGATGCGGATGAATCTCATGCGGTTGGAGCGCGAGGAGCTGCATGCAACGCGGCACATCGAGCGCTGCGAATTCGCGTTGGCCCCCATCCGGCGTATCCCCACCGAAATCCTGCAGCACATATTTCTCTGTTACGCCGATCTACTTGGCGACAACCCCCCGTGCATCGACGTGAAAGGGGGCGTTTGGATTTTGGGGCATATTTGCAGCTATTGGCGGGCAGTCGCGCTTTCTACTCCGGATCTCTGGACCGCATGCGCGTTTTCATGCTATCCGCATAAAAGGCCGAGAGGATGCTGCGACGCACCCTCCCTGGTCAGGACCTGGTTCGAACGCGCAGGGAGGCGCCCACTTTCCATCCGTTTCAATTGCGACGCTCCCGCCATTGATCAGCATCCTCGCGATGCAAAAGAAGTCTGTAAATCTGTCTTCGAGATTGTCCTCGACCATCGCCGCGAATGGACGGACGTACAGCTTGGTAGCGCTCCCAGTTTCTTGTCTAAACTTGAATCTGTCCGCAACGAATTCCCGAGCTTGAAAAAGCTCGTCCTACTCATCGATACGATGGGCGCTTTCGACGAAACGCAAACGTTGTCGGTCTTCTCTGGAGCGCCTCAGCTCCACGACGTCTCCTTACACTTCATTGGGTCAAGATCTCAACAGGTCTTACTTCCCTGGCGCCAGATAAAATCCTACAAAGGACCTTTTTCTCTCAATGAAGCTTCCCACGTCCTGAGTGACGCCCCCGATCTCGTGGATTGCGAGATCTATCCGGGCGGTGGAGATCCTCTTCCGTCAAATCCACTCTTGGTTCACCGCTTGCAGAATCTCCATTTGATGTTGAGCGCACCGCGGCCAGAATTCGTCACGTTGCCCTCCCTGCAGAGGCTGCGGCTCTCCGCCATAGACGACACAATGCTTCCGTCCGTGGAGCGCCTCTTGCAACGGTCCATGGCGGCGCCGACGTCTCTCCACATCGACGATTTCGTGTTCTCTCCCGAACTCATCGCGTTATTGGCGGCGGCGCCTACGATCACAGACCTCACGCTGCGTTCCCGTGCCTCGTCAATTCTGACTATAACCCTACACGCCCGCGCCGCATCAGTCGAAACTACAAACCTCTTCTTCGATTGCTTCTTGGATAGTGAGGATGGATCCAAGGCGCCGGCGCTCCCGGCACTCCAGCGGCTCTCCTTGCAAGGGATCGCTTTCGGCGAATCTATGGTCCGCGTGCTCGAGGCGCGATGCTGCCCACCCGGTGACCAAGAGAGCAGTAAGTGGGAGGGTGCGCGGCTCGAGTCGCTCACCATCGCCGACGTGCGCAATACGCACATCTCCCACCTCCTCCGCATTAAACGATTGGAAAGGGAGGCCGGATTGAAGCTATTTGCAGATTCTTTGTCGGCGGTGCGGTAGGTGCCCAGTCTTTCTGTTTCGCTCATATTGCATATATTCATTCCTTCCGGTAGGATCCTCCCGTCGAATTAACGATGGTTTGTCCCACTATGGCGCTTCTATGGGCGCGGCATCCATATTTGTACTTTTACCTTGATCTCTCCATGACGACTTCAGAGAACAAAGGGAAGAGGGGTTTCATAGACATCAACTGAAAGCGAGGTGGAAACATTGACAGCGGTAGACATGTATGTACGATAAGTAAAGACAAACTATGATGAAACAAGGTTACTGTACGTCGACTCGACCGAACGAGCCGAGAGAAAGGTAGATCCTGAAACCTCACCCATCTGCATACTGCCTCGTCCTCCCGTGCGGACGTCGATCCTGCGTAATCGTCTGAACATCCGGTCCCAACTTTCGACATGTGATTAGACTTCGTTAATCAGCGCTTGAAATAATCGCAAAATTGGAAGCTAGACGGCGCGTCAAGCATGAGTAAGTAAAAATGGATATAGTGTGCGCGGCCCACCTTTGATCACTGCGAAGTGCCTCTTTTGAACGAAATTCTCTGCAATAACCCAGTAGTCCGTGCCCCCTTCCGCTCCAATCTCCCAATCCCGTAAATAATCATTCACCGGCAAAAGCACGGCACGGGGATCCTCTTTAAAATAGTAGAAGTGTTGGAGACTATCAGACACGCCTTTATCGGAAGTGGAAATGAGGACGAAGACACGGAGTAAGGCGCAGTGTGCCAGGATGCCCTGAAAGAAAGGACGGTAACGATCCACATGGTGCCAACTTCCTGGGAAATTAAAGGATAGATGTGTGAGACAAGGGAGGCGTCCAAATCCGACGGGCCAAGAGCCATCATCGGGGGCGTGCGTGTCGGAGATATCTAGATGGGTGATGTTTTTGAACAGGGCGTGGCCGAAGTCGATTTCTTGCGCGGAACCAAACATCGCGCCCAGATCCGTTGCGAGCCGGACCAATGGCATTGCCGCGAGGAGTGGAAGATATGCAGGCCTGAGATCGCCTTGGAACAAGGCTAAATTGGAAACACCACTGCACGTTGAGAGCACTTTTACCACGTCATCCTCTTCTAGAGAGGTGAGGATGGATAAGTGGCGAACATGGTCATGCCAGAAGGACCTTGACTTGGAATCCACCATAGCCAGAAATATATGAGGGGCTATTGCATGTTTGCTTTTATAATCGAGGTCCTGATCGGCATACACGGACGTGATTGTGTAGAGGCGAGGTTCAATCCTGCCGACGACGTGAGATGACTGTCCCCAGCTCAGTTGTTGCTCTTACCATACTTTCACTCGTCGTGAGACCAAAATTAAAGTTGGAATGGACCCCGGATGGGAGAGAGCAGAGATTTCAAAAATCTCCCGCTCTATCTCTGCCGGGAATGAAGGATCCAATATGGAAGGTGGAAGAGCCATCGCGAGGGGATTGACGGCGATGTCGAAAGAGTCGTCGAGCCGGAACGCCTGGGTCTCCCTCGACGCCTCGGGTGGGCCGGTACAATGGAGTACTTTATGCAAAAAGGATGAGGAAACGGAGTGGCAAGAATTTGTTGCTCCTGGACGACGGCTGTCAGAAAGAGGGCACAGTGAAAGTGCCGCCAACCTGACAGGCCCCCGGATACTACTTATAACTGTCCGCATTTCGCCAGAAAATTTCACTGATTTACTCTATAAAATCTGGCTGTGGCCCACTGTTTTACTCTGTTTCGGAGGAGGTTTTCGGATTAAAACACCATTTTTGCGTCTTCGAACTCGCTTTTTTTCGCTCCTAGCATGCCGCAGGCGCTTTCTCGTATCCCCGTGCATACACGCGGGCCTGATTTGCCATGCTTAAATTTAAACGACAACCTTCCGCCACACTAAAATTATGCCGGCGGCCTGTAGTGGTTCAAAAAATTCTTTTTCTTGTGCTTCCCTGTTTTACTCTATGTAGGACAGACAAGGCCGCTCCCAGAGCTGAGTTACTCTATATAACGGAAAGAGGAATGGCCACTTTGGGTGGCTAATTTACTCTATCGTGGACAGGTATTATCGGTAGTGTCCGGGGGCCTAACCTGACGCCAACTGCCGCCAAAGTGGCGGCACTTGACCCGATGTCACACCAGAGTCACATGCGACGGCCGCCAACTGCCGTTATGTACGCCAAAATACTTCTCAGTCATTCTCTAGGCATATCGAGGAGAATGTTTACATGTAAGTAGACATAGCTGTATTAAACATATCCTGTAATTTTTCCCGCCAATTTCGCACTGTAAGAGACATATCAGCAAAATAGTCCTTTGCGGAGAAGAGCTGGCAAATGCAACACAACTTCCGTACAAAATTTAAAAATGATGTACATAAATTGTATTGAGGTATGGCTCTATGTTATCGATGGGCCCAGTGAACACAAAAACACCGCGTGTTCATTTTTTATGTTGTTTTTTATGCATGGAGCCACATCATCACATCCAAGCTGAATGATGAGCTCACTTAGGCCAGAGCATATACCTATTTTAGACTCACATCATCACGAGTTTCTCTTTGACACCGCTGGACCAGTCACTGAATCAGTACGAGTAATTCAAAGATCATTTTATTTTCGCTCGGATCAGCGGGCCGCAGATTGATCATCCGTCTTTCAGACCTGGTTCCTAAATCGGTACCAGGAACATTCTGGTCGTCCGAGATGTTACAAGTGCGCTCGACACCAATCCTTACATTATCCGGCGCTACACCAATTACGATGGAAGCAGGACTGGACATTGAAATCGAATCGAGGGAGAAACCTTGTATGGGAAGTCCTTCCAGAATCCAGCCTCATTTTTTTTTTCAACGAACGTTACGCCAGTCGGTGTGATGTCGATTTCAAAAATTTGGTTGGTCGTATAATGAATTATTAGAGCTCGTGGCTCGGGATACTTGACAGTGTAACCTGTGCCGAGGTTAGCCTATCTCCACAAGTTTACTTCGCCTCGTTTTCAACCAGAGCTCAACAAAGAAGGTTGAAAAACCATTCAATCAAGACGAGAACTATTACAGTTTGACGTCGACGTTACTCCACCGCTGTTCATTTCTCTAACAAAAAAACCAACCTTCGTGTTCGCAAACCGACATTTCATCCTGACCTCCCGGATACCACCCCGAACGCAGGCCCTCCCTTTCCAAACATTTCCCGCAAATCACCCACCAGCTCATGTGGCTTCTCATACGCAGGAAAATGCCCGCCGCCATCGTGCTCCTTGTCGAACACGATCTTGCCGAGGTTCAGCGTCCAGCTGGGAAACGTGATTAGCTCTTGACTGAGCACAGTCAACGTGGTACAGCCCACAAACACACACACCTTTTGGGGAAAACACCTAGATCTTTAGCGAAGCGGGACACGCCGAGGGGGATCGGGAGCTCCATTTCGGCGAAAAAGGCGTTGAACATGTCGTGGTTGCCTGCTTCGAAATATATGCGGAACGACGCCGTCGGGCCCGCGCGCGAGAACCAGAAGATGGAGACCCAGGTGAGCACTTCGAATGAGGAGGGGTCAGCGGACATGCTTGCATTGCTTGGAGATGAGGAAGGACTCGAGAAGGGTGGATACGCACCTTCGTCGTCGGTCCAGGGATATTCGTCGGTCCAGAGCACGAGCTTCTCGTAGATCCATGCGAGGAGACCGACGGGCGAGTCGGCGAGCGCGTACCCGAGCGTCTGCGGCTGCGTCGACTGCTGGGCGGAGTACCCGCTGCCCTTGCTCCGGAGCCACTGCACGCGCGCCAAGCCGGCTTGCTCCTTCGCCGTCAGTTCTTGGCTGGAAGCCGAACCGTCGGCGGGCGGTTTGCCTCTGCATTCAGACGTGGTTATTACTTCTCTGACGGGAAAATAATTTATAGGGAAACGCACGGAATCATGTTGGTGTGCCATGCCTTGCTGTGCTTGCCCCCGTACAACTCGGCGATTGTTCGCGTGATCTGGGTGCAACAGCTGTGAGTTGAAAAGTTGGTCCGAACGGATAGGACGTACGAGGAATCCCCAGTCCCCGCCTTGTGTGACTAGGGCAGAGTCGGGTTAGGTGAAGACGTAAACGTAAGAGACAAGTCGTCGAACCGTATTCGTTGTACCCCAGAGCGAGCATCAACTTGTTTCCAACCTGGAGTGGAGTCCAATAAACCAAGCGATCAATCGCAGGCTCCGAACAGCTACATACCTCCGCGTACTGCGCCACATCAAAGCCCTTCGTCGACGGACCCTCGGAGAACCCGAACCCGGGCAGACTGAGCACCACGACGTGGAAACTCGGATGGTCGTCCGATTTCGCGCATAACATGGGAACGATCTTGCGCGTCTCGAGGAAGATCCCCGGCCCTTCGACATCGAGTCAGATATGCAATCATCTGGAAACGATCGACTCGGAGGACGCACAGCCATGAACGAAGAGGAGCGGGATGGCGCTTGGGACTTCGCTCCGCTGATGGACGTAGTGGATCGCGAGCGTCCCGTGCCCGTCGACGTGGATCGGGCGCGTGAATTGCGGCAGCTCGGCGTTGATCTGCGCCTCGTGGTGTCGCCAGTCGTACCCGTTGAGCCAGTGAGAGACCAGGCGCTGCACGTCCGCAAGTGGGACGCCGTACTCCCACCCCGCGCCTTCAAGTTCGTCGGGGAGGGTGGCGAGCTCGAGCTTCTGGCGCAGCCGGTGGAGGGCAGCGTCTGGGATCGAGATTTTGAAGGGAGACTCAGACATGGTGGGTGAGTTCAAGTGTAAGGCGTTTGGGTGGGGAGTAGACGTGAAATGTGGTTCAATTTATAGATAACCGGCCCGATACGTACGGTAAATGAGAAATCGACAAAAAGCCTCTGGAACATTCTCCAGCTGGTTGGAACGCAGAGATTCTTAACAGTTGCGAAATCGTTCATTGTCTGGCGTTCCAAGGGCGGCCCGATACTATAATATGTCTGATGTCATAAAGTATACTTCAAAATACAAATACAGACCTTTGCTTGAATGATTGCAGTTGCGAAATCGTTTATTGTCTGGTGTTCCAAGGGCGGCCCGATACTATAATGCGTCTGATGTCTTAAGGCCCTCTGGGTATGTCCTGATACCTCTGCCAGATGGGTGGCTGGAAGAGTCAAACAACC
This sequence comes from Mycena galericulata, assembly GCA_029289565.1. Taxonomy (NCBI): domain Eukaryota; kingdom Fungi; phylum Basidiomycota; class Agaricomycetes; order Agaricales; family Mycenaceae; genus Mycena; species Mycena galericulata. Next base: position 151,875 of record JARKIA010000085.1, read on the forward strand.
TGATGCAAGTATATTGAGCCCTCAGACAGCCAAAGACTCCAGTAAAGACTTGAGATTTGCATACATTCCAGAATTTGAGGAAGGAACTGTGTGTTCATAAATATCTACAAAAGCATTAGCATCGAGTCGGCACATGGTGTGCCGCCGAGAATAGTGCCGCTGCCGCCGAAGTGCAGCCGCCAACTGCCGACAGAGTGCCGATGAAATTGAATGTTCAAACGTACATGTACATCCGGACATTTTAGTATTCAGATCTACTAGTTCAGTCATTATACAACCGTAGGATGGGCTCTAAATAATTTGAACACCGACACAGTTGGCTCCGAGGGGGAGAATGAGATGCTAGGTAAAGGAATGCTGAAAGAAACCAACAGGTTCCGAAGGATCGACACTGCACAGACTCGAGGATATCGTAACGGAGAACTGGAAAATAGGACTGAACAAATCAAATCGAATAATTAACTGGACGCTCCTTCAATAGGAGACGTACGTGCGGTACGTTTTGAGGAAGTTCGACAACAATTCAACATCCATCGTGACACTCAATATCCATTTTCACCTCTGAATCCTCAGGTCGTCTCTGTGAGAATGGGGTATCCAAAAGAGGGGGGGGAAGAAGCAAGGGGAAAATAAGATTCAATTGTTTTATTCCAAGATGTAGGCGAGCTTTTATACTCTAGAGAACAATGGGAATATACAAGTACAAACAGACATGTTGAACAATGGAGAGGACAATGTTTCAGACCAGCTGAGACGTGTCTCACAACACTGCTGTGCATCTCCTTCCTGATACATGTTACATCACGTATGTGAAACGCGTGTCGGCTTGTAATTATTCCAACATTCCCCCTCAAGCCGAGCTCTTCACCAAGCTCCATCTAATTCCACATTGGCTGCACCAGCGGTTTCCTTCTTTTCAGTGCAGCTAGCCTGGTAGTGGCCTTTCTTGCCACATTTAAAGCAAGTGACTTCGGACAGGGGTCGTGCAGGTCGAGTTCCATGATTTGAAGCACGGAAAGCAACTTCACGGGTGCCGGTAGGTGGTGTTTGACGTGATTCCTCGTTCAAGAGGCGGCCGATCACGTAGTCAACAGTAAACTTGTCGGGTTCGGTAGAGTCGAGCGAAACAACAAGGGTGTCATATGTGTCGGGGAGTCCCATGGTGAGCACAAGGATTATGTGTCACGATTTCGATCGTTCCAACGCCACGTGACCAGGACGATCTCGATCGGGTGAAAGGGGTGCACGGAGGTATCTTGCCAGCCGGCGAATGTTGGGAGCTGGTTGGCAGGGGACTCTAGATTGGAAGGGGCTTCGTAGGGCGGTGCATCTGATAGACGGGATTAGGGCACGTGGGACTATGACATCATAGGCACATGGAAGGAGAGAGGCGCTGCGGCATGAGGCCTAGGGACCGCTTGCGTTGTACATTTAATTATATACGACAGGTTGATCGGTTTCATGATATTTATAGAATACATGCAGAGTACATGCACCACTGTAGAATAGTATAAGTAGTGTAGCTTGACGCTGTATTCTTTAGTCTTTTATTCCAGTTTCTTCTTCGCTCCTCTTACCCTCCACCCCCCAATCCCTTGTCACTCTGACTTGGGACGGAGACTGAGCCTAGTTGTGACATAATAAAAGACTACCTTTCTTACCTTCGTACCGCCCCCCACCCGACCATCCTTTCCCTTTCCCCCTACCCTCTATCCACTACTTGGTTTCTTACCTCTGCTTGGACTCTCGTATTTGAAGATCCATTTTCCTTACTCCCCACCCACCGACATTCTCCTTCGTCCACTGCGAAGTAAAACAATTGCAGCGCCAACTGTTTTCGGTCTATCATACAGACAGACGCTAGGCCACGGGAAACGTTGAGTCCGTCCCAAGCCACATAGCAGTCGTAGGAGTGCCAGCCGGACCTTCGGGGAAGACTGCCTCGCTATCGCCGGGAGGGTTGTAGAAGACCCGGGATAGTTCTGTTGCAAGTGATCGTTACAGCCCCACCCACCGCTCCGTGCGAATACAGCACGGCCCGTCGCAACGTATCGCGACACTCATACCCCATCGGACACCTCGTCCTCATCATCTCGATCCTCATCCCCGCCATCACCCCTATCCCTGTTCGAACCCCGACCCCCCACACCACCAAACCCGTATTTTCCTACACCCGTTGTAATTCCCCTTCGGCCCACCATGCCGAGTTCCAAAGTCATCCTCGCCAACCCCCCGCCGTTCTTCAACGGCAACAAAGCCAAGTGGAATAACTTCCACGACACCCTCAGCACCTACATCGCCGCATACGACGATGAGTTGGACACCCAGAAGAAACGGGTGTTCTTCACCATTTCGTTCCTCCGGAATGAAGACGGCTCGGACTGCCTTGCGGCAGACTGGGTCCGAAACTGGAAGAAGCGGACGTTTGTCGCAGGAGTCCTTCCAGTCACCTACACCCACTCGGCACTGTTGGCCGATTTGGAGAGCGCGTTTAAGGATCAGAACCTTGCGCAAGTGGCGCACCAGCGCCTGACGGCAACGCGGCAGGGAAGCCGCTCGCTTGTCGAGTTCATCCAGCAGTTCGAGCTGGATGCGGAATTGGCCGGGTACAGCCCAAACTCGGCCAACACCGGGTACAACGCGTTCCTGGTGGAACTCCTGGAGGACTTAGTCGCCAAGGAGTTGGTCGAGCAGGTGTACGCGGGCGGGAACCAGATTCCCGACACGTACAAAGAGTTCAAAGATCGCCTGATGGTGATCAACGGGAACCAGGAGCGGAAGAAGCTCCGAGCGGCTCAGAGGAGCCGAATGTTCTGGACACCGGCAGCTAAGACAGCCCCGGTTGTCAAGGGGAACAGTCCAGGTTTCGGCTCGGCGCCGAACTTGGCAAAGAAGATCGGACCGGGGGAGGTTGCTCCGATGGATGTGGACAGGGCCAGGCAGAATGCCCGCCCTTTTGTTTGCTATAATTGTGGCAAGGAGGGCCACATGAAGCGGGAGTGCCCGGAGCCTCCCAAGAAAAAATTCAATATCCGGTCGATTAAGGCCGAGGACTACTCGCAGGAGGATTTGGAGGCCCTGGCGGCCATTCTCCGTGAGAAGGGTTTTTAAAGGGGCCCCCGCTTGTGGCCAAAGCGGCGCCCCCTGTTCCGAAATTCGAGCGCTATTTAAATATTGACAATGTAGTTACCAAGGACTCTGATGATGATGATATATATACAGATGTAAATGCTAGTCTACGTAAGAGTATAAACGATTTTCTAGTAGCTAGTGTAGAAAAGCAACAAAAAATACGTATCTTGGAGAATCAGAATCGGAAACGTAATTTAAAAAACAAAAAGATGGATGAAAGGAATAAGGAGTGGAGCTCCTTCAAGAAAGCGTTCAAAAAGGCCCCTGGAACCCAAACCAGTGAGAAAAATAGCGAGACTAAAAAGGGCGGCGATGCCGCGAGGGCTCAATCCCAAACGAGGGAGGAAGCGCCCAAGGAGAGGACGGAACGGTATGGAGCAAAGCCGATAAAGGTGCCGTTCGGCTTGAAGAAGGCCGAGGCGGCAAGGTGGTTGGCGCGGAGGGCAATGGGAATATCGGAGAACAAGCTCAAGGAGGAGCTGAGGGAACTCCAGAAGCAGAGGAAGCATCATGAGATGCTGGTTTCCGTCACATTAACGGCGTTGGATACTGGAAAGACACGTGCTGTCAAGGCTCTTCTCGATAACGGTTGCACCACCACATGTATTGATCGAGATTATGCCAAGGCTGAAGGCTTCGAACTCAAGGAGCTCGACGTGCACATCGTCGCCCGCAACGCTGATGGAACGGAGAACTCTCGGGGCAAGATCACTCACTATGTCGAGTTGATCATGTCAGTTGGACCCCACCATGAGCGCCAACGATTCCTAGTCACAGGACTTGGAAAGGCTCGTGTCTTCATCGGGTACGACTGGTTGTTCAAGCACAACCCCGAAGTGGACTGGCGATCACAAAAGATCACTTTCTCACGCTGTCCGTCAGAGTGCAATATGACGGGAACGGAGTTCAGGACCGGAGTGGGGAAGGAGGAGGCGATTGAGGAAGGCGAGTCGATCCTATTGGTCGACTTCGCGGAGGCTATTGATTTGCGGTTGAAAGAGACCCAGGCGCAGAGGATGGCGGAGGAAGCAGGGAGAGAGCGAGAGAAGATGACGGAGGATCAGATCCCGGAGCAATACCATGACTTCATAAAGGTGTTTGCGAAGGAGTCCTTCGATGCGCTCCCAGAGAAACGGCCGTGGGATCATGCAATCGAACTAAAGCCAGGATCGAAGGCTGTAGACTGCAAGATCTACCCGTTGTCTCGAGAGGAGCAGGGGAAGTTGACCGAGTTCTTAGAAGAGAATTTGGCGAGTGGGAGGATCCGGCCGTCCAAGTCACCGATGGCCTCGGCATTTTTCTTTGTGAAGAAGAAAGACGGCAGCCTGCGACCTGTGCAGGATTACCGGAAACTCAATGAGATGACGATCAAAAATCGTTATCCACTTCCGCTAATCTCGGAGCTAGTCAATAAACTCCGAGGTGCCAAGATCTTCACGAAGCTGGACATCCGCTGGGGCTACAACAACGTCCGGATCAAGGAGGGAGATGAGTGGAAGGCAGCATTCCGAACGAACCGAGGGCTGTTCGAGCCCCTCGTAATGTTCTTCGGACTGACGAACTCGCCGGCAACATTCCAGACCATGATGAACGACATCCTTCGCGAAGTAATCAACGAGGGAAAAGTCATCGTCTATCTGGACGATATCCTGATCTTCACAGAGGATCCGGCAGAACACCGAGCAATTGTGAAGCGAGTGCTCGAGATACTTCAGAAGAACAATCTGTTCTTGAAGCCACAAAAGTGCGAGTTCGAACGCACGGAGATGGAGTATCTAGGTGTGATCATCTCGCACAATTCGGTGCGGATGGATCCTGTCAAGATCAAGGGAGTGATGGAGTGGCCGGAGCCGAAGAACCTTAAACAGGTTCAGTCCTTCCTCGGATTTGTGAACTTCTACCGGAGATTCGTCCGAGGATATAGCGAGGTCGCCAGACCGCTCACACGGTTGACGGGAAAGGAGGGATTCTCGTGGGGACCAGAGCAGGTTGCTGCGTTCCAAAAGCTGAAGGATCGGGTCGCGGAGGACGCGGTGCTGGCATTGCCGACTGATGACGGGAGGTTCAAAGTCGAAGCCGACGCGTCGGAGGGAGCAACGGGAGCAATCCTGTCACAGGAGCAGGATGGAGTGTGGAGACCAGTAGCGTTCATGTCACATGGATTGGACGAGACAGAGCGGAATTACGAGATCTACGACAAAGAGATGCTCGCAATCATGCTCGCGCTAGACGAGTGGCGGTCGTTACTGAAGGGGACCAAGCACCAGTTTGAGATTCTTACGGACCACAAGAATCTCCAATACTTTAAACTACCGCAGAAGGTCAATCGGAGGCAGGCACGATGGATCACGGAGCTGTCAGAATATGACTTCACCTTATCGCATCGTGCAGGGGCGCTAAACAAGAAAGCCGACTTGTTATCGCGCAGAGCAGATCACGACCAGGGGAAGAATGATAACGAAAATGTCATCCTTCTCAAACCGGAGTATTTCCGATCACAGGACATAGTGATCGAAGGACCAGAGGTTGAGATCTTGGAAAAAATTAAAAATACAAAAAAAGTAGATAAGAGTGTCAAACTGGCGCTAGAAAAGAAGTTGCCCGGATGGGAAAAAATAGAAGATATTATATATTACAACGGACTTATTTACGTACCACGAGATGAAGAGCTTCGCGATAAAATTATTGGACTACACCACAATTCCCCCCTCTTGGGCCATCCCGGAGAGAACCGGACCCAGGAGATGATAGAACGTAATTATTGGTGGCCGCGGATCGGCAACCAGGTTTCCAAATATGTAAAGGAGTGCGAAGCGTGCCAACGGACGCGGGTGCAGCGATATCAGCAGGGAAAACTGAACCCTCACAAGATCGCGGAGGGACCCTGGCAGATAATATCAGAGGATCTTATCGGTCCTCTGCCGATCAGCAACGGCTTTAACGCCATACAAGTTTGGGTGGACACATACACCAAGATGATCCACTGTGAGCCGACCAATATGGAGCTCACGAGTGAGGGGATGGCCCGCTTGACGCGGGATAGAGTGATCCGGTACCATGGGGTGCCGAGGAAGATTATCTCGGACCGGGATCCGAGGTATGTGTCTGGGTTCATGCGGGAGTTGAACCGGCTTCTCGGGATCGAGATGAACCCGAGCACAGCCTTCCATCCAATCACGGATGGCCAGACGGAGCGGATGAACCAGGAGATCGAGAAGTATCTCCGGGTGTTTGTAAATTATCGGCAATCAGATTGGGCGGAGTGGCTTGCCTTGGCCGAGTTCACACACAACGACAAAACTAGCTCGTCGACGAGCATGTCGCCGTTCTATGTGAACACCGGGTACCACCCCTGGAAGGGGATAGAAAACGCAGTCGAGTCGCGCAACGAGGCTGCAGACGATTTTGCCAAGAAAATGAAAAAGATCCGCGATGAGGCGGCAGCTGCGCTGGAGAAAACACAGAAAACCATGAAAAAACAATATGATGTGCATAGAAGAGATGCGCCGGAGTTTAAGGTCGGAGATAAGGTGTGGCTGGATGGCAGGGACATCGCCACTGATCGGCCGACAAAGAAGCTGGACGATAGAAGGCTGGGGCCTTATGAGATTCTGGAGAAAGTTGGAGCATCGGCATATAAGCTTAGATTACCAGAGACGGACAAGTCACACCCGGTCTTCAACGAATCAAAGCTGACGCTGTACGTGGAGCCGCCGGCACACAGACGGGAGAACCGGCCAGCACCGGAGATCGTGTCAGGACACGAGGAGTACGAGGTTGAGGAGATCCTTGATCACCGGAAGCGTGGAAGAGGGGGTTATCAATACCTCGTGAAGTGGAAGAACTATCCGCTCGGGGAGCGGACGTGGGAACCGAAGCGACACTTGACGCATGTAGGCGAGCTCTTGCACAGATATAATGTCGAGCACGGCCTAGCGGTCAGAGTTGTCGGGATGGACAGGGTTATCGCAGGAATAGACGCGATGCCGGAACAGGAGAAGGTGGCGCTAGCCACGGAGTTGCGGAGGAAGGGCTTGATGCCACCAAAGGAGGAAGTGCCAGCTCAGACGGAGGGTTTACCCGTCCTACGCCAAGGGCACTGGGACTATTTAATTCACCGGTATAAGCCGAAGATGGAATCGATCGACTATCCGACACGCTATTTATGGGACCCGATTACGGACCGAAGGAATATTATAGAGAAATTCCCTGTGGACGGGGAAAAGGGTTTTTATCGGGACACCTCTGTCGAGGTTTAAATCTATTTTTCGACTTCCAAAAGCCCGGACTATCCCTCTTTTACTACTGTTATGTTGGAGAACCAGTGGATGTTGAACGCCATCCTCGGCTTGAAAGGATGGTACACAAGTCTCCTCCCTGATGTTGGTATGGATGAAACCGTCGGTGCAATCGTCGGGACGACGACCCTAGGAGGGGGGTAATGTCACGATTTCGATCGTTCCAACGCCACGTGACCAGGACGATCTCGATCGGGTGAAAGGGGTGCACGGAGGTATCTTGCCAGCCGGCGAATGTTGGGAGCTGGTTGGCAGGGGACTCTAGATTGGAAGGGGCTTCGTAGGGCGGTGCATCTGATAGACGGGATTGGGGCACATGGGACTATGACATCATAGGCACATGGAAGGAGAGAGGCGCTGCGGCATGAGGCCTAGGGACCGCTTGCGTTGTACATTTAATTATATACGACAGGTTGATCGGTTTCATGATATTTATAGAATACATGCAGAGTACATGCACCACTGTAGAATAGTATAAGTAGTGTAGCTTGACGCTGTATTCTTTAGTCTTTTATTCCAGTTTCTTCTTCGCTCCTCTTACCCTCCACCCCCCAATCCCTTGTCACTCTGACTTGGGACGGAGACTGAGCCTAGTTGTGACATTATGTCTTCATCGTCAACAGTGATGCCAGCCTTTCCTAGCCGGAATGCAACATTGCGAACATCACCAATCCAAGATGCCATCTTCTGGTGGGTGTCCATCTTCATCGACATGAACTCACGACGCAATGCCATCTTCGTAGCAAAGCCTCGGGAACGATGAACCTTCTCCAGTTCCTCCCACACTTCACATGCGGTCGCAGCGGTCATATGCGCGAGCTGACCAACTTCTACAGCAAGGACCATTTCCGCACGGGCCTCGGCACTCTGCCTATCCCAGTCACGGACGGCCTTCGAATTCGGTCCAGTCGTCGGTCGCGGGGTGATCCCAACAGCAACATCGTGAATATTCTTCCGAACAAATACGGCTTCCATCAAGATGCGCCAAATTTCATAGTTTTCGTTTGTCAATTTCATCATGCCTTTTGCCTCCGTCATCGTGGTGGTCGGGCGTCAATAGGTTCGGGGTTCAGTGCGCTTTCGAGTATGGCGCAATCAGTTCGGGTTCGGTACACGTGCTTTCGGATACGGCACGATCGGTTCGGGTTCGGTGCGCTTTCGAGTACGGCGCAGTCGGTTCAGGTTCGGTTCGGGACACGTGCTTTCGGATACGGCACGATCGACGGTTCGGGACACACGCTTTCGAATACGGCGCGATCGATGCGGGACACAGGCTTTCGGATAGGCCTGATCGGTTCAGTACACAGGCTTTCGGGTAGGCCTGATCGGTGCTACTCGACGTAGACTTCGGGTTTGGTGCCACAAGATGTGGACTTTCGGTTCAGTTCGTAACAAGCACGAGGTCAAAGATCAAGGTCAAGGCATAGTTGAAGCTGGGGGCCAATAACCTGTGAGAATGGGGTATCCAAAAGAGGGGGGGGAAGAAGCAAGGGGAAAATAAGATTCAATTGTTTTATTCCAAGATGTAGGCGAGCTTTTATACTCTAGAGAACAATGGGAATATACAAGTACAAACAGACATGTTGAACAATGGAGAGGACAATGTTTCAGACCAGCTGAGACGTGTCTCACAACACTGCTGTGCATCTCCTTCCTGATACATGTTACATCACGTATGTGAAACGCGTGTCGGCTTGTAATTATTCCAACAGTCTCAGTGCCGTCTCCAACTCTCTCTGTCTAGAACCCGACACCGCCGGGACAGTCGGTATACTCATATGCTAAATTTTCTGCGCCAGTCGACCTGGGGTGAGTTGTTCGTGGGTCTCCGAAGATAGTATTTGCTCGCTCTTGACCTCGAGGTTGTACATCCGTCCATAAACACCGTTGAATTCCACCGCACAAGAAACACCGGGCCCGCCGTTGGCTCCATCGTGGCGATTGGCGTCGTTCGAGGTGGTACCTGGAACGAAGCTGGAGAAGGCAGCATGTAGCCGCGCGGTTCCATCGTTATCCGGGCGGGGCTGCAGAACCGTGTACCCCCCCTCGGCTTCACTTACAAAATAAATTTGCTGGGCGAAGAAATAGCCCGGGATGCGATCGGCTTGGACAATGGCCACGGGGAAGGTGATTACGGCGAGGCCATCTGCCGGTGTGTTCGACATGGTCTCCCTACGGTCCCTAGGATTTCTGAAGGTTTTGCGCCGGCCAAGATGGCGAGACAGACAACAAAACAGGTAGAGGGAATCATCTTCGCGATTGAGAGAAAGTCGTGTACGATTTAGAGGGGCAGAGTTAAGTGCGTATACCTGGAGGACACCCGCCTCCGAATATATACTACTAGAAGGTGTACATTGTATGGAAGTTGAGGACCCGAGTAGGTATTCGGTTCGTGAATACGCCCAAGGTAGTGGCGACACTCCTCGTTTTCCCGTGGTCTACAGAGTGAAGGTTTGAAGGATAAATCTGGCCTTGGTCAGTGAGATTGTGGTAGCTGGTCAACTATATGTACATACCTGACCGGCATTGATATGCTTCTCTTGCTATAATGGTTGTCCCTGTCGCTAGATCTGACTCTGATCTCATTCCACTAATATCCGGCTGGTCTCCGGCAGAATCCTTCGACCTTACCTAAAGCCTATGTGCCCATTGCGTCCTTAGGACCCTCGGAAATCAAAGGTGTCAACAATTTCAAACCTCTGTGTATAACAAGATATGATCACGATATAGCGGTCTACTCTCACGATCCAACCACACCCTGGAATCCGCACGTAATCTGGACCCCTCCAGGCGTTTGATCGGTACTAAATGCAACCTTCCCAGCACAAACACCGGTAGATTCGTAAGGCGAATCCTGGGAAGCGACCGAACCCTCGTTCGTTGTGACGGCCCCGCCGAACACGGTTTGCTGGTACGGAAGCGTCTCACACGCCGGAGGGTCGGGATCCGAGTTATGCCACGGGTACCATTCCACGAAGCCCAAATGAGAATCCGTAATTCCACCAGCCTCGTCAGGTAGCACGTAGCTCCCAATATGGATACGCTCCCCCATCACCGTGTCGAGTATCGTCCCGACCCACGTCGTCTGACGCTTGACCTCCAGGTCGTAAGTGCGCCCTTAGACGCCGTCAAAATCAACAACACACGAGACCCCTGAAGTGGCGAAACTCGAGAATACGGCGTGCAATCTCTCCTTACCGCCCAAATCTGGCCGAGGTTGCAGACCCGTGTACCCGCCGTCCGCGATATTCAACTAGCTGAATTGCTGGGCTAAATAATACCCGGATATGTGGTCCGCCTCGACGATAGTCAGGGGAAATAGTCGGCCGAAATGCTTTGCAACGCTGCGTAGTACTCAACCTGTGAAATCTGAGTCGACTCCCGGAGTGCCATCGTAAGGTTCTCCTGTCTGACCATGTCAGTGCCAGTTATACTGAGTAAAAGGCTCGAAGATAAACCAGATAAGCAAGCGCGTATCTACAAGGTCGCCGAAGCCCGGTGGTAGAATCTGGTCCCCACATTGGCAGCTTACTAGTCATGTTCGAAGTGTAATGTTAAACTGGCGGGTGAACTTACGAAACTAACCAACGAAAAATGTTATGGAAGGTACAGTGGACATTGATTGAGGAGACGAATAAGCACAGATGAGATTAGCAATACAGACGGCCTAGGCTGCAATAATTTTAGAGCACAACCTTACACAGGGAAACTAAAGTATGTACCATCATCCGATCCTCCATCCGACATAACCCAACAATCACCTCTACAGACCCGCAAGGGACAGCCTCATACCCTGTCTCTTAAGGTCCCGCAGGCGAGTGTCGATGTCTTGCTTTTGGGCAGCGCGCACCTTGATATCCGTGAGCACGACCATTTCGAGTTTTACCGTCTCTGGGGACGCGACCCGGCGCGACTCCAACACGCGCACGAAGGCCGTGTGCACTTCTAATCCACTGGCGTGTAGCTCACGCAGCCGCGGGAAGAGCGCAGGTAAAGCCTGCCCGGGTCTATACGCCAGGCGATCGAAAATTCTGTCCACTTCATGAGATGGCGTGGGGTCCTGAATGTGTAGGTAGTGGGGGGCATTAACCGTGAGGCTTTCGACCGCCGTGGCGGCTCCCAAAAAGTTCAGGATACTGGAGTGCACGACAAAACTGTCGATATGCAGCGTTGTGACTGTCGTCCCGTATCGCTGGAGTATACGCACCAGCGCCGGGATGGGGGTTTCTAGGGTGCAGCGGAAGCTCTTCAATGAGGGGAGCTGTATACGGCGAAAGATGTCATCGCCGACGATGACAGTCAGGCTTCCCGATGTGACACGGAGGTGGCCTAAGCGGTGGATAAGAGTCTGAGGGAGAGTATCGCGATCAAGTTTCAGGGTAATCGTCGATATATTGGGAGCAAGGTGCAGAATATGGGTGTGGGTGTGGTCGTAATGATCTCCACAATAACGTGTAATCTGTGCCCAGGGGAAGGTTGCGACTACCCTTCCCAAAATGTTGGATAGGGACAGGTCGTAAAGTTGAGGCGCGGTCGTGAAAGCGTCTAGATCGTCGCCGCCAGGTTCAGGTCCGGTCAAATTGGTGTAGTGGAGTTTTTCCAACAGTGGGAGGTTGCCACGAAGCACGACAAGTTTTGGCAGGAAAACTTCGGACAACATGAGGTGGACTTCTCTCCACCGATGGCCCTGCGACAGTATCAAGTCAAAAATATCGCGACATGCATGCCCAACGGGGGGGACTTCAGCAGGGCCATCGTCGCCAAGAATCCCGTGGTGACCTAGGCAAGTGAAGCTGAACGAAAGCGGCCAGTCGCCCCCGCGTTCTATCCATATCCGTATCCCCAGCGCCGTCTCGGTGTCTGGCGTCTGAGTGGTACAATCATACCGGATCGTCGACCACAACTCTTGCGTGGCCAGTGCGATGTTCCTCCAATAGATACATGTTTCAGTGATCCATGAGGGTGCCCAAAGCGGGAAGAATGTGATGCTTTCTTCGTCGCCACTCCGCCTGGCGAAGCGCGCTGTGACTTTGGGAGGCTCGAAACAGCTTTGGTGGTGAAACACGAAGATGCGGGACAAGATCTCGGCGGGAAGACGTCGGACGAGTACAAACGGCCCACTGCAGCGCACGATGTTCCTGGCCGCAGGGCGGTCTTCGCGCTCCAGGTTTAGCAGGGTGAGCTGTGTTTCGGTGATCTGTCTGCGGGGCGCACCCGCTTGCTCCAGTTGATGGAGCCTTGCCCGCACCTCGGCAATCCTTTCAGAAAGCCCAGCCCTCACGTTTCGAGCAGCGTCGATGCTGGCTTGGATCTCCCTGACCTGGGAATCGTTCGGGATCTCATTGCTTTTCCGAACAAAGGCTTCTGTCGCATCGGAGAGTTTGTAAGGAAAGCGAAGTCTGCAATCAGTAACCGATTGGTTCTCCATGGCGCAGCTGCGAATTTCGGTCAGTGGCTCCGGTTAAGAGGGGAGGCGCCTTACCAATTCAGAGAAGAACAACATCCGAGTCAGATCACATGTTCATCAGACGATAAGCTAAAGCACACGGTCACAGGACTCTGGCAAAATTGTGTAGTTAAATTTAAACAGTACAAATACACCGCTGGATATGCTGTATGTATCGTATCGTATCGTATCGAGTACATTAATGCTTGTCCAGGGAAAATATACAGGGATTACGAAGTATCGAAAGAGAGCACATTAACGTGCGCATTAATTATTTGTAGCGATTTAAACGAGGGCGGCGGCGTGTTTGGAGTGCCGCAAATAAAGCGAAAGGAGGGGAGTCGTGTCTGACTCTAGTCCTTGGCGCTATGGTTGTAGATAGGGCAGAGTTCGTCCCACGCCACTAGCGTCGTGTTAGCTCCGGTACAACGGCAAGACCAAGAGGCCAGCTTACGAGGGGGCTTCTCCTGGGCGATGGCAGGAATGTTTTCGGCCATAACTACAGCCAGGCCGCTGGCACAGTAAGTCAGATTCAATCTCCTTTACAAGTCAGGCACGATGGACTCACAGCTGCAAATGCCAGTCAATGTGACAGTGCAAGAACCCTGGCAGAAGGGCATTTAGTCAAGGGTTTGAGACGTCGAACACGACTTCGTACATGGGCCGGCGTTGTCTGTGACAAATCTGCGTGCATATTTTAACACAGAGAAATGGTTGTTTTATTGGTTCACATACCTGAATGTGGTCAAGTCGGTCGTGGCCGGGCCAGTGTTTACCGTATCTCTGATGACCTGTTTGATTTTTTAACAATGAGTTCACGCGCCGCGATATCGCGCTCCACGTACCGGGTTAATAAAGTTGTAAGTAGAGTTTCCGGCGCTCCGGATGACGTGGAAGTTGTGCTGTGAAATAAATCATGAGTGGTGAGAGTGGAATATTGGTATCGATTTACGCACTCCGTGCAAGTGGAAGGGATGCTGGAATCGGGGTCAGGGCATGCATTCATAGGACTATAGACAAATTGAATGGCTCACCGGAGCGCCAGGAGACCCTCCCGGGATAGCGATTTCGATGACCTTGTTGGGGGGCAACTGGTAAATGCTTCCCTTCGGAAGAAGATCCTGAGCGGAATGTGCGCCGGAAAGGATCTGAAGGAGGACAGGAACGGTGGGCGGTATGAAGGTCTGCAGGCACACAATTAGCACCACTCCTCAATCCTCCGACGAAACAATTCATACAAAGCCATTGATCTCGAACTCCAAGTTCGCACCGAAAGTGATGTTGAGGCTCAGGACGACATCAGCTCCGCCGGGATGGTGGGCGCCGGGCACCGGCGTGTTGACCAAAGGGTGGAGAGCAGTTTCAACGAGCTGCTGGGTGATAGTCGAGTTGGTGGTCGGGTCCCGGTTTGGCGCGCCGCTGTACCGCAGAATCGCACTGTTCGTCGCGTTGACAAAACCCGCGTTGCCCTCGTTAGGCACCGCACGGATCCAATAGTTCCCGACCTTCTGGTTTGCATTGAGGATGAATGAGTACCGCTGAGCGGCTGAAAGAGTATTGTCAGAGAGAGTGCGCGGAAACACGAAGTAGTGGGCTACCGAATATTTGAATCTGATCAACTGTGAGGGGCTGAGTGTTAACGCCATCGGCCTCGATGATGGTCATCTGGTGTCCATCGATGCTGAAGAGGAGTCGGCATACACTCGAAGAGTCGGAGGCGCAGCAAGTACATACCTGAAATTGAAGTTGGGATCACAAGATATCGAGACCAGTCGGAACCTGAGTGATGAGCACATCAGTAAGTGTGGGCTTCCAACCGAATGAGATGAGCGAGCCTGTAGCGCTTTCCCTCAACGACATTGATGACTGCCAGCGGCGAAAGAGGCTATAGGAACAAAAATGAGGCCGTGTAAGGGGTCGGAAATAAAGTATTTACACCGCCTTCATAGCGACCCAGCCCGTTGACTATTGTGAAGGTTCAGCGGAAATCGAGTCATTCCATTTCTGCACTTACTGAGGGTCGAGTTTGCAGTCGGAATGAGAGGTGCCTGAGGAGCGGGAAAGTGATACCAGTCGGCCAGAGTAATGATAGTCGAGTCTGTAGGCATTTAGTCGAGGTAGGAGAAACGAGCGCTTTATCCTACCATCGTCAATATCTAAGAGAAACGCTCGTCAATCGTGAGTTTGATAGTAGGATCCTCACGAACCATACAGATGCTTCTGCGGATCATTGGGATCGTATACCACAAGCGGGCCTCGGAGACCATCGCAGTATTGGGTGGCTGATCACGAGCATGTGAGTATCGGTTGAAAAGTGGGGGAAAGTTGAACAGACGTACAAAGATGAGAGTGATCTGCGCCCAGTAAGCTTGGGAAAAGAATGGGATTGATATGTACTCACACCAGAATGTGCCTTGACACGAACGTTTAAACGCAAACGAGAGGACGAGAGAAACGATATCATACCTGCTTGGTCCCTGATACGAACATTAGCGGAGCGAATATGGAAGTGCAATTTAGTACGTACGGAATCTTGAAATTGTATAGGAATGAATTGCCGGGAATTATGGGACATTCTGAGGAGCCGATTCAGAGGGAGGAGAGGAATGCAGAGAGTATACTGACGCGTAACAAACGCCGGACCATCCTCCCAATTGGTACCCTCTTGGAAAATTCCATGCCAATGCTATTTAAAGGCTGAGCTCGAATACATTATAGATAATGAAAAGAGTGTACTCACAATACTCGTGCTCTTCACCATGGTGTTGTCGTGGAGCTGATCAATGACATCGAGGGCGAACGTATCTCCCTACACGGGCTAAACAAGGATGGACCGGGAGTTACTGAGCGCGTGCTTACCTTGTTTCCCTTGATGAGCGGCCCAGGGAAAGTGCCGCCAGCGAGAACAGTCCTGGAACCATGATTGGAATTCAAGCAGATAGATGAGAGATGGGAGACATACGAGCGAGAGAAGCCGTCAGGTGAAATGACTTTGTTAACAATTGGAAGCTGGGCATTTGGTCCAATGGATGCGCGCGCGCCCAAGGAGATCGAAAGGAAAACGAGAGAAGTGGATAGAATCATGGTCCGCGTCGTAAACAGAATTAGTATGAGAGGATTCTGAGGAAAATCTTGCTTTCTGAGCACCCTTTATACGAACGGAAGCACCCCGTTTCGGCAGAAATGGCGCGTTGAGAAACCCATGTTCCTGAGTGATAAATTTGGTCCCGCTCTGTTAAGCATCAACCTTTCGGATCAGATTAAATTGTTTCGCCAAACGCGGATTGAGACCCGTCGTATATCGAATGTCATGGCTCTATGAAGAGATATGAAGCACTTGATGGCTGGGTTAATTTCACGCCGAAGGGCGGCTCCTGGTATCCATCAAACTATTATATCTGTTTTGGGGTTAGATGCCGGAATTGTGGATTGCGAAGGTCCTCCTTTCGCTGCGTATTGAATTGTAGTATGGATGTCGCGATCTTGAGAGCGCAATTCAAGACTGAAAGAAATAACGATAAATTTGACAAGCAGTGCGGGAGACCGATAGTCAGCGAGTGCAGAGTATCCTTTTGAGTGAATAGCGATGCGACGGAAAGAAGGTTTATCGTGCGAGTTACGAAATCGAACCGATCAAGCGCCTGTTTAGCAACTGTTCAGTGAGCGAGAGTGAAGAATGAGATTGTTTGGGGTTGTTGATCCGACCGTGGCACAGACTTATGTCAGCATCAAAACTTGCTCCCGACCGTCTTGTTGCAACACTTTTGAACAACGGGTGGCAGAACTTTGACTGTTCGTTGCCTCAACTAGCACCTGGCGCACCCTTGGGGATTTCTTTCGATTTACTACGTTCAAACTCGGCCCAAACCCTTCGGAGAATAATTGCAGGCGCGGCTTCAAGTTCCGCCAACCAGCTGAGCTATTCATTTCGAATTCTACTTGGTGACTGCACAATGGGTTGACATGGAATCTGCCGACGGATACACCGGAATTTCCACACCTCACGCTCGGCCATCTTCATGTGTCTTCCGACAGGCGGTGTCAACCACCCGGGTCCACCCCTCTCTACTATTCGGAATTCCCTCAAGAATTCAGGTTCAACATCAAGTTTCAACCCTCGACACTATCTATTTCAGGCCATTCTGCGTATATACCGGAAATCGACTCTCTTATCGAGAGCGCATCACTCGGTTTCTTATTCTTAGCAGCAAAGTCAACAGTCAAGATTTCAGAAAGCTCCGACAATTACGGCCAGTAGGTAAGCATATACTTTCGAGCACTGTGGCTGGCCTTCCCGCATTCCGTATTGCCTCCACTTGAAACACGCAAGCTTCAACGATCCGCCCTCGACCGTCTAGCTAGTGCTTACCCCAGGCCCAGAATGGAGCCCAGATTGATAGACCGACGATCTACCGATGATCATCCTTCCAGCAATCAGAAATAATCGCCGTATATGCCCCAGCCTAGGTCGTCTTGCCGCTCCTCTGCACGTACGAAACATCTGGCGTGCGACATCGGAGGCCGCCTCCACATGTCATGACTCAAGAATGCTTCATGTCTTGTCCGCCGCCTTCATTTATTTTGCAGCCACAAGGATTCGAAACACTGGCGCTCGTCCCCACTTCTGATGAGCATAATAATAGCGCATGGAGCTACTCGCCATACTACACCCATAAATACTCTTCGATAAAACTTGTGCAACAAGCAGCCTCGGTGGAGTCTCCGGTCTCCGATGTTTATGGCGGATGAAGCAGCTATGGCTGAAGTTTAAACCTTGAGCGAGCGCATCGCTGGTGACTGTCAGTCCCGCCTTTCGCCGGCGGTGTTCCCGTTATGCGTTTCTAAGACGCATCTCTCGTGTCTTGTCTATCTTTAGTATACCCCATATTGTCATCTTCTCTGGAGTACTATGGCCTCGAATACACCTCCTGGACCTGGCCTCTGTCAAGTTGCGAGAATGCAGAGATGCGGGATGTCATCTTGCCGATGACTCGAGGACGGGAGGACATACCACTGTAACACGACTTGTCATGCCTACCCCATGTCGCTAGATTTTCTTTCTACCCTCCTGGACCCGCCTCGAACGAGTCTCGAACAAAAATGAGAAGGAGTCTTCAAGGAGAATACAGAGATTCGGGGTGCTTGTCTACTGCATTCTCAAATTAGCACTAGACTGTCTATTTTGAAATAAATCATCGCGGTATCTAAATTCTAGCCACCGGCGCGCTCACCCGACACCAGTTGCATCCACTGCACCCCCCGTCGGCTTTCTCGGCGCGAATCCGCGCCCGATGGCTTGAGGACCGGAGTACATACCGCCCTATTTGATACGCCCCAGGGTAGAGCTCAAATTACCATGAGATAGTCTATTTTGAAATGAATCATCGCGGTATCTAAATTCTATAGCCGCACCACCGCGCAAACGCGCTCACTCGACATCAGCATCAACACCCCCGTCGGCTTTCCCACTCCCATCAACCCTCGGCGCGAGTCCAAGCCCGCTGGGCCGCCGCCCACCATGCGGATGCCCCACCCCCAGCCCAAGCATATACACCCCCGAAATCGTGCGCTGCCGCGGCACGACGCGCGCCTCCTCCTGCGCCTGCGCCTGCTGCTGCTGCTGCTGTTGTGGCTGCGAGACATACGCCGGCATCGCAACGCGCAGCCCCAGCCCCTCAAACGGATTCCGCTGCTGCTGCTGGTCCCGGCGCCCGAGCCGCGCCGCGGACGCCGAGTGCCGCAGCCGCGGGCTCGTCATCACGCTCCCGAACGTCGGCGGCGCGTCCGCGTACGCAGGCGACGGCGTCCCGCTGCGCAGCCACGACGCCCACCCGCGCGCACCGCCGCCGCCGCCCCCGTCGTTCTCTCGCTCCGCGTCCGCGTCGGGGGTCACGGGGAACATTGGCTCCAAGGGCACAAAGGACCCCTCCTCCGACGGCGGCGCGTACACAACGCGCTTCACCGCGCCGATATCATGCTCCACATCCTCGAGTTTACGCGCAAACGCCGCCTGCGCCTGCGCGTCGCGCTGCACGAACTCTGCGATCTGCCGCCGCACCTCCGCCGCCCCGTCCCCGTCCCCGTGCTCGTGCGTTCTCCCACCACCACCATCCGCGGAGGACGCGGAAGATGAAGCCGGCATCCCCACGAGCGTCTCCCACCCCCTCGCCAGCACCCTCCCATCCGCAACCCGGATCTCGAGCTCCACGCGCGCGTCCTCCGTGTAGTCGTGCAGCCGCTCCACCGCGCCCCTCAGCACCCGCGCGTCCAACGCAGTCCCGTGCCCGTTCCCGTTCACGCGGGGAAGTGCATTGGCGTTTGCATAGCTGGCGTTGGCGTTGGCATCGCTAGGGACGTGGGCGAGGGCGTTGTCGGGCGCACGCAGCAGCACCGCGCGCAGCTCCTCGAGCGCGAGGTGGCAGTCGCGGAACGCGCGCTGGAGGGCGTCGTACCGCTTGCTCGCGGCGGCGAGGTCGGCGAGGAGGGGGTGGGTCGGCGGGGGCGGAGGGGCCGGCGGCGCTAAGGCTGGTGCAGGCGCAGGCGGGGTAGGTGCGCGTAGGGGCGGCTCGGGCGCCGAGGGGGGCGGGGCGTCGGCGGGGTCCATGGAAGGGAAGACGATCGCGACGGAGCCCGGTGAGGGCTGTACGAAGGGGACAGCCTGCGCCGGCGCCGCATGCACAGGCGCAGGCGCAGAGGTCGGCGCTTCCTCTAGATCTTGGTGCGCCGTAAGCTCGGGCGTTCGCTCTTGCTCTTGCTCTGGCTCTTGCTCTTGCTCTACCTCTTGCTCGCGCGCGCCTTCCCCTCCTTCGCCTTCCTTATTCTCTTCCTCCTCCTCCCCTCCTTCGTTCTCTTCCTCGTCCCCGGCGAACGGATAATCCCCCGCAAGCAGCCGCCCATCCGGTGGGAGCCGCGGCGAGGGCTGGTGCACGTGTCCCTGCTCCTGCTCCGGTCCATGCTCCCGCCCATTTGTCTCCAACTCGTCGTCGTCGCTCACAGCAGGGTGTGCGTGCGGTAGCGCTGACCCCGCCTTCCCATCCCCATCTGCGTCCGCATCCTCATCCCGCTCCCCCAAGACCAGCCTCTCTCGCTCCCCCAAAACCCGCTCCGCCTCCACCCTTCTCTTAACCTCCCCCTCCAGCTCCGCGACGAGCATCTCCACCGCGCTCTCGAGGAGGAGCATCCGTCCCTCCGTGCCTCTGTCTTTCTCTGCACTCCCATACTCCTTATTCGAATTCGCGCGAGCATTGGCATGAGCATGGGCATGGGCATCCGGCGCGTCGGAGGACATGGGGATGGGCAACTCGACGTCAGAATCCAGCATCGCAAGCACGCGCCGCACGTCGCGCACCAGCGCCGCGAGCGCCTTTTTCGCTTCTCCCTCTCCCTCTCCATCGCCTTCCCGTTCCCCGACCTCTCCTCCCCTTGCGCCTCCCCCTCCCATTCCCTCTCCCCCAACACCATCTCCAACAAGGCGTACAACATTTAACACCGCCCCCCTCAACCCCCCCACAACCCGCCCCTCCCTCCCCACCATCCTCACCCGCACCCCCACCTCCCGCCTCCGCCCCACGCTCTCCCCCACCTCCCGTCTTCCCGCCTCGTCCAGCATATTCCTTAGCCGTTCCTCACTTTGGCGGGAGGCAGCGAGGGAAGAGTGGGAGGAGGAGAGGGAAGAGGTGAGGGAAAGGATGGTGGCGGAATGGCGGGCACGGAGGGATGTGAGGGAGGTGTGGAGGGCCGTTGTTGTTTGTTGGGTGAATTTCCTGCGGGGGGGGGGTGGGTGAGTGAGTGAGAGTAGGGAGGGGGAGAGGAAGGGAGGGAGGAAGAAGAAAGAAGAAAGAAGGAAGAGGGAAGAAGGAAAGAGAGAAAAGGAGACGAGCAAGAAGACGGGGAGGGAGGGAGGGTGCGCATACGGCCCCGCGCAGCGCCCGGACGCTGGATTCCCTCCCGTACCATGGCCACCAAGCCTGCACTATCATATGTGCAGGCCTCCCCACGCCCGAGCGCTCGTACGGGATGCACCCGCCGCACAACGTCATCCGCTGCGCACGCTCCGCTCCCCGCTGCCACGCCCACGCGCGACACCCGCGTCCGCACCCCGCTCCCGATCGACCGACCGACTCATCCCCGCAGGCGCCCGCGCACCCCGTGTCCATGTCCGTCCCCCTCGCACGCATCATCGGTACCGCCACACGCCCTCCCCTCCCCTCCCTCCCCGCTCCGCTCGCCATTCGAATTCAGGCGCGCGCGGTGTGCCCGGCTCCACGAGCACGCCCACACCCGCGACCACACCCGCGACCACGCCCACGCCCGCGACCACGCCCGCGACCACGCCCACGCCCACGCCCGCGTCCAGGTACGCTTCACGGCGCTATCCTCCTCCTCGGGTCCAACCATTAGCACATGCACCCCCCGACGACCGACGACCGAATCTGGGTCCGACCCCCCCCGTCTCGCCGACACGTACCCTCGCACGCTCCACGCGAATCCAAGAAAGAAAGAAAGAAAGAAAGAAAGAAGGACGCGCCGTCGATGAGCGTCTACCACGGCATCACACGCTCCACGCGAATCCAAGAAAGAAAGAAAGAAAGAAGGACGCACGCGCCGTCGATGGCGGAAGCTGCGTACCGAGCGTGCGACGTGCGCGCAGCCTCCTCCTGATGCACCTCGCCCGCGCCGCTCACACCCCGCCGCGGGCTTGTCCAGCAAACCAAACCAAACCGAGCGGCACACCCTCGCCAACGCCGCATCTCCTCCCCCCGTGCGCCCATTCCCATCCCCGAAACTTCGACGCCGCGCGAACTGCGGTGGGGACTTTCTGTACTGGTACTGCTCGCGTTCGGTACCGCGTGCTCGTAGTAGCAAGAGACAAACACGGGGAGGGGGGGCAACGCGATCGTGTACTCGCCGCATCGCGCGAAGAGCGAGGCAATAGACCCGATTCGAGGAACCGGAAAGCCCCCCTCCCAAAAAAAAGAAAACAAAAAACGAAAGAAAGAAGAAAACAAAACGAATCAAAGCAAACCACTCACATATACCGCTCCACCATCCCCGCCGCGCTCCGATCGTCCACCCGCGCCTTCTCCGCCGCGAATTTCGCCCTTCCCACCTCCGCCCCGAGCTCCGCGGTGAGCGTGCGCGCGGCGGCGAGCTGCGCCTGCGCAATATCCAGCTCGGTTTGCAGGGCGGCGGCGCGGGCGGAGAGGGCGGTGGTTTGCGAGGCGAAACGATCGGTGAGGGCTGCGAGCTGGGATTTTGAGTGCGTTAGGGAGGAGGCGGGCGTGGGCGAGGAAGGGGGGATGGGGTCGACGAGCGTGGCGCTGCTGCCGCCCGCCCCCGCCCTTGCCCCGTCGGTCCACCCCTTCGCAGACCCCGGCGGACTCCGCCCCTCGAGCGTACGCACAAGCGCCGCATACTCCCCCACCACGCGGTCGCTCAACCTCGCCTCCTCCCGCGCCCCCAACAAAGAGCGCTCCAGCGCCCGCTCGCGCTGCAGCCCCTCCTCCTCCCGGGCGCGCGCACGCGCGGCGAGCGCGTATGCTTCGCCTGCGGCGTGTGCGTGCTGGGTGCTCGCGGCGCGTTCGTGCGCGAGCAAGGACGTGTGTTCGGCGAGCGCGGATTCGGTGAGGGTGAGCTTGGCGTTGAGGCGGCGGAGGGAGAGGGTGAGTTCTGCGACTGTTTCTTGCGAGGTGCCTGTGCCTCCTTCGGTGGAGGGGAGGGGGTTGTCGCGCAGGACTTGGAGCTCTGTCGTGAGGGCGCGGTTCTCCGCCTCGAGCTGGGCGAGGCGCTCGGAGAGGGTGGACGTGTCGAGCGCGTGGCGTTGCAGTTTTATTGAGGACGCGTGGGCTTCGTTCTGTTGTTCTCTCAGTATCAATAGTATGCATAGGAAGAATGAAACTAACCTGAAATCGTGTCACCAAAGCTCGCAGACTTCGCAGCTCCTCGCTGAGAGGATGCGAGTCGCTCAGTGACAGGCCTGCTGCCGAAGACATTTCCATTTCCGCAGGCATAAAGCGAGTCGTATACGTGTCTTCGATTAAACCCTAGTGTCCGCGCAAGGATTCCCCTGCCAGCGTCCTAGTAGAAACGAGTTACGGAGCGCAGTTGTGTCGTGTCGGAGACATCGCCGTTGGATCTATTTGGCACCGTCCTCCGCAGCATCTCTATTTTTGGCAATTCCGATTCCTTTTCGGATCCGAGGAGTCGTCTTTCTAACCTGCGCTGGGCACCGAGTACCGGGCGCACGCGGGCTGGCCTCAGATCACACAGAACGTCCGACCGGAACGTAATCCACCCTCTTCTGGATATTTAAAGGAAAAATCAGAATTGATCCGTGGTTCAACAGAAATTAGAATTCTCGTCTATGTACCCACCCCGGAAATGCCATATCCCTCTCCTTACCAGGGAATCCCACTTCTCAGGAAGGCCTGGTAGCAGATGGTCTGCACCTGCACTCAATTGTGACGAATCGGTCTAGATTATGTGGGGACACCCGTTCGATTCGGGACTAATCCATGAAAATAAAAATCCGTATCTTTTACATTATCTTTCAAGTCATCCAGCCAGCTCACCCTCCCTTTTTAAACATCGACATTGAGTAATTTTTTAACGCAGACCTGCTCTGGGAACACACACACGGGCTCTTAGAAAAAGCCTTTCTGGAAAACAATCAAATTTAAATAATCCATGGTTCAACAGAATCCTCCCAACACCACATCCCTCTACCTTACTTACAAGAAAATCCACCATCTTAGGAAGGCCTAGTAGCAGATGGTCTGCACCCACACTCAATGGTTCAGAACCAAACCTGTACTTGGGGTGTAGGGCCGTTGCGTAGCACGGCATGAACTCGAACTTCTTTGTAATTTATTTAAAATTGTAAATCTACATACTTTACAAATAGTCCATCAAAAATCAAAAAGAGGCATGACCTGGTAGTGTAATGGTAACACACTTCATTACCAAGTCTTAGTGTGCATCCACCGTACCAGTCAGCGAAAGTTTCCTGTTTTTTATTATTATCGAAATGTCTACTAATAGTAAAAATCTTTTCAAGTCCCTCAACACATGTCACGTGATTGGTCGCGTTATCTGACTTCACCAAACATGTATAATCACCTAGCTCAAAAAGGGCAGATTTTTTCTTCTGAAGTCCGGCAATTGCCAGGGAGGTGGGCAGCTATTGGAATATCTTTCGGAATTGGAGTCGTACGTAATCAGTTTTTCTCAGTCCCCAACCATTTATCACCACTGTAAGTCCTATCTCAGTCAATTCCGACCCGTTTCATGCAATTTTTTTCAGTGCTACCAATGTGGGCCAGTGGTACAAGTGAGCTCCTGAAGGCCTTAGATGAAGACTCTCTGGTAAGTCAAGGCCTTAGATCTTAGGCCTTAGCTCCACTTCCTGAAGACCATACACTCATTTTGGGGACCATCTGGAACCCACCTCATTCCTTTACTATCCTCAGGATAGGATAGGGTAGGATAGGATTACTGACGCAAAGTCCCGAATGTCATTTGCGGGATCCACTCACCTGATCAAGAGACAGTACGCTTCCATATTCTCCGGCTTCCGCATTGACGTCCACCCCCTTTTCTGGCCCATGTGGTTTGACAGCTTCAGAACTCCCGGGTCCACCAATCACGGATTTTTCAATATATTTGAGTTCAGAAATGCAACAACATTTGAAATCGAACTAGTACTCATCTCAACGTAAACTCAGATCCTTCAATTCTGTATTTTTTTACCACACTATATCTCGGTTCTACCTCGGTTCGATCGGGTGCGGATCACAATTGCGTTAGCCGACGTGACTTTGAGCAACATCGCATCGAGTCCGGCCTCAACCTGTCCAGGCCTTTCAAGACACCCTAGGATTTTGCTTGTACATGTATGAGAAGGATCTTCGTCATGGGTAATGCCCACTCCTTTTATGCAGATTATCGCAAAAACCCTTCAGAAATGGCGCAAAATCTTCCCCAGGAAATGCTGGATCTTGTCTCTGAAACTTGGAGTAAACTTCCGATGGACAAGTCCGTGATTTAGGCCAATGCTCAAGAGGTCTTCACCATTAAAATTTACCACACAGGGTCGGAAAAGTGGATTAAGGCCCCCAGGACCCCTACCTACCTATTAGCCGAGCCCATTAGGGAATTTCGCACGGGTTTCCCCTTCGAAATCAATTTTTTTTCCGTGGATTGAGCTCAAAATTGGACCTGCATAGCATCGAATGTAGCGTTTGAACACAAACATGATCCCTTTTTGGACATGTCTCGCACCGGAAAATTCACTCCCTTCTCCAGTCTGACCCTCAAAAAATCCGATTTTTTTTTCTGACCCTCCTAAACGCGCTTTTGAAGCCTTCTGAACAAAGTCAGAAAAGTGGATTAAGGGGTCGCGGACCCTACCTACCTTAGGAGGCTGTGTCTCGGCATCTTCCTGTGAAGACCTCTTGCCAATGCTTCTCATGAGTTTCACATGGCGGGACGAGTCCCTCAGTGTTTACGCGACTCCGATCAGAGGGTTTGAGCCGGCTATGCCGATCAAGCCGCTTCCTGGATGCCGATCTTTTCAGTGGTTGGGACCCGTGGCCTTTCTAGGTTTGATGGTCACTAAATCCAGCAGAGATTTGAACGTGCAGGGAGAACACAACCACCCAGTCACAATGGAAAGTGCCTATACAGGTAGGTTTGATGTGGAGTTGAACTATATTGTGGTTGGGGAAAGGGCCAAAGGTTTGTGCATTGGGCTGTTTCGCAGTTGCAAAGCTGATAATCTGGTGTACTGTAGTAATCCGACCAAGTGTTCATGGGGTGTCACCCGTCACCTAAGGTGTTCACGATGACAAATATTACCAAAAATGGAAGTCCGGCTATCGCCGGACCGATTTTTTGGCCATTTTTACGCCTATTTTGGGCAAATTTTGTTCACCGTCACCGTCACCTACATCGCAAGTGTTCAGTTCACGGGTCCCCGTCACCTGTCACCTGAACACTTGGTCGGATTACTACAGTAAAGTCTTGGTCTGAAAATCAGACTCCGAACCCCAAAATGGGCCATCTTGAGGGGAAACCTTGTTTCTGAGCACAATGACAAGCCTTCCGAATCTGGAACATAGAACTATCCCACACATCAGACAAGGCAGGAGGAGCGACTCGGGAGAGCAAAAACACGGCGACATAAGTGATGAACATGTCGCGAAATCTCGCCCCTGATATAAAAGAGTGCGAGATTTCATTGTAGTGTAGAATTCGGAATATCTCGGAGAATCCGAAATTACAGCGACTTTCTCAAAACCTGTTTATCAAAAGTAGCCGACATCAGTTCAATTCGCGAGACTCGGGTAGATTCAATATGCTCACCGTGATTCAGTGAGTTTCGGGTGCTTCCAATGTGCTCATATGCATTTAATATATCTGTAGCTGGGAAGCAAAAGGGAAGTAAGGTGGCAAGCATGTCACAGAACTAACCAAGATACTTAGACCACTTCTGACAGAGGAAAAGATCAGGTACAGTCACTTCCGGAGACACATTTTCTACTAGCGTGCGGACTCATAAATACCGATAGGAATACTGATTCTGAATCCTCCAAGCCGCATCGGGAGACGAAGACACAGTGAGGCTGCAGCCCGCTCAAAATATTCCCTTAGACATCCATCACCTCCTTCCTCTCACAATGCTCACCGCAGGGATCCTGTCCGAGCACACCAGTTTTCCCGCCGTTTGCCGCCTGCACCAGTCCCTGGTGCTCCGGCGTCAACACAATCTATTTCCATTCCTCATGCTCGTGGATGATCATCGTCAGGTTCCAGTCGATCTGGATGTGGAACTGCTAGGGTAGAATCGTTGATAGTTATGGCGGGTGGGTTGAGCAGTCTTGAGCACCAGAGAGTCGAGTCTTCATTATCCTTGGCCCAGGCCTTCCTCCGTTCTCTGCAGGCAAGTAGGTCCGGGTACTGATCTTGGAGACTGAGGTCGAAGACACCCAAGGAAGCACATCTGCTAGGCTTATCACCGGGGATTCTAAGAATTGTCCCCTATATCTGGGGAAAGACTCAATGTTAAAAACACATGTCCCGAAAAGTCAGCCGCAACTTCAATTTGTGAGAACGGTATATTATGTGCATCATGGCATGTCAAAGAGAGTCCGACTTCTCTTCTTACATATAAGTCATTATGAGTACCACCGAGTAATAAACTGCAGTCTGTACTATGTGTATAGTATGAGCCTGCAAAATTTTTGTGCATGTTGGTTCATACGCTGCGCAAATGATCAGATGGTGAGCATATCTATGTCAAGAGTTCCGAACATACTCACCAACGAAAGTAATGACCAGTCGGCATTATTTTGGACATTAAGGGGCTCGGACAGTCTAATGATCGGCACGGGTCGGGTCACCCGCGGCGGGATGCGCGTACGGGTCCGGGTATGAGTTGGTCAACCCGCACCGACCCGCGCGACCCGCACCAGACCCGCAGATATTTTTGGTAGCCAATTGTTAGTTGAACAAACGGCTTCGACGAGGCCGAAGGCATATCCGCCATTCCAAAAAAAAATGCCAGATATCAATGAGAAAGGTGCCAAGGGGTCTGTGAAGGGAAAGGATAAGATTGTTGTACAGCTTAGAGCTATAAGTCAAGTAGCGGGTGTTTGCGTAATATTAGTGCACAAGTACAACTTATTTTTGCCTGCTAATGAATATACTGTGCGGTATAAACTGTCCAGATGAATAAAATGTGTGATATTACTCGACGGGTACCCGCACCCGCGCCCTCGGGCCGGGTCTCCCCCACATTGCCCGCGGGCCGTGCGGATCACTACCCGGACCTTGTCCTTACTGTCGGTCTGTCAATATCAGATATGTGTTGAAAGAAATAAAACATTACTCTTCGGAATGTGGCTCCCAGTAGAATGGCACGCGACCTATTTTTTCGCGAGTCAGCATGCATATGCCAAACGAACACAAAATAATGGCCCCTCCGGCGAGCCCCGCAATCAGACGTGGCACTGGACCATCCGTCTGTCGAAAAGCGGAAACGTGTGGGCATCATAAAGGAAACCTCACGGCGAGAAAAAATCGTTGTTCTCGTTCCTATGGACTGGCTTACGAAGAAGGACTCCCCTTCGAGGTGTCTGCATGAGAATTAATCAACGGAGATGGCAGGGTACCTACCTCCACTTATATAATTACCATCAGGATAGCAATGCGTATCCTTACTGGACCAGTGAAAACTAGATACTTTCCCATAAGAGGAGGCCGAAAATCGTAAGCAGTATCCGGTCCAAACCAGATAACTTACATTATCCTGGAAAGTCCGAGATAAAAATTGTCCACCTAGACGTCAAAGGATTAGCCCCGAATTGAACGGGGACTCACCGGTGGAATAAGGCTGAATTTCGGTGTGAGCCCAATCTTACCTCCAATCCTGCCGTTAATCAGTTGGGTACTGAGCAATATTAAATGCAGAGAAGCATCTGGCAGGATAGCCTGGGTCAAAAACAAATATGAGACTGCAGAAAAATCTGGAGGATGTATCAACACGAGACAATATACACGTTGTCGGTCGAAAAACCTTCAAAAAAGCTGACTTTGAAAGAATGCCCACCCTAGCATTTACTCAAAGTACCCCTCGATACTACAGGAAGGACCAAAGCGAATTGAGTCGCTGTTAATATCCAGGTGTCTGAAGTCATAGCCAGATGGACGTTGGGCTGGCTGTCCCAAATTCATATGCCTTACATGCAGCATGAAGAATGCAAAGGGGACAGAAAGGGAATTATCGAGTGCCGTATTACAGGACAGCAGAGTGTGTGATTGAATTGTGCGAAACCTAGAGAACCTATTAAAATTTCGACGATGCATTAAAATGAAATGAAGAGCGCGGGCTTGCAAAAATTGTCAGCCTTACGGTGAAGGAAAAAGGGATGTTTAGTCTGGGGTTCGAACCTTTGCCAGCAGGAAAAATATTTACGTAAGAAACACAGCCACTATGGGCACTAGAAACGGTTAAAAGAATCACATTATATCTAATGACGGTGGCGATACAAACTAGTGTTTTGAAGGCACAGCCACTATTTTCAATAACTTCATCTTGATGTGACCAAATTGTACGCACCCGCGAAATCCTACCCATGAGTTCCTAAAAGAACGATCACTTATTACATAAGTTCTCGTAATGCTGTGTGGGGACACCTGTTCGATTCGGGACTAGGCCATATTCCAAGACAGGCCAAGATTTTTGCAATCCCCTCCAAGCTGCCCAGCCAACTCTGCCTCCCTTTTTACATCGACAGCGAGTAGTTTTTCAAGGCATCCCTGCTCCGGGGACATGCATGCTCTCGGGAAGGCCCTTTCTGAAAAAAAAAAAAAAAATCCGCGGTTCAACAGAATCCTCATCTAACCCCCCCATTCTACAAGAAGCTCCCACATCTCAGGAAGGCCTGGTAGCAGGTGGCCTGCACCTGCACTTAATTGCAACACAGCCGTCTAGCTGTGGGGACACCCGTTCGATTCGGGACTAGGCCATGTGTGGGTTCTTCATGGCATTTTTACATTCTTATTCAAGTCACCCAGTCAATTCTTCCTCCCTTTTTGCATCAACATCGAGTAGTTCTTCGAGGCAGAGCTGCTCATGCTCTCAAAAAAGGCCCTTTCTGGGAATTCACATAATTCAAAATCATTCTGTGGTTCAGCAGAATCCTTTGTATCACCACCCAATTTTACAGGAAACCCCCACTTCACCAGCAAGGCCTAGTAGCAGGTGGTCTGCACCTGCACTCATTTACCCTGACATCTCTCCACATTGTGCAGGGACACCCGTTCGATTCGGGACTAGGCCATGAGTCAGATTCTTCGTTATTTTTATACTATCTTTCAAGTCACCCAGCCAATTCTTCCTCTTTTTTTTTTGCACCGACATCGAGTAGTTTTTCAAGTAGACCTGCACATGTGGTCTCTCCAAAACCGGCTCAAACTGCATGCAACCTTTTCTGGAAATCTAAAATCATTTGGTTCATTGATCTGCTAGAATCCTTCGTCTAACCAGTAATCACCCCAACACCACATCCCTCTACTTACAAATCCAGCACCTTGAGGAAGGCCTAGTGGCAGATGGTCTGCACCTACACTCAATCACTTAGAACCGAACCTGTATGTTGTGTGGGGACACCCGTTCAATTCGGGACTAGGCCATATTCCAAGACAGGCCAAGATTTTTGCAATCCCCTCCAAGCTGCCCAGCCAACTCTTCCTCCCTTTTTGTAGTGGCATCGAGTTGTTCTTCAAGGCTGCCCTGCTCTGAGGACCGGGCACACACGTGGGCTCTCAGAATGGGCCGCAAAATCACATGTACCCTTGGCTGTAAATTTGAAAAGTTAATCCATGGTTCAAGAATCCTCCCTGGCCCAACACCCCATCCCTCTACCTTACTTACAAGAAAATCCAGCACATTGAGCAAGGCCTGGTAGCAGATGGTCTGCACCTGTACTCTATCCATCTACAAATTGAAAAAGTTGTGCGGGGACACCCGTTTGATTCGGGATCAGGCCATAAATCTGTCTGTCACTTTTGAGTTTTTTTTTTTGGCACTCTCCTCGTGCGTCAATTCTTCCTCCTCCGACATCGAGTAGTTTTGAGGCCATACTTGACTGGGCACACACGGGCTCTCAGAAAGGGCCCTTTCTGGAAATTTCCAAAAAATCTAAGATTGATCCGTGGTTTGACAGAATCCTTCCAACACCGTATCCCTCTCCTTATGAGAGAGGCCTGGTAGCAGATGGTCTGCACCTGCACTTATTTAGTAAAATATTTGATGTTGTATGGAGACACCCGTTCGATTCGGGATTACCAGGCCATATACGATCTGGTGGCTCACCTTTTTATTGCAAGTTCAACTCCTCCCTTTCGCTTTCGCTTTTCTTACGGGATTCAGTTCGCATTCCTGAGATACAAATACTCCCATAGCTCATTCCGCCGTTGGCCACACTCCCCAATGTTCCCGCTCACCCACCTATTTCAACGGAGCCCGACCCCGAGAACACCTGCTCGTCCATCGCGGCCCTGTAGAATAAGGCTCGTGGACCCAGGCCAGAGCCTTGCTGCACACAAACCACCGACCCAGCTGATATGTGTGAAGAGCCTGCTGCTGTATAAAAGCGGGGCCAGCGGTCACCACATCCCTCTACTAACCAGAAAATCCCACCTCCCAGGAAGGCCTAGTGGCAGATGGTCTGCACCTGCACTCATTTGGGGAAAAAAAACCATGTTGTGTGGGAACACCTGTTCGATTCGGGACTAGGCCATTTGAGTATTTGCTGCTTTTTTTGCAATCTCCTCGCGAGCCAATTCTTCCTCCCTTTTTTCCTTCACATCGAGTAGTTTTTGAAGGCATACTTGACCGGGTACACACAGTGTGAGGGCTGCATGCGCTCTGCACATTCCCTCTCGTTCCACGGCTGCTCAGCTCAACGGCAACAAACACTCATTATGGATGAACACCTTATTTGGCAACTTGGTTTCCGCTTCCGGAACGACACCCACCGGCGACGAGCGACACCACACACGAAATACACGATACCTATGTGGCTTAGAGGACGAACGACGACGCCCCCTGTACCTCAGGAGTGCTTCAATAATTGCCTTTTATCGCTACAATATCAAATGGACCCACCAATTGCTGTTTGGACCTTTGGAGCGAGCCTCGCCAGCCAACGAAGGGCTACTGTACGCCTTCACCCTGCGCCTACACACCTGGCTTCCACTCCTTAAAACGATGGCATCGAAACTACAAACCTCAGCATCGCACCTCCCAAGCTATTTTGAGGACCAGCAGCGCACCGACCATGGGCGAGCCTTGCTCCCCAGCGGTCGGGCAGCTCGGTACTCAATTAGGGTTTAAAGCCGACATTCTGACACATCGCAGGACAAAAGTCCTAAATCTGGCTTTCAAGAGTCTCTCGACGGCGAACAACACAATATTTCGCAAACGAGAGAGCACCTTGGAGCGTTTTGGGCGATAAAATCCCACAGGTCCACGCCTCAACCTTGAAGCGAGTGTTTCACCTGAACACGAGACTGATGGGGAGAAAGGTATAAAAAGAGGATGATTTAGCGTACTTAGATACCACCACCACCTACCTGGTCACCGATCACATACTCGGGGTCAGATCCCTCCCACTTGTACCCAGTGTTCTTACACCCCACAATTCGAGAATTGATCACACCCTTTCGCCACCTTCGTCTTAGGACACTACTCTCGTTCCCCTCTTGCAGCTGAAGTCACCTAAGCTCGCGCTCACATACCTCGCCCACGAACTTCGCACACCTTCCTGCATCGACCAGCAGCGGGAACAACACTTCGAGGATATCCACAACACATCACCCACGACCGAACTTTTGGAACCCCTTACACCTTGAGCAGTTTGCCACCGAAGCTCTATCGACGTTGAGTTCACCAACGAATCAACCACTTGGAAGGATTCGACGACTCGGTCACGTGACCATCGATTGTAGGAGGAAGGCGCGAAGTAGGAGGCTTTGGAGATAGTTTGAAGAGACAAGTTCATGAACTTTGTTTGCCGGCGAGGAGGTATATTTCACAGTTCCCCCAATTTTGCTAACACACACAGGACCCTACGGCCGTGCCGCACCACCTCTGCATCGACAAATGTCCCCCTCCTCGGAATCTCACAACAAACCCCCTAGAGGCCGGACAAGTATACTTCCTGAGCACCACCCCCAGTTCACGTCGTAGCATCGCGGTCCTTATCACAACGGGCTCTCAGAAAGGGCCTTTTCTGGAAACCCCAAAAGATTCAAATTTAATCCGTAGTTCAACAGAGTCCTCCTCCCAACACCACATCCCTCTTTACAAAAAAGACTCACCTCCTAGGAAGGCCTGGTAGCAGATGGCCTGTACCTGCACTCATTCTGCAAGAACCCTGTGCATGTTGTGTGGGACACCTGTTCGATTCGGGACTAGGCTGTGGAGATTAAGCATGAAATTTTTTAAGAAACTCTCCTCGCGAGCCAATCCTACCTCCCTTTTTGAAACGACATCGGGTAGTCTTTCAAGGTATCCCTGCACACGTGGGCTTTTAAAAAAGTCCGTTGTGGAAAAAAAAAATCAAATTATTTCATGGTTCAACAGAATCCTCCCAACACCATACCCCTCTCCTTACAAGAAAATCCAGCACTTTGAGGAAAGCCTGGTAGCAGATGGTCTGCACCTGCACTCACTTTAGCATCAATTCCATGGTGCATATTGTGCGGGGACACCTGTTCGATTTGGGACTAGGCTGTGAGCAGGTAATTGCTGAACCTTTAGGTTTGGCTACCCAGGAGAAGATGGATTTCGGGCAATTTTGCTACATGTACAAACAAAAATTTAGTCATGCAACATTAGTCAAGACAAAATAAAATTATAAGAAAATGGAGACCTGAAAATAAATCAAAATGCAAGGGTACATTTTTAAACTTCTTACCAGCCTGAATCCTGGTGTGCCTGCCTATTTCATTCACAGAAGGCCCAGAAATTCTCCAAGTTCAATTTCGGACATTAGTCATTCCTGCTTTATGATCGGGCTACTATCCGGTGGTTAGTCATTTATGCTTAATGTTTGTGTGTCCCTTCTACTAACCTCGATGCGACGCTCCGAGATTGATGGACATTCATTGAGGCACGGCCTCCAAGATTTATCTGAGGGTGGGTTGACTTGTCATTTTGGTGCCTCATAACCTTAAAAAACTGCAGGGCCTTCATTACTGGTAGTTCATCACTGCACTGGTAGCTGTTTAATACCAAAATTTACAGTACACATGTAACGGCTCCAGTTACCGATCACTATCGTTTGGGCCATGAACTACATCAGAGTCAGAGCAATTGGAGCCTTGTACCAAATTTACTTCCAATGTAGTTGCACTTGTGACCCAGTCAGGATCAAAAACATGGGGGATCCATAGGCCAGTTTTGACTGAAGTCATGGCTCAAGGACCTTCTTGAATGTTTCCTAGAGAAAAATCCAGAGCTCACAGCCCCCATATATACTACTATACATTAATTCACAAATAAGCTTAATTATTAGGGGAAGTCAGAGTGAATGATTCACTTTCAATTCTGAGTCGATTCTGACTTCAAGTTCGATTCAGGTCCGATTCTGAGGTCAGAATCGATCCAGAATCGAATCTGACTTTGACTGTCCCGATTCAGTTTTCGATTCTGCAACGATTCAAGAGTCAATTCTCACCACATCAAACCATCACATGTGGCGATCAGTTCGAAACCTTCGATTCTGGTTTCAATTCTGTGGGAGTTCCTCCTCCCGAGGAGGAACAACACTAAACATTGATTCTGGTTCGATTCTGCAAGACTCAATTCTCCTTCGATTCTGGCCTCGGAATTGGATCAGAATCAATTTCAGAATTGACCCAGAATCGAGGCCGTTTCGTCTACTCTGACTTCCCCTATTATTAGCCTGCACTTTTGAGGGACGAAAGTCAACATAGATCTAAATACTGTATGAAATTTGGAGGGTATTCCCAGACATCCTTTGCACTGGCAGCAACTTCTCCAGGGCGCAAACGCGAACACTTACAGATGTGACATTCTCGTGACATCCTATCAAAAACAGGAGCGACTCATTTATCCGATGCTATGGTATAAACTATAGGGATCACCATAATTACAGGTGTGATAGGGTACTGTCAACGGGTAGTGTCCCACCCCGGTGGGAGGTTTCTGCTTATATTTTTACGGGACGGTCATGATGGGCCTGTCAACTTGCACGGGGGCAAGTCTTTTGGTATCATCGGTGCTTTATTGTTTGAGTGAGAATATTTTACCCATTACATTTCAAGGCCCCGACAATCTTTACAGGTTAAATTTGCGAGATTTGAGCCAGTATCTCATGTTGAATTCACGTGAGATTGTTGAAAACTGACATGAATACTGTCGAAAGGCATGAATTGAGTTTACAGCCCTTTGCGGAACATAGGGCGCGGCGGTTTTT
Organism: Mycena galericulata; assembly: GCA_029289565.1. Taxonomy (NCBI): domain Eukaryota; kingdom Fungi; phylum Basidiomycota; class Agaricomycetes; order Agaricales; family Mycenaceae; genus Mycena; species Mycena galericulata. The sequence goes on from JARKIA010000085.1 coordinate 186,758, forward strand.
TTTTTCCTTTTTGAGACATTTTCGATCTTTTCGACCATTTCCCTCGCTGCGGGCTCAATTCTCAATGTTTCACTCTGAAAACTATATGAGCTGAATGGCAGCGAAATTCCGCATGTCCTCTCGTGCTTCGTTTATTTTTATTCCACCTGTATAATATGCAGTATGAATTTATTACTGTTTCAAGCAGATCTCCTCCCACAAGGGGAGATGTTGATATCGTGCTCCAGGCCGTGATTACAGCAAAGATAGGTGTATTTCAGAGGTCACCTCGTCGCCATATTTGTTTTTTTGCACCCAAATGATGCAATTGAATGTGAAATATTAGTGTCTACTTAAGTACAGGGTTGCTGCATTATCTATCCACCAGTTTCAAAGAGGTTTGTTCTGGGCCCCTTATGAGGTATTTAGAATGGACCCTATGACTCAGATTACCGTTGAACGCCTTCGCGCTAGCACACGAAGCGCGCCAATTTACCATCTGTAACAGTCACGTGGTGCAGTTATGCGTAACTGATGTCAAATTAAAGTGTGTCGCGTTCCATCATGAAGGCATGTACCAAGAATCTGAGTTGTGTGGTTTCTTATAAGGACTTATAAGGACCCCATAGGGGGCCCAGAACAAACATCTAAGCAACCAGTCGATATATCATGCAGAAACATTGTACTTGAGTAGACACTAATATTTCACATTCAATTGCATCGTTTGGACACAAAAAAACGAATATGGCGACGAGGTGACCTCTGAAATACACCTATCTTTGCTGTAATCACGGCCTGGAGCACGATATCAACATCTCCCCTTGTGGGAGGAGATCTGCTTGAAACAGTAATAAATTCATACTGCATATTATATAGGTGGAATAAAAATAAACGAAGCACGATAGGACATGCGGAATTTCGCTGCCATTCAGCTCATATAGTTTTCAGAGTGAAACATTGAGAATTGAGCCCGCAGCGAGGGAAATGGTCGAAAAGATCGAAAATGTCTCAAAAAGGAAAAAAAAAACCGCCGCGCCCTATGTTCCGCAAAGGGCTGTAAACATCATCCGAACAACCCTTAGGACATGCGCACATATAGAATGACAGCAAAAACCTTGGACAAAGTAGCCCATCAAACGGCAACACAATTTCATGTACATCCACGTCTTTTTTGCTGTCCTGCACCCGTCCTACCTTCCCAGAGGCCAATCAGACAGGTTTTTTTTATTAACAGGCCGCACCCATCTCCAGTTTTAGGATTGACAGCCACTGCCATTTGCAGGACACTGTGCATCCCTAATTATATAGTTATCTTACTGGGACTTGAGGCACCGACAACAACAGTAGCATGAAACTAGCATGTGGAAAGCGCAGAGAACACAAGGTCAAAGATCAGTCCAGGGATCATTTTCAAATTTTGGGCAGTGTTGAATCATAAAATAGGGCAGTCATGTTTACTCAAATCTTGCATGGGAATGTGAAATAATTCCTAAAGGTTCAGCACCCGCCTCGAAGAGGCCTAATCCATGTCATGTGTGATTATTTTATTTTATTTATGTAAATCCCATTGGCCAGCCAACTTATTTTGCATCGACATCGAGTAGTCTTCCAGGGTATCCCTGCTTCGGGGACATGCGGCCCCTCAGAGTCAGAATGGGCCTCAACCCACATCCCTTTCTGTTACATACATAACTGAATTCAAAACCGCAGATCAGATTCCGATCCGCGATTCTATCTAATGGTTAACCACTCCCTCTACTTACAAGAAACCCCCACATCTAAGGAAGGCCTGGTGGCAGATGGTCTGCACCTGCACTCATTTCCCCAGATGTTTCTCCATGTTATGTGGAGACACCCGTTCAATTCAGGATCAGGCCATATTAGCTCCCATCTTGAACCTTTTTAATTTCATAGACAGCTTTTCAACTTTTCTGCCCACATGCTGGCATTTTTCCTTCTCTATCATGAGGGAAAGCACATCTGGGTAAAATACCAAGTACAATGGAGTCGATCTCACTTGCAATTCTCTTATCCCGGAAACCCACATTCAAAATTATTCCCCTAGTTTAGTCCTCCCTCTCTACTTACAAGAAACCCCCACATGATCAGGAAGGCCTCGTAGCAGATGGTCTGCACTCATCCGAGATTGTACACAATGGAATAAGTCAGCGAGACACCTGTTTGATTCGGGACTAGGCCATATGCAAGTTTCAAATTTTTTATATAATCCCATCGGCCAGTCAATTCTGCCTCCCTTTTTTCATCGACGTCGAGTAGTTTTTGAAGGCAGCCCTGACTGGGTACATGCACTTGGGCTCTCAGAAAAGGCCTTTCTGGAAAACAAAATAATCAAATTCAATCAGCGGTTCAACAGAATCCTCCCAACTTGATATCTCTCTCCTTACTACAAGAAACTCCCATTTCACAGGAAGGCCTGGTGGCGGATGGTCTGCATCTGCACTCAATAGTCACGAAAGTGACTGCATGTTGTGCGGAGACACTCATTCAATTTGGGACTAGGCCATAAATGGACAATATAGAGTTTTTTTATGCCTGGATACTAAAGTATCCGGGTCTTCTCTCGTCTTGGTCTTCCGCAAAGTTACAGTACCCTTCTTAGGACAAAATTACCATAAATGGACGTGTCTGCGAAACACGAAAAGCACAGCCACCCCAGTCTTTCGGTGATATCGGCCGATCTGTCTGGCGCTCGGAGCAACCTGTCTTACTCTCTCCTCCTTGTACCACATTCTATTCCACTCTTTATAAAATAACATCTGTCTGAAGCCTTTAAACTCTGACAGGAGATCACCGAGGGTGGCACCAAAGGACTTGAAACTGGACTGCCACGACGACGAATTTAGCAGCTTTAAGCCTTTCAAAGGTCAATTTCCAATTTCCTACATTTCAGATGAAGCACCGGGGCGCAAAGCGCCCCGGCACACTCTTGTAATTTGTTACAGAGTAGGAATATCGAAGTTAAGTGCAGAGTAAGCTTAGTCATCTAAGATTGTTTCGAATTGGGGGTATCCAGGCTCCGCCCGGAGGGCCATTACCTCGGAATATAATATCCTCGCACACCAATTCTGCATCCCTTTTTACATTGACATCGAGTAGTTTGTCAAGGTAACCCTGCACACGTGGGCTTTCAGAAAAGGCCTTTTCTGGAAAAAAATGATAAAAATTATTCCCTGGTTCAGTAGAATCCTCCCAATTCCCTACTTACAAGAAAACCCAACATCTCAGGAAAGCCTAGCGGTCTTTGGTCAAGGCAGCCCTGCTCCAGGCACCGGACACACGTGAATTGGCCGCAACCCACAACCACCCTTTTCTGAAAATTCAATTGATCATTGCTTCCCTGTTGGGAAGCAACCAATACCCAGTTACTTTCTGTTGATACACCGAGTTTGGTGAACCTCAATCCACGTCCATAGACGTATAAGCCTTTGCCCTTAGCAAGGAATAATAAATATGTTAAACTAGGCCTGGTAAGATGGTCTGCATCCATGTTTCTGTGAAATCGAAATAAAGACAGTGGGACACCCGTTCGATTCGGGACCACCGGAGCGGCGAATGAGGATCCTGTGTAACAATTCAACTATGTTCAACATCTGAATTAATTTCAGTTGGGTCGAGTACACGTCTACGCCCTTTGCGCGGCTATCATATCCAGAAGACGCTCCATATTGACCAGCCTGCTCGTGAGCCTAGCTTCCACCTCCTCGAGGCGCCCGTCAACATGGTTGTTGGCCGCTTCGAATCTCTCGGACACAAGCTCCTGGATACGCTTCTCTATACGATCCCACTGGCCTAGCGGAGACGCATGTTCTGCATCTTTTGAGCTGGTAGAGTGGTCTCCATCGAATTTAGCCTCCTCTGTAGTCTTGCGCGCGACATAAACCAGGAGGTGGAAAATGTTATGCATGTCGGCGTCTTCGGGACCAGATACCTCCTCACGGTATCGCTTCTGGAAGGCCCATGGCGTAATTTTGTTGATGGCCTGTTCACAAGAATCGCACACCCAATCTGCGAAAATGGGCACAATTAACAGTGACTGGCCTCGGACAAGTATTTCACATACCATAACAGTCGACGCAGAACCAGCATGGCGTCAATACACGTTCACTGCAAGTTATACAACTGAATTTCATGATATAAGTCGTCCCGTCAGGCGTGTCGGGAATTGACAAGATATTTGTGGTTCCAGAGCTGGCAGTATCCGGTGACTTTTCGGCGATAGGACCCGAAGAAGCCACGACGGACATTGTGGTATCCAACAGGGGAAGGGAAATGGTAGCGGGCGACGCCGCCGAGTCGTTGTGCGTAATCAACAAAACTGTCGTTGATGCCTCTTCATCCGGCGCGACGGGGGAAGCGGGCAACGGTACGGTCAAACTGAGATCGTCCTTGTAGATGCGGCGAGCGTGGCTGAGCGCATATTGGGAACGTTGCTTGAACATGTAATAGTCTTTGAGTAGGAAAAAGTCCCGAGTTTTCATCATGAGATGAGAGGGGAGGTGTGATACATCTTCTCGTTGGGGAATTCTCCGCGACGCAATGCACTCGGGTTTGGAACAGAAGTCGACTGTTCGGTCAGGGCGATCGGTGCTAATGCAATCGAGGCAAACCACTCTCGATCGAGTGATTATCTGGCGACAACCGTCGCAGGTGTACCCCATCCTGAAACAGAGAGAATGAAAATCGGCTCCAGTTTTCAAGGAAAACGTACGGTTGCAGGTCGGCGGCCCGATCGTACCAGAAGTACAGCTTGTAAAGCTCCGACATCTCCTCGAAAGAAAAACACTTGTGAATGTCAGATTGCTCGACTATTTCGTCCTCGCTGAGAAGACCTAGATTATCTCTGAGCAAGAGCTCTAAAGCTTTGTGCATCTTGATCATTCGCTCGCAGAGGTATGATGAACCAAGTTTTTGCCGTCTTATATTGTCCACGACGGCGTTGTATGCGAAACGCCACAGCTCTCCAGTCTTGAGGACTGGCGCAAGAGGTCGCAGGCATAGAATGCTTCCTCGCGGGACCTTTTTGAACATAAAGGATCCCTTGGCAATTTTACGTTCGAATGTACCCGTCAGGACCTGTCGCTCGTGGAGAAACGTGCCATTGTACTGGATCGAAGTCCCGTCGTCGTTGAAAACACGCTGGAAATCGAGTCCCAGACTTTCCTGAGGCTGGTTGGCAGAGTCGATCGTCCCATGAAGGACAAATGGATACCCATCGACTGCGAACCCTTCACCGGATATGACCGTCCTGGTCTCGGATTCTGCCTGTCTGGCTCCGCACTCGATATTGAGTTTGATCATGGGCATAAATGGTTTCTTTGTTTCGGTCCAATGCCACCCGTACCATGTGCCCGTGCTGAATGCCAAACTGAATTAGTATGAGCCAGGACTCAGGTATGAAACACACATGGACATCTCCGCAACGGAAAGCTGGGATACGACAGAACTAAGAAATGATATCAGTCCAGCGAGCCCAGAAAGTATTGAACTCTGGGCAACTTTGATGGTACAGCCGACGTTGTATCCTGCGCATCTACGACTGTAATCGCACTGAATGAAGGACTATTCAATATTCATGCTAAATGTGAATGGAGTATATATCACCCAGGGTTTTCTGCCGCAGCGGGGCTGTCAACTCGCTTCAGTAGTTGTTTGGAGTATTTATAATACAAGGGATTTATACCTCGGCGGTGAGGTGGGCGTCGTATCCGAATGCGAATCTTCTGGATGTGACTTCGAGACAATTTTACCGTTCGTGCCTTGGTCCGTGTAAGTCAAGAGATCGATCAACTCGGAAGGTTTCAATTCTTTGATGGTTTTGATCGAGCTCCAAGCCGTCATATCGTTATCCATGAAATGTTTCCGACTGACCCAGTCTCCGAAGTCCCAATAATTTTTGAACTGTAGAACAACATTTTTTACAAGTAAAACAAAGGAAATAAAATCATGGGCGCACCAGTCCGCAAGACAGCCATTCGAAGGTTTGTTTCAGATCAAAGACTTGTTGATGTTGGAAATACTCTAGAATGCGGTTGTTTGGATTTTCCGAAAAAGAATTCCACACGCTTCGCACCTTTTAAATCGTTGAATCGTTGCCATACAGCAAATATCACCCACATGACTGTGTTCATGTCATTGTCCAACTCTTTCGAATCAATCTCCTGCTTTAAACAGAGGTGCATCTTAGCGACGTGCCGCCTCAGGAGCAAAGCCAGAAGTGAAAAGATCGACTGGGAGGTCTCAGTTATCGGTGGGCATCTCGGTCGAAATTGTTGCACACACCTCTTCAATTCTTCCGCCACGGAGTATCAAGGCTATTGTCTCCAGCGCATCAATACGGTACTTAATCTTCTCTAAGCGTTCTCCGAGCATTTTCTCCTGGGCCGCGACATAATCGGTAAATTTGCCTTCGAGCCATTGGGGTGGAGAGTCGTAGCGCTCGATTGAGGATGTCAAGGTCGTGACAAATTTCCAAGTGCCTTCAATGTAGTCGTTGACATAACGCTTGTTCCCGGGCATCTGGATCCCAATCCTCGTATTGAGCAAGAACATCTGCGCAAACAGTTCTTCAATTTCGATGCAGTACTTGGTTGCGAAGATCTGCCATCCTGGATTTTGGTTAAACATTGTTTAGTGAAAGCGGTCACATAAAATACCAATCGTCCAATACGATATCCACCGTGGCAAGCTGAGATTTGGGTCAGTTTGTTCAATCGGAAAAGGTGTACACATTGATTGACCTCCACTCTGTAGGGCGGGCACGCGTGAAGGTATTTATCTCGAAAATTGTGGTGAATCCGGAGGAGTCTGCATCCAAGGCCTCTGTGGAACATGTAAGTCACGGACCAAGAGCGAAGAATGATGACCCGCGTTGTAGGTAGCGCAAGCGTTTGACCTGCAGATAAGCAGTCATCCAACTGTCAGGTAACGGCACACTCATGTCGCCCTCAGTATCGTCGTCGTCGTCATTCGGCACGGTGGAAGTCGGTCGCTTCTGAACAGCGTCTCTTGGAGCCGGGCCCAGCTTGCTGTGCTCAACCCGCTCAACAAGGTAGTCGCGTATAGCAAGCACCAGTGTCCTCGCCTTTGCGCTACCTTTCCAACCCTGCGCGGGAGGTTAGAACGGATACTTACAGAACAGCGAGTTTCAACGCACCTGGTCTTTCCACACATGATACACCATCTAATCAACACTGAGCAATGTTACGCAGAATATTGCGAGAGACCATACCTTGTCTTTGATTCGACTATGCGGCCCACCCTGCAGATATTTTATCACTCGATCACCTTCATGCTTTATCTTGCTCTCAAGATCTTTGGCCAAATCGTCCAACCCCATCTGGAAGCGCTTCGAATAGCTCTCCAAGTTCTCCTGTATGATACTCTGAATGTCCTGGCGGTACTCCTTTCTCAGATCCGCGATGGCCTTTGCTTCGTCCTTGCTGCTGTCCTCGTCGGACGCACCGGGTTTCCTCTTGTCGGATTTTCCCGCTGGGCCGTTCGGCGCGAATTTCGCCTCGTACTTGATCATCTCCAATGTCTTTTTGTTATCTTTGAGCACTTCCTCTTCGCCCCCATTGTTTTGAATCCACCGTCCCATGTCCTTCTCTTGCGGAGACATCATAGTTGCAAACATTTCCATCATCCTTGGCAAAGCGATCAGATTATATGTTGTGGCTGCTGAAAAAACTGCGCCCACTTTATTACGCTACCCATGGAGTCAGAACCTGTTCAGCACGGCTTTGAAAAAAGAAATACGTACTTGGTGTTCGTCTCCTCCGTGGTGACAGCGCTCCGCATGGAAAGCGTAAACGTAAGGTTCTCGCGAGTCGTCGTGAAGCGGGCAGCGTATGTAGCCAATTCTTTGTTCCAGCTCGAAGCCTTGAGGAACTTGATGCTAACGGACCGCCTTTCTTGAGCATTGAGTACTTCAGAATGTATTTAATCACAAACGCAGGTAAAACAAGTCGAGCTCTTACCGTTGTAGCATCCTTCGATGTCCTTTTTCATGTCCCGGCAAATCGAGGCAAGGCGGCTGAGGATGGGCTCCCCCTCGGGCGTGATTCGAGTATCGTCTTTTGGGATTTTTTTTAATCTGGCAATTCCTGTCAGTCCTTTGGTCGAGTTCGACCGCTAGAACGCACTCCATGAGGATTAGCATTACATCCTTGATCTTCTCGAACAAGGTACTCCTCTTGCCATCGTTGTCGCGACGTTGGGTTTCTCTTCATTACGAAATGACGGTTAGGAATGCAACGACATGCCTGGAGTGATGCTCGCACTGATAATAAATGAGTTTGAAGGGGAGAAAGGCCGCTGACAACACGTTGAACAATGAAATGCAGATGATAATTAACCGTACCTTTGAGGAATGGATGGATGTCCGTCACCTTTTCCAGCACGCTCATAATCTCCGGAACGTGTTCAGAGATCGCTTTCCCAACTGCCTGCATTTCTTCATTCGTCACTACGCCCTTGATCATGCTAATAACACCGTCCGAGGACGACTCTGCCACTACGCTGACAGTGCCACCTTGAGATGGAAAAAGATCAGTCAGACCCTTCCCCGGGCAAAAATTATGCAACGCACCTGCATTATCAGTGAGCTTGTTCATTATTTTCTCTTCCTTGGATATATTGGTATCGCGATTGCTGATAGCGCGCCACTTCGCTGCCATCTCGTCGGTGGCCTCGGGGTTTGCAGGGTCGAGTACAGGAGTCGGCGGCAGTACTTTGAAGGTGGCTGATTCTGAAAGTTGGATGGCACCTTTCCCCGCGACAGGGTATACATCAGTGAGAACTTGTGAGTCGGTAAGAGACGCATTCAAGTCATCGGATAGGCCATTTTTTGGAAGTACAAGCTGCGGCAGTGAAACCCCGCGGCGGAGCTCTGGCACAGGTAGCGGAAATTGGCGCTCCGAGTCTGTCGCTTTCGCAAAGGTGTAACTCGCAGGGCCGCTGGTCACTGTAGCAGTGGTATTCGGAGTAGTTCGGCGTCGTTTGAAGATTTTAGGCAAGATAGGCATGGAATCGAGGAATATGGGGCAGATTGAGAGAGTAGCAGTGCTGGCAGGGAAGAACGCTGCGTTCAGCCGTGGGCTAATCTTTGCCTGATCGAGCAGGATGAAGGCCGGCGTACGTACGTCTATTTGTATATGTGCCTAGATCATGATAGGATCTCAGATGGCTCCAGTTAAATATGTACAAGAGTCCTTCTTTCCTCGCTCATCGCCGAGTCACCGGAATGGTATCAAGACGGTTACAAGGGCGAAAATACGCACAAATGTGCGACCGGGTGCGAACCTTCGGTGGTGAGCTGTTCCGATTTCTCCCCAGCCCACTACCTACCCCCTCCTTTGGTCTGATTTCTACTCTTTTGTCCTGTCTTGTTCCACCATGGGTTATCTGTACAGGACCTTCGGGACGAAAAGCTTCGTTGGTGACTAAGCTGGCTGATACAGCATCAGACTTTCGACAGATTACTTGATTGCACTTGATTGGCGTTCTTGAATCGGCCAAAAAAGTACAAGTGCCGGGTCCGACTTTCCGCAAGTAGAAGAAAAAAAAATCTATGGGGAGCACGGTCGGTTCCCCGCCCTCTCGCCAAAATTTTCAAGTCCATTTTCTTCGATTGTCCATTCAAGTGACAAGAAATCTGTCAAAAGGCTGATGCACGCTGAAAGGAGCATTCTGAACGTAAGTAACACTGCGACGCTGCTTCTATGTCTACTCGTTCATTCAGTCTTTATATAAGAAGCGCCCAAAATTCGATGCCGACTACAGGCATGTTGTAAATCCGGTAGATGTGCTCTCAAAGGACTTATTTCGTAGATTTTGGGCTCCAGAACACCCTGGTACGTGATTAAAATTGTGTCTCGTCTATTTCTACAGATTCCTTTTATTACATCGCGCAGCTGCACTCAAAGAAGATATGGCGCCGCTGCTCCATGCGTGAAACTAGCTCACGCTATCCTAGCGTTTCTGCACAATGGCAAGCCCGCCACTCCGCGCATAGCCGCATCGCTGGAACACAGCGGCGTTCCACAACACGCCCAGACCTCCACAAACGCGAGCGGTGAGATCGCTCCCATGTCGGTGCTACGTGGGATGCGCGTGGCGACGACAATTGCAGCGCAAGGTGCGACGAGGGCAGCGGTAGCGGATGTGGGAGCGGGTGCGGGCTATCTTCTCTACCGCCTGGACTTGCCTCGAACGAGTCTCGAACAAAATGAGAATGAGCATGCAGAGATTCTGGATGTCTTCCCGATGTCCCGCGAGCAGTGGGGACTCGCTACGCACTGGTGTCTCCTGCTTAAATTACGATCAGATAGTCTATCCTGGAATAAATTATCACGGTACTTACATTCTAGCACCCGACGCGCAAGCGGGCTCACCCGACATGAGCATCAACACCCCCGTCGGCTTTCTCAATCCCATAAACCCTCGGCGCGAGTTCGAGCCCGCTGGGACGTTGCCAACCAAGCGGATGCCCAACCGCCAGCATAAATCCCAAGCATATACACGCCCGAAATCGTGCGCTGCTGCGGTATTCGCGCTTCCTTCTGCGCTTGCGCCTGCTGTTGTGGCTGCGAGACATACGCGAGCCCAACGCGCAGCCCCAGCCCCTCAAACGGATTCCGTTGCTGTTCCCGGCGCCCGAGCCGCGCCGCGGGCTCGTCATCACCTGTCATCACGCTCCCAAACGTCGGCGCGTCTGCGTACGCGGGCGACGGTGTCCCGAGCGCGCCGGCCAGGTAATAATTTCGAATGTGCCAAAAAAAGACCCTTTGTCGACGCTCGCCGCAACAGAGAGTGATGTTCCCCGGGGCTTCGATGGGTATACGCCGGGGCCGGCCCGAATGATTCGCAGTGCCCGATGAGGTGAGCGGCATGCTCAACTCCTCGCACACCAACCGCACAAGCATCTCAAGGATTTGGTATTTCACCTCGGATTCAAAGGAGCCAGCGGATCCAGAATGAGGTTGCGGGAAGAACAGAGACATTTCGCAGAATATACCTGACTAGAGCCAGAATTGAGTCAATTGACGAAGATCGACGACGGACTTGAGATGGGCCGGCTGTGTCGGAAAGGAGCGGATGACCGGGCCGTGTTGAAGCCAAACGCGATCGGAATGAACCGGACCGGCTTTAACAGCCCGGCAATCAAATATTTGCCCTGAGCATATACAATGTCATTCAAACATAATATTAATAGCTACACAGAACGGTTCTGCAGTAATTCCGGTCTCGACTCATCGAGACTGAATTAAATTCACCGGAAGCTCACGTAGTCGGTGTCGCAGTAGCGAGTAAGCTGCCGGGGGTCAGAAATAGTGGGTCGGTCGTCCGGAAATGGGGTGTAAGGGTGAACAGAAAAGCGGTGGGGTGGTCCCAAGAAAGATGAGTACGCGTGGAGTAGAAATCGGGGTGTCAATAGGGGAAGTGCCGTGTGGGCATGAAGTACGAGTGTGGCTCGATAAGACTCGGTATTATAATCTCGTGTAAGGGTGCTCGATGTTCACTGGCGACGTACCCGCATTGGGGTACTCTGTTCACTGGTCGCGGAGGTTGTGGTGGTTCTCGGGTAAGGGGAATCTATTTGACCATATGTACATACTAAACAAATATACAGAATGATCACCGGATAAATGTAGAGTAAGCGCAGGGCGGACGGAAAGGGGAAAGCCGCGAGCGGGTCATCCAACCCTTCCACATCGGCCGGCCCAACAAACCCACAAAACTAAAATTATAGGAGTACTAGGACGCGACAAGACCCGACGCGGTTCGTGAATCAAATATCATCCTCAATTTTGTGTCCCGCGGCGTCTAAATGAGGCAGCTGCGGACCGGGATACTTTGTCCGTCCGTGTATAATCCACCAGAATGTCGTGAGAACGACGCAGCCGACGAGTATGACCGAATTATAGTTCAGCGTCTGCAGGACCTGGCGTTAGCGCGATAAGTTCAAGGGCCACTGATGAGGACACACCGGCACACTCGCAGGCAACGCGTACGGGAAACAAAACATCACATTCGTGAACACGATCAGTAGCACCGAGATCGTATTCACGAAATACCCAGCCCTCCCCATCCAAAACGGACCCTGTGGGACGTTTTTTCGGCCGGAGAGGAGATGCGGGAGGATCGCCATGGCGTAAGATGTTGTGGTGAGGATGATGAATGAGCCGCTGAGGTCGGCGAATGCTGTTTTACTTCCGAGTTGGATTGCGCCGAACGCGGTTGAAAGGATCGCTGGGAGGGAAAGGCTCGTTTTAGCCCCTGGGCAATATGTCCCGAGAGGAGGAACATGCGTACCGCAGAACACCGTAGCGGGTACAGGACAACTAAGTCGTTCAGATGCTCTACTGAAGTAAGAAGAGAACGGCGTGACGTTGTCGCGTGCCAACGCCCACCAAATGCGTCCGAGCTGAAAACAAGTATCTGAGCAACTTCCGACTTGTATGACCTTCGAAGAAATACTCACGGTAATGTACGTCCCGACACAGCATATCATGATCGATATGAACACGATAAATAATAAACCGAAGGTTCCCCCCTTGTTTCCTGTTGCTTGGGCGTACACTACAGCGAGGGGGAACGAGCCGTTCGAAGTGAGGACTGCGTCGAGGTCGGTGATGGCGAACATGAGCGCCACCGCGTAAATGAATCCAGCTAAGGGTGAGGAAAGTGAGCTTGAGAGCTCGAAGGAGAGATAAATACCACTTACTCAACGCGCCTAGAGAGATTTGCGCGGCAATGGCCCTGGGTAGATCCTTCCTCGGATAGGGCAGCTCTTCCGCCATGTGTGTCACTGAATCAGGTGTCCCGATGGCGAAGGCGCCGTTGAGCATGCCCGTAAGGAACGCGACCCCTCCGGACCACCCTGTCGCATTCTGCCAGTCGGTGAAGACAAAGGCGGCGGAAGCGTGGGATTTGGAAGCCGCTAGGACCTATTCTACGAGTTAGCGACGGATGGTCATAGGCACAGTAACCGGAGGGACGTACGATTATGGTGACTAAACCCCCCACGACTATCATGAACAGCCCAACTTTCTGCAACGCGGGCATGAATCGGTTAAAGAATATCACGCTTAGACAGCAGAACCAGTTGATGAGGGCGAACGCAATGAAAATATGCCACGGCTGAGGAAAGCTCGTGAGCCGAGCGGTCTTGCCCAGGAAGGTAGGTGAGACGCACCTGCACCACGAAATCGGGATGAAACACGACATACATCTGCACGACAACATTCGCGGGGATCGTGACTATTGCAGCGAGGTCGAATATCCAACCATAAAAGTTGATTAGACCTGCAAGATAGGTCAGGATCTCGGTATGTGGAGCACTGAAAGTGCGGACTCACCCGTGAAAAATCCCAGCGCTCTTCCATATTTTCCACCCGCAACCGATGCCCAATGGTATACTTAAAGTCCTGGTTAGCACCAAAGTGAAGCTGAATCTGAAAACAAAGAGACAATACAGAGTACTCACCTCCGCCTGCACTTGGGATGGAGCTCGCCAACTCGGCAATACTCGTCGCTACGAAGCCGTAATAGACGGACGACGCGAGAAACTCGTATATGATACCCGGGGCGCCACCATTCGCGACGGCAACCGTAATGGAGCCTCCCAGGGCGACCCATGCGTTATCTATAGGCAATGCATGAGCGGGCGAAACAAAATGTGTGCAATGCAATACAAGAGAAGACTCGCCGATTGTCAGCGCCGTCGCGCATATACTCAACAACCCATACTGCCTATGCAGCTCATCCACATGTCCGCTCGCATTGATTCTGCGTGTACCAGCCTCTTTACTGGTTACGATAATACCGTTCTTCTCTGCGTCGATGTCCTTCTTCTCGTCGTACACAGGGTCCGCCATGTCTGAAGGTGGCAAGCGGGCGGGTCCAGCAGGGAGTCGTGGTCGAGAGCAGCCTGAGCGGGGTCTTGGGGTTGTGTCATCTGGCCGAGAACTATTTTCCCCAACAAGTAGATAACCGTAGGCGCCTGAGAAAAAAGTTTCGGCATGGCAAATCGTGGGATCCCGTCCGATAACACTGAAGTTCCAACTTCCTTGGTCGGGTGGAACCATGGATAAAAATGTCTTGGCTCTTGTCAAGATAAGTAAAAAATCCGCTGACTCGGCTGCCGGCAGTCTAAGGATTTGAAGGAAGCAGCGATCCAAGCAGTGGTTGGTGATCTCCGCCACATAGCCGTCGTGGTTATCGTTATTGAAGCGTCTCCAAGAGCGTCTCGAAGGTGGGCGACTTGAAAATTCCGTTGTCCCTACTCATTTTTCACGGGCCGATATGAGATAGAAGGGAGATGGTGAGACACGCCACACACCCCACGGGCGGGGATGTTCTTCCTTTTCTCCGAAGCGGAGTGGAGGCGGATCAATAAGTGGTCGGATTGAACTACGGCCGAGCAGCCCGGCGACTTTCCCACCAGGCATCTACCGAAATTACAGAATCTTCCGCCCGACTAGGTCTTCAAATCCAATTCATTTTTCTGGTGTCTGGCCACACTCCGGTCATCTTCCGGCCTTTCCTGCTTTTGCTGGCTCGAATTCCGGTCATTCTCGCCATAAAACTTGCGTTGGCCTAGAGAGTCGAGGGTCGCCAAAACCAGAATGCTGGCTACTAATAACTTGCACCGGCCGTTTTCCCCACTGCCCATAATCACGTACAGTCAAAGGAGTCCATTGGTTGTCGGGAGAGTCCAGAGCAAAGAAATTGCGTAGTTTATATCTCTAGTGTCAGTGGGCATTCGTGGGTGCAATGGTTTCTGTGGTCGCCGCAAATCCGTTTGATCCGGTGGGATATCCGAGTCGGCCCGAGGTGCGGGGGCCCGTGCGGGTTTGATGCCATCTGTGAAGTGCTTTCTCGCCACATTCTGACCTGCTCCTGTTCCTGACCAGTGACCTCAGTACTAGTGAGACCATCGCAAGGACCATCGCGATTCGCAGTGGTAAGTCTCTACCGCCTCGCTTTGTCGACTGTACTAACTAATGGAACTGCTGAAATGTCTCATTCGATCCACAATCGACTCTCATGCAATCTCCCGCATTCACTCCAGGAGCTGGTTCGGTACGGCAATGAAGTTCCCCTCGACTCGGAAGCAAAGAAAATCGAAACAAGCATCGCTGTCGCTCAGAAAAACCGGGAGGATCTGGCCATTCAGATCACGGAGGCGCAGCTGAAGTTATTCCAACTCGAGCGCGAAGATAAACTCGGCGCCCGTCATATCGTTCGCTCCACCGCTGCCCTTGGAGCTCCCCGACGCCTTCCCGCCGAGGTCCTCTCCCGGATTTTTTCCTTCTACCAGCAATTTTGCTTTGATCACCCCAAGCAGCACATCCTGGACTCTGACCGGAACGACGAGGAAACTGGCGCAGTCAGTGCCGTATTCTTGTCTCCATTGGCCGTCTACAGAATCAGTGAAGTCTGCACCTACCGGAGAAACGTCGCATTTAGCACACAGGCGGTCTGGCCTACTGTCCGATATGATTGCACCCCTCAGAAAATGGGGATGACAGCAACGATCGGGACATGGCTTGAGCGCGGAGGCAACTTGCCGCTGTCGTTCAGCTTCACTTGTCGTGGCCAGCACAATGGCCGTATCAAGGACAATCCGTTAGCATCTCCACCCATTGGATATCCATGCCACGATATTTTCCAGCTTTTGCTGTCGCTCAGCCGACGGTGGAAGGATGTTCAGCTCACAGCGCCGGAGACTCTCATACCGCAACTTTGGTTAATTCGGTGAAACGTTCAGCTGTTGCAAACTCTCCATTACACGAACATCCCCTCACCTCATCCCATGTCCCATGATATGAGCGCCTTCTCGACCACGCCGAAACTCCACGACTTGATGCTCTCTAATGTTTTTCAGAGGGCATCTACATCCTTTCCTTGGGTGCAGATTACGCGCTACGACGGTGATCAATACGACCACACCTCCGCGCACGTTCTCTGACTCTCTCCCAACTTACTGACCTTCACTCAACTACCATGAGGATAGTTTCACGGAAGTCTTTACCCACGAGCTGCGCCACCTGCACTATATATCCGGTGGCCACCACTTGAGCCGCCTCCAGCTGCCATCGATGGAAAGCTTTCGCTTTGCGATCGGCCCTCGACGCACCCCAGAGGTTGCGCGGTTCTTCAAGCTCCAGCCTGCCGGACTGTCCATGATGCATCATGCGGCTGCGCGTCGACAACTTCGACGCGGAGCCCGACATTCTCGCCGTGTTCGCAGCCACCCCATCTGTTGAGGACCTCGTCCTCACGAACAGCCGGTACAACGGCAACATGTCGCGCGACGCAGCCGTCACTTATTACAGTCTCTCGTACCGTCACCGTCACCATCATGATCCAGACGAGAAGGAGTCCCGTGTGCTCCTTCCCCGCCTGCGCACCCTCTCCGTCGTGGGTCTCGAGTTGAGCGAGGTATGTTGGAGTCCCGCGCAACCTCTTCGTCGCCGCAAATGGCGTCGCTCGAAACGCTCATGCTCGCTGATATCGTTAAAGTAGACAAGAAGAAGGATCTTGTCGACCGGGTCTGGGCGCTGCAACAGCGGGATGTGGATGTGCGCATTGTGGGCCTCATGTGTGCGGGTGAATTAAATTTGCGGTCTTGAAACGGTGAGGACCCCCTATTTCGAGATCTACGTAAATTGTTTTATACCTTCGTTCTCGTTTCTCTGTTCAACATGACTTTGTCCCCGCCCGAGACCATCGAATAGGACTCCAAAAATTCCATGGGTGCGAGTCAAATCAAACTCGACTCCTTTGTATTTTGTTATCCTTGGGTTTTACCGTGCGGGACACCGCCCGTAACCACTATATGTTTCTTTTTGATTGGCGGAAGACGAGGTCGTTATTCTTCGTATCAAAAGCTGGTGTTGAAATGTTGATTAATTACAGGCTACGTCCTGCATTGGATGTACCATTGTCAAGGCTCGGATGGGTGTGATCAGAGATTTGAGTGGCCCATTACGACTCTTTCCACGACCGCGCTGTGCCCCGAAGAGAGATCAACCAAGACAGCGATGTCGAGCTATTTCGCAAGCCTCACTCCATCCGAGCCCGGCGAATACTCAGATCTAGTTAGGGTTTAACTATTTACACAGCACTCAAAGAGACGAAATCCAAATCGGCAGCTGGGTCGCTATCCCAGGAGCTCTGTCATTTGGGTACCTGTTCTCCGCAGTCGATCGATCCACGCGTACCCAATACGGGATTGAGAGTGATCTCAACCGGTGCGTTTCTTCGTCCCCCGACTTGCCCCTATGTTCGGTGTTTTGCGTTCTGTGTAGATATTGAAGGTCTCACCGAAAAATGGATCGATTTAAAAACGAGCACGGATCTTATAAAGAACGTCCGGGATAGGGTCTCGCTCTGCCGATGCCGTCGCCTCTAATGTACGCCGTGCACGTTGCGAATATTCACTGCGTTGCTCAAGCTGCTTGAACTGTGGCAGAAAGGATTGTTCTCAAAGGTCGTATTGTTCCGATTCGAAGCCTAACAACGGCATATACATAATTCACTTGACATACGACAATTTTTTTTCTTTTTTTGTAGATAGCTAGAGCATAGTAAGATGACTGAGATACGAAGATTCAGGAGCAGCAAGGTCTCGATGAGACGTTTCGAATTGGTTGGTGTACGCAATGCGCAGTTTGGCGCGCGTTCACTAAGAGTTCCATCAGTGCCTTCGTGGACAAAACGAATCGAACCGCGCACCGAGAAGTACATACGGAAGCTCTGGGCCGAGTGCAGGTCGAGATAGTCTCGTTTGAAGGCCGCAAGATTTGCCGAAACGTCGGTCGCACCCGACTCGGACCATTCCTGCCGCGAGGCCGGGTCGAAATGAATCTTTGCCCGTGCGCACACGGTGTCCGCGTCTGCGTTAGTGACAGTCAACAAACTACGAACGCGAACACGGAAAGAATGGCGTACAATAGACCGGCGCGGGGATAGAGACGGAGCGCGTCGAGCCCGCGTATACATGGCACAAGGCGAAGGACAGCGCCTGCATGGTGTCCGCACTAAACATAATTGGCGTCAATTCGGGTAATGCGGGGCCAGACGTGGCTTACGTCAAGTTATTTTCCTGTTGGATCCCAAGGTTCATAAATCAAGCATATTCGCACTGCGTGATTGGACACTTACATCATAGAGAACCTGTCAACACTTGCTCAGATAATATGCATAAAAGAAGAAGCCGGACAACGTACGGAATAATGCGCCGGACGACTGGTTCCTAAAATTCCACCGTGGCTGTGGAAAGAAAAGTTCGAAAATGGACAATACTGAGTTGACCGACATGTACCTTTGAAGATAAAAGTCAAACTCGGTGGGATGGCCGACGTCGCGATCAACCACGGTGCCGGCAGGACAATTGCCGCTTTTGTCCGCATCCCGCTCGTTCGTAGGGAAGAAACTACCCGCACGGGAGTGAGCTGCGAAACCAAAATCCGAGCGCAATGGACCCACCGGACGTGATGGCGCTTTCCTACTACGACAAGCGTGATGGTGGGGTTGATCTTGAGGTCCAAGCAAGCGGCTTGAGAAAGATTCAATTCTCCGCTGAACAGCAAACATTAAATCATGATACCTCTAATCAAAGGTAACTCTGCAGAAACGAGCTGTGAGATGAGCATACGACAGATTATATCAACTCACCTTGGTCGAGGACCTGTTGGAACTGTCCTTCGGAGACACCATCTAAATAAACCGTGATCAACCCTGATACAAGGGAGCAAACTCGCACAAAACCACACACCGCGATAGAAGATGAGGCGCTTTGGAGCCGTCCGGGACGGGTCCACTTTCTCGACCCTCTCCCTGTAAAGCATGTATTTCTCCAGAAGAGACTGGAGGGAGGGAGAAAGATGTAAGACCAAAACAAAGGAACGGAGGCAAGCGCACCTTCGACATGTCCTTCAAATCACTTATTAGTTCCTGCCTCGATGCCTGCACAGACTGTATTGCGACATATTTAGCCGCGTTCGAGTCTACGCTCGAGACAACCGCAGCAAAAGACGGGGGTCCATTCGACCCCGCCCTACGGGATCATCAGACACGAGTGCGGGGTTAAGGGCAGGATGGAAGGAGGGACTAACCCAGGATGCATGACATCGGCGCCCATCACAACAGTAGGATTACGTGGGTCCGACAAGATGGCGACTTGCGTGGGGTCTGTGATCACATTGATCCCGTCTAGCTTGACGTTGACCCTGCATTGCGGGATCAGTGCAAAGAACCAGAGCAAAGAAAAGACTGACTTGAGTGCGACGTTTGCCCAAAATTGAATATTTGCCCTGGTGCACTTCCTCGACTTTAAGCACTGCGTCGGAATGCCCATCTGATAGCAAAATGCAACCTCAGACACAATTTTAGACATCTATAACATGTAGACAAACCGTCACATCACCCCAGCTGACGATGGCATGTTAATCCATCGCAGAAAAACAACAATGAAGATGCGCACTGCTTCACGATCGTGTATAGCTCATTCCCGCCTTCCGGAAGAACGACGACGAACAAGGCGGGATTCTTCACTTTCTTTTCCGAGACGCAGGCAGCGCCCGCAGCCTTCAGATCCTAGATATCCGATGTCAGCGAGTCAACATTGAACAGGGACGAACGAGACCAACCTTTGGGATATCACCCTGCGGATTAACCCTCCGAACTATCGGTTTGGGGTCGATGACGATCATACCTGATCATTTGTGTTGCTGCGGTGAGAAAAAAAATGGTAATTTAAAAAAAAAACCCCCACCCGTGCTACGGCACCCCGCGACAAAGCTGGTTGCTACTTCCGCCGCAACTTCATTACTGAAGTAATTTTGGCTCTGGAAGAGGATCAACACCCAGGCAGAGATCGTTGCCGGACGAAAGAAGCGCTTGTCAGCCCTGTTATCATGAGTATTTCAGGACAGTGGAGCATGTAGAAATGTGAAGAGAGCAGACATGTTCCAGACACCCTTTTTTGGATCCTGTGGTGAGTTAGATTATGCGGCCACTGACAGCAAACTTAAACTAAGACTCACCACGATGGAAGCATCAGGGTTACTGCTAGCACCGTACTGCAGTCTTGGCGCCTGAAGCACACGTGCCTGTGTCGTGAGTACATTGGGGTTGACCTTAAGTCCAAACTTGAGGACGTATTCCGATTGACCGTATGCAAGGACCTGTTGTTTATCAGTTGAGCCCAAACACAATGGAAAGATGAGTTGGAGTCATAACATACATCAAGTCCCCGCCGAATACTCTCAAGCCGTTGCTTTGGACGCATTGTCGCGAACTCAACCAGCGCCGTCTTTTTGTCATCCGGGACCTCTTTCTTGACAAGCTGGCCCGGAGGCACTTTGCACAGTTCGAGCGGGATCAGCGCACCCTGCCCAACCTTTGATGGAAGGTGAGTAAGAGTTTTCATCCGAGGGAAGACCAAGAGGGATACTCACTTCGACACAAAGCAATTTTGGGAACCTAAGTTCCCTCCCGCTGATCAGGCGGAAGTACTCGGCGACCGTCATGCTGGCCCCGCCACGCATGACAAAAGTCAGTCTGTCCGCGGCTTCTTTGCTCAGTTTACGCACCACACGTGGTGGGCGCTCTGGCCCGGGTTCAGCCCCAGGCGCCGCCGACGCCGCATTCTGTGTCACCACGCGTATCCCCACGATGAAGCGCTGCAGCGAGAGGCGCTGGCGGTCCGTGATCCCTGCAGACAGCATCTGGGGGTTCCCGATGCCGAGGAACTCCATGCAGACGTCGATGAGGGGCCCAGGCTTATACATCAAGCCTGTCGAGATGTCGACGTTGATCAACATTCGCCCGATCGCGGGGCGGATGGACTGGAAATAGCCGCGCCAGAGAACGAGACCAGAGCCGATGGCCCTGGTTTCGGTCGGTGTGAAGAATGAGCGCCCCTTGATGGGGAACTTCTGGGAAGGCTCCATCCGGATAACAACGTTCAATGCCTCGAAGCTTGATTCAGAACTCGGCTCGGACGCATAGACGGCTCGGCACACGCACCATTAATGCCGTGCTAACGGTGTTGTCCTGTGACTGCTGGCCCTGGACGAAGCGGTGGAGCACTCTGCACCATATGAGATAAAAAACAAAGTAAGTATATGACGAACACATACTCGGTGTTGATTTTGGCAACATATGTCAGTCGGACTTTGTAGATATGGGGCGGCCTTTCAGCACTGGGAGCCGAGAGGCTCACGTCGAACTGATAAGTAGATCAGTTCCCGGTGTGTCCAGTGAAATGATATGACATACCTCGCGTGAGTCCCCTCCAAGATCGAGCTCAATGGGGGCAAATATATTTTTGCGGCCATCGAACACGACGCGCGTGTCAGCAAAGATTGTTGGCGCGACGTGGTCTTGAAGGGCTTTGATGATCCGCATATTCATGGCGGCGGGCATATTCTTTTCGGCCGAAATCACTTGAAGAATGTTAGTTAACGAAGCAGACCAAGTATGGGTACGTACCGACTGTGGACAGGAATGAATGAATATTTGAGCCTTCTGATGTAGCAGAATCAATTGCACATACCATCATAGTGGTAGATGGACCCGTCAGGGATTTCGGTCGTGAAAGAATTGACAGCGATGGGAATGGGCCGACCACTCGATCCGTAGGCCGGGCGTCTGACACCGACGGTGGTTATGTGTGCAGCTGGATTAAAAGTCAGAAAATCTGAGATCGATTGCAGTGTCTCCGCTTCCTCACCTGGAGCCCGATAAGCGGCGCCGGCCTGGGGTAGTCCACCATGAGGTGGTCCTCTGAGTTGTACACGAGGAGGCATAGAGAGGATGTGAAGATCTGTTAACTGGATGTGGTAGCTAGAGGCAAGAAGGAGGTGGCGACTCGAGGCTGAGGCAGTGTGTCCAAGTGACTCCCAAAAGGCGGTGCCGGTGCCTTAACATGTGACAGAACTTCAAGCCGCCCCGGCGAACAACTACAAAGCACTGGTGACTGGTCTTACTATTAATAAAATCTCACTGCTTGAACTAGGAACTATCTGAACTCCTTTGCGATAAGAGGTTTTATTATCAATAGTAGGGTTGTGCACAGTTCCCTTTTTTCAGCCCTTTTTCGGTTCCTTTTTTTTTTGCTCCCTGTTTGTCTCAAGTTTAAAACATAGTTGGATCAACATATCACCTAGCATTTAAGTATCGGAATACATGCTAAGGATGGGGTTTATCGTTTGAATTGGATGTACTATATTATGTATAGTCCCCCTACAGTGGCTCTCTAAAAGCAAGAAAAAGAGAACTAAAAAGGGAGACAAAGGGACTTCTGGTTGGGCAATGGGGGGGTTTCACAGTCGCCCTTTTCCCTCCCTTTTTCGCCCGATTTCTGTCACTTTTGCACTTAGGCTAGGTTTCTCTTCCCTTTACAAACCTTTTTAAATCCAAGGGAAAAAAAACCCGGGCCAAAAGCGAAGCAAACTCAAGAAGTGAGAAAAAGGGAGCAACAAAGGGCTGCTGTTGACGCTAGTCGGTGGATTCTGGATGCTCTTGTATACATGTACTGGTTCTCTCTGTTGGATTTCGGTGCACGTACGTAAGTCAGCTGTTAGGCTGATAGCGAAGAGAAAACAACAATGCGGTTGATTGAGGCTTGGGGATGCCTAGCAAATGCATGCCCCTTGCCGCTACATTTCAGAGTATTTATACTACTAAAGAGATGTTCTAGAATATTCTACTAAGTACTAAAATTCAACCAAGGTAAACGCGGAGCAATCTAGAAGATTCTCCAGCTGGCTAGTTGGAGCACACAGCTTCCACACAGATCCTCAACACTCTCCAAATAGCAGCAGTCAGATTAGATAATCATTGCCGATTCTTTGGTTGATTCTGACGTTGATTTCGAGACGATTCTCAGAATTATTTTACATAAATCAGAAGCGGCCAGAATCGATTGTGCGATGATTCTCATTTTTCGGTGATTATCCTACGATCAAATAGATCAGAATCGCCTCTCAGAATCGTCGAATAATCGCCTACAATCATCTACTCCGACTGCCCCTAATGTAGTTTCCCTCCTATTGGTACGCATGCAAACCCCCTTGCACATTACTTTCTGGCTTAATGTGGCTCAATTGATATCTATATTTTTACTGAGATTCCTGCACCTCTTTCAGCAGCGCAGCCTGGCTCAGAAATGGCACAAGGACTTTCCGGCGATTCACACAGAACTAGAATTTAAAGCTCATCCAGCCCCAGAGACGGCGGGGATCATCGCGTTCATACATGACAGGCTCGTGGATCTCAAACATGAGCTTATCCCCGTTGCGAACGTGGATGGAGATTTAGACTGCACTCGCTAGGAAGCTAGACAATTACCGACAGTGGAGGACAAGACTGCCTCTCCGCAATTTCAAAGTTGATCCACACTTGGATGAAATTCCAATGACTCCATTGCGGACGCGATGTGAACCCGAGTCTATCATTTCGGATGTTCAATAAACGTACAATGCTTTATTTGGGCGCTGTACTATCCTTTCGAGTCAAGTTGACGGGGATTGGATGGTAATAGTCGGCGTCTCAAGCTGGCTGAACTTCATGTCAATTGTAGCGTAATATCTTTACTGAACTGACAATTTTTTTGCCATGCATCAACCTGACTTGAATCTAGCCTGTGTGTTGAACGGTTGGTTGAACTCGTGGTTCAACAATTTTGCAACCACGTGGCCCGAGTTCGGATCACGTTCGGTCGAAATCGGCGGACAGTTTTTTTTTCGTCTCGTCATCCATGTCCTCCCAGCTGGCGCAAGAACTTGTCGATGCCATCGTCGATGAGGTTCCGAAACAGAGCCTTAGGGAATGCTCTTTGATTTCCAAGGCCTTCCTTGTTCCCAGCCAACGACGGCTGTTTCAGTCGGTGTCCCTTTTCAGCGGTCGACTTCTCATTCCGGGGCCCCCGAAAGGGCAGCAGATTCTGCTCCAGTTTGAAAAGGCCTGCGACATGTTTGCGATGGCTCCCCATCTCGCCGGATATGTCCGCAGCCTGGTTCTCTGCGTCACCCCGTCGCAGACCTACGCTGCCGTTGAAGCGGTGCTCCGTCAGCTGCCGCAGGCCAAGCTCGTGTTCCTTTCGATCCTGGCGAATGCATACAGCTTCGATTGGGAGGAAATGCCAGCCAGCGTCACGTCGTTGGTTAAGAACCTGATTGTCCACCCGACCTTCCGATCGATTTCGTTCACCCGCATTGCGAGAGTACCCAGATCCTTGGTTATCCACGCCGCTTCCTCGCTTCCGGTCCTCTCGTTCTGTCAGAGCAGTGTGATTGATGAAGCCGGCTCTGAAACCGCCTCATTTATTCCCTCTCCCCGTGGTTCACCCGCCGCCAACCTCCATGAGCTCAATATCACGATCAGAGACGATCCAGTATTCCCGGCCAAATCCGTGCTGGACATCGACTTGAACCAATACCTGTGTGGCCTCCGAATTCTGACGTTGAGCGTCCACGCCACTGCCGATGCTGGTTGGGCCCGCATTCTGCTCGAGTCGGACGCGCACAATACCTTGCGGTATGTAGAAATATCGTTTCAATCCCGTAAGCATGTCTTCTTCTACCGCCTAGACTATGCGCTCTTACATCCGGTTTCAACTCCGTAGCTCTCCCCGTTCTCGACTTCCCATTTTTCCCAGCCCTTCGAGTCCTGGATGTCGCGTTCAAGGTCCCCAATCAAACGCTTCCGCAGAACCTCGACCACTTACTGGCTAACCTCGCCTCCTTTGCACCGCACATCGAATCGCTTTACCTCACCACAGAGACCGTCTCCGTCGTCCGCAGTGTGTGGAGAGGCGACCGCGCTCCGTACCCGCTGTTCGCTGCCCGTGACTTCAAAGAAAAATTACCGCGCCTGAAGAAGCTGCACTGGTGCCGAAACACGGGGAATGCGGTCAACGACGATTTCGAAGAGTATGTGGGGGCGAAATGCCCTGGGCCCCTGGAGGCGGGCATTGTAACCTTTGATACGTCGGGGCACTGAGACGTCAGTACTACTACCTCCTGAAATCTCGAATTCCCAATTTTATCCCCGAGTTTTAGCACACCTATTTCTTATCTTCGTTCGTAAATTGTGCTCACCATTATTTGATAGTAATTCTTTCCTGCATTGCGTGCGGGGGGATTTCTTTTTAAAAAGTGATATCCGGAGGTTCGAGGAGAGACCAGGGGAAATACCCTCAGCTCAAGCCTAGCTTCGTTGTCAGTTGAACTTCAACCAACTTTCCGAGAGTCGAGACTCTATTCGACACATCGAGCGCGATCCACCATGATCGATGGCTATTCATCGGATAAAGGCCGTACAAAAACACACGATAAGCCGATTAATTGGAATTCTTTCAATGCGCCCAAAATGCGCCTCTCCGAACTCCGGCACATTCCGAACTCCGTGCACGTGGTCACGGTATTTGGTTACACCAGGCATCCTAAACAGCCTGCCTTATCACCGACTTCCACATCGAATTTACTTCATCGGTCAAAGGGCGCCTAATTGCGCAACAAGCTCTTCATATTTGTTATCTCAAGTATAGATCGGCGAGCCCAGCTTGTTCATTCCGTGGAAGGCCAGTCTAATCTTGCTCTCTAGCTGGCAAGCTTTGATTTTCCCAAAGATGCATAAAAATCACCAACGTGGAGGAGCCAGTCTCCCCTACACACTCCCTACCCTATACGATCCGTTATTTACGACGAATACTCCTCCTCTCGACTCCCAGCTGGCTCAAATCGCAGAAAGTGCAGGCGTCGCGTTAGCCATCAAGACCCGCCTCGAGAAGCAGATCACGGAGACCCAGATGCAGCTGCTTCGCTTGGAACGGGAGGCCTTGTATGCAACACGCCACTTCGAGCGCTGCCAGTACCCTCTCGCGCCGATCCGGCGGGTCCCGACGGAGATCCTTTCTAGGATATTGGTTTCTTACGCAGAGCTCGTACACGATTCGACGACGTCGATGGTCACGGACGTCCAAGGCGGCGTATGGCTACTGGGCCATGTATGCGGGCATTGGAGAGCTATCGCGCTCTCAACCCAGTCACTCTGGTCCAATTTTACAATCGACTGTTCGGTAAAAACGCGAGATGCCGGCTCCCTGGCGGATGAGTTTCTGTTGCGGTCTGGAAGCCATCCGCTCCATATCAGTTTTACTTGGGACCTGGACGATGAAGAGAGAGATGGTACAGATCATCCACTGGTCGGAGAGAATCCTTACCGGGACGTATTCGACACCATCCTCGCCCGATGTAGCCAGTGGGAAGTAGCCAAATTCCGACTTCCGCTCGCCGGTTATTCGGACATGCGTATCATCAAGGGGAATCTACCGCACCTGCGTAGATTGGATCTTTCCCTCTTCTGTCAACTTGGCGAGGGGCTTCCTTCTTTCCATGATCTGGAAACATTTCGAGTATGTCCTCGGCTCGTCGATCTCACTTTAAACCTACAAACCCGCGAAGAGAGCACCTATATCATGTTCCCGTGGCATCAGCTGGAACGGTATTCTGGACGGCGACGCTACGGCGACGTTAATGTGCTTGGTGCTGCGCCAAACGTCCGCGAATGCCGCTTAGACCGAGGTACTTTCCTGTCAGGTGGAGACCTGATAGGTCCACTCGTCCACCAAAGGCGTACCTTGGACATCATTTCAGGATGCCTTCCCCTCGAGCACCTTGAATTGCCATCTTTGGAACATCTCGTCTGCTTTATGGTCCAGGCCATGCTCATGCGGTGCCTTCTCCGGCGCTCCAACCCCCCGCTTTCGACGTTAACGCTCAAAGTCAGCTCACCCAACAACCCGGTATTCGACTTGACATCGCTGGTGGACTTCATGGCGGCCGTTCCCACTGTCGAGCATCTGACCATCGAAGGGTTTCAGCGCGAGGATGGTATCCCCGAACCAGGCATGTCTGCGATCTTCACCCACCTCGTATATACCCCGGAACCCTTCGCGCTCTTTCCTAACCTTAAACATTTCACCATGTCCGGCGTCGCTTTTGACGCCGCCTTCGTCCGCATGGTGGAGTCCCGCCTTCCCCGCTCCGGATTCGCACCTGCTACACGGCTGGAGTCCCTCAGCGTCTCCGCCGTCGGCGCGACAAATACAGTACACCTCCTGCGCCTACGTCAATTCGAGGTGCAGAATGGGTTGATGCTGACGATTGGCTTGGGCAATGAACGTCAGGGGGTAAGGAATTTAGTCTGTTGTTTTCCTCCATTTAACCTTCTCTCAGATTCACGATTTTGATTGAATCAGATGAGAATGAAGCCGGGGTACTGGTTCAAAGTCATCCCTATTTTGTTCTCTGATGACCGTTGTAGAGGAATTGTAATACCTTTGGGGATGAAGGTAATACAATACCTTCGCAACCGGGATCTAATTCGGCTTCAATTTATCATCAAACTATCCGACGTACGTGTTCGGTATCAATTCCGTTCGCCGATTTGGCACATAATTCTGTCTGATCCAACAATACAAAAATTGAGATACCCTCTCCCACGGAGGTTGTCCCATTCTCTTATACCTTTGACCTGTGTTTGCATTCAGACCGCCCAGCGGATGGTTGAGTTTCCCTCTTGCCCAGTCTCTGAACGCCTTCTGTGTCGTAAGAGGGCCCCGTGAAGCACTCTCCGAGCCTCACCTCCGGCTAGATCGTGATGGTTGACTCCCACACAGAACACGAAAGTTACCTATAAGTATTACAGCTTTCGGCACCTTTTTAACGCTAACTCATTCACAGTTTACTCGGAACATTTTATAATCTCCTCACTCTATTGACCATTTCCAGTTTGCAATTTTCCCTCGAGCTGAAGTCCAAGCATGCTCGAATATGACGGTTTGAGAGCTGGTGATCACCCTAGACCCAGTTCCCCCACACACATGAGTTGCCGCGACGGCAGGCGCCTATTTTACGACTTTAGACAGATTTAGAGCGTCAATTAACTCGTAAGAACATTACTAATACTCCATTGACCTAAAGAGTGAATTACATTTGGGGGAAGTACCCTAGGGTGGGCTTCAGTTCCTGAGGGGTATTATTCCGCTTGTCTGTGCACAAAAACCGGATTTTTGTCGAAAGAATGAAAGAATTCCGGGACGAGATCTCCTAGGATACAGTGCAGTATTTACTCCTTCAAATGGCGGCGAGCAGGGGTGTCTTCTCGGACGCGGCTGCAGGACCCGTCATCTGGGCATCATTATAGGCACCTCGCTCTGCAGCATCCCATGTTGGGCTTGTAATCTGTGTCTCGCCATCGCCAGGTTCACCTTTTTCAGTGGATGCGTGCGGACCAGGGGACCGATGGTGAAGAATGGTCAACGGCGTGTATGCAGGGTTTACAAGTGCACATCCTCCGAGGAATTCAAACTGCTGATCGCAGATTCTGCCCTCCGAATTGTAAATGGTCGCAGCACGGAAGACAGCGGACACCACAAGTGGAATGAGCAAGCAGATGACTGGGACAGGGGTGTCGAGAACCAGCTCCGGATTATCGTAGATGTAATAGACGATATTGCCCGTAACTGCCAGGGTCAGTAAGATCTGCCGAGTTGTCAATGATGTTCGAATTACTCACCGCCGATCTCGATTGTGCTTATCGCCAAATCAATTATAGCTAGAGAGTTGCCTGGCCATCTGAACAGACTGCGACCATGAAGCCAAAGTCAAAGATAGTTGCGTACTATTACTTACACGGCAAGGTGGTGCCCCAGTATGAAGAGGCAAAAAAACATCGAGAGCCATAGTGGGACCGAGCTTTCGTTATGGCGCCAGAGTACACGGTTGTATGCAAGGAGTGCAGTGGACGCAATAGCCGCGAGCAGGAGGAAGCGTAAATTGTAAACTCTTGCGTAAGGATTGAAAAGGATGGTTGGTAGGATCATGTTTGAAGCAGCGAAACAGCCCCCACGCCGCTCTTTAATACGTTTCGAATCCGTCTTTCTCGGACGTGGCCTGGATCAGATCCTGACGGCAGTCACCATGGATATTCATGCAGTGCTTATGCCAAGTATATATTTCGCTGCGCTGAGCCTTGCTGCAGAGGAGGTGACAGTTGACCGGTGAGGTTTGGAGTGCACCATGCTTAGCTCGGAAGATATGAAAACCAGCGACCGCCCCCGGCTTGGGTATGTATTTGGTCTCTATACGAGCTGGATTTAGTACCAACTGCATCGGAGAGAGTGCTGTGCCTTAACAATAGTATTATTAATTCCAAGGATAGGCAACCCCCGCACTGGCGTATTTGGCTACCCGAATTATATAGAAAGTCCATCCAAGGTGGACACTTGGCGTTCTGCCTCAGTGGTGTATGTCGCGTGCGTACTAGACCGAGCTGACATCAGTACGATTGAACAGTTGCGAGACTTATCTTGAAAGAAGTTGGTCCAGAAAAGAACTGCAGACCAGGGCCGACTCGACATGAGGGGCAAAAGAAACTGAAAGTCCGAAAGCCGAGTGGCGGTGTTCGTGTATACAGCTGTTGCCCAACAGCCTCCTTTGCCTCCTCGCCATAGCGCTTCCTCCACCTTTGCTACTCTTGAAATTGCTATACGGCCACTCGAGCCACGGTGTATATGGGTCCTACCGGTAGCACCGCTGGCAGCAGCTCGGGCTGACGCGAACTCCACGACATTGGCTACGGCTCAGGCTCAAGTCGAATGATCTGAGAGTGGAAGGTGGACGGTCTTTCTAGGTTGCGAGGCGTTGCGCTAACGGAGCTTCTGGCCAGATTCCGCACCACCACGCACCCCACCACTGGCTCTCGAGCGCCTACAAGACGGAGTCAGTGGACGTTGCTCAAGCGCATCTGGCTTCCCTTCCGGTGGCAATGTGGGGAGAACTCCCGCCGATTTTTTTGGGACGGGGAAGATGGTACATACGTTTGCCATTGCGCCCACACTGGCCACCCCCTTTACCCCGTCTGCGCCCCGAACAAATGTGCGTCGTGCCCGCGAACGTGGAGACGCGGGTAGTGCGTCCGCGAAGACGGATGGATGTCGTTTATTATCGCTTCCACTTGTGCGGTCTTCTGTTATCATTCTTTTCCTTCAAATCTCCCCCTTTCACGCGGAATCTGACGCCCCCGCAGAACACCGCTCTTTGGCCTCGTGCGCACGCGACGCGCCATCTTTTTCAGCTGCGCGCTCACCGGCGCAGTCTGTTTCATACCCAGCGAGATGGATGAAAGGGGCCGTGCGGTTGTCTCGGTACTGGCTCCCGTTTCTTTTTTCTGTTGCTTTGGAGAGAAGGCTGGGATTGATGCAGATGGGCGGTATGCGCATCTAGGAGAGGATCCAGATGCATCCGGTGCTGCGCATGAGGCGCAGGCGCCAACTCCGTGCGCGGGGACGTGCGTGATGGCGGTGCGATGGGGATTGCGTATAGACTAATACCCGCGCAAAGGACGCGTCTTGACGTATCGCGGAGGCGAAGACGCGCCAGCTCGGGGCGGCTGCGCGCGCGGTGGATGAGGCCCAGCTGCGGATGCGGGCAGGGGGCGCGACTCGAGGCTGGCCACGTGGGGGAGATGCCCGTCCTGCAGAAGCGCGAGTGGGCTTCGGAAGCGCATCGAAGATGTGAGGGCTCGCCGCTGGCAGTGTGGTGCGGTGGGTGTGTGCAACTGCGGAGACGGGAGACGCTCAGCGGAGGCGGAGACGCTCAGTGGAGGCGGAGGCGGAGGCGGAGGCGGAGGCGGAGGCGGCTGTAGAAGGGCGCTTGTGGGCGATTTGACGGAGAGGACACGCTTGTCGGCGATGGGGAGATCGCCCGATATTGGGATTTGTCCGGGACTCTCCGCGGGATGGAGGCGAGGCCGTGCTGCGTTGAGGATGGGATGTTCCACGGGGAGAGCGTGGCTCGGCGGAGGTCTGGTGATGTATTCGAGCGCGGGGCGGGTCTGGATGCGCCCGCCGAGCCTTGGCTGGGGCGATGACGTGGCAGGAGAGATCGACGAGAGGGAGGCGCTGACACGTCGGGTCGGGTCCTCCATCTCGTCGACAGGCGCCGGCACTTGCATACAGCGCCAGCCTACATGTACAAGCTCTGAGGCGCGCGTGCTCCTCGTTGCGCAGACGCACGGTCCATCGTCATCGCCATCGCACACGGCACGCAGCGCACGCACCCCATGCGCTCTTCCCATCGCACCCACACGATGATGCGTCGGGTCGCTGAGACTTGGGGAAGTGCGCGCCAGGGGAGGCAGAACGGTGCGGCAGCACGTTTTTATGCGGGCGAGGAGGGGGCAGCTGCGGAGCGTGAGCAGCGGCGAGAGAAGAGGGAGACCGAGGGCAAGAAAGGGGTGGGGCATCGCTGCATGCTGACGACGAGAATGCTGGGGTGCAGCATGGGGAGGGTAGCGGGCGAGATGCGGACGATGGTGTGGAGCAGAGCATCGTTGCGTGCCGGCAGGTGCTCGTTGGCACCGCGCCTTCGGCATTCCAGGAAGCGAGGCGCTGATCGTGCTGCTTCGTCCGCGTTGCGGCCTATCGGCGTTTCTGAATGGAAGGGGCGGGAACGGGGAGGGAGTGGCGACGGTAGATGGAGGTGGATGTAGATTGGTTTGCAGCAACCTCCTCTCGACTCTCACCGTTTCCTCATTCCTTCATATGGGTGGGTCTGCGTCGTGCTGGGATGAACAATGGGCTCCGAGGGTAGATTGTGCTTCACAACGCTCCAGTCTCCGGGCGGATGTTGTTGGCTAGCTGCGCGAGCAGCGGTGGCTCTCCATGCGGAGCCGGAGGAGCAAAAGCAGTCGCGCCACGCGTCAAGGAGGATGACCAGATCCTCCCTGCTCGTGGACGAGAAAGACAAGGGCTACCTGGGAGTGGGTTCCGCCGCCGGGTGCTCATCGTCGCTGCGATTCGGCCCCCTCTCACGGATCCTTCACAAGGCGATGCACAGGCCCATATGCGGGTGCGACCTCACTGTCCGGTGCGGCTGTGGTGGCCAGTGTGCGTGCTCGCGGCGCTGCCGCAGGCGGATCTCGAACGTCGAGGCGGGCTACTCGATCCTCTAAGTCTGCGTTTCATTAAACCTGGTGCCTTTCTTTTCGACTCGCATTTTCTTTTTATTTATTCATTTCGCTCCGATCGCCTTGTATTCTCCATTTTATCGGTAGAATGCGTACCACGACCAAGTAATTATCGCCCTTCTACATTTGCTCGAATGTATGTATTCTACCAGTAGAAAGTCACATTCTACCATAGATATCACTCGAATATATGTGTTAGGGACGCAGGCTTCTGGCGGAAAATTCTTCTTCCAGAGGCCGGCTCGTCGCTCTTGGAAGAAAGAAGGGGTACTTCGTGTATCAAGCAGATCCCTCGTCTCAGTATGCCCAGTGGCACTCGATTCGACATTTCATTCCTGGCCGCACTCCTGCCGTTCCGCTCCGACATATCCGGTGTTTTTTTCTCTCGTCTCTGCGATCACTTTTAATCCGGCGTTCCTAAGCGGGACCGGGCGCTTAATTCTGCCTATAATGCCTGCCACTGGCATCCCCGAAATAGGTTTGGCTACAGATCATATTTTGGCATCGGCTGTCTTTTAATCTTCCTGGTGCGAATCTGCAAGCTGGCGGCGCCGGTATAGGCCTGGCGCTAGCTCTGCCAGGAGAAAAACAAATGGTGAGGGGTAGACAGCCCTGTCGCGGAAGGATCCTCGTAGCGGGTTTCCGACCGTCGATTTTCATATCTTACGCCGGATCCGGCATTAGTATTACAAAGCACACAGCCCTCTGCCGCCACCCACCTACATCCGTGTCATGTTCTCATCCAGCTCTAATTTCCAGATCAGCGGCGGAGCCTTCTACGAGATCTCCGGGAACTTGAACTTGAACACAGAAAGCATGCCGCTTCCGCAAGAGACCGAGGTGCTACCGTCGCTCGACTTCAGTTCGGATGGTGGGCGTGGCAATGGCCATCGCCAAACATCGCATGGTGAATATCGAGTGTCTTGCCGTAATACTACCCGTCTCATATATTCAAAGGCGGTTCCCGTCGGCGGATTCAGACTTCAACTGGCTCGACGTTTGAACGTCCATTGCCTTCGGCGCGGCCCCATGTGTTCTCTGCGCATCGGCCCCAATCCTCCTTCGCTGCTCCCACTGTCCAGGCTGGCGCATTTCCGGATCCCTTGATTAACGTCGGGACAATGTTTGGAGGACCACTCGATCATTTTCAGCATAAATCACCCTTGGACTCAAGCCTCGCCTTGCGAAATCGCGTATCCCCTGGAGAAGGCCCACCGAAAACACACATCCATGGCGGGACGTTCATTAATCACATCCAAAGTCGCGGCGATGCCGGTGAGTTTCTAGGAAACTTAGGAAAATTGATGGGATTTTAAACAAGGGGCCAAGGGCTACATCTCCTCCGGGAAGTTTCAGCCAGCGATGCCTTCCACAATGCAGCAGGAACATACCCGCTGCCGAAATGCCACCCAGACACCCGTATAGAGATGCTTGAGAAACTATCCAGTTGGTCATTGAGGGATGAACCCAACAGCCGTGTCCTTTGGCTGTATGGACCTGCCGGTGCTGGGAAATCTGCAATTGCTCTGTCCTTCTGCCAAAAACTCGAAGCAGAAGGCCAGCTTGGGGCTACTTTTTTCTTCAAACGAGGGCATCTACCTAATGGAAACGGCAACAAACTGTTCGTAACAATTGCCTATCAACTCGCCCTTCTGAAGGAACTCCCCAATTTGAAATACACCATTCTGCGGACAGTGGAGGATGACCCATCCATCCTAGACAGATCACTTTCCATCCAGCTGAAAAAGCTGATCATTCAGCCCTGTCAACAACTTGTTCGGAGTTACCCTCTAGTCATTGTCATTGATGGGTTGGACGAATGCGAAGGCAGGAATGTCCAACAGGACATATTGCGATCAATAGGCAATGCCTTTCAACAGCCAGTTTCTCTTCGCCTTTTCATTTCCAGCCGTCCAGAACCTCACATCAGGGAGGCATTCAGTTCACCTGGCTTGGCTGGATTCCATTCTTCTATGAATATCAATCAATCATTTGAGGATGTTCATCGATATCTGCAGGATGAATTTACCCGAATTCAACAAGAACATCACAGGACTATGGCTACAGTTCCAATGCCCTGGCCTTCCTCAGAAGCTCTTGACTATCTAGTCAAAAAATCATCTGGATATTTCATCTATGCTGCAACAGTCATCAAGTTTGTAGATGACAAAGATTTCCGTCCAACACAGCGACTTGACATTATCCTGGGCACTGCTTCATCTGAATCACTAGAGGATACATTGCCCTTTTCAGCACTCGACCAACTATACATTCAGATTCTTTCCCAGACTCGTCCAGGAGTTCGATCTAGACTGCTTGCAATTCTGACTGTTATTACAGCAAAGTTGAAACCACTCTGTGTATTCCACATTGAACAGCTTCTTGGACTCAAAGGAGGGGATCTTGGATTGACTCTTCGTCACATGCACTCGGTATTGAAGATCCCGGAGTCCATGGATGATATATGCTCTTGTAAACAGCCACTGCAGCTGTTCACGGATGATTTGTCCATGTATTCAATTACTGTTCACCATGCCTCATTTCGGGACTTCCTTGATGATCCGACTCGCTCAGGAGCATTCCATATTGGCGGGGAACAACACACTGATCTGGTCTGTTGTATCCTGAAGGCATTTGCCTACACATATGATAACCCCTCATTCAATCACATCGGTCATGTTGCCTGGTAAATTTCTGTTAATTGACACTGAAAAATTAAGCAACTTTCTTATTTGCAGGTCCCTTGCCAGTACCGGTGACAATTTAGCCTTCCAGTTCATCACTTCAGTTCCAACATCTCCGAACCTTCTGTCCCTCCTGCAATCCTTCAACCCAGATTTTTTGTTTAATGCATTGTTCAGGACAAAAAATGAAATCTTGGATTGGTTGACAGTATGCCTTTCAATTCTATTTATATTTCCAAAATTTATGAAGGTCTAGATATGTTGGCCACTGCCTGAAGATTTAATTCTGTTGTGGGAGGACTACCACTTCATGCTTTTCTGTGATGCTTCCTGGTCCAGCCAAGGACTTGAGAAACAAATCCAAGAATCTCAAACCTGGGACATAGTGGGGCTACATGTCTCTCCACAACTTATCAAGATCCTTTCTGCATACCAAGTGCTTCACCAAATTCCGTATGGTGGTGCCTCCAACAATTTGCTGAAGATTCACATTTTGCTGGATCTTACATGGGATGAGCTCAGGATGGTTATCTGTCCTTTACGTGCAATCATAGGCAAGGATGACAAGAAACTGAAAGAGCTCTTGATTTCAGGACCCCAAGCTTTTTTTTCGCGTCTCGATTTCGATTCCTTAGTGAACAACCTTTGTTGCGGATTTTTGTGGTTAATCAAGCAACTCATCCGAGATGAGGTTGATCGACGGTTCAGGTTAGTTTTCCGTTTCTCAAAATGGGCATTTGGGATAACTCAGCTCCTAGTGCATATATCGAGGGATGGGGCCTGTTGCTCAGATCATGCCCCACTAGCCCTATGCTTTTGCAGGATCTTGCTGACATACAGGGTGAGATCTTCCTGTACCGCTGCCCGGATGACTCCTACCACGTTGTCCAATGGTTGAAAGTGAGTCTTTGCTCTCGTCTGCGGATGCTGTCATTAATTGGGAACCTCCTAGACATTCTCGAGACCGCCATTTGAGCTGATTGCTCATTTTGAGCATTATTTGGAGACACAACTCCAGCAATATCCGACCAACAAATTAACTTTGTTGTTTGAGGCAGACTGGAGAAAATGGCGGGACTGGCAAGACAGAAGCTTTGCCTGATATGTGCGGACACTGTAAGAGTTGACTATATGTCATGCTCTATCTACTATATGCTCTTTTCCCTTCTTATCAAAGTGGTCCATTTTTGGAAAGAATAAAGGAAGAAAATAAGCTTTTGATCTACTTATCTTCTACAAGACTACATTTTAAAAATTCGCGATCGTGCACAACAGATGGGGCTGGAGGATCTGCACCTACAGCACCGGCCATGATGGGCTTGGCATTTGAGGTGAATTATTGTGGGTAGATAGCCATGATGCACTCAAATATACCACCCAAAGAGTCTTGCATCCCTTTTGTGAATATGTGTTTTTCACTCAAGATGGCTGAAAGAATTTGTTATCGTGATTTCCAAAAGCCTCAGAAAGATGTGGGCATCACACATAGCTTGCTTTCGGCCTAGATCATAGGGCAGACAGTGAAGCCGAGGAGAATAGCACAGTGTTTGATTGATGGCGATTGGTCCGATAAGATAAGATAGGTGATGCATGTTTTCCATATATCTCGCTCCCCGACAGCCGCATAGAAAGGGGATGACCAAATCAATAGCCAGACTGGGGTTAGAGATATCTTTCACCTCCGTTCTTCCCGGAAAAACACATTCAGGGACCGGAAATGACTTCCGATGCAAATAAATTATCCTCTTCCCTGTGGTGGAAAAATATTACTTGAAGGATTCCAGGACCTTAGGGTTGCTGACCGCACCTTATAGGGCTGTTAATTTTACGGGGAATTACGGCTGAACCTGCGCCGTGCCCGTCCTGTAAAGGTAAAATCCAAACGGTACGGCTTAACCTAGACTCGAGCCAGTCGTTATTTTCACTATTGATGACAGTCGATCAATAGCACGTTCCAATAACGACTGGAGCCGAATCACCGGTGACTCATAGACACACAGTTAGCCGAGAATGATTAAATGTCTTCGCGAAATTTTCGATAGCATCCTGCAAAAGTATTTTGTATGAAAAATCTGAGTAGCTCCTTGAAATTCTAAGACTTCTGACGACTTCCGATTTTCAATGGCAAAAGATCTCACTTTTATATAGACTGATCTTGTGTGCAAGTCAAAATAGGGGCTAAATCGCACTTCCCACTTATCGTGCGGCAATTACTCCCATGGGGCCTCAGATACATTCCAAAATCCATTCTTCATGTATTATACATTGTCAAATGTAGTTAGTCTTACAGGAAGCCTCACTGTAATGCTTTGAAAGTGTACAAGAGCTGCTTCAAGCACACAGGACTATTCGCAGTGAAATCACCACATACAACTTTTATTTCAGCCACAAATCTCAGAGAGTACTATCCCATACCTCTTGTATTTATTTCTATCCAAAATCCCCCCCATTTGCGTTGATGAAGCCTTTCCAAATCGCCGCGGCCTCTAGATCACGTGGTTTTCTGCTCGCAAAGAAATTGCTGTAGTTACATCAATCGTACAGTTTAAAAAATTCCAAGCATGTCCAAAGTCTTAGAATTTCAAGGAGTACAAAACTGTCTCTTAAGATTTTCGATACAAAATACTTGTACATGGACGAAGCGGAAATTTTGGCTAAGACATTTAATCAGTCTCGGCAATCTCCGTGTCTATGGGTCACCGGTGATTAACTACCAGTCCCTCCGGTGCACTTGATCAAACGACTGTCTTTGATCTTTCGCGCCTCTGGGACTGGTTCGAGTCTAGGCTTAACCACGACCGTATACAGAAGGGGAAAAAAGTACATTGATGTTGTTCAGGTATCTGGACCACACAAGCAGAAGCTTGGAATAATGGGTGAATACAACCGCCAGGTTGGCTGCCGGGAGCTCGACGGAGGAAAGGTGAGATCGGACGAGCGGCAATCGGGGTCGGCAAGATACGCCGTGTCGTTGGCTTGATTGATCCGTCTTACTTTTGGGGACTGCCGTATGTACGGAATCGAAGCGGACGAAATTCAACCATCAGTCCGTCAGTTGGCTGAACATCTTCAGGTAGTCGTTGTCGTTGCATGATGCTGGTTGCAGGAACCCTGCTCAGGCCACAGAAAGGAAAGTCTTTCTGAAATCGTCTGCTCGCGAGATAATGGTGTCTGTACCTGGATCTAGGTAAGTATTATCTTCGGACCTTCAGGCCAACGAAGGCCCTCGTAAAGCTTCTTGACCTGTATAGGTTTACAAGACCTCAAGCAAATTCGATGTGGACGTCGGTGCCCTTACTCAACAATAATAGTTGTTCCAAGAACTATCCATGTCGCGTATTCATCGTGTTCGATCAATCACCCCGATACTTTGGCATCGAAAAGTCCCCCCCCGCGACACCGGAGCACTGAATTGAACCAGAAAATACAGTTGGACAGCGGCTTTACACAAATTTTACGTTGACATTCACATAAAATATAAAAATACACAAGGGAAAGCGATGTATCATTTGTTTCGAGACGGTGAAATATTTTCAAGCGAACGGCGATTTTACGAAAAACGCGGCCTCAGCGAGTGTATCGGATGTGTAACAATGGAGTCGGTGATAAAAGTGAGTAGCGAAGAGTATGTATAATGCCCATACAGATCATATAATTTTGTTCATGCGCCCAACGCTGGTGCTTTGCTGGGGTTACCCTGAAGGTGCCTTCTCAGTACGTCCCGGCGAGCGAAGTCTCGGTTGCACGATGGGCAGTGCACAACGAAGCGCAAATGCTGGGACGACTTCAGGTGACGCTCGAGCGAGCTTGGTTTAATCCGCAAGTTCCTGGATGAGCATCCAGTCCAGAGGCAGCTCACTTTCCTCTCCTCCCCGACGGAATGACAATCCTGCATGTGATTCCCCAAAGCACCATGCACGGTACTCACGGTTTTTCCGCATCCGTTCCACTCACAGATGATTTCTGGCCGCAACATGACAGCCTTTTCCGTCGCCTGTTGAACCATGCTTTTAATCTGCTGGGGGTCATTTCCGTAGAAGACTGTGCAGGGGGGGTCAACGCCCACAGGCCTGGTGCCAGTGTGGGTTAGTGCGAAAGCAATGGAATCGGAAATGCAACTGACGAGGCAGTGGGATGGAGGCGGGAGTAGGGTGGAGGCGGGTGCCTGATGCCGAAGCTCCTAGTAAGGGCGGCGAGTTAGCGCAAAGCAACAGAAATGAGAGAGATAGGACCAACAAGGACGGAGGGAAGCTGGAGGGGTTCGCCGCAGGAGACACACTCATCTGCTGGGGGAAGTTCATGTGCCCCCTAAGGTCGGCGGGTTAGTATGGAGGATAACGGGAAGGAGATATATGCGACTGACAAGGAAGCGGGATGGACGCCGGAGGGGTTTGCCAGCGGCGACATGCTCATCTGCTGGTGGAAGCCATACTCACTAAGAGCGGCGAGTTAGCGCGCAAAGAAAAGGAAAGGAGATATATGCGACTAACAAGGAAGCGGGGTGGAGGCCGGAGGGGTTCACCGGCGGCGACATGCTCATCCGCTGGTGGAAACCATACTCACTAACGAGGGTGAGTTAGCGAGCAAACAACGGAAAGGAGATATATTCGACTAACAAGGAGGCGGGATGGACGCCGGAGAGGTCCCTGTTCATCATCGAGAGGCCCCTCTGTATATACCTAAGCAAGTTGAACGAATGCAGTGCCGTGAATATAGCTGAAGACGCACTCCTCATAGGTTTCTTGACGACGTACAGAGGCACTTCGGGAATAGAGTCAACACATGTGAGAGAGGAATATTAAGGCACTCACGGCGTGTACATTGGCGATG
Organism: Mycena galericulata; assembly: GCA_029289565.1. Lineage (NCBI taxonomy): Eukaryota > Fungi > Basidiomycota > Agaricomycetes > Agaricales > Mycenaceae > Mycena > Mycena galericulata. The sequence goes on from JARKIA010000085.1 coordinate 226,321, forward strand.
TGGGCTTTGCCAGACAAGATGTTGGAGAAGGGAAAGGATTGCGGGATGCAGGAGAAACCTGATAGTGCGTAGTGCACACTCTCTTGTTAAATAGTGCAGACTCGCCGAGTCCTGAAAGTAAGGTGGATCGAATTGTTACGTTCATCAGTGGAAAGAACACACTTTAAAATAACATAAAGGGATTTATGTTCTGTCCAGACGGCCGATTCATGACAGTACCATTGTGTATCCACCCAATTTTACGGTGCGAAGTGATCAGCCCTCGACTCGAGGCGGCGGAGCGAAGTGAATGTATGGATGTCAAAGAGCCGGTGATTGGTTTTCTGCACGAGAATTCCGGCGGCATGGTTGCACGTTGCACGGTGGAAAGTGATTTCAAAAGCGAATGAGACTGATGATCGATGAGCTTCCGATGCGGAAGAGATCGTGCCATGTCCACTGGAGCGGGTGACTTGGGTGGAGAGTGGCGAGATTACCTCATCTTCTCCGGTTACTTCCGCCCAATCAGGCCCGTCCACCCGAAGGCGTGAAATAAAATTCTGGAGAGAAAAAAATCACAAGGAAACTTTGTTATCTACTTGAGCTGACAACCATGTGTTTGAAGCAATGAGAAAATGATCAAATTTGAGCCCGCAACAGACCAGAAGGAAAAAATACAACCAGTTCAAATGATCGACTGAATTGTGCCAGTCTGCCCACGGCAAAGTGCCTGCATCAAGGCTTGCCGTCTTCAGGCAGACTCCCAGCCGTGTAATCGCACCAACCTGCCTGGCTCGGAAAGGTCAGCCGGTAGTTTGTCGGTTTTTAAGGGCTCATTTGGATGCCGCCCAAACTTGATGATCGGGGCAGGAATGATGGATCGAAGTATTGGCACATCCTGAGGTGGGAGGAAGATGATCAACGAGGTGGAATTTATCAAGTGGAGATTGAGCGACGAACCCACACCGCGGAGGGCGGAAAGTTAAAATTACAGAAATTTATCTTTCGTTCCCACTAGATGACAACAACAGGTCTGATTCAGACCGGGAGCAAGAGATTCTTAGTATTCGGTAAGTTTATAAACAGATGCTACACAACAGTTCAGGTGCTCGTACCGCGCATGCGGAATACCGGACCGGGCGCCTGTTGGTTTCGGGCCCAATTTATTTTAGTGACCGTTGGTGGACAACCAGCGTTCCAAACAAAGTCATCGAAATTCTCCAAAATTTTGGCTGAATGAAAATTAGTAGATAGTGCCGGATGATATAAAAGGTGTTCAGAGACATCAATAGATGCAGAAAATTCGGAAGACTCGACTTGAATTCTTGCAGCCTTTGCAGTGAAACATTGAATACGCATTACAACACTGGGTTTCTGAGCAAAATGACCTGGCAAAATTGATAACAAGTGGGGCGAGGGCTTTGAAAGACCTCGCGAGAGCCTGGTTTTTTAGGTGAATCAGAAATGCGGTCGGGTATGAAAATAGTTTTGAATTGGCAATGAGGGAACAACCGAAGTTTCCACAGGCTGGGTTATCCGCCAAGGGATCACCCGTAGACAGAAGCAAGAGGTTAGCGAGAGCAATACGGATCAACCTCCGTTCATTTGGTCAAGTGGGCCTCTGGTTTATATGCCAAAATTGGGATATCCCGGCAGGATCTTCAATTATTGATGGCGTAGGAGAGGCGAGTGGGATTAAACCGAACCGAATGGAATGCGATCTTGTCCAATGAAGCCCTAGATGTAGGCAAGGATTCGAAGTCGAAGCCTTGCCGAGTCGGTGGGAGGGTTCTTCTGGTACCATTTTCAAGCATGAAAATTAATTCTTGTAAAAACGGACCTTCGTATTTACACTCCGGCAAGTAGATAGTGGAGCCGTGGGTGGGGACGTGGATTATATGAGAGTATAGACAAGATATCCAAGAGCACAGAAACCACCTTATATTTAGCGACTGGAGAATAACTTACCTCAGGCTTCAGAATTCGACGCAGATATGGATATGGGTGCAACGGCCTTCCTCGGCCAGCCCCAGGTTGAGCGAGGTGAGCTGTATCGGCGACTCGGCGAGGGTGGAAGAAGATGGGAAAGAGAATGAGTGCGAAGAATGTCCGGCGGTCCGTGTTGGGCGCAGAAGAGCAAAACAAAGACGGACCCTGAATGTCCTAGTGTCCGTGAGCCGCACCGACAGCGGGCTGCGGACACCATGGACCCATGCGGCTTCTCAATGGTCACGATGTGCCGTTTTCTGTGGCATCGTCGGAAGAAGAGAGTGGGTGCGGTGCGTTGAGGCCTCGCACAAAGCCTACGTGTTCTGGACTCCTGGAGGCCGGGAAGCGGAGTCGGGAGCGGAAGATGAGAGTCGGAATGTGGATGGTGGTAGTTGGAAGTCCGATGACGCGCCGGTGGCGCGGTCTTGCTCAAACACTGCCAGCCTCAGTTTGAATCAAAGTTTGAAACAGCGCGGGAACGCGTGTCGGAGTTCGAAATGCTTGTTGTTCTCGTGCCACCACCATCTCCTCTGGCCACCCTCCCCGTCCTCGACGCCACGCTCACTCCCGACGCCGCCTTTATGCCGTCCTCGACGCCGCTCTCCTCGACGCCGCGTTCCCGCCTTCTTCGACACGGTGCGTTCTACCCGCCTCTGTCGATGCTCGACGAGTGTGGAGAGGCGATCGAGCGCCCTACCCGCTGTTCTTTTTTTGCGACTTTGAAGAAAAATTACGGCTCCTGAAGAAGCTGCACTGGTGCCGGAATGCGTACGACGACAATATCTCGAGAGCCAGCCAGCTCCAGAAGTTTTGAACTTTCTCCAATGATGCCGACGCTCAAACTGAGCAGGGGAGAAAAAATGGGATTTTTGGAGTCTCCTCCACCGTTTTAATGTCATGTCCAAAAAAGAAACCAGTAAATCACGCCAAATCCTGAATATTTCGCGGACAGAGTTATTGGTGAGTGACGGAGACCTACTTCGCGCCGGAATCTAATTAGGGGTCAATCTATCATCGAACTATCCAAACTATTCACGGTACGAGACTTCCCACTCTGGTCAGATGTCAATTCGCCGACTTGGCAAATAGTTCCTCCCTATTCAACCAAATTGAGATACTCTCTCCGACGGAGGTTGTGCCATTCTCTTACGCCTTTGACCTGGTTTTTCATCCAGAGCCTCGAGCTGACGATTGACTTTCCCGCTTGTTTACTCTCTCAGCGCTTTCTGTGTTGTCAAGGGCCATGCGAAGCACCGTTCCAGCTACATCCAGCTTAATTGTGATGGTTAACTGAGAGCAAAGTCCCACACAGATCACGAAAGGCGCCAGTAAGAATTACAGTTTCGACAGCTGTAAAGATGCTAACCCACTCACAACTTACTCAGAACACTCTTTAATCTCCCCCACTCTGCTGATCATTTCCAGCTCGCATTTTTTGCTCAAGCTCCGGTCAAGCATGGTCAAATATCATGGTCTGAGACCCAGTGATTACCCTAGACCCAGTTTCCCCACACACATGAGTTGCCGCGACGGCGATTTTACGGCTTTCGACAGATTTAGAGCGCTAACTCGCGGGCGTCACGGCATTACGAATCCTACCACCATCATCTCCGATGTCGAAGTTCGCTGTTAGCCCTCCCAGCTATTCTGCCTTGCCCAGGCCTTGCCTAAACGTGCATGGAGTAGTCATGGGAGCTGTCTACACGAGCCTCTTCAGTCCAGATGATCCCTGGGATGGTCGCAAGGATAAACTACATCTGCAATGGCAATCGAGCATCCAGCTCATTTTTACCTTCTAAGACACATTCTACTACAAATGTGCTGTATGAATAGAACTCTTGAATCGTACCCATTTCATTGCATGCCACTCTCTTGTTCGTTGTCGACGCCGTGCTAGCCGTCTCCCGCATCGTCTGATTAGTCAGCTGCATAATCTTGCCCACGCTGCCATGGACCTTACTTCGAATTGCTGTGCTCAACCTGTACTTTGGGATATCTGAAGTCCCGATGGAACACCTGGCGAGACTTTGCATCATACGTGTTACGTGCGAGACTTCCCCATCGTTCCGTGGTCTCGTTGATTTATCGATAGCAGCCGACCCGCGAAATGATTGGATGCATTTTAAAAACGTGACTGCAAGACAAGTGACCGGAAACGAGAAGGCACTCACTTACTCCAAGGCAAGATGTATCCCAGACCAGAATAGTAATGTGTTGCATGCTCTTTACACCCGTAGATTTGCAGTCAGTTTCTAAAGCCACTCGGACAACTACAGCCTCATATAGCACTGGAAAGTTGAGATACCAGGCAACGAATTCATTCCCTCTCGTGAGCTTTGTGCGAAATTCACCATTTCTGGAACGCTGGTGCGCGAAAACCTTCATCCAAATTGATCAAGGCATCTTGATCTTTGGACCCTTTATCTCGCCACTCCCCATTCCATCTTGGTGACATGCAACTCGGAGAAGTATGATGTGCCAACATTCAAATATGTCCCAGAATACTATAAAGACATAGCACGCATACCCCGCTATTATGGACACGGGATCATGGGTATTGAAGAATGACACAAAGTTTAACGCGAACTCAAATAGATATGTCAACAACTGACAAAGAGTTCAAATTACCGTCATGTATTAAATGCTCAACTTTCACCGCCACTCCATGGTTGCCACCCTTGTCCACAGCAACTGGATTATGCTTCTACGAGTCTGCCACCTACTCCTCAATCTCAGCCATCCGGTGTACTTTCTGGATCTCAATGTCACTTATGCTTGCACTGCTCTCGACAATTCTGTTGAACTTACAGGCAAAGGTAAGAAATCATGGTCCACAATTATCCGTGTTGCCACGAGACTGCCATTCCACTGCCCAGCGCTCAGTCCAACTGGTGTTCTTCTATCAGTGACATTGAGGATTGCGCTAAAGTGGTGCTGGAATGCCTACAAGGTGAAATTGACTCATCCAATAAGCTCTATTTGTTACACAGTCGTCGTAAACTCCCATAGGACAAGACAGCAGCCCAAGTTACTTCCTGTATTCGGCACTATTTGACATTGGTGAGGACAGAGATATGAATAACGCGAGGCCATAACCTCCGTTGTTCTCTCAACTCACTGTCGGCCGTGGAAACCTTGCGCTACTTCAATATGCTCACCAACCTGTATCCCGATCGGATCGGTTGTGTAGGTTCTGCAGAAATAAAGTCGAGACACCCGAGCACGCTCTGATCACCTGCCAGTCCTCGGACGCAGTGGTTGAATTAGAAGTGATCTTGCAACACTCTTATCTGATCTGCCAGACTTACAACGCCGGATGGCAGAACTCTCAAATACCGAGTTCCTAAAAGCCATTAGTTCCCCAAGATCAATGATTGCCCTGGTTGCGATGCTTGCATTTGATGTCCTGGAAATATTCTACGCCGTTCCCGTGTTTCGGTTAGATGCTTGAGAGGCTAACCTGTTGATGTGCTTAATTTTTCGCTTTTTTATGTTCGTCTAGTTCTACCGCGGCGAGTCTGACTGCGACCGTGAGCTCGGCTAGAGGGGCATATAAGAGCCCAGGGAAGATGGTGTAGCTACTTAATGCGTGTACACCGGGATAATCCCTGGAACCGGCGTTCATGAGTTGGACCGGCCGTGTAATTCTACCTACCTACCTACCTACCTACCTACGAATACTCCGCGCTTCCCTCACTTGCCCCATACAGAGTCCGGAATGCTGTTGCTTCAAGTTCGCACTTCGCAACTCTACATCCATCTCTCAATTTTCTGCTTACAGGTCTAGGTATAATTTCAGCTATTCGACTCTTGACGGTCATAGATCGTATCATGATGAAGGTTTGTTCATTCTTCCATCGCAGGCAGTGCTGGAATGAAAATCACTTATATATATCGAAGCTCTATTTTCCTTGTCGGTTCCCACCCATGCTCAGTCCCATTCCGACTCCACACCACATGCACCGAATCCGCAATATCCTGCTGGCGAAGAAACAGGCATCGTATCCACCTTTAGTTCGGACTTCGCTACTAGTACCGGACGATATCTTGCTGGAGATTGCGCACCACCTCTCTATCAGTGACGTTCTCAAGTTCAGTTTAACTGTACGCGATGCTATCCACCATATGCTCTCCCACTTATTCGACCCCTGCAGGCGTCGCACGCCCGGAATTTATTCGTGCCCGTCCTCTACAGAGATGTCATCTTCTCCTTGAACAGGACTTGTACGTCGGGGTTGCGTATGCTCGCGCGGCGGCCCGATGTATGCACGGTTATTCGGGGGTTGACTCTGCATGTCAACTATGCTGATAGATCGTGCTCGACAACGAGCGAGGCAGACAGAAAATCAAGCCCACAATGGGTCGTAACCATGATCGAGCGGATAGCCGGCGATTTGAAGGGGCTCAATAAATTTTGGTGGGTTGGAGGACAATATCCTCCGGACGGCATTTGGTTGGTTCTTCGGACCAGGTCGGTGCTTTCGGCCTTGGTTTTATCTTGACACTTAACTACACTTCTTTGCAGCTGTCCTGAGCTCAAGAAAATAGGATGCAATACCACAACTCCCTGGATTGAGGCAAACACTGAGGCCAGTTTGTTATCCGTTGACTTGTTGACACACAAATACCTAAATCCCCATTTTACAGTTATTTAAATTCCGCAATCTCACAGAGTTTCAATTGTGTATCAACGACAAAAGTGCAGGTAAATGATTACCTCCGGGGTGCTCACTACGATTCAACTACACATGCTTCAGAGTCCGCCCACGAGATCCCAAACGAACTATGGGCAATGCTCATTGAGTGTAGGGCTGTTCGCCGTGCCCGTCGTGCCGGTTTTACGGGTTCCGTGCGACGGGTAGCCGACCCGTTCCGTCGGGCTTTTCAACTGCATTTTTGACGGTCGTGCCCGTCGACAACGGCCGTCAACGGGTCGACGGGTCCGGAAAACACGCAATGCACGGCCATATGCGATGTATAAGCCTTTTGCAAGGCATATTTCATGCACAGGTAAGCCCAATACACAGTTTAGGCCATAGATTATGAACTTACTCAGTAGTTTTAAATGTCGAATGACGGCCGTCGCGCGACGGACCGTTCCCGTCCAGGTCCCGCCGAAACGACGGCCGTGCCCGTCGACGGGGCGGCGTACAGCCCTAATTGAGTGCTGTCCCAATCTGGAGCTCCTTTCACTCCAACTGGTTTTTTCATCGTTCAGCTCCGTCGGAATAACGCAGATCACAAGCGGTGTGTTCCCGAAGCTTCGTTGGCTTAAACTTCAGGTGCATGTTCAGAATGTCGACCCTTTTGTTTGCCATCCGCCATTGGAGGCACTCGGCAGATTTCTCTCCAAGCACCCATCGATACGGGAACTCAGCTTATTTCCCACTTTCCCCGCGACCCTTGCAGGCCCAGTCCAGAATGCGATCCCCATAGCCGAATGCACTTCCCCTTCTCACCTCGTTTCACGGTACCTACCAACACATGTGCGCACTTCCCAACCCCGGTTCTGTAACACTTGTCAGGATCAGCAGCCACCAGTCCATTGATGCGACATCGATTGGAGCCCTGAGAGCCGGTCTCATTCGGTTTACCGCCCTCACAAGCCTGTACGTATGTCTCGCCGACGCGCGGCACCCCACCATTCTGCGCGACATCGTCATCTCCTGCCCTGGTCTGATACGATTGACCCTTGAGTTCCATATGGCGTTTGGAATGGTAACAAGTGCTACTGATTCCCCCGTTGTCCTCTTGCTGATGACCTTTGTCCGTACAGAAAACCATAAAGCACATCGCAATTCAGTTGCAGCGCTTGCCGCAGCTGAACCGTTTTTTGCTTCTCCAGCGTACGCATCTCATAGACGAGACGATGCTTCAAAGTGCGCTGCTGCTCTTTAAAGAGGGGCCGCCTTCGCTGCGTGGAGTCGGATTTGAATGGTTCAAGGGGAAGGCCCGCCTTCAAGACGGCTGGTATGAAATGGAGACCCGCTCGGACGGCTGCTGTCAGATCAAAGCCCGGGAGAATGGGGTACGTGCCAGTGTGGTTGGTGGACGCTTTGAACGCCGTTATACCTATCCGGTAGAGGATGACGGGTTTTTCGAAGGCGTGACGAGGGCATTTGCTCGGATGAAGTGGTAACAAGCCCGTCATAAGCGTGTATGCATATGCCACTTGGTTCCAAGTTGAAGTGACACTGGCAGCCTGAGGTCTACGGTTAAAGATTGAGCTGAGGTCAGGTACAGTGGCAGTGTCTATGTGTACACCTATTGACCAACAGCCTCCCTTACCTCCTCCCGCTGGCCATGAGCTCCGAGTCGCGCTTTGGCTCTGCGCCCCAAGAGTCCGCGCCGTGCCCGGGCCTCTATCTCTTACCGCTGGACGACTCGTTCTACCCCCCGAAGCGAATCCCGCTCTATGTGAATAACTCTGGCACTGGAAATACAGGCACAGGGACGGGCCCGCGCGTGCGCATCGGGCGACAATTAAACCAAAAAGCGGCGCCGGGGGAGGCCAACGGCGTGTTTGAGAGTCGTGTACTGAGTCGCCAGCACGCGGAGGTGTGGGTCGAGGATGGACGGGTGCGTTTCGCGTTCCGAAATTCCTTGCCGTTGAAATATGAACTGATGAGTTGACTTGGATTCATTACTTTCATCTTCGCCGACTTGAAACTGGACTTGCTTTGACCTGGGATGCCTCGACTGAATAAACTGGACTCTGAAACATTTCTCGGATGAAATTCGGTGGACGGAACGGAACAGATTCTCATCCGGGACGTCAAGTCTTCGAATGGCACTTTTGTAAACGGCGAGCGACTGAGCGCCGAGGGACAAGAGTCTGAGCCCTTTGAGCTTCGCTCCGACGATATACTCGTGAGTCATTCGATACCATTCCCCCCACCCGGCCAGTATTTTTGGAAAATAACTTGACGCGAGTCTCCACCCGTGGACAATGGCCACTGGAACCTGTGCCTCTCACCTCATAAATTAAGGCCTACACTGCCACTCGAAAACACAGTTGTTATCGAGAATGCTCGTCCTCGGAGCTGCAGGTGGCGCTACGTCCTGGTGTCCGCACCGGTCTGCAGCGCCTCCACCGTGTGTATCAGCTCCTCCGCCACGAGGACCGCAGCTCCCCCTGCCACTATCTCCTCTCTCCCTCATCTGAAGCATGCATTTTACTAATAAAATATCTATTCTCTTACTCCTGCTTCTGCCACACAGGAATTCGGCATCGATATCGTGGGCGAGCACGGCGAGGTAATGCACCGCAAGGTCGCCGCGCGCGTCACCTGTGCACTCACCCCCGCCGACGCACAGCGCGCCATCCGCGCCGAGCAGCGCGTGTACCCACCGCGCCCTCCCTCGCCCCCCAACGCCAACGCTAACTCCTCCAAGTCCGCACTGGACGCCGCCTTCTCTGCGCAGATCAACCCCGGGAGCATCAACCTCCACATCGGCGCGCCCTCCTCCGCCTCCGTGTCCACCGCGTCGGCCTCAGCATCTGGCACCGCCCCCCCGCTCTTCGCGCCGCCCGTTCCCGGTGCCAACCCCACCTCGATCTCGGCGCTCTCCTCATCTTCGGGAGGCGCAGGTGCACGGAGACCGCAGCACGCCGCGGGGCTCGCCGGGATGGGCGGCATGGGCGCGGAGCGCATCCGCCCGCGTTCGGGGGTTGGTGCGGGCGGGGTGGATTTTGACAGTATACTCGCGAGGCTGAGGGATGGGGTGCGTTTGGGGCCAGGGCTCGGGGTGGAGGCGCATGAATATGAGCATGGGCAGGCGCATGATGCGCCGCCGCTGGGAGCTGCGATCACGGGGATCGACACCCCCGCCTCCGTTCCCGCCCCACCACCCCCGCCGCTGTCGGTGCTTCAAGGTAGCTCACAGGCGGATACGGATGGTGCGGATTCGCAGCGCGGTTTAGCGCCACAGGGCCCCGAGGATGGGGAGGCGCTCGCGCGCTTACGCGCAGAGCTCGCGGAGACGCAGGCGGCACTTGAGAGGCTGCCTGCACTGCCCGGGCTCGCCGGCTCTGCGTCTGATACCTCTTCGTCTGCCGCCGATTCTGATTCCGCTGCTTTGCTTGCCCCTGCGCAAGGCAGCAGTGCGCACGGAGAGAAGGGAGAGGCGAAGGCGGACGCGGACGGGGGCTCGCCCCTGTACGTGAACGCTCACGCGCTAAGGGCAGCACTCGGCGCGCTGAGGGAGGAGGTGGGCGCGTTGCAGCGCGAGCGGCAGGCGTCGCGGGGTGGGATGGGGATGGGGACGCAGGCGCGCTCGAAGGGGAAGGGAAAGGAGAGCGAGAAGAAGAATGGGGGTAAGGGTAGGGAACGACGCGTGGACTTTGGGGCTGGCGGAGAACGGCTTTGGTGGGAGCGGGATGAGGGTGAAGAGCATGATAACGATGCTGAAGGCGAGGGAGCTGGACGAGGAAAAGAGACAGAGGACAAAGGGGAGAGGGAGGAGCTAGAGGATTGGATCACGGACCTCGAGATCGAGGGGGCACTGCCGCCGCCGGTGCCCACCCCCGCTGCGTTGAGGGATGTGAATGCCGATGATGATGGCGAAGACGGCGTCAAGTCCCCGACGACGGCGCGGGTGAAACGCTCTACCTTCTCCACGGGGAGAGACCCAGCCGCTGGGGAGGCTACCAAGGAGCACGCAGTCGCACCCGCAGACAACGACAAAGAACCCGGCGCAGCCGCGGCGCTTCACGCACAGCTCGATGCCCTCGGTGCGCAGCTCGCGACTCTGCATGCCCAGCTCGGAGCTCTTCAGGCCCCGCCGCGCGGCTTGGGCTTGAGCGCGCTGGTGGGGAGGGTGGAACGCTTGGAAGCGGATGCGACGAGCTCGGCCTCTGCGGTGTCCTCCGATGCTCAAGCTCGAGAAGCACAAGGGCAGGAGCGCGAGGAGAAGGAGAAGGAGAAGCAGGCGAAGGCGGCGAGGGAGCAGGAGGAGGTCAAAGCCGCCCTTCGTGCGGGGCTTGCGGCGCTGCAGGCCGAGTGGGGCGCGTTCCGCGCGGAGGCGGGGGCGTTCACGTTGGCGGCGCCGTTCGGGGGCGTGTATCCGTCAACCATGGCGTCCGCATCGGCGAGCGAATCCTCTTCGTTCGTATCCAGTGCTCGTGGTGCGTGGACACCACCGACAAGTGAGCCCCGGAGGAGGAAGAATCGCACACGCGGACGCAATTATGTCCCCGATGCGGCATACGAGGCGCACATCGCAGCCGCGAACCCCGACGAACTCAAGCTGTCGTCGGATGAGGAGGACGAAGAGGAGGTGGGCAAGGCTGGCGGTGGAAGGGAAGCAAGGGCATCTGCTCCAACTGCGGCCCACGGACGCGAGTCCTCTGATGAGGCGCGTGTACCGGGGCGCTGGCCTTGGGGACTGCTGACCCCCGCGGGGAGCGTCGCCGTGCGTGCTGCGGGGAACGTATCCCATGCTGCCTCCTGGCCGGGTTCTGCTTCTACGTCTCCTGCGGTGCGTTCCAATGGGAACGGGAGGAATAGCGCACACGCACATCTACAGCTATCGAAGGGTCCCGCGAGCGGAACGGGGGCCATGCATGATGAGCCGAATGCGCTGCTGCTCGCGGGCGCGGTGGGCGTAGGCGCAATGCTGGTGGCGGCAGCGTGGTGGGGCGCGTGAGGCGCGTGTTACTTGCATGGCGTGTATCTCTGCCCCAGCATCAGGCAAAGGCGGGACAAGGTGCAAAGAGGCGCCGGCTACTTATTCTTATTGAGAAACCACCTTCCTTTTCCTTTTAATTTTCTATCTCTGCATCTCGCATTTTGCAACAAAATCGCACTACATACAACTCACGGAAGATACCCATATGTTTTGATACTCCATACGATACGATCCTTGTATTAGAAAGACTAGATTAATGTATCCGTTAATATCCCCAGCCGGAGAGCATTAGCTCTCCGGTGGACAGTCCTCGCTCATGTGGAGTTGCCGACCCGCCGCGGCTGGTGGAGGGCCCATCTCGGTTTCTTGTCGGCTGGGCATGTGAATTTGACGGACGGCTCCCGTTTAATTTGGGTCTAGGTGGGGTCACTAACGACACAACTGATGTATTTTTTCAAGTGGAGAGTGGGATTATCGATAAATGCTGAGCGTTCGCTTTGCATCGCTGTCTGACCATAGTCAAGCATCCGAAGGAAAACGAAACCATCCTTGCACATTGTGGTTTTCGACGCGATTCCCTCGGTTCCCGTTCGTTCCTCACCTTTCCCCGAAGAAAGGTTTGACATGTCCCCTTTTCTTCCTCAGTTTATTTGCCCAGATGCTAACCTTCGATTTTGTTATTCCGCGAATCCTGCCAGGAAAACGAGGAGTCCACTCGGAACACCGCCGTTCAACTCGGGCCCGAGTTGTATTTTTCAAGGTGCGTAATCTTCTTCGCCCTTTGGAAACTTCAATGTTAATATACCCCGAATACGGGCGATTTTACCTTCCTCGTCCAGTGAGTTACTTGGGTAGATGTCAGCCATCTTACCTTTGTATCGACGTTCAACTCCGATTGCGAAGTTTAACCATGGAAACTACTCTACCCGCTTATTTCGTGGCTATTAAATGCCCTGTCACTATGAAGCGAACATTAGAACCGCGTCCACGCTGTATCGTCAACTGGTTCCGAACGGCTTCAGTCTAAGTATATTTCCACGCGAGTCAAGAAAATTGGCAGTACGGCAGGAATACACCTATTTCGAGCGGTAGCGATTCTTTCGACTGTCAACTGCAGGTTTTTCTGGGGGCAACAGTGTGCGTTTAAGTCAAAATCCTCCTAGTAACTAATCCCCTCTAATGATATGCTCTCAGGACAACTTCGGGTGCACAGTAGTCCATGCAATTCAATCGAGGGAGCTCAAAGTTTAGGGAAATCCGCATTCATTTTGTTGCGGAGGCAAGGATCTATATGAAGTTTGATTGCGGAAGCAGGTGGCTTGTAGCCTCAACTCCAAGGCCTGTGCCAAGGAATAACCGGGACTCGGACTGGTCCTGCGTCTTATGTGTCCCAAATGGGTAGATTGGTTGTTCGATGTTGACAACCGTAATTCAGGTTATCGTAAGTCTCAATCAATCAATGTTAGGCGCGCGGGAAGCTGAGCGAATATTTGAGTCCACGGCGCAAACCACCATGTCAGTCATTTCCCACATTCGCGTTGTTGTCCTATGTCAGTCTCTCTCTACCCCATCTTCAATATTCTGATCTTCGGACGGCAGCTTTGGTTTTTGGATTCTCCCTAATTGCGCTGGGTGCTGCCGCTGCAGCGATTAGCAGCCCTATACAGTGGTTGCCCGTGTACTCCCAAGCCGCCGGGTTGGCCATTGGAACCGCCACCGTCACATTAATAACGCTGGCAACCATGTATGTGATTACTTCAATGTTATTTGCTCACTAATCGTTATTCCATCCAGGATTATAGTAGAATTTGTCAGACCAGGCGTTGTGTTTACCTCCATGATCGTCGTTGAGGTCGCATGGTTTTGTAAGTTCTGATTCACGAATCTTTCCTGTGGTGCATAGCTGATCTTCAAGAACGAATAGCCTTCCTCTGGATCCTGTGGCTTGCCACCGGAGGAATGAGTGTACAGGCGGCACAGCAAGTTTTTAACCCAGGATGCGGTTACATGGACAGTGTCGTCGACGGTAATTGCAGAGAAACTGCCGCCATTCAAGCACTTTCCTTCTTGAATTGGTTAATCCGTGTGTCCCGTTTCTTGCAATCTCATCCATCTTCTGTCTCTGACTTTCACCCAGTCATGGGGTATACTATCCTCATTCTCATCCTGGCGATTATTGCATCAAACCGCAAGAATTCTGTGTGGAAATGCTCTGTCAGCAAAGCACTTTTCTTTACTCCCAGTACCGCTCCTAGTACACCAACTGTGGTGGCGGCCCAGACCTCGACAGCCGTATCTTACAGTAATCCTATTCCAACCAGTCTGGGTGGTTCATACCCTGGTGGGACAGGTCCAGCATCCGTGCCAGCCGGCACAATCCACGGATGATCAACTCAAAACGAAACCTATCTTTTATATTCAACTAAAATAATACCGAAACTTATAATTTTCTCGGGACCATGGAACGAGAGGTAGACAGGCAGTCACTCTCAGGGTATATAGACCATCATGTACTAATCTTAGTCTAAAGAAACTTACTGTAAAGGCCGCTCAATTTCGACGCAGTCGTTCTTTCAAGATATCGTCAATTGTTTCGCACCCGATCATCTTACAGGTCGAAAACGAATATAATTCACCCCACTCCTTCGCTTCATACTTGCCGAACGGAGTCAAATAAAACTTTGAATTCGAACCTGGCGTTGAATGGAGCCTTCCATTCGTCGAGTCTCTCCTAGGGTTTAGAGACCGATCAAAACAATTTCCAAATTCGGCCCGTGGCGTTGAGTGTAGTTTCCTAATCGGTGAGGTAGAGCATCTCTCTGTCTCGGTGCATGATTATTTGATCCTGAGACTTGATTCGACATCTCAACATATTGTGTTTTCCAACCTTCGCTTCAGACTTTTGATCGGCCGAGACGCGGAGTGCAGGCGTGAGCCTGAAGGGGAAGATATGTTGTACCGTGACATCCGCGAGGTCGCGGAACAAGGCACTCGTGCAGGGACGCTGGCCGTGAGGCTGCTGACGCTGACGGGGAGCGTCTATTAGCAGCGCATGTACGGCATAGTACACCTGTTTTTCTTTTGGTTGGATAAGAAGCAGGTAGCCCAGCGATGGTCTTGGCTGGTACGAAGCTGTCGGGATATAGATGTTTATCAGTGACAGACACTGACAGCCCGGAGGCGCCACTGTTAATTAATATACCCTCCAAAGCGATGCATTCAGAACATTTGTGAACTCCATGCAAATCAATCGAGGCGCCAGGGTTCGAGTTGAAATTCAAATCCACTCGTTGGGAAACGAGAGCTGCCACGGAAGGACCATGAGTCTCGCACTACAGCAGTAGCATGCCGAGGGCGCGTGTTGCGAATGGGCAGATCGGCTGTCCGACTTTGACAATTATGATTGACAGCTTTATCGGAGTATCGGTCCAGGATAAGCGCTCGGCCGGAGCAGCGCATATATAAAGCTGGGCGAACAACGTTTGAGGTGTTCCACGCATCATGGCACTCATTCCCCTCATTCGCATTATTGCCTTGTGTAAGGTGTTCATACATCGTGCTTACGATATTCTGATTTCAGAATGCAGCCGTTGTCCTTGGCTTCTCCGTGATTGTGTTGGGTGTAGGCGCTGCCGCGATATCCAGTTCTGTGCAGTATTTTTCGGCGTACTCCACATCGGCCGGGTTAGCCATTGCAGTTGCCGTCATAACATTGGTGACAGTACCAGTAATGTCTGTAATTTGTTTCTGCATTATCTCCCAGTTAACGGCTATCTACCTCCAGGATTTTCCTAGAATATACCCGACCTGGTGCTATGTTTACTTCCATGATCGCCGTTGAGCTCGGATGGTTTTGTGAGTGCTGAGTTACCTTGTCGTATAAAGATTGCTCATCGTTGAAAATGAATAGCCTTCCTCTGGATCTTGTGGCTTGCCAGCGCAGGAGAGAGCGTAACCGCTGCACAAGAGGTTTTTGTCCCGGGATGTGGGTACGCTGATAGCGTCATCGATGGTAATTGCAGAGAAATTGCCGCCATCGAAGCGCTTTCTTTCTTGAATTGGATAGTCCGTGGGTACCTTCAGTTGAATCTCATCCATCGTCTATCCTTACAGTAATTATTCTCCCAGTCATGGCATATACTACCCTCATTCTCATCTTGACGCTCATTGCGGCAACCCGCAAGCATAGTGGGGTATGGAAATCCTCCGTCGCTGATGCGCCTTTCTTTACTCCCGGCGCCGCTTCGACTGGAACGGCGGGCCAGACCTCGGCACCTATGGGATCGTATGGCGGCTCGGGCTCAGCTAATGTGGGCGGCTACTACCCTGGTGAAACAGGTCCGGCTTCCGTGACAGCCGGTACGGTCCACGGATGATCTGCTTAACATGAAACGCATCTTGGCCTCTGTAACTCCGGTTCAAATTATGCTGATTCTTTTCATTTTTGGAGTCATCTCAACTTAGAGTTAGTCAGACAGTCGCCCTTTAAGACATTCACACTGTCATAGTCTAGAGATATAATGGGAGTGAACTCTGCTCAAAAGCCGAAAGGATCCTGACTCTTGTTTTGTGAGTTTAAATCAGCTCCAACTCCCCGGTGCGCACGACTCTTTCTTTTTCTATTGTAGAGCCAAAGTCAAAATAATTACCAAATCCGGCGCTTGGCGTTGAGTGTAACTTCCTAATCGGTAAGGCCCACCTCATCCCGCCTTCCCGGTCTTTTGGTAGTTTTCCGTTCCAGACATCCGTGTACGCAACAGACTGATCCAGCTGGTGATACTTCTACTACAGCCCCGTACACTCGAAGCGACTTTGAAGACCGCTGGTCCAGTTAGGGGATATGATATTCACTGCGTTCAGGGTCCCCGTCGGCAGACCGTGCCGACAATGCCGACGCGCCAAACATAGCCTGCCGACGTCAGATCCGCAGAGCTGTGCGGACATTGATCGACGCCCTGCCGACCTCGGTGGACTTGGCGTCGGCATGGCCTGTCTCCAGCGTCTGTACGGATCGACGCCCGTCCTCTCCAGGACCCATGATAATGGGTCTGTAGGCCTGATGCGAATCCTGACATTTTTGGAAATTTTTGGCCGCTAGGCCTGTTCAAAATCCTGAAAAAACACATCTCCGAGCCCAGAAGGCCTGGTCAAAATCCTGACATGAAGTGCACTTAAAGCGCCCGCGGCCGGAAATTTTTTGAAAAATGACCTATTTGGGGAAAAAAATTAGGCCTGATGCAAAAATCCTGACATTTTTGGGCCGATTTTGGGCTGTAGGCCTGTTGAAATCCTGACAAATTTTTTGAAAACAGTCCTGACATTTTGGCCCCAAAAAAATCAGGCCTTCCCACGTATTATCATGGGTCCTTGAACCCCTTGCAGTAACGGAAACTTACGTCAAGTAAAGTGTTGGCTCGCTCTCGTTATTGTCTGCATCCCCGAAAATAGTTCTCGGTAGAGATTCCGAGCTCATCAAGACCTTTCTTGATAATTCAGCCTGGGCAGCAATCCTCGGCCAAGGAACTTGCTCGATTCACGTTGAACGCCTGCTACAAAAATATACACCCGAAACGGTGTGAACCTGATCCCACGCGCCTCCATCATCTACACTTCTATATCCACCTGATCCACATCGTACGTTGTTCGCTCCGCGTGATGGAGGACACCCCCATTCCAGGCAAAGAATGCCCGTAACGCCCATTTCTTGACGTACCAGCCAACGCGCCCCGACTTGGCCTTGGCCGCGCCGCTGGCCTTGCCTAACTGCCTCACCCGCTGAATGCGGGGCCGCCGGATCGCCTCGAGCTGACGGAATAGTTGGTCGTAGCTCGTCGTATCTTTCGAGGTGAGCAGCCGAGTCAAGATGGCGGCGTCTTCAAAGGCCATGGCGCTACCCTGAGCGCCATTGGGTGGGAGACCGTGAGCCGCATCCCCGATGAGACAGACTCGTGGTGTATGCCACTTGGGCAGGTCGGGGATGCTATATGCCGCCCAGAGACGCGCGTTCGTCGCATCCGCATTGTCGAGGAGGGAGCGGACCGGCTGAGTTTGTATATCATCGTAGTCCGCCTTGGCGAGACGCACGGCCTCGCCCGAGCGTTCGAGCGCCCGCCATTCCTCCCTGCTCCGCTCTTCGGCGGACTGGTTGATTACCCAGGCAAGCGTCGTTCCTTCAGGATCGATGGGCATCGTCATGAACATGCCGGAGGGCGTGAACATGAACGCCGGGAAGGTGAAGTCGGCGGATGGAGAGATGGCGGACGATGCTGGGAGGAAGCCGTAGACGATGCACAACCCGTCGAAGGTGGGTGTGGGTGCTTGCGGCCCGAGGACTAGCTGGCGGACTTTGGAGTGCATGCCATCGGCGCCGATCAAGATATCGCCTACACCGTGATGGAACGGTTCAGAACTTGACATCAAGCAAAGACCAAAATCGCGCACCTTGGGCCTCGGACCCATCTTCAAAGTAAGCCGTCACCCCTTGCTCGTCTTCCTCTATCCGCGACAACTTGGCTCCCCACTTGACGGTTATCATATCGCCCATCTCCTCACCCGCATCCAGCAGAACCGTGTGGAGTGTCGACCGCATGACCCTCACCGAGGGGTACCCTTCATCACCCTTACCCTCCTCGCCTGCAGCGATCTCGCCAAACTTCTCACCGTCATCCGCGTATGCGCCAACCCGATGATATGAAAAGCCGGCTGCGCGGATCTGGTCGTACACACCCGCATAGCGATCGAGGACCTGGAGAGCATTTGGTCCGAGGCTGATTGACCCGCCGGAGTCGCTCCGGGTGGGACGGATCTCGAAGATCGTCGAGCGGATGTTGCGGCGTGCGAGAGAGAGCGCGAGGCAGGGACCTGCGAGACCGCCGCCGATGATCAGAACGTGCCGAGAGGTGGTGGACATCTTGTGAGCGAGTGGCAAGACCAGTAGATGAATTATATAGAGTCGACGGCCGACGACACACGCAGTCGCGGTCGCCGCGGCAGCGTCGTGCACGTATTCAACTACCTGTCAAAAAGCCGGACGCGTATTTGGCATTGTTCGGCACGCAGCGGCCCGCGGGTCATTCTGGGCGTTACCTCTCTCGCCGGCAAGCTCGCCGGAACCTTTCGGCTGCTTGACTCCACCCGTACACTGCCAGTGCATCCTTTCGTTCAATCACGTTCGGCCTTCCTTCCTCAAGGAAGTGGAATCAACACAAAATGGAGGGGGGAGTAAATCTTTTACCCAGCATGGCGTAAACGGTAAGATTCGAATAATCTCGTGCGGCGTGCAATGACTTAGAGGCGAGACGAGTGTATTTATGGCAGGAAGTGTACAGATGAAATAAAATATACAGGTCAGTTTTGGTGCGGCAAAATTGGTGGCAGGGCACCCACACGCGATCCGCACCGCTGCATCACATCCTTTCATCTTGACGCCGTTCACGAAGCCTTATTTCGGGAGAAACACGGAGGGTCAACATCGAATCATGGAAAAACTCCTTTCAAAGGATAACGGAGGAGAAAGCAATTCGAGCCGCGCGGGACGAACCTCCTTTTCCGTGCCGCTGATCTCCTCCACCGTTCGAACACGCATCCACTCAGCAGGTCTCCGTGCTGCTGGTGCAAGAGGGCGCGATGTGAGTGTGAGGGGTCGAGCAGAGCGAAGAGCATGTGCACATTCATCCTGGAAGAACATGGGACTGTTACGAAAATGAAAATTCAGCGCGAAAGACGCGAAAATGCATCAGGAAAGAAGACTTGTCATCGTAGCGCTACGGTAGCACTACCAGTGCTACGATGACAAGTCTTTTTTCCTGATGTGACCGTGTTGCGAGACAATTGAACGACTTTTAGATGGTATGAATACCGAGGATTTGCCCGTGCTCGACTCATTTCTGCAGTCTCAACAAACCTTCAAGATATATGTACGACTTTCTCATCCAGGAAACTCCGTACAGTCATAAAACATTTCAAAACCTTCTTGACTCGGAGTAAGTACATTATATATTCCGACTCCCCATTGAATTTCCCGCTCAGGATGCCAAGAAAGTGGCGGGAAACTGCGCGATAAGATTATTCGAGCTCCCGGATAGCCCTGTGATTTTATTGGTCGTGCCGAGAGATAGGATGTAGGCTTTCATCTGTGCTGGGGGGAGGTTTCCGTGCAGAGCTGAAGTACCCCGTCAATGAAATGATAGAATGGCGGCGTTGCGACTTACAGATGACTCCTGCGATTATGCCAGCCACCTGGGGCGCTGCCACGCTTGTGCCATATGCCAGCCATAACTGCTGCTGGTGAGGTCCTGCAGTCAGGACGCTGAACCCCCCTGCGTAGACATCCACACACTACACCCAAGTCAATGAAGTTGATTTAACAACAAAAAAAAGAGGTATCCTCGCACCGCGCCGTAGTTCGAACCAGCCCCACCCTGGAACGTTGCAAGTCGATCGTTAATGTCGATAGCGCCGACGTTAATGGCCGCTTGGACGTTTTGGTTTGAACGCCGTGTGACCCAATCGTTACTCTATCACATTGATTTGAATTTGCGCAAAATTTCTGAATTGCAAGAAAGCAGACGCACCCTGTCTCTCCCTTCGTTTCCCTGAACAAAACACGTGAGAGATGGGAGTCTCTGCATGGCTGGGTACTCACGGCCGCAATAACCACATGCATACCGAGCTGCAATGCCTACGGTTCGCAGTCAGCATCTGAAGTTTGCGAACGACAAAATACAGGAAAAAAACGCAACGCACATAAGCAATAGAACCTTGGAGACCAGGGTCATTCGGCGCGTCGACGCTGATGTTGATGATAGCCGCCACGTTTGGGTCCGCGGCCAGCTTCAATTGGTAATCCGAAATGGCTGCATCCAAGCCATCTATCAGGTCGTATAGGTCGCCAAATTGGGCGGATTCGTAGAGCTAATCCACCCAGTATCAGCGTTCCGGATGACTCGAGAGGGAAGCGAAGGGTGGATTACTTTGATGGGTATAATCGTAGCCCCAGATGCTACACCGAACCACGCCGCGGCCGCGGCGCCAGCCACTTCAGTCTATATTCCCGGACCCTGTTATTCTCCCCAAGAAATTCGAATCGGGATAACTTACACCGTGCCCGTCACCTTCAATATTGCCCTTGTAGATTTGTCAGCTCAAACTGAACTCGACAAGAAAGGGAGGCATCCTTACAGGGCCTCCGTCGTTGGCTCCCCCAGTCATAACACGGGGGGTAAGAAGAGGATGGTTTCCATCAACGCCGGTGTCGAGGACATAGATCTACGTGCAAGCGGATGAGTGGGAAACTGGTGGACAGATCTAGATAAACTTACATAGACACCGTTGCCGATGCCATCCTGCAAGTTAACGTCCCAATCGGAGGTCGAATCGTTTGTCCCCTGGCCACGTCGACCGGGCCGTAATTTGTTAGGCCCAGCAAGGCGGGCCAGATTCCTACGCGTCTGCATCAGGAACACGTACCATCACATTCCCCCTCACGTACCAGGAAATTCCTGTTGCCCGCTTCCTCGACTCAACGGCCTTCATGTCCCTCGAAATACTTTGGAACTCAGATGTGTTCTGGATGAAAGCGACATCCCTGTCGGAGAAAAGACCGCGGTAGATCGCCTCTCCCTGGGGAATTTGAATTATATCGGTTGTGTTGAGGGAGGTGTTGGTTGGAGCGCCTGGGTCGTGGCACCCGAGGTTTTTGGCCATGGCGGCTTGGACTTTGGAGAAATGCTGCTGTACGTCGCTGCTGGGCTTGAGCGAGACAATGTATTGGTCAGGGATGGCATCGTCAGAGTTGGGGAGCGTATTGTTTGGGACGGCTTGCACGTTGATTTAGCTTTATGTATGCAATAGGCCAAAAGACTCACGTCCGCATGAAGAGCTTTCAGAAGGAGAGGGGGCAGATGTTGAGACAGAACTTGTTGGTGAGGCAGAACTCGCGGCGGATGACGAAGATGACTCCGGTGCAAGAGAGCTCTCAGTCGTGGAGTTAGATGCGGATTCCGTCGCAGATGACGAGGGCGCAGACAACTGAAAACAAGAAAGATTGAGGATATAAACGAAATCAGGGAAGGCCGACACTCACCGAGGCTGCCGATGTCGCCGAAGACGTGGATGTCTGAATGGGCGGTGAGCCAGAATATGTTTTCACCGCAAAGTGAAAGACAAACAAGGTCTGTTGAGGAACTCGAATGGTCCTGCCCCGGAACGCATGTGAGCAGAGAAAGAGCCATAAGAAACAGATTGATTACCTCTACGGGGGCCGCGAGCACGGCGGATGTGGCAAAGAGCCATGCGAGGATAACGAGAGGGGTCCCGATACGCATCCTGAGAGATTAGAAAGGCGACAAAGGTACGGTTGCACGAGGACCAGCTCGAGCAATGCAACTGAGAAGTACATGAGTTCAGCTCTTATGTCCACAGAAGGAGAAGTATGCGTACTATAGGAGGTTGCACCAGGCAATATCCATAACCAGCGGTGGGCGAGGCCTTATATATGTGCGACCCCAATGCGACCCTGCTTGAATGCAGTGGAACCAGTTTCCAAGGCGTCTCCATTGGTAGTTATGGGCGAGGAACGAGCTGGTTTCGTTTGTCTAGAGAAGTACTGATCGGTAGTGTCCATTTAGTATCCAGGTTAGTGGTGCACATCTATTCATCTGGGGAATGTTACCCTGGTTGGTAGCTAATGAACGTTCCGAGTTAGTTCCTAGCCCATTACAACGGGCGCCTGCAATTTGAATGAAACGAGCTTGATAAGCGCGGTCCATTTTTTTTACGTAATGATGGGGACTTCACCAGACAACATTCAGAAAACCGCAGAAAAAGCCCACTTAGCATAACGAGCTATGCAGAACTGCGCAGTGCCCCAAGAAGTGCTGTATTGTGTGCTGCATAGTACTATATTGAGCTTTTCGGTTTTCACAGATTCCAAACTCGTTTATTTTACGCGTCTTGGTGCTATTCAGCAAAAATCTTGAACCCCGAAGCAGCGAAAGAGCTTCTAAAACGCTCAGCTAGCTTCAAAACCAGTGGAAACATTTCTTTAGTCCATTTCTTTCATCCCTGGCTCTTTTCGGCCGGATTCAGTTCCTCAACTGAATCTCGGCCAAAATGGACCAAGACAAGTCCTTTAAGGCGACTTAGTACATTCGGAATATTAAAATGGTCCTTTGTCCCTGCTCTACGGTGCCGTTGACGCGTCAAGTCGCGTCGCGACTTCCGAAAGCAGTGCGTATAGAATAATGACCGCCTACTATGATGGCGTGGTAACTAGGACTAGCGGCGGGCTGCGCAAAGCGCGTAAGGTAGATGCGACACTTTTCTCCGCGGCAGGCGTGTCTGTAGCCAGCTGTTACCAGACATTACATTTTATAGGCCTCCGCTTGTGGGCGACAGGAGGAGGAGATATAACCAACTGGAGATACCGGATCTACGGAAACTCTTGCGGAAACTGTTCCGAGCCAGACATTGATGAACATTTGATCGGGGAACACTGCCCTATAAATATAATACTCCCACCTCTTTTCGCTCCGTTCCCACTGGCCCCGCGCCGCCCCGAGCAATGGCGCGACTCTTCCTCCCATACAGCACTCAATATATGGACTCTACCTTTCTCTTCTGCACCCTCCTGCCCTCCCGCCTAGTACAGTAGCCCTGCGCGCCGCCTCCCGCTTCCGCCGCACGGCAGCTCGTGCACCGCTAGAACGCTTCTCCTTCTCAAGTAATTTTGTACTCAATACTCTTCAGTTCCCTTACTGTATCTGTGCCCGGCTGTCCTAATGTATCCCTCCAGGACGTGGCCACAATTATTACCACTGCGCCCGGGTCCCGCTCAATCCCACCGATCCCACCGCCCGATCTCCACGCACCGCTGTCGTTGCAGATGGTGCGCGGCGCTGCGCGCTACCTCATATGAGTCAATTGTGATGTATTCTATCATGAGAACGAAAACTCTCACGTTCCCTTAGACCTTTCCGGTTTTCCGAAAAAATCAAAATGTGACCCACTCAAGGCAGCCCGGTCCTCAACAACAACGTGAAGACCCTAAGAGAATAGCTCAGGAAGCACTAGTCAAGGAAGTATGCCAGCGATCCTTAGAATTGACCCTTGCCTTGACCGCGCAATATTCGAACGCCGGGTACTGCCATATGAGATACATGTAGTCGGCCGCGGAGCGTTTTGATGCCAATTTGACGCGCTTTTCAACGCGCCGGCGGGGTTGGCACGGCAGTGTGGTAAGAGGGCGGCGGGCTCATGTAACGCGTGGCGGC
This sequence comes from Mycena galericulata, assembly GCA_029289565.1. Classification (NCBI taxonomy): domain Eukaryota; kingdom Fungi; phylum Basidiomycota; class Agaricomycetes; order Agaricales; family Mycenaceae; genus Mycena; species Mycena galericulata. The sequence goes on from JARKIA010000085.1 coordinate 250,191, forward strand.
TCCGGAACCGACCAGTTGGCAAAGATGACACATTCTGAAAGCGACCTCTCATCTCCTCTCCAGGTCCGTTTCTTGCACATCCTCCTGCTTGTTATGCCCTGTTCGACCCACGCTTCGCGGGCTCCGCAACCAGCGCTGCTTACGTGCTACCAAAGGATTCCTCTGGTAACACTCTGGCAGGCCCAGGGAAGAGCCGTCAACTTCATATGACAAAAGTCTGCAAAAGTTCGACACTACAAGGTCCATCTAAATTCTCTGCGGCAGTCTCAACTTGGATTGTCAAAAATTGAACCAGGGAGGGGCACGAGCCCTTCCCAGATTCCTGAAAGTTCGATTGGCGAGATTCTGTCTGCGCCAACAATTTTGAGGATGAACCCATGTGCCCTCGTAGCTTCGGTCAGAGCTCGTGGCTTCGGTCCGGCACCAAGTCAGATCTCTTGTCAAGGCAATGTTAATCATCTTGTCCATGCTGGCTCTGTTTCTCCGCGTCCTCGTGAGCGGCCCCCACGAATGGCCGAGTTGGCATTGGCACTTGATGGTATGTTGGATTTTGTATAAAAGCCTTCAGTTCTCCAGTCTCAACCCAGTCAGCTGTAGGAAGACATATCTGGCCATGAAACCGTTTACTTCGCTGGCGGCTTTGCTTTCTCTTGCATCTCTCGTGGTGTCCTCATCTGCGGCTGGTTCGTATGCCCCTCCTCGCTGTCCGAATGGCTACTTACCCATCGCGATTCAAGACTAACGCCTGTCCTCGTGCAAAGCGAGCGACCGAGTGCTTGTCAGCACTCGCAATGTCACCGTCGCTGGTCACGACATCCAGATTTCGACGAAGGCCTGCTCCGCTGATGTCCCTAATCCTCGTCCTATCGAAAAGAGACAGCTTTTCGACGTGTGCAATAATACTCGTAGGTTTCATGTTGGTTCCCATGTGATGACGGTGATCGACTATGATTTTAAGAAGTTGTGAACTTCGAATGCGTGGTCGGCGAAGGCGCTGGACCACTTTTTTCCGACTGTGCTAATCTCGTACAAGCGATCATAGAAGAGAACGAGCAACCAGGCGGTAAGTGTTTGCCCTCGTTGACCAAGCATGTTCCTCAATTCCATCCAGACCCCACACTCTGGGTTGTAGGTCCGCAGATCGTAGTAGAGGTAGCTAGATCGATTTACGTCAGAGAGTAGGCGCCTTTCTTAAAATGTAACAGTAGCCGGTGGAAGAAAGGCGTTGCGAGGAGGACGGGGCGCCAAAATACCACCGCACTGACTCCATCCACACCCACGGCCTCTTGACTTCATGGATAACGGCCTCGAATGGCTTCCGCACCCTGTGAGTGCGGCGAGCTTCAATTTACATCCGACTAACGAGTTTCTTCGCTAGGGTGCCCAACCCGTCAAGTTGCCGCCAATTCCGTCCCAGTCGGTGCGTGGCTCAGCCACATGCCTGGAATGAAATCAGGCTCACTCATCGCAACGTTTCGCAGGGGGTAGACTCGTCGTCAGGCTCTGGCAAACCTCTATCCTGGAAGACGCTCAGTAAATGGCTAAAAGGACGAGACACTGTGATGAATATAGAAATAGCGCCAGAGGAGCTCGAAGCCTACACGAAGCGCTGGGCCCTCAAGTGGCATTATTTTCAAGAGACTTTCCCCGAGACGTCCCAGGATGATGCAGATGGCATGGGGCGCGATGAAATGCGCGCGCGTATCACTTGGCTGGTGAGTCAATTTCGCTCGGTCAAGACTCTCTGGGGAATATTCCTCAAAGGAAGGGGAGTTTTCTCGGATCGCAGAGCGGATACACAACCTGCCGGATGATACAGTCTGTCGTATTTTTGCATGTAACACGATATCAGAGTTCATTCTCTTCAACAGGCCGACTACGAAATCCTGGCAGGATCGCTCTTTGTTGCAAACTTGATAGAGAATTGCCGACCCGACCTCGCCCGCGTCCTGGTATGCACACAAAACGCGGCATTTCCAAATCTCATCGCCTCGGCAGACAACATCGAAAACAGTTGGTGATGACTCAACCACGAGGGACGGGGCGGGCTTGGGTACTGCGATCGCTCAGGTATGTCATAACTCGGACTATTTCGACGGGCATCGACCTCCTCAGCAGCTCAAAACTGTTGAAAAATCGCACATGTTTGCGCTCAGATGTGTCAATGAGATAATCACTATGAAGCAAACATTGGCTGCACGGTCAAAAGTCGGGGCATGTATAGTACGAGCCTTATAACACCTATGTCTGACACTCTATCAGATCCTCCACGGCGACCTGTCGTCCCCCATTGAAAACGGTTCAAGATCATCGAAGAGCGTAGGGAGTCCCGTAGCTTCTGCGGTCGAGGCGTCCGAACCTGGTGATGGACCGGATCAATCGATACACCTACATTCGATGGGAAGACAGTTGCCCACCACTGCGACTGGGCCCATCGCGGGATCCGATCCCATTACTTTGCGGTCGGTACTTCCTGATCTGCGCAATCCTCGTCCCAGAGTTACAAACGCGAACCGGCGAAACGAACCGGCGACCCTCGTCAGCTCTGCGAATTCGCATATGTGAGTATGAGGGAAAGCCTGGATTGTTCGAAATTGACATTCTCAGGAAAAATCTGACTGCGCTCCTGGGGATTGCCTTCTTCGGCGCCTCCATTACCTGGTCCACAATTTTCTCCGGGACACGCGGAAATGTCGTCCTGATTTCGTGGGCTGCCTGTTTATTCATCGTCGGGGCGGTTGGCGCGGCGGGTGCATCCATCCTTGTGATGCCAGACGAGGACATCGTGGCCAAGCACCTTACCGTGCGCTGGACCGTGCGCATTCCATCCCTTCTTGCGATGATTCACGTGCTGGCGGGCATGTTCCTAGTCGCCATTGCCATCTTGGTTTTGGATCCTGCAAACGGCAATCTAGACCTCCGCGGAGGACAACGGGGAACGCAGAGTGCAGGCGGGTATGCGATTTCGGTGTCAGCGGTGTTCCTCATCGTGGTCGGTATAGTGTGGAGGTGGTATACGCAGCACACATGGTTTAAATGACATCCCAATATGTTCGAGCTCAGCCATTGCTGATTAGGTATTTCACTGTGTAATCGTCTTTCGTGGAGGACTATAAGTCGGCGAGCTGTGGTTCGTCATTTTCCATCAGACGTCTAGGGGCCGGATGCGTGAGTCAAGGATTCTACCGAACAGCCAGACTAGTTACGCGTCTACTTCAAAAGTGGAATTCCACCTGGTGTCCCCAAATTGTAGGCCACGGCGTTCAAGAAACAAGATTTCTAACTTTCGGTGAAACTCGGGAAATTTCTTGTAGGGATACAGGGACAGAGTGGAGCAAAGCCTCATATATATTTAGCCAATATCAATTGTTAGATTTAGGACACATGAACTCGAGTTTGACCAAAAAAAAGTTCGACGTTCAACTTTAGTTGGATGGTTCAAGAACCAACCGGTGTGGGAACGCCACGTGCCACCGGCGATTGCCGTCCCTCTTTTTCTTCAAAAGTCCCACGACTCTGCTGGGATACTCCTGGGGGACCCATTCGTCTGCTGGGCTTACTCACGGATACAACTGTGAGCGCGCCTGCATCCTCACTTGCATCATCCTCATTGTGGGCCAACTATTACGATCCTGAGCAGCTGTCCTTCGATAACCCTGGGCGAATCGGCGGCGAGCAACAGAGTACCTTCCGGCCTGGGTTCCTTTCTTTCGGTCCGAATGTCACGATTATTCTCGCCCAGTGGCCCTCCTACGGTGGCCGTTACCCGCCAGCTTGATTTAAGCGAGCTGACCATCAATCCATCAAGAATCCGGCCAGCCACTGGCCATTGTTCGCAGAAACACTTGAATTTATCTTCGTCGAGAGAGAGGGGAGGCAGCTCTAAAAGCTGTTTGCCAGTGCCAAGTACTCAGTGACAACAAGGGTATTTATTTCTCGATTTCAGAGGAATTTTTGGGCCGTTTTGCCACCAGTTGTGACGTTGTCACATTTGTGACCGTTCGTGTCTTGCGCGTCTGTCAACGCGTCCCTGCGGTATTTACGCGTCAAAAATAACTTGGACATACTCAATACCGGTGTGAGAAGGTCTATAGAGGATTCACTCAATTTAGAACATACTTTGATAAAAAAATGTAATTTGTATCAAGTTCAATTCATATAGTTCTAATGATTGCAGGCAGGCTCACAAATAAAGGACATTAAATTGTTGGTCAAGACGACTCAAAGCACTGCCTGACTCTGGGAGAGCATCACACTTTAGAAGCCATTGGCAAATACATAGTACAGTTGGATTCATATGACAGTATTTTATCAGGAAGCAACATGCTCCGACACGGCAGATTAGGAGTTCAATAATCCTGCGGGGACATTACTCCATGCTGTAGACAGGTTTACCTGTCCACCAGACTCCCGGATATCCAAAATCAAAGAAGGTTTTGGGTTTAGATCTTCTGTTCAGAGAGAACGAGGGCAGTCTTTCAACGAGCCCAAACCAGCCAATTCAACAATTCAATGACTAAAAGAGCCCAAACCAGCCATATGAAAGTTTATATGCCAGCAAAAAGCCAGCTGAAGTCGCGCCGCAGCATTAAGTACTACAAACATTAGAGCACTTCCCTGGTTCAAGCATGTTGGACGACGTGGTGTCACACTTGTGACTCTTTGTGATGGATGGCAGGAAAATGGATGGAATGTACCTCAATTAGATCGGGGGGTCTCAAATACTAGGGCAGAAATAGAGGGTCTACAACAGTCTGTGGAATAGCGAGGATGTGTGAGGGGCAATGGAGTACAATGGCAGGCGGCTCGCCGGTGATGGCAACTGATGGCATCACGCTTCCGCCGTTAGCCGTCGCTAAATGAAGCTGGCGGGTCCCGGCCACGCTACCCTCCCTACAGCACATTCAGCCTAAACCAAAATATAAACTCTGAAACTTCCGGTATACGTTTCCACCTTCCAGACGCCTTGGTGTACTGTACTCTTCTCTCCTGCATTCGAAATGGCTATCGCAACCCGGGCCGGCACCAAGACGAAGCGGTCAACTGACCACGGAGCCATTACCTCACACATTCGAATTGCTTAAATTAGCCGTTCTTTCTGCGCCACAGAATCGCCGTCCTCCCGCTGTATTAATGGAGAGATTCCGCCGGTGCCCCGCTCCAAAGCCCTCTCTTTCATACTATCCGGTATGGCAGAATCGCCTGTACGCCTTGTGCAAGGCGCCAACGCGTACACTAACCTCATCGATCCGAATCGCAAATGGTATAACAACAGACGGTTCGTTCTTCGGTCTGGTTCTCTGAAATGTGCCTTATATTTCCACAGACTGATCGCTCTTCACGGATGGATCACGCTGCTGTATGTCCATACAACTTGGCGCTTATCCATCCAATGTTTTTTCAGGTTAATTACAAATTATGCGAGTGGGTACGACGGAAGCATGGTGAACGGACTTCAATCGCTACCGCAGTGGGAAAGGTACTTCAACTTCCCGACCAAGGGAAAACTCGGGCTGCTCAGTGCGATTCAGGTACGTTGAGACCCACTGAATGGCTGAGTCTCATCGATGAATCAAATCTTCTAAAGAACATAGGATCGCTCGCCGCGTACCCGTTCGCGCCGTATCTCTGCGACGGAATTGGCCGTCGCCCCACGGTGTTCATTGGCGCACTGATAATGGTCATCGCCACTGCCATTCAAACCGCATCACAGTCGGTCGGGATGTTCATCGGCGCGCGGTAATGTCTTTCATTTAATGATAGTCCCGTCCTCATATAGCGCATACAGATTCCTCGTCGGCCTGGGCCTCACCTTCGCTTGTGAGTGGTGTCATCCCACTTGAGAGACTGTTGATCTCGCGAAATTGTGTCTGCTCAGTCAGCGCGGCGCCACTGCTTATTGCGGAGCTCTCATATCCACGTTACCGCGCCCCCTTGACGTCGGCATACAACGCCCTATGGGCTTCCGGATCCATTGTGTACGCAGCGATCCTCTCCCATCGTCTGCTAGCTCATTGAAATTTTAGCGCTGCTTGGGCAACTTTCGGCTCGTTCAAGCTCGCAAGCACCTGGGCGTGGCGCCTGCCATCCGTCCTTCAGGCCGTGCCCTCTCTCATTCAAGTTTTCCTCATATTCTTTGTCCCGGAATCTCCCCGCTACCTTGTCAAAAAGGGAAGGGAAGCTGAGGCTCTTAAGATCTTGGCGTACTATCACGCCGACGGGGACGAGTAGGTGTATGTCACTTCTGCCACTTCGTCGATTCTGAGAAGCGGCCAAATAGGAACGATGCCCTCGTGCGCTACGAGTTTGAGGAAATCAAGGCGGCCATGGAATTCGATCGTACTGGTGAGATCCCTCGTGTATCGGGACTGACATTGAACTGAATCCCTCTCTCCATCGGTGGCTGCCAATGTCGGCTGGAAGTCCTTAATCTCCACCCGCGGCAACCTCAAACGGCTCCGGATCATCATTGCGATCGCGTTCTTCTCTCAATGGTCCGGCAACGGACTCGCCTCTTACTACCTCAACAAGGTTCTTTCAGACATCGGGATTACGGACCCAACCACTCAGGTACTTCGAGTTACATATCTCTTGCGAGACTCGGTCTCATCGTCTCCCGTCCAGCTGCTCCTCAATGGAATTCTGAGCATATGGAGTCTCGTGTGCGGCCTCACTGCGTCGACCACGGTGGAGCGCTTCGGCCGGCGCGTCCTCTTCATCACCTCGGCTTGCCTCATGACCCTCTTCTTCACCATGCAAACCATTTGCTTTGCGCGCTTCACCATCAGCGGCAACAAAAATGCTGCCAACGGCGTCATCGCATTCATATTCTTGTATTCGGCGGCGTACAAGTGCGTCTCACGATCGCATTACGTCGCCCTCGCTGACTCTGTGTCCATACAGCCTCGCCTTCTCCCCGTTAATCGTAACCTACGCGCTGGAAATTCTGCCATACAACATCCGCGCAAAAGGCTTCAACGTGTTCAACCTCACGATCTCCCTCGCGCTCATCTTCAACCAGTATGTCAACCCCATCGCGCTCGGTAACAAGGTCTTGATTAGCATAATATACGGTTATTCACCGCCTCATTAGCGGCCCTGAACTGGAAGTACTATGTCGTGTACTGCGTGTGGCTTGTCTGCGAATGTGTCTTTCTCTACTTCTGTGCGTCTCTCGGTCACGACATTTCGGCAAAGCTGATGCCCCATGCAGATGTGGTTGAGACCAAAAACCACACACTGGAGGAGACTGCGGCCATATTCGATGGCGCTACGGACACGATCGCCGATTCTGCCGCGGCACATGCGGGCGTCGGCAAGCAAGCGCGCGACGAGAAGGGCGACAAGGGATCAAGGGAGTTTGTGGAGAAGGCGTGAATTGTCTTTTTTTTTGTGAATGTCGGTTTCGCGCTGTCGTGAGCATGTTGATTTGGTGGAAAGTCTGATCGATGACCCTCGTCCAAGAGAAGGTAGGTAGGTAGGTAGGTAGGTAGCATTACACGGCACGGTCCAACTCATGAACGCCGGTTTCCAGGAATTGTCCCGGTGTACACGCACTATTTACACCATCGTCCCTGGGCCTCTCTATACCCCCATAGCCGAGCTCACGGTCGCAATCTTGTCGAGTCGCCGCGGTAGAACTACAGGAATATAAAGAAGCGAGTTAGCACACCAACAGTCAGCCACCCATACAAGCACCATTGACACGACAATCAGAGCTAAAAGAACTCATGGAGAGGGGAGTGCATATTTTCCAGGTCAGATAATTCAACACCGTGACCCTGCCAGTATATTATGTGCACTATCAACCTGACAAGCAAATGCTGGGGATTGCGGACGAGTTACGAGGGAGCACATATATGTGGGTCAAACCCAGAGGTGTGTATTCCCTGTTAAACCAGGTCCGGTACTCAATACCAATGCAAGTCAAAGCTCTCCATTATATGTTCCAAGACTTCATGAAGTCGATACAATATTAGCACTATACTGGAAGGTCGCTCGGAGTGGTCATCTTAAGACACAGGATCTCGTGCTCACAAGTTCTGATGCTGGGAAAGAGCACGGCAGAAACCATTTCTGCGCAGAAACCATTTCTGCACAGAGACGATGTGTACTTGAGAGCAGCTAGGACACGACTTAAGTGGCGAGAACTTGTTGGTGTGCATGGCACAATTCTGGAGATCATGTAATGGAGACCAAGCAATATTCGAGGTTGTGGTTGCTTGATTTTCAGCCAATCGTGTAGGGCACATGATTCCGTATCTGGGCCAAAACATGGAACCAGTGAGTGAACAGTGTGCAGTCGGCAGGCAAATCTCAGCAGCCGAGAACCTTGTGGGGTCTTGGGGTAATCCAGAAGATGTCCATAACATTGTACCGTGCGTGTATTTATGAATTGTTTCAACAAATACTACTGAGTCTCTTTCAACAGTCATTTGAGTGCCTGCTCTCAAGCCGAGAAGTCAATATATTTCCTGCTGTGTGCTTTCGGATCGTGGAAATGGCAATTCAAGACAAGGCCCGTGTAGACAGAGTTGTGTATTAGCTTTCCAGGTAGACACAATCAAGAGGCAGACAGGCAGAGCGGCACTATGGACTGGAGAACGTCACATTGAGGACTCATAAAGGCAAGCATAAAGGAAACCAGCATCGCGGCAAATGCCGTCGGAGCTCGGCGCCGAAAGTTCGAATCCCGAATTAACGCCAGCGACTACTTTTCAATTCCCTCTCCGCCATGGCCAACCCAAATCACACACGCAAAGCGCGAACTGAGACGTGGATGATGCGGAAGCAAATTTTCTATTAATGAGCAAATATTCCGCGGGAATTTTGGTCCCTCACACTCTATTCTTCCCTACCACCACGTTGACAAAGGTCCTTGCCTCATATTTTCTCTCTCTCCCATTTCACTCTCGTCTCTCAATTTCCATTCTGTGCCTCCCTAGAATAATTGAGTACAAGTACCATCAGTCTTGAGTCCATCTTCGAAAAAAGAGGTTCCCCGTAGAACTGAGAGGCAGAGCAATGCACTGTCACCGACTATGAATATATCAGGAATATATATATCTAATGGCGCTGGAAACGGCGAGGGAAACTGTTGCACTGAGTTCAATCCTCGTTGGGAAGCTCGAGCGAAGGGGATAAAAGCGGTGGTTGATTGGAGCCGAAGCCGCCCATTCCAAGCGAAGCAAAGTTGGATTTGAACGAAGGATACAAGTCCCGTCAATACGCGGGTACTGCACCCTCAATATCCTCCCGCTAGAAGTTGGAACTGGCCACACTCGAGAGAGGGAACGTCCAAACGTCGATGTCGAAACTATAATTCAAGAGCTCACAAATCAGTAGTAAACAATCGGGAAGGTAGAACTTCGAGATGTTTCGCTGACGCGCATCTCGGGCCTCCGGTGAAGTAAATAGCTGTGAGACTTTCAAGCAAACGCAGTATCCAGCGAAGAACTGCTTCCGATGCCACGGATGGTGGCGTTCCATGTGCCGGCGGTGTGAACAGCCGAATCGCACTGGAGCTCCCGGTGTTATGTCGCAGAAGCAGGTCCATATGTGTCGTTGGTCTGACTGACTGAAGGTTCCATCTAGAATTCAACGAGAACAATTTGGACGGAGAGCGACAAGCGCCGGCGAGAATGAATGATTATGGATGGCGTTTACATGAAGGGAGCCACTCCCATTCAGAAAATATAAGTACAGTGGAGTTCCAAGTATTTTGACGTCGGGTCAGACGAGGATCCGTATCAAAATGTAGCAGGCGGCCTGAACGCAAGGCGTGTCACGGACCACTCATGTTTCCGAGATTCTTGCATGCTGCCGACTCACTGTGCATCCAGAGTGGAAGGGGCCAGATTCCAGTTGAAAACAACGGCAGCTCCTATTGCTTGGCCCATGCAGCTCCGCACCCCAGGCACCTCCTCGGGTATTACATCCGAACCTCAGAGGGCGGTTGTTGTGTAGTAAATTAACCTACCTAAGAGGTACCCTCTGCAGGAGGCCCGACGTCCACGGGGGATGACCGATGCTTCTGTTAGGGGGTGAGCGCCTACTTCAGGGTACCGGAGGCGGGATTTTTTTTGGTGATTTTCGCGAAGCGGTGAGCGCAGCAGTTTACAAGATTGAAAAAATACATACAATCATAATTTACTGGATGCATCTTGGCTTAATATCCACCGTTCCCACCGTGCCGGGGCCTCCAGCGGCGGTTGCACGCATGGATGGGTCTATGAGAAGCGAGGGTGTGCAGATCCTTGCTCGGGCGCTCTCTGCATCATCTGGCAGCAATTAGGGGTGCACAGTTGGCGCTGGCGGGGCGATATCGCGGCGGGTGCGGCAGCGCGGCGGCATTCAAATCGTGCTGGGGCGTCCCGGCCATGGTTGCGCGCACCATGCATCAGGAAAAAGTCTGTAGGAAATATCTCACCGGCTAGATATGGAGCCGAAAATAGCAGTCAATAGCCTGAATAGCTGTGGGTCATTCGCCGATAGCTCTCCAGTGCTATAATAGCTACGTGCAAGCACCACGGAGACATTTATAGCATGCACACAGAATTATGTTGAGTGACATACCTTTAGATATTAACTACAGTTTACTTCATGTCTCTGGGTCCCGGGCCAAATAGTGCCACCTGCAAACTAGACAAAATGTTTTTGCAAACACCATCTTTTACCATGACAGTCTTGCTGTTACAGGGGGAACCGATTAAAAAACCTATTAGACATTTATTTTGTCCACTTAGTACAATGCTCTTGAAGGCCAGCAATTTTGGTTCGGGACTCATAATGAAGCCGGAATCATCCAAGGAAATCACGAAATTCAAAGGATCAAGAGGAGGTACGGCAACTAGAGGTCCTGAGGCCTGAGGCCTGAGTCATTATCGGTTGAAGAAAAAGGAGGCATGCGTACACGTACGTCGCGTAGGCTCTTGATCGTGGATTTTCCCAAGACATTTCAAACTCCGATGACAGCTGTGAGGTCCGTGCGTACGCATGACCGCGAATGATCCCATCAAATGGTTGGTTGCTTTCCTTCCACTCCCACCACCCCGTTTCTCTCGTCCGTCCGTCCGTCCGCCCTTCTCCCATCCTTCCCTTTGTGCTCGGCAGCTACTACTCACCTATCAAGCTATTCCAAGCCCTCAAGCCAGTATCTCAAGCATTCAAGCTGTCAAGTCGTTCGATTCGTGCACGCGGCAACTCGTTCCTCAAAGACGTCAAACCTTGGGCGCGGAAACCACCATCAAGCCTTCTGTGACCCTGCTGAGGAACCCTCATCGAACCTTCTGCCATCGGTCCCGTTCAAGAGCTACATACCCCGAAATTCTGCCAAGTCAAAGTTGTGCGCTGCGAGAGAGCTCGACGATGGGAAGTGGTGCAGGGGGATGGGTGGCCTGTATATATTTGCTCGAGGTACGCTGCTCCTTGGCTTGCTTGTTCGGATCGTACTTTCTATGATAACACCCCTACGCCCCACATGTACTCCATTCCGCACCAACCAGTCCCTGTTCCGCCAACACGATGTTCACTGTGTTTCCCACGCTTTCGGGCTCACCTTCGCTACTATCACATACACCCGTCAACCCCGGCGGCCCACGCTCGTCAACTGCAACACTGTTGTGCTCAGTGGCTGCATCGCGGTATGTCCATCTCCTAGTAGCTGGACAAGTCATTCATGGCAGTCTAGCTCTCGCTGCCAGGGCCCCGTCGATTCCCACCTCCAGTTCGGAGCGTCGAGAGCGAAGGAGGATTATGCCACTCGAGTGACAGTACTATAAATACTATTTTGTCATATTATTTATTCTATCCATGTCCCTTCTGATTTCTTTCGATACACCTGAGGCTTGATATATTGAGATTTCCGAGCTACAGGGCGCTACAGAGACAGTGATATTTTTGTCACATGCTTGGCTATAGCTGACTCTATACTATTCTGTAGCTCGCGCGTTGAGGTACAGTAGCAATACAAACCAGGGACTTAGCTATCAGGCTATCATGGCTATCCCAGCTATATTGTGCTATGTGGCCACCCAGTTTTTTCCTGATGTGGGTGATGTTCGAGGCAAAAGCGTGCAGCAGTGAGGCGCATGGCGCCATCATACACTCGGCGGCGGCGGCGGTTTCGGCAGTGTGGCAGCATTCAACTCGTGCCGGGGCATCCCGGCCATGGTTATGCGCACCATGCATGATTTTCGAGGCAAAAGTGTGCAGCAGTGAGGCGCATGGTGCCATCATACACTCGGCGGCGGTGGCGGCGCTTTTGGCACCCTCCGGCGGTGGGTGGGTGCGCAGTCGGTGTCAGTGGTCGGATCAAAGGCAATTGGGATGCCGCTCACGGGGCGGCGTGTTTGGGTTAATCAGCGGCGGCAGGCGGGACATAGCGCTGGGCTGGGTGGCGGCGGTCCCGTGGCAGCGCTTGCGGTTTTGAACAGAAGAATCAGCAGAAAGAAATTTCATTCAAAATCTCTGTGCCAAATATTGGTGTTGTGGATTGGGGCTACGAACGGAGGCGAACAGGGCGGCGACAGAGGTAAGACGGAGGCGCAGGAGGCAAGCTGAGGTAAGTGATGTGGTCATCAAAACCTGCCAATCCGGTTCTGCGCTTAGGCGGGAATCGCCGTCTTTCTCCCTCTTTCACCTCACCACCATACTGCGGCGATGGCTGACGCAGTATGGTGGTTGGCGCCTCCCGCCGCCTCTCTGAGATCGATTACGTCAAGTGGCGCCGACGCTTTCCTTAACGGGTAGCCAATCGGATCGCGAATAAACGTCGGACCCCATCATTCTTTTTATCTGCACAGTGTCTTACAACCAACTGGTGGGTCTGAGCATCGGAATTGTATCTTATATCATGCCCGCTGCGCCCCTGATTTTTATTTCATTTTTACAGGCCTTTTTTTGACCGTGCACGAAATCACCCAAAAGCCAGCTTAATTCCAATTAATAACTTGGCTATCACCGGGGGCCTCCTTGATCCGCTACCACCATCACCTCCCGCTTTCCCACGCTCGGTTTGCGCCGGGTGTAGGATATAGGGAGGCTGCTGGTGTCCCTGATCTTGGAGTGGGTTTGCAGCCAGGGTTTGAAGCCCAAGGGTCACCCCCCACCCGTGTAGCCTACGAGCTACGCCGCTAAAAGCGAAGAGCCATGTTGCTTCAGAATCGGGCAAGAATATGTGCCCAGGCCGAATATGCCCGATCACCCCGGATCATCCTTCTCCACGATACTTCGCCACGTCGTTCTCGCTTCCCACAACGACGCCCACCACGACGACCTCGAACGACTCTGTCGCTCTTACCGCTGCTGGCACGATGATGACACTCTTATTCTAGATGTTTCCGCGTCCACGTCCGCTTCCGCCTATGACTCGACCGCCGGAGCTTCTGACTCGTCACGATTTTTCTCGAATGTCTCACATCGACAAGACATCCATGCCGTTTAAAAGGACCTCCTTCATCGTCTGCCGATGCCATCCCTTGTCCCCAATTCGCACTCCTCACAATGGATACCTCCCCGGACCTTAACCCCAACAACCCTGTCAATCCTGCGCGCGACCTTAAGGACTACCTCGCTGGTCCGAAGACCAACGTCCTACCCGCTCACGGCTGGACCCACGCCTCTGTTCTCTTCAACCACATTGACGAGAATGTGTCGAAGGTTATGGATAAACCCAGTGCGTGGCTTCCACTCATTACCCGTCATATTCTCATCCCCTCCGGACCCAAGTGTCCTCGCTTGTCGCAGTGATCATCGGACGGGACCGCCCCTCTGATCGCGCGACAGCTGCCGATGCCATCGCCAATTCCATCGTCACCGTCGGCCTCGCCACCCAAGACGACATCACAGTTATCCCGGCGACGCCCAAGGAAGGGGATCCAGACACCCCGATCCTCCCGCACACGAACTTGGTTCTGTGCACATCGTCGCAGCTCAAGGACAAGATCACCACCGACCCTACTAAGGCAATCATTCATGCGAGACGCAATGACGAGAGTGACGGCTTCACCTTCTACCTCCTTCCCGCGCTCCCCGAGCCCAGCTGGTACATCGGTGCGTCGTTAATGCTTTGAATCTACGAATCTCCGCAACGAACCTTTCCAGGATCCTACGTCGGCCTCTCCGACCGCCTCACACGCGCCGAGTTCATCGGCGCCCTCTTCAAGAAACTTGTCGCCGATAACGATGTTCTCAAACTAATTCAGGACCACCACGACCGTGTCCCCGACGCACCAGACATTACCTTCGCCATCCGCGTCCTGCTTGAATACGCAGATGTTAAACCCTGCCAGGTGCGCAACAGTCTTAATTTAAACAGAATCTGAAGTAATGGTGGTATTAGGTCTGGATGCCCGGTCGACGCGGCTTAGGCAACCAGCGTCAGAATGCCGTGCGGCTCTACATGCCGCCCCCTTCTTTCCACGAAGACGCTATCAAAGCCTGGAAGGCCCTCCTCAATTCCCCCTCCTTCACCTTCATCGTCGACTGCCGCGGCCGCGCGACTCCCTTCAAACCCGATGCCGGACGCCCCGGTAGAGCTCGCGCTATGGAGTGCACCGACTGTCTGGGCATCGACCATTACAAGGACGATTGCCCCATCACGACGTCTCCCGAGTTTCTCGCCACCCACCTCAACCAAGCGGAATCCGACTCCGTGCACGTCGGCACCTCCCTCCGTACCATCCGCGACCGCGACGACATCGACTCCGACGGCTTCAAGAGGGTTGCCCGTCGTCCCTTCAATCAGCGCTTCACGAAGAGGCGCGAGTTTGGTGGGCGCGTGCGCCGCCAAGGTGGCTTCTAACCTGAATCGCTAGTCCATCCGTATGTTAAATGAATTCTCTACCCAATGTACGATACGAGAAGTCTCCCTTGAATAAATGTACAATATGTGAACCGAATCGGCTTGCTCTATTGCCCTCCATTAAATGGCTCAAGGAAATCTTATTCGGTTGAACGGGCGGTCGGTCCTGGATTACGTCGCCTTGACGTCGGCTGACAACGCCACATTCCCGTTAGACCCATTTCAGCTTTACTTATACATCTCCTCCACTTCCAACGTCGGCCCTTATCCGATCCTAGAGAGCTCTGAACACTTATACTCCTCTCGCCATCGATGTAGCCCAATCTCTGCGAGAAGATTCCGGCGGAGAAAAACAGTCCCCACGCCAGATGCCTGCGGTCCGCTGCTTTCATGATTGATGCGCCCAAGGGGACCGGTGACCCACCCCGAATTCAATCATACCCATCTGACCTCTGCGAATTCAATAAACTCTTTCCGATTGCGGAAGTAGAACAAAAGTCTGAAACTGGTACATCCCTCGGCACAATTTTGACGCACTCGGGGCCTATATTCTGAGTCACTACCCTCGCCGCTTATTCGTGCAGAACTTTCGATAGTGTTCTCCAAAGTCGCGCACCGAAAATCAGTCTGAAACAGGCCGTTCTGGGAGTACAACAAGAGAGCCTTGAATTTTTAAGGATGATGCTCGCGACAGAAAGCTGCAGCAAATCATCCCATGCCCACTCCTTCGGTCAACAATCCTCCCGCCCTGGGCGACGCTGTCATCGCAGAGGCACCACCCTCCTACAACCTGGAGGAACTGCATCTTGGTGTCCTGCCGGCGTTCACTTATCCTGACACTCACTCCGACGATGGCAACAACTCCGACGACACCGATGATAGCGTCCCAGACCTCGTCCCCGCTACCCCACCGGAGCTGCACGCCGTCCACAATGTTCACACGCTTTACGCTACCCCGGACGCCGCCCGTGTCGTGAATGGCATCACCAACGGTGTCGAGGCCATGCAAATCGGTGGTGTACGTCGTGACCTTGATTAAAATCGACCACTAACTATTGTTCAGAACCGTGCTCGTCGCGACTCCATTGTCCGCAGCCGCTACCACCCCTCGTTCAACAACCACCTCCAGGTCCAAGTCAACGGAGCTCAGACCAGTAACAATTGGCAAGCGCCCGCCCATCTCGCCCACCGTGCTATCCGTGACGCTGTGGCCGACCGGCTTACCAATTTCGGCGTCGTCGTTAATGTGCGTCGCATTTCATTCTACATCTCCACGCTGAATTTGAATCCTCTGAAGGGTCCTATTGCGAATAATGTCCGCCGTGGCGGGGCACCCTACCAGGGTCGTGCCGTCAATGGGCACATAATCTACGATCTCATCCAGCGCCTTCAGCGCCTCGAACGTGCCCTCCAGGGCCTCCAGGACGAAGCCATGCACGACTGGCTTCCTCGCCGCTTCTGATTAAACTTCTCCAATGAAATGTCCCCTGCCGTTTGCCTCTCCTACTTTGGTACGCACTTAAATCAATTAAATCCCTTAAAAATAGCGCGTGTATGATAGTAGAAGTTAGCTCAAGCGTACCGAGCAATTGTAACACTATATACTTGAATAAATGATCCTTGATTTATCGGGAACTCGTTTGAATTCGCCTGAGTCTCTCAACGCGACTATAAATGCTCAACTTGACACCCTTTTCTGCTTCAGACGGCGGTCTTTAAACGCACCCAAATTATATATGCAAATACAACTGAACAATCCCGATTTTCGCACCACAGACCCTCCTGGCTCACGGGAGGGTTCCGGGGACCTGGTGCATCCCTCTCGCATGTGCCTGCCGGCTGCGAGTTCACATGGCGAAACCAGCAGGAGTTGGGGCAACCGGGGGCCTAGCCCCGACTACCAGATGCATGACCCCTCCTGCAGTGACTCGGTTGCTTTGGTCACTGCAGCGCCGAGCAAAGAGCAGCAAATTTGTGCTGTTCCCAATATATTGTTACCCTCCGAAAGTCCGCCTGCACCAGTCGCGGCGACTATGGAGGCGGAGTTTTTGGAGGCCTCAACACAACATTATACTGTGAATGGCACAAAACGAAAATTGGACTGGCTCACGGACGAGGTAGCAATTGAAAAATTTCCTCGTTTGGACTCGATTGTTGCTGAAACCGAGAGCGAACAGTCTCCAATCGATCACCACGACTCTAATACTCCAACTATGGACGACATCTCCGCAGACGACGATTGGGAACTCCTTAATGCTGAGATACGAAAAAGCAATACACACCAGCAAATATCTACCTCTGCCAAAGCAACGCGCTCATCATTAAATATCGGCTCCTTGAACATCGCTGGTCGTGATTCTGCAAACCCTATGGGACGTAGTAACCATAAATTTAAATTTGTAAAACGAATGATTGACCAAGATCGACTGGGTATTCTAGCGATGCAAGAGACTCACTTTGACGACCATGGGGCAGCCGAGTTCCAGAAAATATACCAGAGCTGGTTCAGGACCATACACTCTGCTCACCCCACATCCCCAAACTCGACAGCTGGCGTCGCATTTTTATTGAATAAGAAATTCATTGATGTTGACCATGTCCAAGAAATTGAACTGATACCTGGACACGCCTTGATGATCATTGTCCCCTGGCACAAAGGCCGAATGCTCACAGTCCTGAATATCTATGCACCAAATACACCCCAAGAGAGAGATAAAATGTGGACGCAGTTATGGATGAAATGGAAAAATGACAGACACCTACCTTTCCCCACCATTGTTTTGGGGGATTGGAACTTTGTAGAGGATATGCGCGACCGTCTATCGGGTGGTCCAGTTTCGTTCCCAGCTAGTTTCTACCGACTAAAATCTCTCCTTCAAATAGAAGATGGCTGGAGGAATACCTTTCCGGATGACCGACAATATACTTGTGTTCAACATCGAACTAACCCTGCAACCGGATTACAACATGTGTCACGGTCCAGATTAGACAGAATCTACGTACACCACAACATGTTCGACATGTGTCGTGGTTGGAGGATTGATCGTACTTCAGTAAGAACAGACCACTCTCTCGTTGCAATGCAAATGGTCTGCAGAGAAGATCTAAGACCCGGGAAGGGACGTTTCAGCCTGCCACTTTACCTGCTAAAGACACGTAAATTTACTCGTGAGATCCAACGTCTCGGCAAAATTCTTAAAACCGAGTGCGAAAAGTTGAGCGAAGCACCACGCAGAGATGATCATAATATCCAAACCCTGTGGGCTAAGTTCAAACGAGAAACCATTGAGCATGCTCACAAATGCTCCCTAATTGTTCAAACAGAGGATATTAAACAACTGCGAACGTGGAAGGCACAACTATACCTAGTAATCCACGACCTTGACATGCCCCCCGAAGACCGTAACCTCTCGGCGTACCTTCTGGAAAAGAAAATCAATGATACTCTCAAAGAACGTGCTGAAGAAAAGCAAGACTTATCACAGACCCGGTACGATGTTGAAGGGGAAACATTGCACAGCCGCTTCTGGACACGATCAGCAGTGGGGTACCATATAAAGGAAACAATACACGAATTTGTTAAACCCAACTCAACTGGTGGAACACCGCAATACGAGTCTCGACCGAAATTTATGGCCGAAATGGGACGGGAATACCATGATAGCATACAATCCAAAGATAAACCTGACAGCTATGCAAAGCTGTTGGCGACGGAAATAGTACTTGACCAGTGCAACGCACACCTGAATATATCCCAGCACGATTCAATGAACCAAAGGCTACTTGCGTTTGAGTTGAGGAATGCACTGAAAATGTCAAAAAGTGGCACCGCTCCCGGCATAGATGGACTCCCTTACGAGTTTTATAAATGGTTAGAAATCGAACTTTGCCTTGACCCAGATAATGCGCTGGACGTCATGGAGCTGCTTGAATCTCTTGTTGCAGACATCGAACAACACGGGATTGCCCCCGGTACAAACTTCAACACTGGGTGGATGTGTCCCATCTATAAAAAAGGTGATCGGGCCCATGTCGCAAATTACCGGCCAATCACACTTCTGAACGTGGACTACAAGCTGTTAACAAAGAGCTACTCGCTTAGACTGGCTGAAGTTGCGCCTCAAGTCATACACTCTGATCAAGCCGGTTTCATGAAAGGTCGTAAGATTGAAGACCAAGTCAAACAATTGAAACACCTACTCAACTACGCCGATGCCCTCGAAGAGAATGGGATTGTTGTGGCTCTAGATCAAGAGAAGGCCTACGATAAAATGGATCATGACTACCTGTTGGCTGTCATGCAGAGGATGCGTTTCCCAGAGAAGTTCCGCACCTTGATCAAAATCCTTTACACAGATGCCAAGACCCGTGTGATGGTCAATGGCGAACTGAGCGACCCTTTCATTGTAACAAGGGGAGTTCGCCAAGGAGACCCACTGTCATGCCTCCTCTTTAATTTGGCTATCGAACCGCTCGCCTGTTTATTGCGTACTTCTGAACTGAAAGGTATCAATGTACCGGGGACGAACCGCACCTTAATACTATCTCTTTTTGCGGACGACACGACCATTTACCTGTCCAATACAGACTCCTGGACAGAACTGTGGAACATCCTGGAGCTTTGGTGCACAGCGTCAACTGCAAAATTTAATATGCAGAAGACCGTCATCTTACCCTTTGGTTCGCCTGAGTACCGAAATCGCGTCGTGACTGACCGGAAAATCAACCCCGAGTCTACAAAAATTCGTGATGAGCTCACCATTATACCAGATACACAAACCTGCCGATTCCTCGGAGCGTGGGTCGGAAATGATATACCCTATCTGACGCCATGGCCAGAGGTTGTGGAGAAAATTTCGAGAGATTTGACACGTTGGAGTGAGAAACAACTAACTCCGGAGGGTCGTAGACATGTCATAAATATGGTCATTGGCGGGAAAACACAATACTTGACCCGAGTACAGGGCATGCCCAAGGAAATTGAGGACAAATTGATCAGAATTCGGGATAGTTTTCTCTGGGATGGTAAGAAACCCCGTATAGCTCACCAAACTATGCGCCTCCCACTGAACGAAGGCGGGAAACAGATCCTAGACATAAAATCTCGTAACGAGGCCATCGACCTATGGAATTTGAAGGAATTTTTGCGTGTCGGCGATGACCGAGCAAACTGGCCATTCTTTGTGGAACATACCATTTTCCACCGTTGGAATTTGAGCCAACCCGATACCAGCCATGGTTCGCTGTACAGTGTTTTCTTGCAAAACACCCACATCCCTTCATGGAGAAATAAACCTTTAGCTTACGACGTCCGACGTATAATCCAGGCCGCCAATAAATTCCACCTAGACTTTAGTGCGCTCTCCATTTCCAAAGAGATCCAGCTCAAGATGCCAATCTGGAACCATATTGCGCTCATCAAAACCGAGTTTGAAAAGATTTGCAGGAGAAATGCGATAAAGTGCTTACGACGTAACCATGGCACACGAACTGTGGGCGACATTCTCTTGATCTCGGAACGCAAGACAACCCTGATCAGACAACCACATATACCTAACCCCTCTGGCATCGGACGCAGAAACTGTGGCTGCCCGCTATGCCGTCGAGACCGAAATGAATATGGGTGTGAAAACCCTGGAGAATGCATAGAGGCTGCCAAAATTCTGCTTCAATGCATTCAGCCCAAGTGGAGCCCTTTGATTGCAAGCAACGACCTATGTGAGGACCTCGTGCTATCCGAGTTAGAGAAAACCGAAAACGACCGTGCTGGCGACGAACAAGATGCGAGACTGACCTTTGATCCGGAGTTTCGCCTGACAGATCTTTCCCATGGGTTCCGAATCTTTGCTTCCGAGGACCACACAACGCAAATCTCAACCAAACGCTATACGCTACCGGACCTGAATTCAACCGGCCTGGATGTGTATCTCCATGCCAAAATTAAATACCCGCGACAGGTGTGCGCCGAGATGCATGCCATGATACTCGTTCGCATAGGGAACGAGGTCAAAATGGAAAAATCATTGCTTCTCTCATTCTCCGACGAGAACTTATACCCCTCGTTTAACAATGCAATACTAGGTGGCCTATTGTATACTGTACAGGAACTCCCGAAAGACATTCCCCTCACCGTACATTGCTCCTCTAACTTGCTTGGCAAGGTTCTCGTGACAAATCGGTTGAAAACCGAAAATAACCCTCTGGATGCGAACTATCCGCTTGCGAGATGCGTCATCTCTGCTTTGCAAGAAAGAAGCGGGAGAATCTTTTTGAAAAAGGTTGATTCAAATCCTGCGGCAAATCTATCCAAGTTGAACCCCACCCCGACGGCTTTGGATTCTCAACCAGACCTCATGTTCTGCAACCCTGGAATCCTCCTGCAAGAAGGAACTCAACGGATGTTCACCAAAATAATTCAATCTCTGAGGGAAAGCCCTGCGCGGAAATCTACAACACACAATCTCGAACGGATTCGTTGCTGTATCAACGACGAATTCGGATATCAGCCGACCGACAGTACCATCTGGACTTCAATTAGGTCCAGGAACATCCACCGACTGACGCGAAACTTCTTGTGGAAAAGTATCCACAACATTTTCCACGTTGGTTCCTTCTGGGACCACGTACCAAATCTGGAATTCCTTGCAGAATGCTCATCGTGCCGAGTCCCTGAGACCCTTGAGCACATTATGCTGGAATGTACCGCGCCAGGCCAACAACAAATTTGGCAGCTGACAGAGAAACTATGGCGACTCAGATTCAAGCTTTGGCCCCAACTCAGCTGGGGTTTACTATTGGGTTGTGCCCTGGCTAAATTCAAATCCTCCAGAGGCCACTCAGTGCCTGCTCAGAACCGCTTCTTTACAATGATTATCTCAACATCGATGCAGCTGATATGGGCGTTGAGGAATGACAGAGTTTTCGGGATGGCATCTGGACCTGCTACTGATAATGAGATTCACAACCGTTGGGTATCAACTATTAATTCTACCCTCAAACGAGATAAATTACTGACAAACCGGACCCGGTTTGGATCCCTTGCGATCAAAAAACAGTTGGTTCTCGAAACCTGGAGCGGCACGCTCCTCGATGAAGATTCCCTGCCGGACGACTGGACTAAATCCAAGGGGGTTTTAGTGGGTATACGGCCAGCCACTCGTAAAAATGGAGTAGGTTAATTTGACGGCCAGAGCCCCACACGAAGGCTTGAAACCTGTGCATAACGGCATTTCCTCCTGGACCTTTTCCCGGCTTTATTGGACAAAACCCAATTAAACCAGCGGATACCCTCGGAATGCTTTGCAGACTGAGGCGTATTATCTCAAACGCTCCAAAAAAAAAAAAAAAAAAAAAAAAAAAAAAAAAACTTGGCTATCACCACCATCTTCAATTGCTCAACACCGCGCCGCACTGTTTTCCCTCGAGGAGGCGGCTGTAGGACGTCATGAATGGATCATAGACTCACTCTAGGCTTCCAGGACACCATCCAGCCTCCAATTTTTGGCCCAAATCAGTGTTTTTCTTGTCAACTCCTAACATGGGCAAACTCAATGTAAGTTCTTGAATTCTTGGTCATTTCTTTCGAAACAACGCACACCCGTGGTCTATAGGACCCTCCCCTGCCCCACGTTCTTTGTCCCGGGCCGTCCGAGGCCACTCACATCGTCGGCATGACGATCTTCCCGCCTTATATCGCAAAAATGGCCCTGGGCCAAATTCACTCTAAGTTCTTTAATTCTTGGTCAATTCCCTTGAACCAACGCACACCCGTGGTCTATAAGACACCCTCTTGGACCGTGCCATGCGTACCAGGCCGTCCGAGGCCACGCACATCGTCGGCGTAGTGATCTTCCCGCCTTATTTCGCCAAAATGGCCCCGGGCCAAATGCAATGTAAGTTCTTTAATTCTTAGTCAATTTCCTTGAATCAACGCACGCCCGTGGTCAACAGGACATCCTCCAGTCCCACGTCATGCGCCGCGGGCCGTCCGAGACCACGCACGTTGTCGGCGTGGCGATCCTGCCGCCTGATTTTGCGAAAATGGCCCTGGGCCAAATTCGATGTAACTTGTTCAATTCTTGCTCAATTCCTCGAACTAACGCATCCCCTACCTCCCCATGTCATGCGTCCCGGGTGGTTCGAGCGGCGATGGCAGTGGCGGCGGCCAAGTACACGCCGCGGCTGCTTTTGTGGCCGCCGCAGCCGCCGGCGACCCACGGCTGCACCAATGGACTCGTATGCATACAGTGTACGCTACACATACGTGCATTGCTGCCCACACTGATGCGAATGTGAATGTACCCCCACGGCCGCTTTCGTGCCCGCCGCCGCCACCGGTTTCGCACCTACCCCACCGCCGTGCGTCCCACACTCGCCGCCTTTTCCTTGCAATTGCAACGCTGCTGTGTGCGAATGCAGTGCGCGAACGCGCCCCCGCCGCCGCTTCCGTGCCCGTCGCCGCAATCCGTTTCGCGCCTGCCCCTGCCGCTGCTTTCCCGCCTACCCCTGACACCGATTTCGCCCCTACCCGCCGCAGTGCGGCGCACATACACCACCTTCTCGATGCAGTGCCGTCCCGCACGAATGCGAATAACAGCGCGCCCCGCTGCTGTTTTTTGTGCCCACCGCCGCCGCCGCCGCCGATGTGGCCGCCTAAATGCAGTGTAAATACTATCCTTCTGCATTTTGATGTACACTAATACATGTTGCGTATATATGTATGCACTTGAAATAAATTATGTTTTTATGTACGACCTACCGCCCGCCTCTGGCGCCTCTGGAGGAGGCGCTTGGCACCAGTGTCAGTCTAATTAGTAATAGAAGCCATCGGGCCTCCTCCAGAGGCATACCTCTTAGGTAGTTTAATTTACTACACAACAACCGCCCTCTGAGGTTCGGACGTAATACCCGAGGAGGTGCCTGGGGTGCAGCTCCGCGGCTCGATAACGCAGGATGGAAGTGACGTTATTGGTCAACAAATGTAGACAAAGAGCCACTGCCACTCGGCCTTTTCGAAATCTCCGGCCCCGTGAGCAAGAAACTCGAGGTCGTAGCACTGGCTTTTTACACCTGCGCTGTGAGCCTACGCCCCTGGACACGCATTTGAACTGCTCCAGGGTACGTTGGCCTTGGGCCATGCCACCACGGGCGGAAGATTCTCCCTGAATCCGGATGTGATTTTTGCCTGAGCTTCAGGTCATCGCACTCTTTCTCTCGGTCTTCTTTAAACAACTGACGACCTGTAGCACGGTAACGACAAGGGACGGACTTCGTTTGGACGGGATTCACTCATGTCCTCTGGCTCGAATATCCATCAAGCCTAGTCTTTGATCGGCGAAAGCGTTCCCTTTGAACAGTGTTTTCTTTATCACAAAAGGGGGGCATAATTCGTCACAACATACTCTCTTTGTCTGACATTTCCGGTCTTTCTTCCCTTCGTCTTCTCAGTTGAAAGGAAATGACTTGAATGCCCTTTATTTCACCACCTATTTAGCCAGGCTTCGGTGTCGATCTTTTCCATCAAAAACCCTCAGAGCTGCAGCTGAACCCTGATCCTCCGCCTCAAAGCTATCTCCCAGCAAGCGATTCGACTTTTCCCCCGTCAATGGAGGCCAGACATCTCGGCTACAACCCCGTCAGTGGAGTGGACCACGGTATCCCATCTGCCACAGACAGCATCATCCCAGATGAGTACGTCCATTCGCTTCAGCGTGAACTGGGCGCAGACTCACGAATACGGAACGCAGCACGCGTCGAGGCCACTCGGTCGATCTCAGCAACATGAAGTGCGAACTTCAGAGGGCGTCCAACGAGCTGGTGGAAACGCACAATAATCTGTGTGTCGCGAGGCGAGAGAGTAAAGAGCTACGTTGGAAAGAGGTGCGGTTTATCCTGCCCGATGATGAACCGCAGCATGGACCGGTCTTGCAGTACCAAAGAAACGTCGAAATCGATGCGCTCGAGAGTGATATTATCAAGGTTTCGACGGAGCTCGAATTGGCCGTGGCGGGGTACGTTGACCAGCAGCGATTGGAGCACATTACATCTACAGACAATTTGCGCTACCTGCTGCGCGATCTGGAAGGGACCCTGAGCTCCCTACGCCAACGTATCAGCTCCTCGAAACAAGATGTTCCGGAAAACGAGATCTTGCCCAATCTCGATCCCGTTTCTCTTGCTGCTGTAGAGCGCGCCAACGGTTTATGGTATCCCGATGGAAACCTGATAATCCACGCGGGGGATCTTGTATTCCGCGTTTTTTGCGGGATACTTTCCGAGCAATCTCCCGTTCTCCAAGCGCTGCTGAGTCCGGAAAAACTCAGCAAATGCGCTGTTTTTGATGGCTGTCCGGTCGTCCCCGTACCTCACAGTGGCAGCGAAACCGTGTATTTCTTAAGTGCTATATTCAAGCTGAAGTGCGTCCTCATTCCTCCTTTTGGTATCGTGCACTGATGTTAATGGGTCTCCAGATCCTTCGATTCACTCCTCAAACGCATCAGCTTCGACGCCATCGCTGCCGTTCACCGCCTCAGTTACACGTACCAAATCCCAGATTTGCAGAGGAAATCGCTCATTCTTATCTCCTCCGTCTATCCCACGACCCTTGCCGAGTTCTCCACTGCTGGGCTCGGTCCGTCGTACTGCAGGGACCAGATCCTGCCCGTGATCAGGTTCGCTCGCGAGCACTCCGTCGACTGGATCCTCCCGCTCGCATTTTATCGGTATTGCCTTGAGATGACCACCCGAACGCTGTTCTACGGCGTCGAGTATTCCGGCGAGAATATGGTGCTGAGCACTGCGGACCAGGCACGCTGCCACGAGGCCACTAAAAACATGAGCAAGACGAACATCGCGGAGAGCCTGGCACGTTACGATGCGCGGTTGAAGGATGATGGGTGCACCGGCAGGGAAGCGTGCCGGGATAGCCGTTTCAGAGAGGCAGACACGGTGCTTCACTCTCTCGGCTCCGTCCCTGACGTTTTCTTCCGCTGGACCCCCGAGCCGGACTCGAAGCTTTGCTCGAATTGCTCGCAGGAAACGGCGCGATGGCACGATGAGCGGAGACGGGCGTTTTGGGATGGGTTGCCGGGACTATTTGGGCTCCCGGATTGGACGATTTTGAACGAGATGAAGGAGGCGGCTCTTCGGGAACCGGATGACGATGAGGAGGAGGTAACCTTTTAGACGAATTGTGTCATGGACTAGGACTACAGTATGGACTGCAGACAGTGCTTTGAATGCGAGCTCTCTTTCAGAGTAAACCGGAAATCCCTGTTGAATGGGTTATACAGCACGCTTTCGGGTTGGTACTTGAAGAAACGGATCATCAGGAAAGGGCCGATCAATCCAAGCACACGCAGCTTGATTAGCATAACCACCTCCGTCTCTCCTTTTTCCACACCACGAACATGGGCTTGGGTGCGATCCAAAGTTCCGTCAGGATCTTATTGCCAGAAGGCAATACAACTTCTCTTCGAAACTTTGACTGCGGTCTTGAAGCGATTTGTATCGTCAGGCTTGGCTTCACGAATCGAAGTGGCTCACATTCACTTGAAGGCAAATAAATGTCTCAGCAATACACAGTATCCGGAAGTTACATTTAACATACATATCTTGGCTTCGGTTCTACAACCGCACTAACTGCGATGATCATCTTCATTACAACGGTCTGGTAGGCAGTGCCAATCTGGCACCCATGATGACACGTCTCTCACCTTCCCACCACGCCCATGTCTCTCTCTTTCATTTCTGCTAACCTGCTTTCTTTCACGACTGCGACCCTCTTATATGGCATGTATACGGTCTTATTTATTATTTCGATGTACCTCCTCCTTCGGCGCCACGCAACGACCCAAACGCATCATAAGACGGTATTCAAGTCCACGGTGTTTCTATCGGCGATCCTTCTCTTCCTGGTCATTACAGTGGTACGCACATATTCCTTCTCCTTTCGTGCTGTAATCTCATTCTACAATCAGCACTGGGTAACAACTGTGTATCGTGCATTCGTCGGCTTTGTATCCATACAAGACAAGGTTGAGGCCGAGATATTCCTCAGCGACCTCACACAGCCTATTGCGGTCGTTCAGGATACATTTCTAACCCTTTCCTTCGTCGTCGGGGACTCCCTTATCGTGAGTAATACGCATCTCCCTCGGCATGCACCTCAGAATGATGATGGAATGAAGATCTACCGCTTGTCCGTCGTATGGTCCCACTATGCACGGGTCCTGGTGTTCCCAATTCTCAGCCTCACAGCATATGCAGGTGAGTCGGTATAGACGGCTTTGGAGACGATTGCGCTGACCCAGATGCATAGTCGTGGTCTCCCTATCCACCAGTGTTACTGCGCGCAACAGCGACGTCTTCGCGAACCCGTGGTTGAAGATTGCCGGGTTTCTCACTCTCGTGTATGTTCCCGAGTTACAGCAGTTCGCACGACTCTAATCAGAAAAAAAGGACAACTGTCTATTGCACAGGTAAATATATGCTCACCCGCTTTATGGCTGGAAATAACTAATTGGTCCGACCAACAGTTTTCATGTCCTGGAAAATCTGGATAACCACCCGGCTTTCATCGGGGTCCGGCGGGCCGAATCTGAGGGTACAAGATTTTTCCGATCCCTGGAACTCTTTTAATCGCTCAGCATAGCACTTTCTCGCCATCGTTGTCGAAAGCGCTGCATTTTATGCGTCAGTTCCCTCTTTTACCTACTTCTGTTATTGCTGAACGTTCTCCCCAGATTATGGGCCGTCCTCTTCGTGGTGGCGTTCGAGGCCAAGTCGAATCTCCAGCTGACCGTCATCCAGACGGGACCTGAGGTGATAGGAGTTGTGAACGCGCTGATCATGACGCGCGTGGGGCTGGGCTGGACGAGTGAGCAGAATGAAGGTGTTCCTCCTTCCTCATCGTTGATATTCGCCGCATCCGAGGGCTCCCACTGATGTTAGATTGCAGAAATTGTACCAGAAATGGGAGTGTAGATTGGTTGTACTCGCGCAAATTTCTGCAGTTCGTCGTAAAGTTGCGAGTTTCCGACTCTCGCAGAGAATACTATTAGGGACTTTCAAAGCTCAGATTTCGATTCGACTTCATTTCATTTTATGTGATCCGGGATCCCCGAACCGAACCTCGGCAAGAGCTCCATTTCGGCATCGTACTCAGGATCAGCGGAGCATGAACATATCGTACGCGCGCCGCGCGCAGAAGTCCGCATATTCTTGATCTCCGTTGATGTGATGAGGCCAAGCCGACGCTGCCGAACTCTCATTTCGCTCATTTCGACATCAGGACCAGAGTTAAGGTTCATTTCGGGCGCTTGAGGACACGAGATAGAAACGAAATAAAGTCTCAATGAGCTCGAAATCCGAGCTTTGAAAGTCCCTATTTAGTTGACTCAGTCTGGGACTGCGGAGGGCATTCCGCCGTTGGATTTTTTTCCTTTCGAAAAAGAACCGCACAATCAGTACCATTTATCATAGACGCCACCTCAGTTGAAATTCCGATACCCCAAGCCGGTGATGCGCCGATGTGTGACTCGGTCTCGACTCTTCTCCTCAGATTTGAAGCTTCTAGCACGACGGTCATTGTCGCGACGACTGCGCTAGACTCCAAGTTTCGCCTGGAATTATCTCGTTCAAATCCAGGTTCAGATGAGGCATCACAGCTTGATTCCGCTTCTCCGCATGATTGACCGCGCCTCACCGGGGTCCAAGCAAGGTTCGAAGAATTGCTCAACAAATTATTTGATTTTTTGTGCACACCCAGGATGACGCGCACGATATATTACAATATGAACACATACATACCGCAAAAACGAGAACTGAACATCAAGTCCAGAGAATCTGCTCTCTTCAGCTGCCCGTGCCTGTGCCCGTTCCCGTTCCGTCCCCCGACCCTGCAAATCTCAGCGCCGAAGTGATCGCCCGCGTCTCAGTGTGCTCGCTCGTCCACCCCAGTCCGACGCGCGTGAGGATCAACGCATTCACGATCCCGACCACCTCCGGCCCCGTCTGCACCACGACGAACTGCACATTCGACTTGGCGGCGAAAGCTATAACGAAGAAGACTGCCCATAAGCTGTGCATTGGCGATTAGTGAGCCGGACAGGAAAATGGAAGGAAGAGAGAAAGGAAGGAGTCACTGACGCGTAGAATGCGGCGCTCTCGACTACGACGACGACGAAGTGCTGAGTTGGGTCATTGATATGTTTCTATTCGGCAGAGCACGCAAGGTGAACGTCGTACCCGGAGATTAGTCCCGCCCGGCGAGAGCCGCGTAATCTCCCAGATCTTCCAGGTAATGAAACCTGTTACGTAGTCGTACTCCCTGTCAGCGACGGCAATCTTCATCGGCGATTCCGAAGGTCTGGAGTCGGAGCATAATCTTACCTGTGCAGTAGACATTCGTTCTTGATACACGTCAATGAGTAATTTACTCTGCGGCGAATGAGCGGGAAGACATACATGAGGGTGAGAGATGTGTTGATCTTGAGCCACGGATTTGAGAAGACGGTGATGCTGTGCGAGGCAACGTCGGTTGATATGGCGCTCCCGACTTTGAGCGGCGTTAACGGTCGAGGATCGCGCATGAGGGTTGCTTACCAGTGAATGCAGTCGCGCTGAGCACTGGAACGACAAGGACGAAGGTGTTGAAGGACCACACGATCCATAAGCGATAGATCTCTCAACCGTCGTATGAGATGCAAGGAGAGGCTCAGTGCGGCCGAGTTGATTGATACTCACGATGAGAAAGTCGCCGATGAGCAATGAAAGGGACAGGAATGTGTCTTGAATGACATCTGTCGGTTGTCTGGGGTCGAGCAAAAATATCTCGGCCGCGGTACTGTCCTCGACAGAGACAAAGGCGATAAATGCACGATACATGGTCGTTATCCAGTGCTGATGAGGAATGAGATGAGTCGTAGGGGAGCATACAATATTTTTTTATTCGTACCACTGTGATGACCAGAAAAAGAAGGATCGCAGATACGAACACCACAGACTTCCATATAGATGCGTTCTTTCCCGATTGACGGGTCGTTCCACGGCGCCGGACGAGTATGAACACGGAAAGGGCGAACAAGACCACATAGAGCCCATAGAAAAGGCTCGACATGGCCAGGGAAACGAAGGTCACGGTCATGAGGGAGGGAGCCATGGTCGCAGCAGAGAAGGGGAGGCAAAATGCAGTGTCTTCTCTGAGAAGGGAAGAGCCGATTGTCATCTACAGCTGTGCGCGTACGCATACCTAACAATAGACCGCAACGCAAAGAAGGAGTCCGCATTAGGCAGTTAAGCAATCGATTTTACCCCATCCTACCGCGCCGTGGCGTACATAGTAAGCACCCAAAGGTCGGAAACGTAACGCTGCGGCAGAACTTCCCGTAGATGCCGCTGCGAAGGCTCTAAACGTGTGACACTAGGCGGTATACATGTAAGCCAATGGAAAATCTATTGAGAACAGCGCCCATTCTGCCTCGGAGGTGGTGTGGTGCTCACAATGTGGCCCCAATCCCGGATCTGAAGTGCTTACCATTGTGCCAATCAAAAGGAGGATTGAACGGACGGCGTTGGCAGTTGGTTGGCAGTGACTGTGCAAGGTGCCAAATAGTTCCACAGAAGGATCTCCGGTATTTCTTCTCTTGCGAAGATTTCGTTGGGGACCCACCAGGACCCACGCGATGTGGTCGGAGACAAGTCACGGCTAGGGCCGGATCTCCGATGACTTGCGGGACAGGCACGTGACCCTTCTTGGTTTCTCCTAAAATCGCCTTCGATGAGTTGCTCGCTGTTTACATGCGCAAGGATTGAAACTGAACAAGAAAATTGTAAAATTTTCTGGCAAGAATTGACGCAAGAGCTCGGTCGGCGGAACAAGTGGATCGAGGGACAGCGCGCCAAATCTTTTTCTTCGGGCCAAGTTGGTTTACAAGCTTGATCTCCTTATCGTTGGCTGGCATCTCTTCTGTGATGTCTACTCAGTGCTTTCCGTCCGATCTAAGATACTGCCCTTTGGAGGCCGTAAAACCCAGTCCATCCACCTCCCGTTCTTGGTTCCGAGCAGATTCATTGCTGGTAATAGTGTGTATCTGTTGGCAACAGTGGGTCCCAGCGTGTCTTAATCTGGCGGCTTTCACTCCGGATTATAACCCCATCAGATCGCAAGTGCCTCGGGACCGCCGCCGTTCGTACCCGATTTTTCCTTTGCTTCCACTGTACATATTCGAACCAGTTTATAAAACCTGCCCACGTTGGCTTAAGCCAGACGTATGTCAATAAGACTTCGCTTAAGCCAGGCTTAAGCCGCTTAAGCCAGGAATAAAATGGTATATTGGTACTATTTACACCGTATGTAGTAGGTACTGCAGGGGCAGGTTAAGCTGCTTGAAGATGAATAAAGCCGCTAAATAGTGTACTCAACCGGTAAACTAGATTCAGCGGATTCAGCCGATTAAACCGTTCAACCAAGTTAAGCGGCTTGACCGAGTGTCCAGAACACCATGGGTCGAGAAGGCTGGGGGACAGTGGAGACATACGAGGGGGACAATGGGAAAGACACGCTGGAGGGACGATGGAGCGAGGCAAGTGAGAGCAGCACTTGTCAACTTCTGCATGGTGAGTTCGACATACGATCAAAGCAGAGATAACAATGCACAGCGGACATAGCCAGGAATTATTCACAAGCCCAGAATGCTGGTGAACTTGATTATGAGGACCAGTCACTTGCTACTACATTGCCACTGGAAAAGCCATGTATGGTGAGTGCAGTAAACGGCGAGTGGCTATGGGTACTGCGGCTTCCAGGTTGCTTTTTAGACATTGCTGAGCAGAATTGCAGGGTACATGCATGCAAGAAATTTGAGTGAGAGAAGGAGCTTTTTGAGCGTCAGGGGGTCGTGGTGGTGGTTCAGGATGAAAGGGACGAGCTTTCTTTGTTCGACTTTGTGCGTTCAATTATCACGTGCTCCTTGTTCTGCCACTTTGTTACTGTTGTAAGTCACTCGTCACAGTCCTCTCTCTCTTTCTCCTCTGAGTCTCATGGTGCCGACCAAGTAACGCGCAACATTCCTCAGGCTCCCATTTCCAACTCTCAATACCCCATCCCATCCCTCCCTGGGGTGCCTCTTCAACCCTCTGCTCGAATCCTAGCTGGAGTCCTTGCCCCTGTTCTTTATGCCACCGGGGTATTTTCCCTATTGCAAAGGTACGTCCAACTCCGTCAATTCTCTACCTAATTTCTTGAACTTGATCTCATCCAGGTGCATCAGGACCTCACCTCAACATTCCCGAGCCCTTCGGCGCTGCCCGGCACTCTGTGCATCGTCGCCGTCGGTGTTTGGAGCGAAGGTTTGGCGGTATTTGCCCTCAGATTGCCAAGGTACGTCAAACTCCGTCAATTCTCCATGTAATTTCTTGAACTAACTCTCCTCCGGGTGCCTCAAGACCTCACCTCAACGTTGCTGAGCGCTTCGGCGCCGCTCAACGCCCTGCGAATTGTCGCCATCGCCGTTTGGGTCATTTGCCCTATTGCAAAGGTATGTCCTCCCGTTCATTCTTCAATTGCCCCGTGCATTCGTCCCTCCACCCCGGTTTTCTTGTCTCCCACTTCCCCATTCCGCTGCCCACCTTTCTCCGGTGTTGTGCATCCCATCACGGCCTGTGCCCGTCCTCCACATGCGGACAAGCGGCTTAACTTATTAAACCGCTCAATCCACTGAATCCACTTCACCTGGTTAAGCAGTTTAATCCGCTGAATATACTTTATTCATCTTCGAGCGGCTTAAGCGGCTTAACCCACTCCTGCAGTACCTACTACATACAGTGTAAATATGAGCAATATCATTTCGTTCCTGGCTTAACCGGCTTAAGCCCGGCTTAAGCAAAGTCTTATTGACATACATTTGGCTTAAGCCAACGTGAGCAGGTGACAGCCAGTTTACAGAGATTACTATCTACCGGAAGACTGTCTTCAATATTCAAGGGGAGCCAGCGCTGCACTGGCTCGCCACATTCCGCTTTGACACCATCGCCGCCACTTTTTCACCGGCTCTGGGGTGGCGCAAGATCAAAGCGCATATAAATTTGTCTCTGCCGACCATCCCTGTTTCCCCCCATGGACATCGACCTCACGATCTACCGCGCTGCAATCTTGGGGGCACTCCGCTCCCGCGTCTTCTTCTGGGTGCTCGGCCTGCGCAATCACTGCGCGACGCACCGCGCCCTCGAACGACCAGCAACTCCGAATCCATTACCACCCGGTGTGCTCTTCAACATGCACGCGAAGCTCACGGAGAGCATCGAATGGATACACGAATACGCGTGGGTCAACGCGCACGATGCGGCGCTGACGGAGCGCGCGGAGATCCACCATCGCTGCGCCGTCGCGCTCGGGTTCTGTGGCCAAACATGCGGCCCGGACGCGGCGTTGGTGTGGGGCGTCTCGTTCGGTTGGTGGTTTATTTCATTTTGTAACTTAAGAGATCGCGCCTGACGCCCCGGTGAAGAAGACGAATGGCTCGCGTGGTTCGACATCCCGCATAGCATCTACAGCGACCCTGCGTTCGAGATCAGCCCCGCGCTCGTGCTCCTCGGGATCCTGGAGTCGCTGGCGAGAGGGGAGAGGGCAAGCATCCGCGGTGGGGTCGAGGTGGCGTATCTCTGTGACGCGGAGAGCAATCCTCAGATTACGATGTGGCCGTATTATGTGGAGGTACACCGCATGATGCCGCGGACACAGATAATCCAGTCTCGATTGATGCAGCAGTGCCAGTGGAGCAGGTGCGAAGCCTATACACCTTATCCTGGACCCGATATCTGCGCGACGCACTCCGCACAACCCGCCTAGGGCTCGAAGCTCTCAGTCGAGTATATCTAAATCAACCATGGAAGGTACGCACTTGCGATGGATGTTGTCGATCCCCGTTCTCAGGCGCTCGCAAGCAATTTTCGACCCGCTCCAACATCACCACCTGTGCTGCAGCCGAGGCGCGTCGGCGGCGCCGCTTTCGCCGTCCTCAGGCTGAACCGTGTAGCCCCGCAATCGCATTGGAAGACTTGTGAAACATACACGCTTTTGTGGGAAAGTATACGCACAAAAGCACAGGCTGACTCTGGCCCCACCTCTTGAAAGGATTGAGCAGGGGTGAACACGCGCCACCGACGGATGGTTTCGGGGGTTATGTACTTCGATTATCCGTGAACAGGTTTTCAATGCATCCATTTATTCCTCGAAAACAATAAGTGGTGAAGCGACTCGAGGCTGACGCCACAGGAAGATCAGAATCAGGATAGCAACGACGGTAAAGAACAAAGGAGGAGGTGTGCTGAAACAAGTCCAGTTCACCCACGGTTGCGCTGCCGACCGAACAATACAAGGACCCACATGCTGTTTCTATGACATGAATTATAATGGAGCCGAATCCGGACCCTCAGGGTCTATAATACTCAACGGGTATCAAAAATATTACAAGGCCTACAAGCTCCCGCGATGTATTATTCTGTCGGTACCTTGAAACAAACAACAGAGACACCTTGGACTCATTTACGCGCTACCTCCGCCTCATAAGCACCGCTCAGAGAAGGAACGAAGACCATTGCGTTCGGACGGCCCGGCGGCACGGGTAAAGCCGAGCTTCGTCGGAGTTACGTAGCAACAGACGGAGCTGTGCCGATGCAGCTCGGCACAGTCTGCCGTCATCCTCGGCACCCGTGGATAAGTTGTGATTTTTGGAGCCATCAGCCATCTGGTGGCTGCATCGCAAAGTCGCTAATGCATGTTCAACTGTCTCCACTTTCCCACGACCACCCGGCTATAGAGGTGCAAACCCCCTATGGTAGCGCAAGTTCTTATATCGCAAACGTTCGACGGCTACAGGATGCTAACTTAGCAACAGCCTTGTCAGAGCCTTCCGGTGCGTTGAATTAGCTGGTGCTAGAACCAAATAATGACGAAATAAGTACAGCCGTGATGGCTTTCGGTTCGTCGTCTGCAAGAGGCTCGCGCCGTTCATGAAGCAGGTGGACTGATTTATATCTCTCATTGCGCCACATATACAGCCATTCCAAGCGCGTCGCACGTACGACTCTGCTGTTAAATCCGTCAATGGCCCACTGGGCCAGCTTTATAGGGAAGCGAAGATTTCCGAGCGCATATACGAGATCCATCTAGGACCCTTGATGCCCATGCAGATATAATTGAGTATCTGCATCCAGTCAAACAGTTTTCCAGTTACCCTTGACGAGACAAGGCCACGGATTGAAACAACACAAGGATCTACATATTGGTTACTGTACCATTTCGACCAAGTCTTCAGCCCATGTCACGTGTCACCTAAGGTCTTCGGTTTATCAGGTCTTCATTCTGACTAATACGATCAAAAATTGCCTTAAATGGAAGGCCGGCAGATGCCGGCAAGACTTTTTGGGGTTTTTTAAGCCTATTTGGGCCGAAAATTTTCAATGTCACCGTCACCACGACCAAAAGTCTTCAGTTCAGAGGGCCGCGTCACGCGTCACCTGAAGAAATGGTACAGTACTATATAAATTTTTAACTGTGAAGAACCGAGTCTGGCCTCGTCTGGTTCAAATTCACTTCTCGGCCACTAAAAAACATCGCAAGCTCCCTCATGTCGAAACCAATTTGAGACGACGTTATCGTCGCCCCACCTAAGTGTCTTTGGATGAGCAGCGAGCCATACTGACTCGTGAAAGGCGGGCCTCGGAATAGCGGCCGGAAGAGCGAAGTTCGGCAGTTGGCACATGTGTTGAACAGGGAAAATGACCTGCATAGATGTTGTTGGCGGATGGCGGGCTTGCCTCGCCGTGCCAAGGCAGCGCCCTTGGCCGCCACAATAATGGATGGATTGCCACAATTATGGACGGGCAAGTACTTACGCTGATTTATTGTATTCTTCGTATTTTTCCTTTTAGTTAGTCTAACTACTCGGTCACACACGGACGCTCGTAGTTGTATTAAATAGTGCACCTCGAGTCGCCCCTCCTCAGACTTCGTTCCACTTGCGTGCGCGAAGACTGAGGTGAGCGACTCTCGTATTTCGTACTTTCTCTTTATTGACTCGTACCTAGTTATATACTATCTAGGTGAATATATAGACTTCGTTCCACTTGCGTGCGCGAAGACTGAGTTATATACTATCTAGCTCTCGCGCACTTGTCTCATTCTTACAGATGTGAATAGGACAATGTCATGGCGACGTGTACATGTAAGTATAGCACATCGTCCTTCCACAACATCTACTCTCTCCACTGGATCATATGCGACGATCGCACTTGCGGTTAAAAGGGTTGAAAGCTGAGTCAGCACAATGACAAATAATTGATCCGGAAACGCTTCATAAAGGCGCTGCACAGTGCACGCGTAAAAGAGACTCATGGCTTCTCCCCGACGAATTGTTTCGATTTTCGGTGCAACGGGTCTGCAAGGTAAGTCCGCTCCAGGTCCGTGGTGGCACCTTTGAACTTACTCGGAATCATCGCAGGCTCGTCAGTTCTAGAATCCCTGCTCAAAGACGGGATGTTCACCCCGCGCGCCATCACGCGGGACCCGAGCTCGAAAGCCTCTGTCCAGCTGAGGGAACGCGGGGTGGAGGTCGTGCAGGGCGATTCCGGGGACAGGGCGTCGCTTGTGCGCGCCCTGCGCGGGAGCGAGGCGGTCTTTGCGGTACGTACTCATATTCTAAAGTGCGTTTCGTTGGTAGGTGATACTAACGGGATGATTACTCCGCACGTATAATATAGGTGACGGTCCCCGTCCTCCCTCCGCGATTTCCGGACGGCCCGAGTGAGCTGGTGCAAGGGACGAATATGGTCGACGCGGCGAAGGAGGCGGGCGTCAGGTTCTTTATTTTCAGGTGCGCACTCCGTGGAGTTTGTTTTGTTTTTCAGTATAAGTATAAGAATATCCGTGGCAGCTCGCTCCCCAGCATCAAACGGATATCGGGCGGGAAGTATACCAAGGCCACGCATTACGATGGTACGTTCTCGCATGCATCCGTGCAAGACTCACTCGACGACATGCATGCATATGTAGATAAAGAAACGATCGAAGAATACCTGAAGGCCTCCGGCCTCGCCAACGCGTCCCTCCACCTCGGCGGCTTTGTGGACAGCCTCTGGACGTACGTCTCTCTCTCTCTCTCCCCTCCCCTCGCATCTTTCATCCCCACCCATTGAAATGGCCTAATATCTATCTTGACTTAATATACGGATACTAACGACGCGCACCCACTCACAGCCGCTCCTACCTCCGCCCCGCCCCCACCTCCCCGGGCTTCACCCTCACCGTCGCGAAATACACCCCCACCGCATTGGAGGCGCACACCTGGGTCGCGCGCGACGTCGGCGAGGCTGCCCTCACCCTCCTCACAAACTACACCGATCCCGCGAAATTAAAAGAGATATCGGGGAGAGCGTATCCGGTTG
Organism: Mycena galericulata; assembly: GCA_029289565.1. Classification (NCBI taxonomy): domain Eukaryota; kingdom Fungi; phylum Basidiomycota; class Agaricomycetes; order Agaricales; family Mycenaceae; genus Mycena; species Mycena galericulata. Next base: position 287,437 of record JARKIA010000085.1, read on the forward strand.
TGATGGCGAACCTCGCGTATCCGGAGCTGGCGGAAATCATATTTGAGGGTGCGTGCACGTCGTTTGTTTTTTTGAAGAGAAGAGGGAATAATGGAACTGATGGATGGATGGTAGCCCTGGGTGTGCCGGTGACGGTGACGTACACGGAGAGCACCGGGATGCCTGCCGTCGACGATATGGTTAGTCGGTTTCCTCTAATTCTGTTCAAGTTGTGCTTCCTTCTTCCCTTTCTCTTCCTCCCTCCCTCCCTCGCTCCCTCCCCATCCCTCCCTCCCTCGCTCCCTTCCTTCCTTTACCCTCACCACCTTCCTGCCCCTAACCACCGCCTTCTTCCTTTATCATAACCACCCCCTTATTAAAAACCCGCAGATGTCCGCCCACGCAGAGCACAACGGCCTCTACACATCTACGCCAACCCCCAACCCCGAGCTGGTGGCGCTCGGCGCGCGGTTTGGGACGCGGGAGGAGTTTGTTGGGGAGGTGAGGCGGCGTTTTGGGGGCAAAGATGAATGATGTGCGGCTCGGCGGGGGCAGGAGTGTGTATATCCGATAGATCTAGAGGGGGCACGACTTTCGAGGAAGCTGTAGCGGTATTATGAGGGGAGATACAGCCACATGTACAGCCAGATGGATTGAGGCCAGGCGAGTCTTTCCGAACCGAGCGCCTGAAATGTGACTTCTTGCACAGCGCACGTACGCACGCAATGTCCAAGAGTCTTGGTGCACTGGAGAGGAGATACTATCCTTTATGGGGATTCCGGACATTTAAGAAAGATCAGGGAATACAGTATCTTTTCGGCAATTTTCTAATCAGGCTGCCGATGAATGAGTCGAGTCCAAGCTCCTGACGAAACTCGACTCCCTATTGCGTTCAAATCGCTCGCTAGTTTCGAAAATTCTCGCGACGAATAAATTCACTTACACTGTCCACCTTCGGGCCCCGGGGCAAACTAACTGGCCTTGCTTGCTCATTCCATTCACTTCTAATCTTATCTTACGACCAATTCTCCCTGCATGAGATTTATTTGCTTGCAAATGTTGAATGAAAATTGAAATGGCCAACTCGACTACACGCTGCACGGGATATTGGTGCTATGTGCAATTGACCTGTTTGATACTGCCATTGCGAGTCAGTGTTACAACGGCGACCCGAACACAATGCGTCGTGAACTCCAAATATTCTTCGATTCCGCATTGATGTAATTCCTGGCTTTTTGCAAGTCTTTTGGTACACATCCGTGGCGTGCCAATCGTAGTTGTCTACTCCGGGAGCGGGAACTCAATGGGCATCAGACTTAGCTTTCGTGCATTGGGCAGGCCGTATCCTGGGGAATGGGGTGAAACCTGTGGCTGTGGAATCCGGGCGATTAGTTTGTTTGGTGCATGGAGGTCCAGGGCGATGGAGTATACTTAGCTTGTTTGTACGCCGGGATAATTCGTGAGACCCGCGTTCGTTAATCGGACCGGCCGTGTAATGATACCTACCTACCTACCTAACATACATGCCGAGCAAAGTCTGCGGCGGGGGAACCCGATGTTTCGGTGGTCTGATCGTGTTTTGCAGCGCCCCCAAAGGACCCTTGGCAGGTTTATATAACTTATATATATTGTTCAAGTCACATGCAACCAAGCGCCGGCTCCCTCGCCCTCACGCTAAGGCGCCCGCCGCCAAGGCTTCCTCCGTCGCCCATGTACTCTAGTTATATAGCTGGGGTTCGCGCACGGACCTCGAAAGACAAACACGACCATTGCTGGTCACGGGAAATTTTCGAGATTTTGAGGTTGCGCGGGGCCCGTTTCCCGGGGCTTTGTAGGGTACTGACTACTAACTATAAGACAGATTTTACTGACTACTGGACTACAAAGCCCTCTGGGTCACAACTCCGTGTACACGCCATTTAAACTCGCTACGACGTGCTCAAGACATCTGATTGGAGATGAGAGAAACACACGTAGAAGAAATAGGCACATAGCTGAAGAGGTAAAACGCGCGCCCGCGGCCCGAAAAAATGCCTCACATCCCACATCCACTCCAGTGCCTCCCGGGGGCGAAAAAAATCTGAAAAAATGGGACTAGAAACAGGTTAGAATGGGATCAAAAACCCATGAGATCACCTCGGTCATAGGTCATTTTGGTGTGCATGCCTCCACTAAATCTGGACCCGCGGCCGCGGCAAAGAAAAATCTGAAATATGTATGCTTGAAGATGCGTCAGAATGCCATCCAAACCGCGCCGAAAATGAAGAATCCATAGGAGCTTGGATGAATCATTCCGTGTTGAGACACGAATCCAGGATTAAATCCGGGATTAATTAATCCGTACCACTGCCTACCGGATATGGAAGGTGTGGGAGATTAATCAGGATTAATCCGGATTCAACGTGTTCATAGGAAACAGCAAAAACCAACAGATTCGGGGTTCGAACCCACAACCTCGGGAGGCCAACAATGAATAATCCGAGAGCTTCCAACTGAGCTATGCAAGCATGCAGAGCACTTTAAAAAAATAACACCAGACCTTGTTCTAGCACCACATTTGTATGGGTGGCAGCTGCTCTTAGCTCAAAGTGCAAACCCGTTCTGAAATGGAAGTCAAGGTTTACACAACACGCACCTCAATACAAACCACTTTGCAGTGTAAGTCTAACATATCTCTTTGTACAACTACAGATACATGATAAATATACTTGGACTTGGGGTTGTAAACCTGGCTAGTCACTTAGATACAATTTTAATGTGTTTCTGGCCCAGTTTCCGGCTCCATACTGATGGCAGTAGTGCTTGCCAAATATGAATATGATAAGGTAAATGGTGTATCATATTCACTGCTCAGAGGCCATGTCATATTCAGAGCATATCATAGCCATATTCACATCAACAAAATGAAAAGTCTTGTGATCTCTTGATCCTTTTGTCCTGTAAGAGAAAAAAAATCGCAGAAATGCTCCTTAGAACCCAATGGGATGGGTCACAATTTTCTTTTTTGTCATGTCTAATGTGGTTATTATGTAAAACCTGACAGTTGTTCGTGGATTGGACTTCAGACCTTCTGGTGGTACAGCACGATCCCCAGTATGCATGTGTGTGTGGTCAAATAGGTTGACACATGGGAATGTTTAAACACTACATACAACATGTAGACCTACCTAAGCATCTCCCAGATGGCCATGTGAGCATAGCAGAGATGTTGTTTCACCAGCATCAGTGTTCTGATTGTGCCCGGCTTCAGACTCACATGCCTGAGGGAAATTGTGCAAGGTTCACTGGAGAAAATGTGTTCCTCCACAATGGCAGACCCTGGCAGTGACTGAGTCAATTATGTATTGAGAGTGATTACACCCACCCAGGATGGTCATCAAGTCGTGCACAAGACAGAAAAGATTCGGAAACTGAGCCTTGCGTGCAACCCACCACTGAACCATCAAATCACCATGCAGCAAGTTGTAGTAGTCGGAACTTGTCAGCAACATTGCAATGTTGGGGAAGCAGAATTAGCTGAACAAGACACAGTGTTGTTTTGATTAGGGGCAGCAGCTACGGCATGGTTCACATAGTAAGTGATATTCCAGCCCATTTTAGCATGAATGGTGAACTCCTCATGGTTCCAGAGATCGGCCTTGAGCCTGTCATATGAGATGTGCAGATCAAGAACGATGACCAGAGTGTTAAATGAGTGGAACTTCAAAGCGTAAAGAGCTGGCTGTCTCCCTTGCCGCGTGTCAACGCGAGCTTCACCTGTCGTTGGATAAGTCCTCTTCATTTCCCCTACCATACCTGAACCCTGCTCTTTAATCTTTTCCATTTGATTCCTATTTTCTCATTCACCTCCCCAGACCCATTCCGCCCACACCGTGTCCCGAAAGCTCCCTCACTGTACCTAATTCGCATGTTTATGTCCTCCCTCTGACAACCCTTTCCCCTTTCAATACTTTATTTCTTCTTTTTTGTGCTTGCGTCTAAATAGGTTCCATTAGGCCCCACCTAGCTACCTTACCTCTCCTTCTACTCTATTGTAGGTACTGCTGCTTAGCCACACATGGCCAGTTACAGCATAAAATAGAAATACATCACACACTTCAAAACACAAGTAATTGGTTGGGTCTGCCAAAAGAATATTGGAAGATGTAATAAAGCTTAGAAAGCCACTGGAGTGAGAAAACTGTAGAGCTGGAGCATGTGAATATCAAGAATGTTCAACTCAACTAACAGCACTAAATAATCCTTATCCTTGGAACTAATTAAGTGTTCAGAAAACTTGCTATTCAAGTAGGCCTTCCTTCACTGCATTCCAGCCCCCCGTAGACAGACCTCTGTCTCAGTTCATGTACCTGGGTTTACCTTGGTCTACTGGGGTAGACAGACCCTGTGTACCCCATGTACACATGTTGGTCTCTGTTCGTCTTCTGGCTGTCTACGTGCCGTACTCCGATCATGGTCTACGTTCGGCTATGTTCAGCTATGTTCAGCTACTTTGTGTAGACACGGGTAGACCCAACTAGCCGCACCATGGTATCATAACTTGGCCTCTGGACATATTCAGCCAATTTGTAAACAATTTGGATGAAGGCTGTCATTGGGCTACATTGGTCTACCATTGTGTCTACCTGTGGCTACCTGTAGTAAGCAGAGGTACACCAAGGTACACCAAGGTACACCAACATAGACCAACATAGACCTACGTACACCAACGTAGCCACACTAGGGCTACGGGGGGGGTAGACATATGTAGGCATGGGTCTGTGTCTACCCCTTTGTCTACCCCAGTAGACTGACCCCTCTGTCTACAGGGGGTCGGAATGCAGTGCTTGGCTTAGACTCATCACAAGTCTGTCTATCAGCAGTAAATCTCCAGACACTAGGGCAGGGCCTGAGTTTGATTTCATTTTGATTGCCTCAGTGCAACCTCAAATATATTCCTTCTTCTGAGGAAAAACAGGGGGTAGGGAAGAAATATATAAACCCTCAAATCTGCCTCATCAAATTTTATTCTACAGCTTTGAAGGAACCATAAATGTGTATTGAGTTTTATTGAGAAAATTAGTGTTTGGAGAACCAAAATCAAACTCAGGCCCTGCCCCATTAAGGGGCCTGAGGTGCCTGTCACTCTGCCATTCTGAGGGAGGCTGGTCATGAGCCCATCCTTGGCTTCTCTTTAATTTCAAAGGACAAGTCCAACTAACACTGAACATGAACCAGGGCTCAGGCAGAATAAATGTGTAGGTGGTATCAGTACTGAGCAGTGTTTTCTGGCTTGCCCCAGGTTTCCATTGGTGCATCATAGTATGAAAGGCTGGCTAAAGCAGTGTTTGCCCTAAGGGCCTTAAATCGGGTTCGCTCAGCCCTTAAGGCCTTCCAAACAAAATTCCCACGAGATTTAACATAGCCGAAATAGCCTGTACTCCTTCAACATCACGTGCGTCGAAGGTTTACAAGTGTGGCTGCATCCGCCTTGGCTTCTGGTGAAGCATGAGGACATCTGTGATCCATCCTTCTGCTGCCCACCAATTAGGTGGCTTAGCCAAGCTGTCTTTTCTCCATGAGTGCTTCCAACAGCCGCACAGGCTACACAAATTAACACAGCGACACATTGAAGGCAAGAAGATCTTCCTTACCATCCTGAAATGTCTGCACCTCAAACATTGTTGCTCCCATGTTTAGCCACTGATTCTCATGTCGATTCTTGTATTCTTTTTGCATCATAATCATGCAAAATTTACCGAAAATCAGAATTGCAGAATAGTTGAAGCAACTATGGAGGTGCTTCAACCAAGATTTTGGCATTAATTCTGATTCTATTTCTTGTTCATCACAAAATCACTGCCTATCAAAATCTTCTCCACTCTTCAATTGCAGTTCTCCCCCAGTTTCTGTTTAATTTCTCTGCTTTTTTGGAAGTTTTTGTATGAAAGATTCCGGTCTGTATTTTAGGAACGTGAGCATCAATTTATATGCATCTTGATTCAGGAATTCTCCATTACTGCACAGTTTTTAGGTTCAGAATCGAGCCAGAATCGGGGTACTTGAATTGATTCTCCCATGATTCTGGCAAAAATCATTTTTGAGAGAGAATTGACAGAATGACTGTCCCTAATACTATACTTTGTAAAAGGAGATGTTTTGGGCCTCCCAAAAGCGATTCGACACTGGGGGTAGTGAGAGTAGAGGATCCTATTGTGGCTACTTAGATAAATCATGTGTACCTTGCTAGTTTAAGAAGCAGAGCATCCCAGTGGCTGAGCCTGACCTACCCTGATTCTCCCATTTCTGAACAGTTTTTGGGTTGATTCATGTGGGCGATTGCTAGATTAAAACATAACAACAATCCGCTCCCTTCAATTGGCAAAGATTGGTTCAGGTGATGGGAGCTCAAGCATGTTGATCAACCTTTGGCAACAGCTTGGGCACCCCTGACACAATGAGTTTACACAGCCAGGGGCTGCAGAATTAGCGGAATAAGGTTGTGGACATGTTTGCCATCATTTTCACTGAGTTGTTGCTTGTCAAAGTTTTCAATAAATTCGGGAGTTGGAAAGTCCGGGAAAAATGTCCGCCATCAGAGCGATCGGCGGACACCATGACGTATGAGCAATGTAGCGGAGATCGAATCAAGCCTGTCAAGCAGCACAGGCAAACAAACTTGAGGTGTAGGGCCGTTGTGTAGCACGGCATGAACTCGAAATTCTTTGTAGATCTATACAAGATTTACAAGTAGTAGGGCTCGGCACCGTAGCCGTATGATACGGCATACGGCATACGGCCATACGGCAGACCCGTACCCTCCTTTACGGTTACGGCTCTCAGCCGTACGTAGTGCCGTAGTAAGCCGTAAGAATACGGCCGCATACGGCCCCCATACGGACCGTAAATCATTGTCAAATAGTCCATCATTCACCACGAGCTGGTTCCCGAACAGCGGGCATCGATTGCCGTTGCCGTTGGTGAGCGGCTCCATCGGACAGCAGGTCGAGAGGGTGGAGGAGGAGGAGGAGGAGGAAGGGAAGGGATGTTTGCCGCCGGCGTGGAATGTTGTCCCTGTTTGGCATCGACCCCTGTAGCGGCTGTGCTGCCAAGTAAAACAAACCTTATAGCCAAGACGTCATAGGCAGATTCAAAGTCCGACAAATGTCTGGCCGCACTCGGCCGGACATTTTGGCGGACTTTTGATGGCGGACTTTCCAATTCCCGGATGCTCTCAAAGTTTTTGAGTTTGCATTTGAGAGCAGCTTCCGCACAGAAATGTAGAGCTAGAAGAAGGTCTAAGGTTATATTTTCCAATTCTTGACATGCTTGCATAGCTCAGTTGGAAAGTCGCAGATTCTATTCACTCTTGGTCTCCTGATGTCGTGGGTTCAAACCCCGCCTATGTTGGTTTTTGCTGTTTCCTATGAACACGTTGAATCCGGATTAATCCTGATTAATCTCCCACACCTTCCATATCCGGTAGGCAGTGGTACGGATTAATTAATCCCGGATTTAATCCTGGATTCGTGTCTCAACACGGAATGATTAAGCAAAGCTCCTAGGGTTGCTGGAAAATGAATGCTCACCGCGTCGCGCGTGGGAAGAGTGATATGAGATTGGGCACAGGCAGCCCACCGCTGCCTACGCCCCATTCCACTTCAAGGGGGGGGCATGCCTGCCGGCGGCGAAAATTTTCTGGAAAAAAGGCTTTAAAAAGGGTTCAGAATGCGATCCAAAACCGGCGGGAGCGCGGGCTCACAGTGTTCGCGGGAAGACTGTACATCGTCTCAGCGCAATGTTCACGAAGGAAGGATGTGGGGGTACGGAGTCAAGAGAGGTTAAGCGATGTTTGGTTGGTTTCCAGGTACATACCGTATGAGGGCGGAGATATGTAATCCAGGGTACACTCCGCGGGAGGATTTTTTGGGGTTTGGGGACTCAGGGAAGCTGTTTCCGGGGCTGTGTTTCCAGGGTACGGCGAAGTAGGATTACGGCAGGTATTAGTACTGACTCTATTTTCCGGTCACTGACGACTGAAGCTGTACTACTGCCTACTGGTTACAAGAAGAAGCTGGAAATGCTAGCAATGAAACAACGGTATAATCGGAGGAGTCCTAGTCACTACTGGGCTGTCTCTATAGAAATTGTAACACGGCATACTACTCTGAAACTTAAATGTCTTGAATGCGTGAGACCCAGTGGTTAGTCAGTGTCTACGGCACACCCACGGCACTGAATAAAACACGTCAGACTAGTTCAGAAGCGAGAAATACGGACACGGTATTCACCAGAATAATGTGCCACTCATCTTGGGAGGAAATGTAAGAGATAACACGGTAGAGTACTTGATATCACCCACCGTTCGCGGGATGTCCAAAAATTGAATCTTGAACGCCAGGCTTGTAACGAGTTGATTCACTTGGAAGGTTGATCTGCCCGCCGGCGTCCTGAACATAAAGGCTCATTAGAGTTAAATGGTGAAGGTACACATTTTACTTACCTGAGACATAGTTCGCGGGAAGTCGATACGTCGTCTCGGCGCGTTGGCAGTCCTGGGAACTAGCCGTAATTTGTGGGTGACAGGCATGTCAGGATCCGGAGCTATTGGATGTAAGATGGAATGGAGATCTGTGTTGCAAGCTAGCCGGTAAACCCAAATGGTCCAATATAATGAAGGCTTACGAGAACAAGGCAACACGCCGTTGCCAGAATCTGAGACTGGGTAAAGGGACTTGAAATGTGCAGGAAGGCGAAAGACGTACCCGAGGTAGCCCGCGCGCGGGAACGCGATACGTCGTCTCGGTGCTACGGGGCGCCGCTTCGCGGCGCCTCAACGTTGCGACGGCCTCGACGATGTTCGGGATTTGGGTTTGACGATGCAATCCACTAAAAGGTGGGGTGTGCCTGCCAGCAGCCAAAAAACTTTGCAAAAAAGACGTTGAAAAGAGGTCAAAATGCGATCAAACTGAAGGGGAATATTTGAACTTACCGCGGTGTCTGGCCCGCTCATGGGAACGCGATATACAGTCTCGGCGTTATGGGCGCCGCATCGCGGCGCCTCAGCGCTGTGGCCTCAGCGACGCTGTGACGGTTAAATCCACGACAAGGTGTGTTGTGCCTGCCGGCGGCCAAAAAACTTTGAAAAAAAGCACTGAAGAAAACGTCAAAATGCGATCAAAAGTGCGCGGATTATGTGCGCTCACGGGGAGTTTCATGCGCATTGCGGGAGGTTGACACATGGTCTGGAGAGCTACGGCGCCGCTGCGCGGCGCCTCCGCGTGGCTGCAGCACTCATCAGAGTCCTCGATAGCGGTACACGGATTTTCCACTCCCACCGCCGCGTGCCTGCCGGCGGCCCAAAAGTTTTGAAAAAAAGGTCTGAAAAAAAGAGTAGAATGTGTTCAATTGAGCAGCTAGAGTGGAACTACTGCATATCTTCAAAATGCGCCTCGCGGAACTTGATACATCGTCTCGGTGCGTTTGCAGGAAGAAAAACAGGAATGTGTGGATGTAAGTAAGCGATGCTGCACCGTTTCAGATTTAAAAGACAACGTAAGATGGAAGGAAGTCGCCTGGGCACGTACGGAACAATTTCTTTCAAGTTGCAACGTTCCGGTACGTTACTCTAGACTCCGACACTAAATGCTTCCTCGGCGCCGCTGCGCGGTGCCTCAAGAATAATTTAAAGCAATCTGTTGTTTTGATGGTGAGCTTGACGACTCCATCCAAGTAAGACGGGCGGTGCCTGCCGGCGGCTAAAAAATCGGGGGAACAAAGCAGTTGAATAAGAGTAGTGGTGGAAATCAAATAGATGCGATCAAAATACAAAGAAGACACAATGCGCGGGGAACTCGACACGACCGTCTTCAGCGGGATCAACCCTGAACTCAAGTCTATTGAAATCTCTTGGAAATCTCCCCCTCAGAGTGAATTTTCCACGCCGTGAGTAATGAAACGCTGGTAGATCAGCCGGTGTCAGAAGGAGGGTCGTCACCTCATATTGAGCCGCGGCGCACCTACTGTATGGTTAGAGTCACGTAGTAGTTATGTTGCGTACCTTGCTTTTCCTCTACAGTGCCGTAGGTGTCTTGTTCGACCGCCACTGTTGCGTTGTTCATTTTTTCAAACCATGTTCAATAATGGTTCCCCGAAGCCATTGAGTATCAGATGAACAAGATGGACTACAAGAAGCTATATAGCCGCGCTGTCCTTAGCTCCAGACTTCAAACAAGAATGACTGCAAGAACTGAATCCGTATGGTGGTGAGAGTCAAATAGATGCGATCAAAATACAAAGAAGTCGCAACAGTTCACGGGGAACTCGAAGCGACTGACTTCGGCGGTATCATCCCTCCAAAATCGAGACCTAGATTTATGTCAATCTCTTGGAAACCCCGCCCGTGGAGTGAATTTCCGCGGTCAGTAATGAAATATTAATTACCCCAGCCGGCGTCAGAAGGGCGCTGTCACGTCATATCACACAGCGGCGGTTGTATTCCATGGATACAGTGACGAAGTAGTAATACCACGTACCTTGGCTGCCATCGGTGCCTGCTGGGGGTCGTCGCTTCAAGCGTTGCCTCTGCACTTTTTTTCTAAGAAAAACCATGTTTGATTTTTTTTTCCCGTCAAGGCCACTGAGTCTTGCTGAACGAGAGAGATACAAACAGCTGTAAAGCCTTGTCATTTATCCACAGAACTCAACAAAATCGGCTTGAACCCAATTTTTTTCGGCCCCCAAAACTGGCTGGAGAATCACTACGCCTGCGTTCCATATAAGGCAATTTTGCCTTCGGAGGCGCCGGGAGACCCCTACGCAAGGTCTCAGCTGCCTTTTGGCATCCGACATCGTGGGAAATATTTTTTCTCGGTCTATAGAATGCTCCGCAGACGAGACGGAAGTTAAATTCGGACTATTTACAGACGTGTTGAATATCAAGAGGAAATTCAACCGTCGCAACATACGCCGAAAAAGAGTAAGTTCTGAGAGAAGAACAGTGTATTCCGAGGATTCAATTGGGTTTCCTAACTGTGTTGACTCTGGTACTTGAGCCATCTACCCTGCGGAAGCCAAGGAACACGAAAATGTAGTCCAGAGCTTATTATTTCCCTCATTTATTTGGAAGATGGCGGATTACTCTCATGTCTTACGTAACAATGTCACAGTGTGTAATACGCGTCCTCCTCGAATATCTGGGCCGCGGAAGACCACACGGCGGCGCTATTCGTGAAACGGTATTTAGGCACTCTTCCGCTAACCAAAGGTCCCGTATTGTCATGGTACCTCTCCCCATCACGGCGAACTCATCGGCTAATCTGACAGATGACCACGGGCCCTGTTTCAGTGTACCAGTCCCGTCCGTCGTCTCCATTGCAATATTTTGGTGGGATGGATTATTTCGTTTTGCATACCTTTGAGCTGCATTGTCGCGGAATGTACGCCGACATTCACCTGCATATTGCAGATCAAACATTTACCACGATACGGTGCCTGTAGCTTCTGCTGCTCAATTATTCATTGCCGTTATGTTTCAACATTGGCCTTCGTAGCCGTACATCTAGAGTGCTGTCGGGCGGGACAGCTGTGTGAATCGCGGCCATCTCGTCCGACTTAGTATTCATGGCTACGTGACGCCAGGTATATAACCTGCCGCGATTCTCCCAAACCTTCAGCATTCTTCCTTTTCGCCCGCTTTCACCCTTCTCTCCCTCAAACCTATTCCCACCTCCCATCCTCACCGGAGTACACGGCATCTATTGCTGTGCACTCTTGGCTTCCCTCCTCCTTTTCCCCCCTCGTGCCGCCTTGGACGCACCCGCATTGACCTCGCCTTCAAGTCGCTTTGGCCGCCGGCATTCCATGCCGAGGTGCCGTCCATCACGTGACTTACGGCAATTCTGGTTCGTCTTCCCTCACCGTCATCATCTCTGCTGACCTTTTCAGTTGCCTCGGAGTCTCCGTGTTCCTCACCTGAGCCATATTAGTCCTTCTGGTACCCCTCTAGGCTGGTTCTGGGTTTACTCGGCACTTTGGATTCGGCCTCGGCGCGGGACTTGCGGGATCAAGTAATGGTTCGTCTTTCTTCCTTCCTCGTCATCTTCAACTCACTGACTCACTTCAAGTGCCTAACACTCTATTTTTGGACTATATCTTGACCTTCGGCATTCTTGGTTCTCACATCTCTGCTGGCTGACTCGGACCTGGTGTTTTGGTGGCCCAAGTTTGGATTCGTTGCCCGCGGACCGGGGCTTGTCCGGCGATGCCTAGCAATTCTTTACGACGACCTCTCTTGATTTCACTTTCCTTTGACGGGTTACACTGGATTTGTCTGGCAAGTTTCATTTCCAAGTCTACACGCAAAATTCATTTTGAAAGTCTACCTGCGGCGTGACAGGCTATGGCGACTTCCTTGCATATTTTCACGGGTCCACTCCTTCTGTCTCAATTTTGGTACTTATTCACAACTGTATCCGGTATGTCTTTTTCTTATCTTTCTACTTTGAACTGACTTTCGTCTTCTTACATTATAGAGTCTGTGATATCCATGTATATTAGAGTTTACTCGGTGCGTTTCCTCTTTACTTATTGTTTCTATCTTCAACTGATTGTCTTCTTGCCTTGCAGACTCTGTAATACTTTTTTTTCCCCACGAGCTTGGCCTGAGATTGAGTCAAGTTCGGACTCAATTAGACCTAGGTTTAATTCGATTTCGCGTTCTGACCCGTTCTCGGCTGGCCTTCCCGGCCTTCCGCAAGATGCTCAGGGTATACACTAGCATTTGCTGACGTTGAATTTGGCTCGAGAATTTGGGCCCACGACTATTGAGTATATTGTGGCTCACGAGGTATGTCCTTACTCTATGGATTTCAACATGTACTGACTCGAGTTTCATTTAGATGTGACGTGGATTTCCTAGGCCGTCGAGACTCTTGATGTCACATTGAAAATGCTTAACCTTTATCAGGTACTCGACTTCTATCCTCTCTGGCCTACAACAGGCTCGATTAGACGTCGACTATCCTCAACGGGTGCTGGTTGAATTTGGAGACATGCATTCAAGGTACGATAGCCTGCCAACTCTCCATCACTTCATATGTACTGACTTTCATTTTCGCGTTCCGACCCTTTTATTCGAAGCTAGCCATTCTCGGGCACACTTAATAAGGCGAGTTTGAATCCTGTTTACTACACTCACATTTACTTACGTTGAATTCAGCTCGAGGATTCGGTCGGTGTGACTTGTGGCGCACGAGGTATGCCCATACTCTATTCGCGCTCGACATTCACTCACTCGAGTCTCTTCTAGAACTCCTCGAACACCGTCAAGATTCCTAGGGTCTCAACAACACTCATCAGGTATGTCTTACTCGTTCCCTCTTTGCTTATCCTTCTTCCTTATGCACTGACTATTTCTTGCGTTGCAGAGTCTGTAAGAGAAAAGGGCTTTGTCTGAGATTGAGTTGAACTCGGACTCGAATAAAGGTATCGTGCACTCACTGAACCTGGTCTAATTCAAAATCGCGTTCTGACCCATGTATTCCTATCCAGCTGCTTTCTGCGCGCTCTGCTGGCCTTCCCCGAGGTGAGTTTGAGCCCAGTCTATACAGACGTCGAATTTAACTCGTGATTTCGGGCTGCAACATGATTGACTCCCGAGGCTGCCCTTACTATTCACACTGTGTACCTCAATGCGTACTAACTCGAGTTTCAATCAGATGTTACTTGAGCGCTGTCAAGATTCTTCGGGTTCCGACTTGAACTGCTCAGCATTCATCAGGTATGTCTCGTGTTATACGGCTTCACAGCTTCATCCTTTCACAGATCCATCCATGCCCTACCCGAACGAGATGTCGGGGCTGTGCGCGCGGCAAGAATCAGCAGCCTTCATCACGCATGTCTCTCATACCCTCGCCTTCAATGCCTCCTCCCTTCCACAGATACTTATATCCACGCCTCAACGATATCGGGACTGCAAACGTGCAGTTGAACCTCGGTATGTCTCCTTACATATATCTATACCCTCGACCTAGACTTGAACTCACTCATCCACTACTGGCGAGTAGGCTCGCGTCGTCCGCAAAGGCCATTCATTTCGATTGATCTAAAGGTATGCTGACCAAGTACCACTTCCTTCATTGACTCTTTTTTTCTTCCAGATGCTTATCGACATCGGAATCTCGAGCATGTCTGCTTTGAATGTTTAATAGCCTCGACCTCACGCCTCCCTCTTCCCGATCCAACTTGGCCCGGCGCGATGACAACGCTGGCGTCTCATCAAGTACGTCGTCCATTAAATACTCCATGCTCAACTGACTGGTGGCCCTCACAGACTCCACTCGAACGCGAGGTGAGCGTGTTGTATAGCTTGTACGTTGCAGCCTACTTATTTCGATCCAGTTTACTTGCTGACTGAAGGTTCTTGAAGCTCTGGTCAAGTTCGAGAGTCTCGCCAAGGTAAGCCGTGATCCGGATTCCGGATCCAGGTTCTGTTCTCGGTGTTGAGCTGACTTGGGGTTCTTCTTGCAGGCAGGCAGGTGGCTCAAGAAGCGAGTATTGGGGGCTTGAAGCACGTCTGCTTCGTTTTTGGAATGTTTTAATTTTTATTCGGCTCCCCGTCGGAGCATATTTTGATTCTCACTCGAACACGTCCCCACGGCCCTCCTTTTTTGCACTGACTTGTGTTTTTCTCTCCGAACAGATCAGATACTTCTTCGACTTGAAACTTGCACGCACGTAGGCAGTGTGTATATATATGCGCTATTTATGTTCGTCCATTATCTGACGATCACGGTTTTGAGTAGCAGCAGCCGTTCATTCACACGGCGGCGGCATATCGCGTTGGCATGCAGATCAGGACCCGGATCCCTTCCTCGACGGGTTTCGGCGTGGCGTCAGTAGTCAAGGCAGGGCGAGGGTTATATGTATGTATGTAACGTACACGTGCGCGGAGTCTAGGTAGGGAGTCGGTTGAGCAGCAGGGATTTGAGCAACGGGGCGGGGCAGGCATCGCTCGAGGTAGCGCACAAGGGAGGTACGGCGGAGCGAGTGCGGCACTGTCGATTCAGCGGTCGGTTGGGTGACGCGAGGTTGAGCGCGGGTTAGCCAACGTACAATTTGGCAGCAACTACAAAGTTTGTAGTTGCTGCAAAGAAAGGCGTAGTGTATGACGTTGTAGATTAGTTTGAACGAATTTGATCGAACTTGCGGTTAAAAGGGTAGTCAGCACAATGACAACATAATTGATCCGTCAAAGCCGCTGCACTCGCAATAGTCTCTTTCTTAATATATGGCTTCTCCCCGACGAATCGCTTCGATTTTCGGTGCAACGGGTCTGCAAGGTAAGCTACCCTCCGGCACGTTCTTCCTTCTTCCTGCTTCCGCTCCCGGTCCGTGCACCTTTGAATCTGAATCATCGCAGGCTCGTCTGTTCTAGAATCCCTGCTCAAAGACGGGATGTTCACCCCGCGCGCCATCACGCGGGACCCGAGCTCGAAAGCCTCTGTCCAGCTGAGGGAACGCGGGGTGGAGGTCATGCAGGGCGATTCCGGGGACATGGCGTCGCTTGTGCGCGCCCTGCGCGGGAGCGAGGCGGTATTTGCGGTACGTTTCGTTGGTGGGTGATACTGACGGGATGATTACTCCGCATATATACTATAGGTAACGGTCCCCATCCTCCCTCCGCGATTTCCGGACGGCCCGAGTGAGCTGGTGCAAGGGACGAATATGGTCGACGCGGCGAAGGAGGCGGGCGTCAGGTTCTTTATTTTCAGGTGCGCACTCCGTGGAGTTTGTTTTGTTTTTCAGTATAAGTATAAGAATATCCGTGGCAGCTCGCTCCCCAGCATCAAACGGATATCGGGCGGGAAGTATACCAAGGCCACGCATTACGATGGTACGTTCTCGCATGCATCCGTGCAAGACTCACTCGACGACATGCATGCATATGTAGATAAAGAAACGATCGAAGAATACCTGAAGGCCTCCGGCCTCGCCAACGCGTCCCTCCACCTCGGCGGCTTTGTGGACAGCCTCTGGACGTACGTCTCTCTCTCTCCCCTCCCCTCGCATCTTTCATCCCCACCCATTAAAATGGCCTCATATCTATCTTCGCTTGATATACGGATACTAACGCCCACCCACTCACAGCCGCTCCTACCTCCGCCCCGCCCCCACCTCCCCGGGCTTCACCCTCACCGTCGCGAAATACACCCCCACCGCATTGGAGGCGCACACCTGGGTTGCGCGCGACGTCGGCGAGGCCGCCCTGACCCTCCTTCGCAACTACACCGATCCCCTCAAATTACAAGAAATAAGCGGGAAGGTTTACCCCGTCGTGATGGCGACCCTCGCGTATCCGGAGCTGGCGGGGATCATCTCTGAAGGTGATCGTTCATTTTACTTACAGGAGGAAGAGTGAGTGGAACTGATGGATGGTAGCCCTGGGTGTGCCGGTGACGGTGACGTACACGGAGAGCACGGGGATGCCTGCCGTCGACGATATGGTTAGTCGGTTTCCTCTAATTCTGTTTAAGTTACGCTTCCTTCCTCCCTTCTTCCGTTGTTGTGCTCCCTCCCCCCCTTTCTTGTACTCCCTCCCCCCTTTCTCGACCCCCTGTCCATTCATCCATCCCTCCCTCCCTCCCTCGCTTCCTCGCCTCCTTCCTTCCTTCTTCTTCCTTTCCCTTCCTTCTTCACCACCCCCTTTTTTTATACTAAACACTTCCAACAAAACGCAGATGTCCGCGCACGCAGAGCACAACGGCCTCTACACCTCTACGCCCACGCCCAACCCCGCGCTGGTTGCGCTCGGCGCAAGATTTGGGACGCGGGCGGAGTTTGTTGGGGAGGTGAGGAGGAGGTTTGGGGGGAGGACGTCGACGGGTAAATGAGGATGGAGTACAGGTGGTGGGTAGGGTGAGGCGGGATGTGGACTTTTGCAGGATTAATATATATCCAATAGATCTAGAGGGGCACGAGTTTTCGAGGAAGCTGTAGGTATTATGGGGGAGATACAGCCACATGTACAGCCAGATGGATTGAGGCCAGGCGAGTCTTTCCGCACCGAGCGCCTGAAATGTGACTTCTTGCACAGCGCACGTACGCACGCAATGTCCGAGAGTCTTGGTGCACTGGAGAGGAGATACTATCCTTTATGGGGATTCCGGACATTTAAGAAAGATCAGGGAATACAGTATCTTTTCGGCAATTTTCTAATCAGGCTGCCGATGAATGAGTCGAGTCCAAGCTCCTGACGAAACTCGACTCCCTATTGCGTTCAAATCGCTCGCTGGTTTCGAAAATTCTCGCGACGAATAAATTCACTTACACTCGGGGTAAATTAACTGGCCTTGCTTGCTCCTTCACATCCACTTCTATCTTACGACCAGCTCCTCCATGCATGAGATTTATTTGCTTGCAAATGTTGAATGAAATGAATGGCCAACTCGACTACACGCTGCACGGGATATTGGTGCTATGTGCAATTGACCTGTTTGATACTGCCATTGCGAGTCAGTGTTACAACGGCGACCCGAACACAATGCGTCGTGAACTCCAGATATTCAATCGATTCCGCATTGATGTAATTCCTGGCTTTTTGCAAGCCTTTTGGTACACATCCGTGGCGTGCCAATCGTAGTTGGGAGCGGGAACTCAATGGGCATCAGACTCAGCTTTCGTGCATTGGGCAGGCCGTATCCTGGGGAATGGGGTGAAACCTGTGGCTGTGGAATCCGGGCGATTAGTTTGTTTGGTGCATGGAGGTCCAGGGCGATGGAGACTCTGGTGCAGTGCCCTGGCGCCAGTCATGCCCTAATTTGGACATGACTTTTGCCCAAATTAGGGCAAGAATTTCGGCCGGTGTCTGCTGCTCCCATCTTCGTCTCTTCACCTCTTCTTCGTCCCCACCCCTCCTTATGCTCCCTCAAGGTCCCGAGAAGGAATCTTTCTGGAAGGTTCACCCCTGGCTTGCTCCTGGCCCTCAAAAATGTCCACCAGCAACAATATCGCCACATGGCAACTCGTACTCACCGTGTAAGATTGAGATCGACAACGAGCCTTCATACACATCCTTCCTTCAACAACGAGGGTCTCATCGGTGATGCCACAACCAACGTCGTGCGTTGGAGCCCCACTCCACATTTCTTTATCTTCAATTCATCAATGACTTTTAACTTACAGTGTCTTCGATGCGAGCGACTCATCGGCCGCAAGTTCGACGACAGCAAAGTGCAGGCCAACATGAAGCACCCCCTCCACCGTCTTCAGCAAGGGCGGTAAGCCATACATCCGCCTTGACTACCGTGGTGAGCAAAAGAATTCATGTCCTTTCTTTCTGTTCATCTTTCTCGCATGCTAACTACTCTTCCTA
Organism: Mycena galericulata; assembly: GCA_029289565.1. NCBI lineage: Eukaryota > Fungi > Basidiomycota > Agaricomycetes > Agaricales > Mycenaceae > Mycena > Mycena galericulata. The sequence goes on from JARKIA010000085.1 coordinate 305,768, forward strand.
GTCGCCCGAGGAGATCTCGTCGATGGTGCTCTCAAGATGAAAGAGACCGCCGAGTCCTATTTTGGCACCACCATCAATAACGCCGTCGTCACTGTCCACGCCTACTTCAACGACTCGCAGCGACAAGCGACCAAGGACGGCGGAACCATCTCTGGCATGAACGTTCTCCGTGTCATCAACGAGCCCGCCACTGCCGCCATCGCGTACGGCCTGGACAAGATGGTCCCTGGCGAGCGCAACGTCCTTATCTTCGACCTCGGTGGAGGAACCTTCGATGTGTCCCTCCTCACCATCGAGGAGGGTGTCTTCGAAGGTCAAGGCCACCACCGGCGACACCCACTTGGGAGGCGAGGACTTTGACAACCGGCTCATCAACCACTTGTGCAGGAGTTCAAACACAAGAACAAGGGTATGTTCTCCTGCCTACCTTTTCTCAAACTGTTTGTTGACTGTTTCTTCTAAACCTGTCGTCCAACCTCCGTGCACTCCGTCGTCTGAGTACAGTTTGCGAGCATGCCAAGAGTACCCTCTCCTCCGCCACGCGGCCTCCGTCGAGTTCGACTCCTTCTTCGAGGATATGGACCTCTGCACCTCCCTCGCCCGTGTGCGTTTCGGATAGCTCTCCCAGGACCTCTTTTTAGCCCCTTCGAGCCCGCCGAGAAGGTCTTCCGGCTGGACCTCCTCCTGTACTGCAATCCCTCAGAACTTTTCGATGATGCCAGCGTTGCCGCAGGCCTCACCCCCCGCGATACCCCATCCAAGCAGGCACGCGGGGCACCCTCTCGTCCGGTTGACAGACCCGGATGATACTCCACTCGTACTCATCGTGCACGCGTTTGGCTCCTCCCAGCGCTCAAAGCGTGTGGCCGCTGTGACCTCCGGCATTCGCGCCCATGCCCGCCTCACCCATCCCCGAGCCACAGCCGATCGCACCGCCTACCGACACGGGCGGATCGATAATGCAGTGGCAACGGCCGCCTTCCTTGGCTCTGCGCCGCCCGCACTCGAGGTGTTTCTGCTGCTGTCGTGACACCGATCTGCGCCATGTTCTCGCCTGTGAAGACCCCCTACATACTGTCGCGCCCGCGTATGTATAAAAACTTGTAAATTGAAATGCAGTATATGTACATAGAGTGTTGATTTGAATTTTCCCAGTGTGCGCGAAATATCGGCAAAAAAAAAAGGCGCAACATTTGGGAATCGAACGCGTGAACTTGGCGGGATGCAAAAATACAGGGAGCAGACACAAACCAACTGCTCAAAAGAACCTTACTGAAGAGTGGGGGCTGAAAGCAGTCTATCCCCCCCGGCTGTTCTATTTGAAAAAACTTTTTTTCAAATAGGCGCCAGGACATAACACCAGAGCCGCGATGGAGTATACTTAGCTTGTTTGTACGCCGGGATAATTCGTGGGACCCGCGTTCGTTAATCGGACCGGCCGTGTAATGATACCTACCTACCTACCTAACATACATGCCGAGCAAAGTCTGAGCACGTCCGTCCACCTGCTTTCCGATCCCAAGATACTGCCCGATCTCTTCGCGTACATCCAGCGCACAGGCCGATTCCATTCTGTCTTTGGAGACTTCAAGCCGCTAGACCGCCCCGAGTAGATTTCTTTTTAGATTCTTTCTCTCTCTCTCTCTCCTACGTATATCTTACTATTTAACATCACGACATCTAGTTCCCTCTAGAGGCTTTGGCCACATACCCCTATACCTCACGGATTTCCCGCTTTGCAGCCGTCCCGTCACGGTTTTGCTAAGTTTTCGAGTACGAACGATTTTTACTGCTACCATTTTATGGACCCGATACGATACCCTACGATACACTAGCCAGATTTATATCTACCATATGTCTTAGACACACAGGATATAAAACAAAGATTCAAAAAAAAAAAAAAAAAAAAAAAAAAAAGCACGTCCGTCGATTCCAATCCGTCTTTTTATCTTGTGTACCATTTTATTTTTTGCCAAATGGTCCATTGGTTAGTGAACGGGGCTGCTTTTCCCGTCGGGCCCGAATATCTGATCCGAGTTCTATATAAAGTTTTGTACTTTAATTCCGGGCCTTGTTGCTGCTGTCACCTGTTCACGATTGCTTAAGCAAACTGCATTGAGACGTAAAATCGCTTAAGCCCAGGGTTAAGCGGATTAACCAGATTAATCGCCTCATCAAACATATCACTAAATGATGCATTGCTTCTAAGTACCGTTGCCTAGTACTTTTAGCGGATTCAGCGGATTCAGCCGCTTGATCACCTTTAACGGTTTCACCCGTTTAAGATTTATCCATCCAATTCACCATCACTGTGGTGGCCATCAACTGCAGAAGAATGACAAACTCTGAGTTCCAGGAGCGAAAGATTATAGTAGTTGCAGCCAATAAAATGATTCTACTCACCGCGCGCACTGGAAGGTGTATCATGCCACCGTGCCACTCGGTGAGACAGAAAGCAGAGCACGATCATGTGGGTGGCCGAGGCGGCCAGGCAGCAGTCCAAGACTCCGACTCGGCAACTCCAAGCTGATCAGTCTGTGGATGGTTTCAGCTGTAGATGATTAGAGGAAGAGATAGATGGGGGAAGGTGATGGTTAGAGAGAAGAGGCGCTGGCCTTCGCGTTCGAAGCGATCATTCGATCAATCTCTTTGTTTCTTTCAATCACGTCACAGCGTCACTTACAAGCTCTTTCTCTTGTCCATCATCTCGCGTCCCTCTTCTCTTCATACCCGATCCACGTTGATGTCCTGCTGTGGAATGTGCACCATTCCAGCGTGATTCAGACCGGTGACCTTTGATGGTTCGAACTCTGGTCAGTGGTTACCGATCACATACCGCGTCTCCGACTCGGACTTAGCACGTTAGTGGCATCTTGGTGGCATCCAATGCTGTTGCTCTTCGGAGACAGATCCCAACCATTTTCGCTGGCAGGTAGATAGGTAGGTCAACCGCAATATGCTACTGTACCGCTATAGAAGGTCCACACTGAGACTAGCGGTACTTGCACTATCTGACGATGTTCAACGATGGCAAATCTTTATCTTTGAATTCTTAACAAAATCATTTCATGTGAACGAAGCAGTCGTACCCTGGGATACAGTAGAGGGCCTGGTCACGCTCCCTGGGTGGTCCGGGCCCTTGGACGTCGTCGATATCGCGGCCGACGATGGTGGGGACAGTAGCTACGACGATGAGTACTTCTCTTTCAATTCTCAATGTAATTTTATCATTCAAACAATCCAGAGGTGCCCTTGGATGTGTTCCAGTGTCTTGTAGGTTAATCCGCTGAATTTTCTGAATTTGCTTAATTTGCTTAATTTGCTTAATTTGCTAAATCTGCTGAATGCGCTGAACCCGGGATGTGGTTGGTCAAGCTGCTTAATCCGCTTAATCTGGCTAGTCCACTGACTGAGAGCCCCGATGGTTGGTGAAATATCCGATTCCGCTAAATCAGATACAATGTATTATATAGTTTACAGTGGCTGAATCCGCTTAATCCGCTTAATCGTGGTCTTAACCAATTTCACGTCTCAACGTAGTTTGCTTAAGCAATCGTAAACAGGATTCATGTTGCTGGCCCACCATTTGCCGCAGCACCTTTAAACTTGAGAGGGACATTCTCCTACATCCAATGTATCTCCTGAGTGCTTAAACTCCTTGGCAGATCCCTGATGTGCCATCCAAGGAGAGTTTTCTTTCCGCTATTGAATGCTGTGTGGCAGCCGTACTTCTCAGTATCTTGCAACTAAGGGTCCGAAACATTGATGCCCACCTTGGTGATGTAGAGAGACACCTCACGGATGTTTACGTGCCTGCACAACTTTCCGCTAGCTACGTTGGAGTGGAAAATAACTGCAAATCACCATTTTCGGGTGCATGTCTGAATAATACTGCTTAAATTACCCCGAAGTGTCCAATACTGGAGGACCTTTTGTGCTGAGGCCATTTATTTAAGCCGTTCTAAGGAGTGTTTCAAAGCAATGAAAAGGAAGGATGGTCCAGCAATGGCCGATAAGACATTGTTTGTCCGAGTATGCTTTTTGTAGTCTCCCGTAGTCAGACTCTACACAAAAAAAGTTTTAATGACAGTCAATAAAACTATGTGTAGGGAGGTATGAAAGTCATCTGAACTTGGCTGAAATCTCATGTTTCTACCTTGATTCTGCCGGATTCTGCCAGACCCATCCCACCTCTGCCATTCTGCCTGCCATTCTGCCCTGCCAATTGGCAGTTCGGCAGAGTTCTGCCCACCACACTAGTGTAGAGTCTGATTCCATTGGCATACCGGAAGCCGCAACCCGGGTTTCCGTGATCGGCGGCTGACTAAATGTGACTTTCTCACGTTCCCAATTGGGATTTCAGGCTCGTTCTTCCAAACGTCAGGCCCAAAGTCAAATAGATGACAGTAAAAATGATCCAAATTCATATTCCTGCTATCTGGAAGTTTGTGAGAACAATCCCTTCCAAAATTCTGCAATAATGGAGCCTATTTCATTGTTTCTGGTATAAAAGGGTCAATATTCGCTTATATGACCTCACAAAAATGTATCAGGGATACCAAACGTGTTTGAGTGTCATCTAGGAAGGAAACAGATTATACGCAGTATCACAGAGGTTATCTGCAGGGCAAACAGGGTTAAAATCCCAATTGGGCGCGTGGGAACGTCACGTTTAGTCAGCCACCGATCACGGAAATCCGGGTTGCGGCTTCCGGTCTGCCAATAGATCCAGACTATGCTTTTCGGTATCAATTTTCCAGAGCAATGATAAGGGATGGCCACGAAATGTGGTGTGAACACTGTTTGGATGTCGAGTGCATGATTCATCGTGCTGAATCACTGCTGATCAGGCCCGGAAGGCCCTCAGCGGTGTTCTAGCTGTTTGAAATTACCCAAATCACCTTATTTGATGGTTTCTTTTGAGTTCATGAATGCAAATATACCCGTCGGGGATCCGTTATGGCACCAGAAATGTAGAATGGACCTCAAAGAGTATTTAGAGGAAAAAATCTCGGCAGTCGACCCAGAAATGATGGAGCAATCATTGTTTATCCGAGTTCTACATTTATCCGGACCGATGATAAGGGATACATGTAGTACAACTTGAACCAACAAGGGTGTTCGGGAATGCGCAACATTACAGAACGTGAGGCCGGTCGCGCGAACTCCAAATCACAGCCATGACAACGACGGGGGCATCTTCGCACAGGAGATGTCGATATCGGCAATAACTTGACAGATGAATTCAGCAACTGTCGACATAAAATCCTGCGCAGTGCTGTGCGACACTACATAATAGCCGACGAGAAATGCAGGTCAGAAAAACATTGCAGCCTTCAAGTTCCTTGCGCACATGCGCATCGGCGGCGGGGGAACCCGATGTTTCGGTGGTTTGATCGTGTTTTGCAGCGCCCCCAAAGGAACTCACGTCGCTGTGGGAATGAACTCTGCCGCTGCGTGCCGGCCTGCGCCACCGGAGATTGCCGGAGAGAAGCCATTTACAACCATGTGGATTTCGCGTGCGGAGGTAAACAAGTAAACAGGACTTGGAGGATCTGCTACGAGCTAGTAAATGGCAGATATGAAGTCCAAATTAAATAACCAGAACGTTCGGGCGATGCGAACCTCGTGTTGTGATTCCCACATTTTCCTACATTGAAGGGGTTTTGAAGGTACCCCAGGAAGTTCCCGTGCAACATTATACTTGACTACAAACCCATTCATGGAAAGATACACGAAGAGATGAGGGGTCGCCAAATGCGTGAAGAACATCCCGAGATCCGAGAGAAAAAAAGCATCGTGAGCTCCTAGAAGGAAATGTCAATTTAGAGCAAACGAGAGATGGATGTCAAGGCGCCGGTAGAAGTTCCAAAAGGAAGATAATCTGGGAACTATGCTTCCGCAATCTCGGAGGACAACGGTTCTGCAAACATTATTAACCAAATTTTACACCCTTTCAACTAACAACGTCGTACATTTGTTTGGGTGAGAAGTGAGGCAGGTCGCGTTCTCGAATCAGTTTGGAAGGGCTCTGATTGATCTTACGACTTCTCTCTCATCTCAGCAAGATCGGATTGACAGTCCCGGCCTCCGCATCAAAAGCACTCGCGCACCGGCCCCAAAATTCACTCTCGGGACTCGGGACCTACACTTCTCGAATGTCGTTTCATAAGAACCGTGGGACATAAGAGTCTCTCTGATCACAACTCAACTGAGATGCAGGGGAAACTGCAAAAATGACAGGTCTTAATCTAATGACTCACTCCACCCAACCAACATGTCGTGGAGCTTAGTGACATTTCTTCATAACAGATGCACCGAATGCTTATGAAATAAGGTATCGACCCCATTCGTAAGTTTTGATCTCCGGCAATGGTGTATTTTTACTTGCTTTGTACACCGGGATAATCCCTGAGAAACGGTGTTCGTGATTCGGACCATGCCGTGTAATGCAACCTACCTACCTACCTACCGTAAACTCTCAAGTAATGAATGAAAACCCGTCGGCAACCCAACGAATTTGAGCCGTTCCGATTAATCCCATCAGGTCCGCGGCCTTTGGCATGTTTGAAAAAGAGCCCAACTCCAAGTTGAGACCTGTGCGCTTGACAGTTCAATGGAGCAGGGCTCATAGCTGTCCCTAGTTTCTTGAGCAACTGCAAATCCGAGGTCGGTGAAGGTCGGTGACGAGAACTTGAGCAAGACAGAATTGTGCATTCAGAACAGACAAGACATGCCTCCGTTCCGTTCCGGCCTTGCACTTCACAAAGACACGTCAAAAGCGAATATTTATCACATCCTTTGGTAACTGTTGACCCTGAGCATCGGAATTGAGTAAAAAGGCTGAACGGAAAAGGTATGATGCTGGGGGCCGTCTTTTAGCTGGTTGGAACAAGGCTGGAGGCTCTAAAACCACGATAGAAACGATGGGACGTGGACGCATTTGACCAGGGTGTCGCTCTTTGGCATGGTGGGTAAATGAGTTCTATTTCGCCACATTAGCACCACTGTTTCCCCACTAGATTTTTTCTTACCACCCCGAGTTGGCGCACAGACGTTCCGTAGTTCAGAAGCACCGGCGCTTTTGGCCTAGGTGCAGGTAGAACGACTGGATGGAGATGGATTTTTTGGGAATCAATTTCAATTAATCAGACGGGGTATTCCTCAACGCCGAGGAGGAAGTAAGGACAAGGAGGCGTGGGTCAAGATTGGATCGGGAAAAACTAGTCATGCATTCGGTTGAATGGACGAATAATCTCAAGTCCTTCGTTCCTGTTCAAGATTGTGAAACTTGGAGGTTAAAGGACTTCCACATGCTTCAAGTTCACTGCCATGATCAGTGAACCACGTGCACGGAGTGCATCGCTCAGGAAATGTTGGATATCGACGGCGGTAGCTTGAAGGATGAATTCAGTAACTGGCAACATAAAATGATTAAACTCCCAGAGTTTGGGTGTGCTGTACTAATAGCCGAAGACAAAATACAGGTCCGAAAAGCATCGGAGCCTTCAATGGTCCTCTGGATCGGCGGCAGAGTACCCCGATGTTTCGGTGTTTTGATCGTGATGGGATGTCCGAGCCGTACGGGAGATAGCACTTTGACTTATTTTCCTTGCGCCCCAAGTAGGGCTTTCGTATCGTTTGCGATGAGGGAAGAATTAGAACTCATGCGCGGAGGGAACTACGTGGGTACGCAATCATGATCCTCCGACTTCATTCCAACTCCCGCTTCTTGGACGTCTGTGGGTCCAGAAATGTATTGAACGTTTATCAGTGGTGCTGACTGGGACTCCTCTTAATTTTTCTGCAGTTTGGTCTGAGGCCGGAAAGTCACCGGAAATTGGATTGCAAGGTTCAAGTCGTTGGCTTGATAGGTGAATGACAGTCAATGGATTCATGGGATTCGTCCTTTCCTGGTTCTATTTTTACACACCTCCGTTCCACGCATCCCAAATTTGTATATGTAGTTCCGCAATATCTTTTCGGGTAATTCTACTCTCCTTGTCTCCACTGGATCCTTGAAGAAGTTTACGACCATGCGGAAATCCGCCCTTCTCCCTAGTCCGCCGCTGCCTCGGCGAAATTCTGGTCGTCGATCTTCCAGAATATCTTGATCAATCATGATCAGAATGGAGAGGATGACTGACAAACTGTCTGAATTCCCACTTCCCGCATTCAAACAGAATATACATGATCCACACTTTTTGTATGTACAATTTCACAGACGCCCACTAGACGCCCGTCTTGCGTCCAGGGCGGCGTGTTTTGCTAATACCCCGCCCCGCCGGACCAAGATGGGAGCCGGAGACAGGTAAAATGCTCACTAGGCAGTGGCGGATTTTCACTTCTACATCACGCCTGCTCACTCGTAGAGTCTAGAGTTCCCAGTGATTGGATTGACATCACGCCAATCTTCTCGTTATTGCCGGCGGTTTCCACATGCATCCTGTGTCAAAGATATTACACTGCCTAAACCGACGAGTGAAGTAAGAGACGAATGCGCATCGAACTTATGTCCAATGTTTTTGATGTACGTTCGGATGACAGCCTTCATGTGGACAGAAACCTTCGACCTCGACTATTCCCGAACTTCGCGCAGCGACTAGTGCGGCGGAGTTACTGCGGCAGTCCTCCGAGGCGCCGAAGCAGTACCAGGTATCCGCGTTTCCGAAGAACGCCATCAGAAAAGGATGCTTCGGTTTTCTGCACCTTGAGATAATGATATCCTTCACCACATTTCAGGCGGCGGGCTTACGTTTGAAATTGATCTTTTTCACAGCATCAAAGACTCCGCCTCTCACAGGTCCAAAACGGTCGGCGCTCTTCATTGAGGGTACGGGGAAATCTTTGTGCCTTAATTATGAGTCGTACTTCTGATGCACTGTAGGATAAGTGTCCCCAAAAACGTCCTGATTTGCATTTGGCGCCGGCGTAGGCGCCATCAAAAGCGGAAGGTTTGTTCTACACAGACTTCTCTGGTGGTTTATATGCGAGCCGCGCTGAGAAAATTGGTTCATTTTCCCTCCCTCAGAAAGCCCTTTCCAGTACTTTGCCCAGTCGCAGCCACAGGTATAGTCTAGTTAAATCCACGAGCTTTCCGCTCTCTAACCCTTCTTTGTTTCAGAATATGTTCAACGACCTAGGCCTGTACCAGCGGGTTTCTCCCCAAATGTCGTCCCAGTATACACCTTCTGCAACAGTCCTCCAGTCTGTCCTAGATTCTCGACGAGCGAGGAAGACCTTGCACACGGGGGAGGATGTGTGGCCAGTTTATCTGGAAGCCGCGTTGTTGGAAGGCGCGTCTTGCACTACGGTCCTGGAGATATCACTGAAGATGATAGAACAGGCCTAGAGAAGTACATCCCGGACGACTCTCGGGAGACGCGAATCTTGGGTCGATTCCGTGGACGAAACCTTTTTATCTCGGAATATATCCATGCGAAGACCGGTGTGTATCGATCCAACAAACAAGTCGGGAGCCGGCTGCAGCAGCTGCGACATTGCTCCAGCGATCCAAAACGTCGGTTCTATGTATCTCTTCTAGGCCCTACTGTTTCCTCATCTACAATCTAGTCCGACGGCTGTTAGCTCCGTTTCGCCGCCCATCATGCTCGGCTCGTCACAGTTCCTCCGGGCATTGGGAATCCTTGTCGAATGACAGCCCGCCTCCCGAGCCCGCACCTCTCCACGCGGAAGCTCCAATCTATATACCGATCCTTCAACTGGAGTCCATTTCACCTACCGTAACATTCTTCGCACCCACTCCCACCATCGCTCAGTCATCCTTCGCTGTCTGGTACGAAGGCCAAATCGTCCACAGAGAAACCACGCCCCTCATCGTCCTGATGGATGAGCCGTCGAATGGGATGGCGGGATACCTCCACAGCACCACCCTCGTCCCTGCATACTGGAGCACCATTGTACACAGCCCGGGTGAGCTCTTACTCTATATTGAACCTGGTTTAACCAGGCTGACATGTCTACAGATCCCAGTAGGTTCGTTATTGTACAGGAGGTTGTGAAGGACAAAGAATGGAGCGTCGCATTTTCTGCTGAATATCGATTTGTGTATTGAATGTATGGAATAATCAGTACTAACCCATGCAGGTCAATATGGTTGTTTAGATATAAATGGAGCCTTTTGAAACGTTCCATTCGTAGCGAGTCAGAACGCCCGGGATTTCTTCGCGTAGAGCTTGAAATCTATAGATGTTCCTTTTACCGCGGGCCCTGTGGGATCCGCGGCATCAGAGGTCCAGACACGATGGTCTATTTCGACTTGCTCCCTATACACGGGAATGATTATTGGAAGCCAATGTTCATTATCCTTGCCTTGCAATGCTACTAGCTACCTCCGAAAGTGAATCCGGCACACACGTAGGATTTTACCATGGTTCGGACAGATGGAATTTCTGACAGCGCTAATAAGTTAGAAGAATTCGACTTTTACGTCTCGACGTCTTCTGAGGAAGAAAGGAAGATTAAATGTCCGGCTTCTTGACACCAGAAATGTTTGCAGCTGCATTTTTCATCAATTTCATTGACCGCAGTGTTCACAAAACAGTACATAGGTACGTAAAGTGGAATTATTAAAGATAGTTACGCTTGTTTTACGGTTGATCAGCGACTGAACTGCGCATGTACCTCATCCCGACGGTGCTTCGCCGTACACATTTGAGCCTCTCGGTCATATCACCCATTCCGAATTTTCCCTATTCAACATTAATTGGTCGGAGTCAATCCCGGCATTGCAGGGCATCGATTATGGGCCGATAACGCTGGAGACCGGCCGTCGTCAGATATGTCGAGGCCGGCCATTTGTCTGGCGTGAGCGAACGCCGCTTCAAGCCCCGCCTCCTTCAGCGTAATTGCGAGCTGCATCTGCCTCCCCGTCTCTCCTAGGTCATCTAGAGATGGTAATCGGTATCGCGTCTGCGGTTTGATGTTCTCCCTCGACTGATTCAGTCAGCTACCCATATTCAAAGGCCCACTCCTGCCGGTGGACGCGGCCGACGCCGATCGACGATGACCGGAATCTTGCTGCGGCGAAGCTACGGTGGAGAAACCGCGTCCACGAGAAAAGTGTAGGACGTCGGGAGAGACGGGGTGAGCATGGATTGCCACTGCTGGAGGTAAGGATGTAAGCGAGATAGATACTTGACGATGCTCACCAGACGCAGCAGCCGATGCCTTCGCCTTCGACCAAACACCCGGACTCAGCCTATTTAGGCCCGCTACCCAACTGGCGTTTTTGCTCGTCTGTGAAATATTCGGCGGGCAAGGGGATGGCAGTTGGCCCCACGCCGTCGCTATTCCCGATCCAATTCTTCAAACCGTAGTGGAACCGCAACTGGTGCTTTGGTGTCGAGTACGTGGCTGAGACAGTCGCCGTCGTCTAACGGTGTTGGTAGGCTGCGCACGACCGATTTTTGTGACGAGCCCCAGCCCGCTTCGGAGTTTGGGCAGACTGGATGAGCACATCTCAAAATGACTGCATCCGAATGAGCCGCGCTCTCGCCTCGATTGCTTTGTTGCGGAGACCTGTATGTGCGTCGGGTGGTAGGTATTCCAATCCGTGCCAATAGAGGTGTGTCGATGAAGAAGGGGTTGTAGGGTCGGCAATAATGTGGGGTGAGGAGAAATGGAACGGAGAACACCAGAAACTTGGGTGTTTTAAATTGCTCTGGGTGATCGGCCACAGCCGCATGGTATGGCAGCAATACGGCCTTAAGTTAACCTGCAGGGCTGAAAATCAAAGCTGCGACGGTTCTGGGTGGAAAGATTTGAGATGACCATTTATGAGGATATTAATACGGGGTACTCGGATTTATTCGGCAATTACGCGGGTCTGTTGGGTCGGAGAGAAAAACTGCGACCTGGGCGTTTGAAGATACTTGGGGAGAGATGAGGTCGATCCGCCGAGGTGTACGACGAAGCTGTAGGTCGAAGCTGTAGGTGGTACTGCAGAGCTGTGCTGCTCCACTTACTAGACGCCGACGAGAGAGCCTCTTTCGCGATTTGATGCACGGCCAGCAGAACGCCAGCCTGACAGATTGGCGCGGAAGTACCATTCGGCGGGGGTGGAAAAAAGCTCTTACACGCGGGAGAAGAGAGCAGCCGAAACCAAATCGTCCTCCAGAATTACAAGACGCGGGGATGCACATGCTGAAGAATCCAGAGTAGCCGCCATCGAGTCCTCGCAGTTACCAGATACAGTATTTGTTTCGAACGTCAGTATATCGTGTCAGAAAAGCGTCCTGGATGATGGTAAGGGGGTCAGCCAGTGTGCCGGCCCGAACGGAGAAGTCATAACTCGGCAAACTCCGACAGCTTGGTATTAAGGCTGGACGCCGTAATCGTATTACGGCCGTTACACTACCGCAAACGTCTCACCGAGCTAGGGTGGACTATTTGGGTATGATATAACGCAGTGTACGGCCCAGCGCCCTGTCGTACAAAGCCATACCGTCACAACCGCTCCTGGCGGCTTGCCTCGGCAATCAAGTCGGAGCCCGAATGGCCCGACCCCGTGTGCCTGCATAGGCTGATGCCCGAGGGCTCACCTTGGGCTCAAATCAGCTCTCGTCAGGGCGCATACTATGGTGGCCAGGCATCCCCGGCTTGGTATCGTTGAGCCGACGGCAAGATGCGATAAAATGGAAAATGGCCGCAAAGTGTCTTCATGCAACCTGGTTACCGTAGAGATGGTTGTAACAGACTATTTACCATAATTCCTCACTCCTCGATGAATTACGGCCGTAATACGACACCGTACCGCACCGTATTTGTCCCGCAGGGTGCCACGCCGTAAAGCGCCATCAGTATACGGCCGTATGCCGTATGCGGTACAGTAAACAGCCCTAGAATTTCCTTGCGATATATTTTGGGCGGATTGAATAGATCGCGATTCCGCGTTTATCTAAGGTCCGTCAGACTCGCCCTCCTCAAGCTTGTCCTCAACAGCGACCACCGCGTCACAGAATGGCGCAACACTAGGACGTCCGACGTTTATTGACTAGTCGCAACCGCGAAAGCTTCTCCACGTATACATATAGATACCCGCTGTGCAATGTATTTCACTCATGCTTCGCTTCGCCCGTGCACCGGCTGCCAGATAAAGTTATTCTTTCTGTAGTCACACTTCAATCGGACGAGTCCGTGGCGCGAATAAAGGGGATGAGAAAATTGAGGCCAACATATTCCTAGAGGATCGACTCGACTTTGAATACCGGAATCAACCCAGCAGACTTACCATCAGAAATTCTGTCGCAGTATTTCCCCGACGAGGCGAATATCGACCCAGTCAGTGCTGCAGTAAGTATCGTAGCTGGCGAAGCGGACGGAGAGACCAAAATCGATGTGGTAGCACATCGCAGGGGGGCTTGCATTCGGGATTTAATGGTGTTTGGAACCGAATCATCGCCCGTGTACGGTTAAAGGTGATGTCGGCCGTCGTAGGTCTGCGGCCGCATAAAACGGAATCCACCAGGTACCATCGTGGACGCATCCATGACAATGTTCCCGATACATATGTCATTGGCGGGCATGGTCGAAATGTCACTGATATGTAGGAGGGAGAGAAAATGCGCACCGGTGGGCGATGTTTATGCCATGGAGAAATACAAGACCCTACTCGCTGGACGAATTGGGTAAATTCACCGATCGTCTCGAATTCAGGTTTTGCAGTCCCGCATGCAGGGAATGATCATGAATGCGAATTCCGAATCGGAGATGGGGAGCAGGTCGAGCATCGGGACGGAGTATTCCCTGCGCTCCCGGTTCCTTAGTTGGAAACCGGGAGATAGCGGTCTCCGCCTGGATTCCATCGGACATACGTGTGCCATCAAGAACAAGAACATGACCCTAAATACCGGGGACGGTGCATCAAGCTCAGCGCTCAACAGACATCGGCATTGAAAGGGACGAACCTCTCCTTGCACGGCGGTCTCAGTGTCCCGAGCGTGGCAGGGACCAACCCGGTCGGTAACTCGGATGCAGCATGTACCCCCGCGCCTCCAACCATGGTTTCCGCTGTACCCATACGTGCTCCAACTCTCCCAATATTCACCAGCGGGGGTCCGCCCATGCAGGTATAGCGCCAGGCTCAGACATGGCGAATTGGGAGCCGAATACCCTGTCTCGAATTAGGTAATTAATACGATCGCCGATCCGCGAATGTGTTGATGGGATATCCGCCAGATACGGATCCGGTACATTGTTCGCCATAAATTTTCGGGGCCCAGCTATCGACGCAGCCCGCCAAAACGCCGACCAGACAGATTGGCGCCCGTTGTGCGAACAACTTCTGGGCGGTTTACGAGGGACTCGGAGAGCGCTAGACATGCAGAAATCTATTCCAGCAATCTCTAGATGTCGGAGTTCCAGTGGGAGAGTAGGAGCCTGAGACGACTCGGCGGAGATGGAGTCCGAATTTAAGGTCCCCAAAGAAGGATTCGTCGTCTAAAAGATGCTGTTGAGGTCAGTCTCCCGACTGGTTGGTGCTTCCGTCGGAAAAGCGGTTGCCAAAGATGATGGTGGTAGGTGCTAGGTGGCAAAGGTCCGGTTGCCGGCGCGCACTTGGCCGAGCGGCAACCTCGGCAAACCGTCAAATCGTAATTCGCTTGTGAACCAAACGGACGCTTTGATTGCCATTTTTTTTTCTTCTGCTCTTTGGGAAATGTTTAATTCAGATTTGCAGTGCCGATCGCGAGTTGGTCCAAATGTTGTGCCATGTGTCGAACCCGTGACAAACAAACAACAAGTCTTCTTGTCCTCTACAACCACCACCGCACAACAACTCGACTCGCCCAATACTTATGGGATCTACCTACTACGAGATTTATCGTGGCTCGCCGTACGTGTCATTTTCCCCACGTGGAACTTTAACGCCGATATCGCCCGTCAATGCAGCCTTGGAATTGCACTCTGCGACTCGATAGACGATTTGGTCAGAGCAGGAAACATCACCGAGGCATTTGGGAGGCACGTTCTGATCGAGGTGGGTTCCCTCTCCGAGTCCGAGACCGCAATGGTCACTAACACGCCGGCGCACCAGTTTGACCGCGTACTCGCGGACGTGATGACGACAAAGGTGGACGCCAAGGCGTCTGTCAAGGTGCGTATTGACTCTCTCATTCGTTCTCGCTACACGGCTAGTGTGAAATAATCTTATTGCAGGCCCACCTGCACACGTATCGCCACTGCGACGAGGTGTGGTACTTCAGCCTCCGAAACGCGTCGTTCAAGATGGACAATAAACAAGTCGTGACGACACCGAAGATCAAGGTTGTCGCGTGCAAGCATGGTGATGCGGTCGAGTCTACGGTGGGCGCCCCCCAATCGAGCCCGTTCAAGTCGAGTCCAATGAAGCGGTACTAGAGATCGGGATCGAGGGAATAAATATATTTTGTGAATATCGTAGTGATGTAGAGTGTATGATGTATCGAATCTTGCCAATATTTACTGGGATCTCGCGTGGGCGAACCCGTGAAAATGTATCCTCTGCGGCACAAACGAGCTCACGGGGGCCATTATTTTGGCGCCAATTATGAATGAATATCTGTCGTCGGGTTCAACACTTTTTCGTCGAGAAACACTTACGCTAGTATCTTCTCAACCGGTGAACAATCCAGTCCCGGGGGGGGGGACTCCAAAAGAGGTAATTTCGCTTCCAAACGCGGAACCAAAAGCCACGTGGTCAATCTATTCTCTCCTTTGTCCTCGAGCCGACATCTTTGTGCTTTATGCTTTACTTTTTTTTCCAGTCTGCTGTCGCCGCTTGCGGTTACAAACGACTTTCAACTTCCGATGCCTTGTATTGGGTGGCCCAGGTCCGCCACATGAGCTCCACGAGCTCTCAGACCGCACGGCAGTTGCACGGCACGCTAGATAGCAACGGTCCAAACTCGACCCCGCATTCCGAGGAAAAGGAACAATGATCAAACAACAAAGAGAGCCACCTAACTTGCTGTATCCAGTAATCCTTTGAAGCCCAAGCGCTCAAAGCGTCGTCTCTGGTGGCTCGGGTAGCACTATTTAAAGGCATCGATTCTCGGATGTGGATCTCCTCCCAACAGCAATGCATCCAGATCTGCGCCTTGAAAAGCTATCTAGTCTTCCCTTCTCCGTCCAGGTCCGTGTATTCAATCGACTGCGTTGTATGCTACTGAACCTCTTGTGTCTAGCGATTTGCCACCGCAGCAGCCAGTGGCTCGGAGCCGGATATGACCAAAGTCGCAGTCCGAGTTATCCCAGCCCACTCTCTCCTCAGGGTTTCTCCCCGTAGTTTTTGCGAATTTGGATCCCACGCGCATCCCGAGTCCCGAGCGGCTGGACACGAGCATTCCTGGGCCAGATATTACCACCCCGTTCATCATGGCAGTCCATGCCCTGGAGATTCTCGTCGAGGTGCACACCATTTCGCCCGCAGTGTACGCAGAATTGTGGCCCCGCATGTGGACGTGGATGCAAATCATTCCAACGTATCGGCACTTCCTCCCTCATCCCGTCACAGAGCACGCGCTCGGCGAGCGGTTTCTCACTCTCCTTCTCCCCTTGATCAGAGATGAACAGACCACCAACATGATTCACTCTACACCCGGCATGCACGCGTTCGTCGCGCGGATCTGGGCGGGACTCCCTCTCAAGTACGGATCAGGCGTATCCCGCTTACCGAGCATGGCGGTCTATGAGTTCATGTACACCACTCATTTGACAGGCGAGAACTTGGAAGAACTCGTCGAGGGCGCAGGCGGCAGCCCTCATGATCTCGCCCAACTCATTGTCCGGCACATAGACTTGAATGCCAACTGCAGTCATGGTAACCTCACTACTCTAGATATGATGCAGGTAGTATCGCTCTCGTACATCATCGTATTCATCCGAGCCGGGCTGGGCCAAAAGGCTCGCATGCATGGACCGCTCCTAGCTGCCGGGCTGGTCCGAGCACTAACAGCGGCGCTAATTCCCCTCAACGACAGCGGAAGACATATGGATGGCGTAGAGGGCGCGCTCCACCGCTGCCTTGAACTGTTATCTGACAGCGTTTGCGTTGAGCCGGGGTACCCCCGCCTGCCGGAGGCGCTCAACGCTGGCCTTCTTCCTGCGATCGCAATACTCAGCCAGACGGACGTCCGGGGGCGTAATATGGACTGGCATCTGCGGGATTTTCTCCAATCACACATCCCTGGAGGGATGGTTTATTATCCTGTCGTCGCTGCGCTTGAAGGCAACATTCCCCCAGTAAACGAGATTCGGGATGCCGAACGGTTCGGGAAATCACCGATATTTCGGGATTGGCTTGCATTGCTTGACCTCGCCTGCGACCGCGAACTCATCCGGCGTGAATTCCACCCCCATCTACCACTCGATCAAATTTTGTGATAATAGAGAGTTTGCGCAACAGCCACTGGAGCCACCCAGTGGCTATTTTGGCGTGCGCACAAATGGCTCCAGTGGCTCGAATGGCTGGGATAACTGATAATATTTTCGATTGAATACACTCATTTGTAAGTACTAAGACTCATGTAGAGGCACCCAGTCATCCCTTTACTTCAAGCGAACTGATTTCAGTCTAACACATTTCCCAGAATTTTGTATCTTAGGCCAGTTCTGCCACTTGTGCACACATTTTCACGTCATCAGATCTCATTCTGGCATGAACAGAACAATAAATTGGATATATGCCATCAGCCATTCGAGCCACCAGCCACTTATATGCGCACGGCAAAACAGCCACTGGGTGGCTCCAGTGGCTGTTGCGCAAACTCTCTAATTATAATCTCAAGGTTCGATCGTTCGTCATCCGCGTTGGTTTGACTGACTTGAATTCATCAGTGCGGTGGCATCAGTAAAAGCTGTGAAATGAAACGCTGCTCAGGATGTCGTCTTGCTCATTATTGTTCCGTGCCAGGCTTTTGCTTGGAGACACGGTGGGCATCGCGAGTTTTGTAAGGACCGGTGGCATTCCGGTGAGTTTTTGTCCCTCTGATTGATTTTATTTCTGATGAGTCGTCAAGCACCGCCCAACCGCGAGCACTTCCCAAGGCGGCGGGACGACGCGTTCATGCGGCTCATCGTTCTGCGCGACTACAACAGAAACAAACCCGACATCCTACGGAAGCAGATACAGTTCATCATCGCCCACCGCTCGACGAAGTTCTGCACTATTTTCAATTATCTGGCAGGGGCCTGCGCGATCAGTGTGGTCTCGTTGGACGATTCGACCCGCAATTACTTTGCGGCCGCAAATAGTGCATGGGAAGCATTTCCTACGGGGCTACACCGTGTTATTATCAACGGGGCGGGCAGCGGAAGCACGGACGAATCTGAGCAGAGCCTGGCCTTGCACTATGTCCTGCGCTCAAACAGCTCCATCGTATCCGACAGCCTCGTGCAGCTGCCGGCTGAGCTGCCAGAAGCGATGGATGCGGAAAAGGCTGCGGCGCTGGAGAATCAAATTTGTTTACGGGTCTGGAAGTTGAGCGAGAAGGAAATGGTAGAGACTTATGGGTAACAGAAGGATATATGCGGGATAATTTGACCCGATTTCATGACCACCCGCCGCCTTTCGAGTCGAAGACTTGTCTGTGCAGGTACCACGCCGCCGTAATATGAGCGCCTAGAAATAAGTACAGCCTGTGAACCTTATTTTGCTCGTGTAACGTCCTCTGTGTACCCACATACAATCCGCACCGCCGCATCCGACCCTGCATATCCCTTCATCTTTACGCCGTTCACAAAGCCCTGTTGGGGTGAGAAATACAGAGGGTCAACATCGATTCATGGACGATCCATACATTCAGCGAGGCGGACGAACCTTCCTTTCCTCGCTGCTGATCTCCTCCACTGCGTCGAACACCCGGCCGCTCACCAGGTCTCCGTGCCGCTGGCGAAGGAAGACGCCATGGGTATGTGTGGGGTCGAGGAGCGCGTAGAGCATATGCTCAGCGCATTCGTCCTGGTGGTATATTTTATTATCAGCGACTCCAATCCAGATCGCCGTTCAACAGGCGCCGTACCTGGGACACTGCGACGGAGATATTGACGAGGGTCTGCACCGTCCACGCGACAGGTGTGAGGGCCCAACCCAAATTAAGCCCTTTGTTGAACTCGGGAGTGCGCACCATCCCCGGGTGGATATGGATGAATGCGAGCCGAGGATACTGCGCGGCGAACCACTAGGAGGGATCATATTTAACACACCTGAGGATTGGAAGCAACATGCAAGACGTACAATCACCATAGCATCGTTGTATCCCGCGCTATTTGTCATGGAGCGTATCGCAGCTGTGCTCTGTTGCAATTCAATGTTTAGTCGGGGTGATATAGGAGATACGGATTTGACCCACCGCGGTTATTCCTTTGAGGCATTCGTACGCATTTCCGCGCGCCTGCGAGTTATTTATGTCCTTTGTGACGAGGGATACTCCCAAACCCCCGCCGAGTACAGTCATCACGCGCGCATCCTGCCCCAGGTCGGCGGCCGCCGTGAGGAGGGATACAAGCTCTTGGATGTAGACAAAGCGCGAGTAGTATCTGCATTAAAGAATTAGGATTGTCAGCACTATGCATCAGTTCGAATTGGGGAAAAAGGTACCTGAGCGACAAGTGATAGTCAAGCCCTTCCTTCGTTTCACCCGCCCAAACCGTCGAGTTGTAACCAGCGCTGAGGACCAGATAATTTATGCGCTCAAGGCGCGCGCACAGCTCGGCGCACGTCTTCCGCACATTCTTCATTTCCGACGCGTCGCATTTGACGAACTCGCGCTTGCATGCGTCAACGCCGGTGGGCTTAGTGAGACCAGCCAGGATGCGCGCTGCAGCAGCCTCATTCTGTCCGATGAGGATTATGTGGATGCGTCCCGAGGTATAGCGGGCGAGAGCATCCGCCATCGCGTGTCCCACGCCGGCGGTCCCGCCAGCAAAAACTGCGACCGGGATATACGACGGGTGGTACTCGGCATTCGCGAGTTGGGAGGTAGCCAGAGCCGGCATTCAAACAGAAAAAAAAATTCGTTGCCTTCTTGCGGAGAGAACTGCCAGGTGTTATTTAAGTATTCTCGATGGCGTGTGGGTCCTTACTGCGAGTCCAGAATCCAAGGGCCGAACGCGCGTCCTGTGATATGCCACGAGAAGATTTGCCGATCTGACGCGTCTGGACGGCACGGGAAAGTATGACCCTGTATGGATTTTCGAGACAGACTGTGGGAGGTAATTAGGAAAAGGCAACTGAAATTTCTTGAAACAGCGCGCAATTATCCTTGCGCCGGATCGGTGAATATCACACACCTTCCCTTGGCACCATCGGAGACGTCCATAAGCATAAGCCGTTGCATGCGCGTCCCAGCCGTGCACCCTATGGCACAAAAAATAGACTTGAGGGCCATAACCGCATACGTGCTCTTGGCAAATGATCCACCTCTACGGCCGCGAAGCAATCAGACTTGGATAATCTGTTCCTCAGCGGGCCCCGCCGTGTAATTCTACTTACCTACCTACCGTTGCTTCGAATCCGGATCTCCACGAAGATGAACACGACACGACGGCAGTCCCCAACATAGGGTCGTCGTTTTCAAGGCACTTGTTGAACGACGGCGAGGCGACACGTCTGTGGGTATGTCGGAATGAAGGGTGCACCGGGCTTGTGGTCATTTCGTTATTAGGTTGAACGCCTCGACATCAATTTTCGTAATGGCAGGGTTGCTGCGCCTTCTATGATTGGTGTTCTCTATAATGCACATTCATTCCAGCAAAGCCAGTCATGTCCGGCACAATTCATGGCCCCATCCAGCAACGAGCCACTGTGTTGACAGTCAGCACCAGTAGATAAGGCAAAAGACGCAACCGATGCAAAGACCATCTATAGCCCCACTGCACTTTTGAGCCACAAAATCATGCCACAGACGAAAAATCGGGCAGCCCGCGTGCCCCATTCTCCCATTCAACCCAGTAGTAGCGTTTAACGCCGACCGCGAAGCGATTGTGAAGCCCAGTTATGGCCTACGAGAGAAGATGCGCCAAAAAAAGCAACAAGGAGCAATTCGAGCTTCGAGCAGTCCGTCAGGAATGTTTGAATTGTACTCCACGGTATACGACCATTCAAGCACAAGTGGGTGAGAGTGGGCAGCGCCGTGATTTGCGAATATAAATGCGCGTCCTCTTCCCCAATTGTGTTCGAAACGTCAAGATGGGTGATGTGAGTAAATGATTGGTGCATCAGATAGATGGCCTGGCGGTTACCGAATAAAACCGCCAGATGCCGCTGAATTTTCATCTCCGCAAGAATGGGCAGAATGGTGAGATACGAGTAATTACTCATCACGCCGAGATTGACAACCCCTGCGCAGACTCTAAGAACTTGTGCTGCCTCTTCTGGCGACCAATATGCATCGTTCCCCAAATATAGGTGGCGAACTCCATTGTGGAATAAGGCAGGCGGTATTGATTTTATTGCCCTCAGAGTTGGCGTGTGTAAGGCATGGGCCCCGATAACTCTGTACAATAGAGGCTCGAGCCTGACGCCGAATCAGAAAATGCGCGGCAACCAGGAAAACTTCAAATACCAGATGAGGACGCGGCGAGCAACTCGTATAGGTGTAGGATCGAATTCGGGTGCATATGTGCTGTGAACTCGAAGATCTCGCGTTCTAGCTCGACTGGAAGCAATGGTTCGCTAGCCATCATGATACAGGATGGTAGAATAAGGGAAGGGCGCGGATGGAGAGCAAGGAAGCGTCAAGGACCGCAGCGAAAAATCAAGATGACCGTCGGGAAAGAAAGGACTCGTGGAGCGTGACATAAGCCCATGATGGCATCGCTCGGATACCTCCGGGATGCCCACACCTCTAGAAGTTACTTAAAGCTATCCCTACCCGCCTATGTCTGCGGATCATGAGTTCTCATGAAAAAGATCTCTCGGGGCTTTTTGAATCTAATCCTGTCCTCAGCTTCAACTTTTGGCCCAAACTCAAGTTGGTCAAAAGTTAAACCAAGTCAAAACAACACCGAACTTCGAACTTCGAACGAGTTTCCCTTGGACCGTTCTCGCGGATACTCTCAGAGCTATGATATCTCGTTCATTAAAGGCTTTACCTGGTCCATGTAACCAGTCCGGGTACGTCGCTTCTTTTCATGTTCAACGATACAGTAAACTTGATCATGAATTGATCATGAAAGCCATACTAGTTCCTTGCTACGAAACGACAGGATGTGGAGACGACGCCGGTGCAGGCGTGTGGCCCGGGGGATGTCGTATTTTCGAGAAAGTATAATCCCTCTACTCCATTTTCTTTTTCGGAATGAAAATGATTGAGCCGCACTTAATTTTTGACCGTGAAACCCAATGATGTTCCAAACCACTAGTCTCATGAAGCAACTTATTGTGATGGCTCTTTCTCAGGTTGACTTGGTTTCCACCCACTGGGCGGGGCCGACGTTCGTGGTGAGATGCATCACGCCTGTTGTCTGCTGCAACGAAAACACGAAAATTCTCCCAAGACAAGGTGTTCTCATCGTGTTTCCCTTTCATTCTTGAAGTCCATTTGAATGTGCTTTTTCAGAAATTTATTCGAATTGGAGTTAGGGATGAGGCTGAACACAGACTGACATATACGTACCGCCTCGGATCATGCAATGGTATTCAACTTGAATCCAACATGTTGACTTGGCACCACCCGGAAAAATTGGGAACTCGATGGTTGAGAGTTCAGATACAAAGATACGTAGAAAAATAGCAAGGGCTGCCGTAAAAAATGATTTCAGCCCAGCCGTAAGAGAACCTGCTTATACGATTCTCGTGTACCACCGTGCCTGTGTACCCGGACGGAAATCTGGTGCAGGTCAATGACAGAATTACGACTCGAGAAAAAACATACTCCAGCGCAGAGAGGTGGTTTGATTGATGAGCGGAAAGTATTCTTCGACACCTTTCGTCAGTGTAGGTGTTTCCATCATAGTGACGATTTCCACGATCTTGAGGTTGTGAAAGTCGGATTGGAGCATGAAAATTTCAGAGTCGAGGTCGATCCAGGTTGTTATATTGTCTACTGAATATATACGGACCTGAATCGCCTCGAGTCGATCACGATTCTGTAGATGCATCGTTCTGATCGTGTCAAGGTCCGAAGAAACCTGGCGACCATCTGTTGTTAACTTCACTTGGGCAAGTCGCTGGAAGCCCGAGAGATCGTAAGGATGGGAAAATAGCTACAAGTTATAAGCCTCATTAGTGATAAACTTCACCAGCGACAGATTACACACGTTAATGGAGATGATTTCAACCTTCGCGTACGCTGTAGCTGGAAGGCCGTCATGGACCTCGTCCGTGACAGACCAACTGAAAGCCTTGAGACCCGAGATATTGAATGGGCACCTGGCGTCCTCAAGCAACAATTCGCAGCGTTTGAAAGAGAAACAATCCAGCGACTCGAGCTTGACCCGTTTAGGCGCAGTAAAAGCATGGCCAATAGATTCTTGAGGACTTGGCCCGTCAATCACAGGCCAGTGGGAGTAGTGCTTTATATTCACAGAGCACCTCTCCCATATCCGTAGGAAGTCTTCCCGCCGTTCGAATGCACACGAGAAGGCGGCAGATATGAGCGAGGGTACACTCAAGATTTGTTGAAGTGCCAACGACTCTTCAAAACCTAAATGATTGCCACATCCAATGGAAAGAGCCGTCAAGCGTCTGTAGGGGAGAAGGCTGAGTCTGGATAGATATGATGGCACAATGGCCACGATTCTGATCGTTAGCGCCGATATAAATCCGGCGAGGTGCGGTGAATCCTCTAATATCGCCAACAAGCGAGAAAGTAGCTGGTCGCTGGAAATGATCTTGATTTCTGAGAAGATGCGAGATTGTGCAGGATGGACCCATGAACGGCTGACCAAGGCGCACGCTCGGAAATCGTCTGGGGAAATGAGGAAGCTTATCGTGTGGTCTACGAGCTCCGAGATGTCCAGGGGATTTGCCTCGGACTCCATTTTCTGAATTTCAGGTGAACTACTGGTAGAAGGAGCCGCCGAAATGCTACAACGCACCACTGCTAGGTCAGGATTGAAATCGGCCACGGAGGAGGAAGACAACGTGCTCCGGCCCGGAGTGGCAATCAGACCTGGCAGACCCCGCTGTCACGGCGTGACGGCGCTCCTTGTCCAGAACTCTCAACGTGCAACTTTGTGATTTCGCTTGCGAAGTCGCCTCACCTTGCACCGTCGTGGAAGCACCAGACGGTAGTGGACACAGGAACGGCCTTAGCAGTGAGTACTCTTAGAAATCACGAACGCGAAAGAGAGAAGAGGATTTGGCATCAGTGAAAGCAAATATTGAAATATTTGGCAAAGGAGTTGACGTCAGATGTACAACACCATCTCTAAGTCGTGCAAATCACTCGGGGATATAGGCGACAAGGGGTGAGGTCAATAAATTTCATGGACACGTAACGACAAAAAAGAAATTCAACAAGTTGTGCAGTTTACACATGACGAGCAATTATGCAGAGTTGCATCACACGCAAAGGAGTGGAGTCACTGACATCACTGTCCAAGGGTGAGGACGACCGACACTTGATAGTGAATCGAGCGCTTACCGTATCCGAAGTAAACTTGATGAAAAGGGGTGACTCTGTGTCTTGGCCCTGAAAATGAGGTTAAACAGTGAGAGGTGAAGAAATAGAACGCGAACTTACAGTTGGATCTACTGCAATTGGGATCCTCTCCCCCGTCGCATTTGGTAACGGTTTTCTCAGGATGCTTGGCGGATAGCCAGGGATCTTTGAATTGCCAATATTCGGTTCCGCTGATAATGCATGTTGAGATGAGAGTCTATGCAGATACATGAGAGAGAGATGGAGAGAACGGACAAGTGCTCGTAATTAATCTTCGGAACGTGAGGCACGAGATCTGAGGGTACATGGTTAGGAAGGGATTCAGAACGAGTTTGGGATCGTGAAAAATCTTGCCGCGTGTGTGCACCACTACATTCGCATGAATACAGAAGCAACCACAGTGAGCCTTGTAAAAAAAACGCACCTCGGAAAATATTGTCCTCCCCGAGTACTTTCTCAACGTATTTCGCAAACTTTGCTTCTCCCACGCGGGGTTGCCCTGGATCGAACCGGTTAAATGGCGAAGTACAAGTCAGGAGAAAGAAGAAAGACCGAATGTGTAGAGCTTAACCAGAGTGTCGGGGCGTCCGCCTTTCAGTAATTCGCCTTTCAGTATGGTAGCAGCGATGCATGCGATGGCGCCTCCCAAGCTATGTCCTGCGCGAATCTCAGTCTAGATCATCGATCATGATATGGTCAGACATCCCGCGCACCTGTGACGACAATGGTATACTCGGTATACTTCGGATTCTTAAGCACGTTCTTGACGGTGGAGAGAGCATCGGCGGCGACGTCTTCGTGTGCCGCCATGAAACCGCGGTGGACGCGGATGATCTCGCTGAGGCCCGGGACCTCGAACTTGACCTTGGTAAACTTGATGTCTTAACAAAGTAAGTCTGACGCTGCCTGTAGAAACGGTGAGAGGAGATAATTACCAGTGATGGCGTCTGTCAAGTCAAAGGTCCCGCGGAACGATACCACGATTTCTTTGCGGTCGTCGTCGCGCGCAATGAAGCCTTGCGTGCGGCCTCGTTCGAACTTCAAGGATCAAGATGAGAAAGAGATCAGGCCGACGAAAGGAAACAGTACAGCGTGAACAAGCGTGTTGCCAAGTGGGCGAGGGCACAAGCGTTGGTAGATTTCGTGAGAGTACTTGTATGCGGCAGACGAATACTTGGTGTATCGAACAAAGTCGTCGTATAGAGAGGGCGAAATAGCAAGAGGGAAGATAGGGTCAAAGGTCAAGGCTTCTTGAGACGACGAAGAAAGAGGGGCAGGCGACGCGAAGGAGAGCGAAAGGAACAGGGAGGACAACACTACAGCTTTCATAGTGTTTAGACAGAGGGTACCAGGGAAATGGCAGGAGCGATGAGCGCAATACGTTGGGTTTTTATAGTCGTCCAGCTCGGCGAAATCGGCGATAACACGTTTCGCTTGTCAGGATTGGAGCTGATAAGCGTTTTGAGTTCCAGGCTAACTGGCATAATTCAAGGACCCGAAGAAGAATCCTGGGTTCGATTTTGACTTGAACCGAACAAGCCGACCAGGAGAAGTGACTCGGCGTTTGGATCCGTTGTATTTAGCACTTCAAGCTCGCCGTTCTCTGTCGCCTCATTGTGGTTGATTTCGATTGCAAGGATTTCGGCTGTCGTGAAGTAATTGATTTGAACTCCACCACCGACTCGACCCGAGACGCAGGTGCGCACAGACCCCGCGGCCAGATTGGTACAGTGAAGTCACAGAAGCTGGCGTTATTCGGGACAATAGCGATGGAAGCCGAGCTTTCAAGCTTTTATGAGTCGGACAGCTACTCCATCACTTCGGGACTGCGGATTTTGACGCGGTAGGCGCGCACTGACTCGGCACTGACGCGGCATTGACGCGGCATATTTAGAAGTCACCTCCAGTGTTCTGAAGCACCAAAATCTATCCATCTGCCCCTCAGGCTCGTTGAGGAAGAAACACAGCACAATTCAAGAGTTTCTGGGTCCACTAGGGGCTTGTTTAGAGTAAAAAATTCAGGTATGTCCCTCGGATCCTCAACCCCAATCATTTATAACATGTAATGGATTGTTTTACAAACTCGATGGTTGAGAGTTCAGAGACAAAGATACATAGAACAAATAGCAAAGGCTGCCGTAAAAAATCCTTTCAGCCCACCCACAAGAGAACCTGCTCATACGATTCTCGTATACCACGGTGCCTCTGTACCCGGCCAGAAATCTGGTGCAGGTCAATGACAGAATTACGACTCAAGATGAAAACATACTCCACCGCAGAGAAGTAGTTTGATTGATGAGCGGAAAGTATTCTTCCACACCTTTCGTCAGTGTAGGTGTTTCCATTTTAGCTACGATCTCCACAATCTTGAGGTTGTGAAAGTCGCGTTGGAGTATGGAAATTTCAGAGTCGAGGTCGATCCAGGTTGTTATAGTGTCTGAAGAATATATACAGACTTGAATCGCTTCGAGGTGACCACGATTCTGTGGATGGATCGTTCGGATCATGCCAAGGTCCGAAGAAACCTCGAGACCATCTGTCTTTATCTTCACTTGGGCAAGTCGCTGGAAGCTCGAGAGATCGTAAGGATTGGAATATAGCTATCAGTTATAATCATCATTAGTGATCAACCGCGCGCGACAAATCACACACATTGGATGAGATGATTTCAATTGTCGCGTACGCGGTAGCTGGAAGGCCGCCATGGACCTTGCCGTTGAAAGAAGAACTGAAAGCCTTGAGACACGAGATATCGAATGGACACCGGGCATCCTCAAGCCACGATGTGCAGCTGTTGAAAGAGAAACCGTGCAGCGACTCGAGCTTGACCCGCTTAGGCACAGCCAAAGCTTGGCCAATAGCTTCTTGAGGAGTTGGCTCGTACATCACAGGCCAGTGGGAGTAGTGCTTGATATTCCCAGAGCACCTCTCCCATATCCGTAGGAAGTCTTCCCGCCGTTCGAATGCACACCGGAAGGCGGCAGATATGAGCGAGGGTACACTCAAGAGTTGTTGAAGTGCCAACGACTCTTCGAAACCTAAACGATTGCCACAGGTAATGGAAAGAGCCGTCAAGCGCCTGTAGGGGAGAACGCTGAGTCTGGATAGATATGATGGTTCAATGACCACAATTCGTATGGTTAGGGTTGATATAAATCCGGCGAGGTGCGGAGAATCCTCTAATATCGCCAGCAAGCGAGAAAGTGACTTGTCGTTGCAGTTGGATGAGATCTCGAGTGTGGAGAAGATGCGAGATTGAGAAGGATGGACCCATGAACGGCTGACCAAGGCGCACGCTTGGATATCGTCTGGGGAAATGAGGAAGCTTATCGTGTGGTCAACGAGGTCCGAGATGTGCAAGGGATTTGCCTCGGACTCCATTTCCCGCAGTTCAAGTGAACTACTGGTGTTTAATCAGTGTTGAAAGGCCCGCAACGCACCACTGCTAGGTCAGGATTGAAATCGTCGACGTCGAGTGTGAGGTGACTCTGAGGAAGACAACGTCCTCGGACCCGGAGTGACAATCACTGCCATCAGGTCCAGACTCAGTCACGACGTGACGGCGCTCCTTGTCCAGAACTGTCAACTCGTTGTAAGTAAATGGACGACGAATCCCAAATCCGCGCGAAGCTTCCACCCGAACTGGAACAGGCAATATTCGAGCTTTCGGCAATGTCCCGTCCCGTCTCCATTCCGAATCTCATCCTCGTCGCGTGGCGTGTAAAACACTGGTAAGTCGCAATCCAACTATGAAGACAGTTATACCATCTTTAATCACATAAACAGGGTCGAACCACTGCTTTATCGAACCCTGGTCATTAATGCCACCCCAATTGATGATCTCCCGTCATGTAGCGTGGATGCGTTCACCGGCATCACTCGCACTAACCAAGCCATGCTCCTCAAAAGTGTTCGCAATCTCATGCTGAGAAACACCTCATCCGATGATGCAGAATCGATAATCTCTGCGTGTTCCGGTGTTCGGAATCTCTACATTACAAATGTTTTACTGCACACCTCCACCCGCATGTACTTTCCAGGACACGACACCATGCCGCTGACACGCCTATACTGTGATCGCGGAGACATCTTTGCTCCTCAGTATCCCCCATTCGCACACCCGTTATTCGCAACTATCACTCACCTAGAGCTGTTCCATCTTGACGACGACGACGAGTCGCGGAAGAGCCTGGCGCTCCTCCCACACCTTACACACCTCGCGTACGATACCTATTCCCTGCGGTCCTGGAAGCAGCTCCTCGAGGAGTGCAAATTTCTGCGTGTCCTGATCTGCATTCGTTGGCAGTCGCCCAGGCATGATCAACCGGTTGTCGAGGACCCGCGCTTCGTGATGATGTGGGTCAAAGAATACATCGCAGACTGGCAAAGGGGAATTCTCACCGGGAGAGATTATTGGACACGTGCAGAAGAGTTCATCGCGAAGCGTATCTCGGGTCAAACCGATCGTGAGGTTCTAGTTTCAATCTATCAATAACATTCTGACCCTGTGTTGTCTCAGCAGCAGCCGAGTTCCCGTACTACCTGGAGGAGGATGGAAGCTTCTAGAGTCGAATCAGAGAAGCCCCGGTCCATGTATTTCTTTCCTCGATGGATGGACTCCCAATTGCATAATGTCTTCGAATGCTCGTTCAGCTCCAGCGTCATCATCGCAGCGATACTCGACGTCTCGAATTTCGCAGCGGACAACTGCGATTCGAAGTGCACATGAATCTATATTACGCCGCCAATGTTTCAGTTGCTTATAGCGACGTCAGATCAGTCCAACGTGGGGCGTTTCCCACCTTTGCAGAACTTTTCCAGATTCTTCGACTTGGGGGTAGATCCACCCTGGATCCAGATGTTGAAAAAGAACTTGTAATCAAAACCTTCTCATCTGCTTCGTGCCTGACATCCCACACCGTTTTCTAGTATACAGTATACCGCACTTGTTGAAGTCTTCTCATAATTAATACAGTATCATGATTCTTTTCTGACGCCATCGGGACCTTGAGACTAATATTTCTCGGGACCGCGCCACGCCAAGTCGAACGCAGGCTCAAGACCGCGAGCGAGCCGGGCCGTGAACAAAACGCCTAAGGTTCTCTCAAGTTTTTCCCCCGCCACTTTTCTAAGAAAAAAGCTAGGGTCTGACTATGGGAGACTAGGGTTCTTTATATATACTCGCTTGAACATGGGAGAATACGCGCAACCAAGGGAGCATGAAAGGAGTTCCGAGAGGAGCATTCATGAAAGAGCGGCGAAACGTCCGCTTAGCGTTCGATTTTCACAGTAAAGAAAGACTGTCTTGAGTTCTATGTGGGTCAGCGACCTCGTATCGCGGGCTGATAATGGAATGGACGGAGTTGGACATTGGGAATTGAATATGATCGGTGGCGCCGGGATCGGTGGTACCAGGTGCGATGTGCGCTTCAAAATCATGTCTGAAACCTGACTTTAGTTAAAGTTATGACCGATCGGTAGTTGACGATGAGGAATAGTGCACACTGAGATTCCTGAAGCGTGCGCCTAACAATCCCGCGCCTCGACGCGTATGTCCATTCCACGGTGAGTGACAAGCGAGGAACTGGATGTACCATAACGTGATGGAATATATATCCACCCCACCATCGCGAGCAACTAGTAGAAACGGAGGGACAGCCTTCAGGAGCTCAAATGCCATGCTTAATAGCTCGCTCCACGCCGACTGGAAAGAAATGTCCGTTCGAAGAGCCTGAGGACGAAGGAGGCAGGCAAGAATCTCGAAACCGACGGGAGCCAAGTGAGCGGCGCTGGTAAACGCTCGACTCTCGACTAGGTGCTGCAACAACTGAACCGGGATGCAAGGAAGCCAACAACCGGTCAATGAATACTGGTGAGGACGGGTATACCTCCGAGCTGACTTGAAATTGACCAAGGGTACGAGCACCTGCGAGCATCCATTTTAATTGTACAGACTGCATCACACGTCATCCGAAAGAAAACTCCTCGTCTTCCAAGGCGGACTCGAGGGTTTACCCATTGGAACCCGTCGGAGATCACGATGCGGAATGTCCAAGCTGGCATGCACCGCTGGTGTGAAATCCGGCATCGTGAATTTTGGAGCGCGCAACTCATGCGGAGGCGGGGGTCGCTGCCGCCCGCTTCGCAGCCGCCTCGGCCGCCCGGGTCGCAGCCGCCGCGGCCGCAGTTGGGCATGCATTCCCTGCGTGACCCTATACATGTCCAGAAAGTGAAGTCGGTTAGTGAGCTGTAAGAAGAAGAGATAGTAAGGCGGAGACGCACAGTTTGGCCGCAGCGGTAGCATGTGGGCCGCTCTGTGCACTCCTTCAGCGTGTGCCCGGCTTCACCGCAGCGGAAACTAGGTAGATAAAAAGGGAAGGCGGAGTGAGATGCCAGCTTGGAGTGGAAATACGACCGTAGCGGCGCACCATTTCTTCGGCGCGGTGTTGAGCGCCTCGATCCGCGCTGGGTCGGGGTTTGGGCAGTCCCTGCGCTGGGGACGGGTGGTCAAACTACAGATGTGAAGGCTTGGATGTGGATAGCGCACCTGGTGCCCCTCGACACCGCATGCAACACAGATTGTGGGCGCCGTGCAATCCTTTCTGAGATGTCCTTCGCGACGACCTACAGATTGAAGTTCACGTATGAACGATTATTATAAAGCGTAGAGAGTAGGAAGACCTACAGTTATAGCTGGAATTTTAGGGGAAAATGTAAGAAACGGAAGAAAAACGGGACGACAGAGGCGCACCAGATGTTGTAAGAGCGGCGGGGCCCCTGCGCCTGGATCGCTGGAGAGCGGATAGATGCGAGCGCGAGTACGGAAACAGGGTTTGATATCTTCAACGGGAGCATGGCGCGCATAGCGGCGGGGGCACGGCGAACGACGACGGAGAACATGGCGGGAGGAAGAAAAAGTAGTCACGGTCACGATGTGGTCACCCCTTGGACGATCACGTGGAATACTCTATTACCTACAAGTAATCTACCTTACCACAACTCGGACCCTTCACGAACACCCTTCGTACTGCTGTCGTAGCCTCTCCCGGCCATATACAGTAACCACCTTGAAATTCAATCGATCAATCAATCAGCAGTTCGCGTTGCGTAATTATTTCAGCATGAAGGTGGTGAGCCGACGAGCGGCGGGTCACAAAGAGAAATTTTCGATAGAACTCGGCGATCTGAATGGCAGTCCCGAGGCCGTTGAAAAATTTATCGGCAGACTGGAATCTCAAGGCCTAAGTACGACCTCATAGTTCGACTCCGGTCCTACACGTACAATGTCGTCGTCGTACATACACAAGTAAAGTTCTCAACTCATTTATGCGGCTGAATACAAGCCCCGTGCAAAACAAAGGAAACACATTCTCATTGAGCCATACTAGGCTTTCACCCTCCAAAGATTGGTACTGTGCCCCGATGGTGCCTGACTGTGGCTAACCAAAAGGCTACCATACGCATCAATAAAACCCCTTTTCGCTGCTCGCATACTTTCGACGGTAACAATGCGATTCCCAATGTCTAACTCCCTCATTTCATTTTCGGTCCCCGATACGAGTCGCGGCGCCAAGACAATATTTCTTTATAGTGTAAAAATCGGATGCTGAGCGGATGTTCCGCTCCTCTTTCGTGATTGCTCCTTCAGAAACTCCCCCCTTTCACGCTCCCTTCGTTGCGCGTATTCTTCCGCCTACTTACGATGTGTATCAAGTTCAAGCAAATATATGCAGAGAACCCTGGGCGTTTTTGGTCACGGCCTGGTTCGTTCGCGGTTCTGAGCCTGCGTTCGATTGACGTCGCGTGGCCCCAAGAAATCGTAATCTCAAGGTGGATCTTAGATTCAGAGGTACAGCCGATGGTCTCAGAAAAGAATACCATATGAGAAGACTTCCGGAACTACGCAATACATGTATACCAGAAGGGAGAAACGATGTGGGATGTCAGAACGAACAATCACGACGCAGATGAGAAAGTTTTGACTATAATTTATTTTTCAACATCTTGCTCTGTAGATCGAAGAATCTCTGTAAAGGCGGCAAACGCCACACGTTGACCTAGCGTCGCTATGAATAGTTGAAACATGGGCGGCGTAATATAGATTTATGTGCCGCCGTGTGGAATGTGCACTTCGAATCACAATTGTCGGCCGCGAAAAATTCGGGACGTCGAGTATCGATGACGACGCTGGAGCTGATGAGCCGACAACGAGCATTCGAAGACGTTATGCAATTGGGAGCCCATCGATCGAGGAAAGAAATACATGGGCCGGGGCTTCTCTGCTTCGACGCTACAGGCTCTCACCCTCCTCCAGGTAGTACGGATACTCGGCTTCTGCTGAGCCAACACAGGGTCAGAATATTACTGATAGATTGAAACTGGAACCTCACGATTGGTTTGACTCGAAGTACGCTTCGCGATGAACTCTTCTGCACGTGTCCAAAAGTCTCTCCCGGTGAGGATTCCCCTTTGCCAGTCTGCGATGTATCCTTCGACCAACATCATCACGAAGCGGGGGTCCTCGACAACCGGTGGGTCATGCCTGGGCAACGGCCAACAAACGCAGATGAGGACACGCAGAGATTTGCATTCCTCGAGGAGCTGCTTCCAGGGCCACAGGGAGTTGATGTCGTCCGCGTACGCGAGGTGTGTGAGGCGCGGAAGGAGCGCAAGGCCCTTCCGCGATTCGTTGTCAAGATGGAATAGCTCTAGGTGAGTGATATTCGCGAATAAAGGGTGCGCGAATCGGGGATAGTGAGGAACAAAAATGTCTCCGCGATCACAGTATAGGCGTGTCAGCGGCATGGTGTCGTGTCCTGGAAAGTACATGCGGGTGGAGGTGTGCAGTAAAACATTTGTAATGTAGAGATTCTGAACACCGGAACACGCAGAGATTATCGATTCTGCATCATCGGATGAGGTGTTTCTCAGCATGAGATTGCGAACACTCTTGAGGAGCATGGCTTGATTAGTGCGAGTGATGCCAATGAATGCATCCACGCTACATGACGGGAGATCATCAATCGGGGCGGCATTGATGACCAGGGTTCGATAGAGCAGTGGTTCGACCCTGTTTGAAAGGTTGAAACTGGTGTAACTGCCTTCATAATTGGATTCCGACTTACCAGTGTTTTACACGCCACGCGACGAGGATGAGATTCGGAATCGATACGGGACGGGACACCGCCGAAAGCACGAATATCGCCTCTTCCAGTTCGAGTGGAAGTCTCGCGGTAATCTGGGATTCGTCGTCCATTTCACCTACAGTTTGGTGCAAACAGTTCCGGAAAAGGAGCGCCGTCACACTGTGACTGGTCGGACCTGAATCTTGGGGACGGGCAACACCGCTGATCGATCCGGCAGCTTTGTCCGTGTTTGGTTGGCAGAAGCAGTCGGTTCCAACTTTGCAAACCCTAAGGCTTTTTACCTGGCCACATTGGTACCCTACTGAAAACCAAAACCCACAATGAAATTAGCAATAGAATTGAGTCTTCGTGCCAGTTTTTTAAAATAAGGCGCAAAGACTGTATTAAGATAGAATTGCCTGGATGTTTAGCTACTTTACGAGGAAAAAAAGCCTACCTCAAAATTCCGGCACGAAGACCCTGTAAATAATATAATTCCCTCAAAGATTCTCCATGGACTCTAAGGGATTTAGTCAAATTTGGAAAAGCCTTAGGCTTTTTTCGCCCTTTAGGCAAAATCAGCAACTACTGGTGAAACAAAAGTTCAATACCCCCATTTTATTTTGACTGGGAGCACATTCAAGCTACACTAGACAAATTCCTAGACTCCATGTACTTAAAATTGTACGGATGTGCATCGAGCGAGGCGGAGTACTTAAACCGTGACACTTGTCACACAAATGTGACTTTTCGATTCTTCAACCCATTGAAAGAAAGTATGCAAGGATTTGGGTCTCTTCTCCTGTCATACACTTTCAGTTAAGTTCGAAATACCTCTAAATCATTTATGTTTCCTTGTATTTCACACAGTGCATCAGAATTCTGAATTTATCGGAATTTTCGGTTATGTGCAGAGTTTTCGAGCCCCGGAATGGTTACCGCCCCATTAACTTAATGCTGGATAGCGCTAGTCACGGTATAGTGCCTTTTTCGATCTGTGTGGCTATAATTACCAACCCCAGATCTCGCGTAAATGCATGTCTTTACCAGGTATAGTGTTGGAATGAAGGATTCAGGCCCTCCTCTCAGAGGTTTTCCATTGGGCCAAATACTGTTCATCTTAAGGAACATTTTTTCCCTGCAACATAAGTGTGTAAAGTGTGTGATGAAGCCAGTAAACGGTGGAACATGCGAGACTAAGTTGTGATTGAGAACAAACAAATACAAAGCTGCCGGATCGATCAACGGCGGTGCCCGTCCCCAAGGTCCTGATGGCAGTGATTGTCACTCCGGGCCCGAGGACGTTATCTTGCTCGGAGTCTGACTCGGAGACCTCACACTCGACGTCGACGATTTCAATCCTGACCCAGCAGTGGTGCGTTGCAGCATTTAGATGGCTTATTTTATCAGTAGTTCACCTGAACTTCAGAAAATGGAGTCCGAGGCAAATCCCCTTTACATCTCGGAGCTCGTAGACCACGCGATAAGCTTCCTCAGTTCCCCAGACGATTTCAGAGCGTGCGCCTTGGTCAGCCGTTCATGGGTCCATCCTGCTCAGTCTCGCATCTTTTCCGAACTCGCGATCTCATCCAACCGCAACGACAAGTCACTTTCTCGCTTGTTGGCGATATTAGAGGATTCACCGCACCTCGCCGGATTTATATCGACGCTAACCATCAGAATCGTGGTCATTGAGCCATCATATCTATCCAGACTCAGTCTTCTCCCCTACAGACGCTTGACGGCTCTTTCCATTAGCTGTGGCAATCGTTTAGGTTTGGAAGAGTCGTTGGCACTTCAAGAACTCTTGAGTGTGCCCTCGCTCGTATCTACCGCCTTCTGGTGTGCATTCGAACGGCGGGAAGACTTCCTACGGATATGGGAGAGGTGCTCTGTGAATATCAAGCACTACTCCCACTGGCCTGTGATGTACGAGCCAACTCCTCAAGAAGCTATTGGCCAAGCTATTGCTGTGCCTAAGCGGGTCAAGCTCGAGTCGCTGCATTGTTTCTCTTTCAACAGCTGCACATCGTGGCTTGAGGATTCCGAGTGTCCATTCGATATCTCGTGTCTCAAGGCTTTCAGTTCTTCTTTCAACGACGAGGTCCATGGCGGCCTTCCAGCTACCGCGTACGCGACGATTGAAATCATCTCATCCAATGTGTGTGATTTGCCGCGCGCGAGGTTGATCACTAATGATGATTATAACTTATAGCTATACTCTAATCCTTACGATCTCTCGGGCTTCCAGCGACTTGCCCAGGTGAAGATAAAGACAGATGGTCTCGAGGTTTCTTCGGACCTTGGCATGATCCGAACGATCCATCCACAGAATCGTGGTATCCTCGAAGCGATCCAGGTCTGTATATATTCAGCAGACAATATAAAAACCTGGAGCGACCTCGACTCTGAAATTTCTATCCTCCAACGCGACTTTCGCAACCTCAAGATTGTGGAGATCGTCACTAAGCTGGAAACACCTACACTGACGAAAGGTGTCGAAGAATACTTTCCGCTCATCAATCAAACTACCTCTCTGCGGTGGAGTATGTTTTTCATCTCGAGACGTAGTCCTGTCATTGACCTGCACCAGATTTCTGGCCGGGTACAGAGGCACCGTGGTATACGAGAATCGTATGAGCAGATTCTCTTACGGTGGGCTGAAATGATTTTTGCGGCAGCCTTTGCTATTTGTTCTATGTATCTTTGTCTCTGAACTCTCAACCATTTAGTTTCTGCTTTTTTACAGGCGGTACCAAGTCGACATATTCGTTTCAAGCTGAATATCATGACATGATCCAAGCCTCCAAGGCAGTACGTATATGCCTGTCTGAGTTTAGCCTCATTTCTAGCTCCAATTCGAAAAAATTTCTGTAAAGGGACATCCAAATGTGAAACTTCAGGAACGAAATGGAAACACGATGAAGTGAGAACGCCTTGTCTTGCGAGGATTTTCTTATTCGCTTTGTCCGAGAAAACAAACTTGATGCCTCTCATACCACGAACGTCGGCCCCGCGCAGTCAAATAAAAACGAGAAAGAGCTAGATTCCACTCCTCACAATGAGTTGCTTCATGAGAGTAGTGGCTCTCCGATGGAACTCGAGGCGACACCATTGATCCGGGTTTTATGGCAAAAATCAAGTGCGGCTCAATCATTTTCATTCCGAAAAAAAAGAAGTAGGGAGAGAATGCATACTCGAAAGTACGACATCCCCCGGCCCCCAGGCCTGCACCGGCTTGTCTTCTCCACATCCTGTCGTTTCGTGGCAAGGAACCAGTATGGCTTTCACGTTTATCTTTGAACATGAAAAGAAGCGACGTACCCTGACTGGTTGCACGGACTAGGTAAAGCTTTGGATTGGCGAGATATCATAGTTCTGAGAGTGTCTGCGAGAACGGTCCAAGGGAAGCTCGTTAGAAGTTCGAAGAACACCGCAGTCGAGGACCATTTGGACCTGAAGTGAGATATATAGAAATATCTGTTTGATATCCGCTCAAGTGTGGATAATTTTTCCATTCGATGCCTGTGAACCGCGGTTGGTGATATTTAAAGTTGAATACCTCATGAAGGCGAGGAATGAAGAGATTGATCCCTGATCGACATGATTCGAATCCTTGAATGCCAACCGAGGCGGAAGTAGGAAATTGGTCGACGTTAGTGAGGTGGAAGCAAGGGACGAGCGTTGAGAGTTACAGCGATATTGAAGGGCAAATGCCAGTTGAGATCACAAAGCTTTGAAGCAGAAGTCGTCGAGTTTAAAAAGGGGGTTCAGAGTTGAGCAGGGACGACATTCAGTATGTGCGACCGCTGGATCGAGGGTGAAGGGAGGTTCGGAAGTTGAGATCACATTAGATCACATTGCGTCCAGGAGAGGTTCCAAGGTGAGGAAATTACTTCAGTAAACAAAGTAGCGACAGCTGGACCGCCCGGACGTCCGAGCATTAGTCGATACTTCAGAACGATAATGTACTCGAAAGTGCAGTTTAAAAACGCGAAGGGAGTATGCAAAGTAGCATGCAAGATCAATTTCACAGGGGAGGGTATGTTCTCGGAGTTTTGAGTAGTTGAATGTCCGCTGAATCGTTCCGAGGAAGTCAACTAGATCTGGCAGTGACGTGTTTGTCGCATGCCAAGTGCCTGATTTGGGAGTGGTGGAGCTACCCATTATAACGCCATGGGATGGCTCGGCCAAGAATGATTCAAGATTTGAGATCAGAAAATTATCAATGGCTTGAAACTCGTAATTTGAGTTTGGATTGCCGAAAGGCTTGTTTTCACCTTGAGGAGTATTTGGAGGCGACGTAGGGGCAGACATGATGGAGGGGAAGTTTAAATGTCATTTTGGTGCAGGTTTTTCTCCGTGCCGTGATGTCAAGAGATTTCGGAGACCATAAGGGAGGGAGAACTGTTGATGAAGTTGGCGAGGTATTTACAGTGCATGCCTATAAAACTGCACTGAGGTTTTTGAAAGTCCAGGCTATTAGGTGGAAATATTGCTAGGTTACGCAAAGGCCATGTAGGGAACGATGTGAAGCAATTGTAGAGTTAATACTCGGTTAATCCCATTCGATTGGCATTACCCTGGAGGTTTCGAATTCGAATAACGGGCACGGTAGGCCCTTCTGAATACATTCGCCCATGGGTTATTTGACGTCAGTATGCGCGTTCGCATTCGCGGTTGTACATGAATACTCGATAGAGGTACAGTTATAACTGTGAAGTCGCCCCGAATTTGCAATGAAGTCTTGAGGATCCGGATTTTGTGTACATAGATCTACATAGATGCGTGTAGAAGCGACGGTTCTCCCAAGGAGTAGGGAAATAACGCCGATGAGGGCCGTCATGTATGAAGGGGTGCAAAGATCCCCGAGACTTGACAAATAAGCATAGTATACCCTGATCCTCAGAGCCTCTATAATCTAGATAGACAATGAGGCACAACATACTGCCGGGATCTCTTCGTCGAAAGTTTTGAACTACCGGGTGAGTAATGTGAACATGAGGCGCTCGTGCGGAACAGTCAATAAGTATTGAGGTACGGGTGTTCGAATAGGAGGGTCCAATCGACCCCGTGACAGATGTATTCCGGTTACTTCAAGTTCGAACAGGCAGAGGTATGGAAGGTTCGTGACTGTATTGCAGCGCAGAATGTAGAATAATAGTCTTGAGTTTGAACCTGGAATTTTGGGAGTGTAGAACCGTGCATTCGTGACCGCCTCCTCAGGCTCCTCCGGTGCGCCCAACTTCGGTGTTGTTTTGACTTGGTTTTAACTTTTGACCAACTTGAGTTTGGGCCAAAAATTGAAGCTCAGGATAGGCTTGGATTCAAAGAGTCCCGAGAGATTTTTTTCATGAAAACTCATGATCCGCAGCAGACATAAGTTAGTAGGTGGGTAGGGAGGGCGCTTATCCCGTAGTTATCCGAGCGATGCCATCACAGGCTTATATCACGTTCCACGAGTCCTTTCTTTCCCGACGGTCATCTTCGCTGCGGTCCTTCACACTTCCCAGCGCCATCCGCGCCTTCCCTTATTCTACTATACCGTATCATTATGGCGACCGATCCACTCCTTCCAGTCGAGCTAGAACGCGAGATCTTCGAGTTCACAGTACATATGCACCCGAATTCAATCCCTACACTTCTCCGAGTTGCTCGCCGCGTCCTCATCTGGTATTTGGAGTTTTCCTAGTTGCCGCACATTTTCTGATTCAAGCGCCAGGCTCGAGCCTCTATTGTACAGAGTTACCCGAGCCGGTACCTTTTTCACGCCAATTTCGAGGGCAATAAAATCAAAACCACCTCCCTTTTTCCCCAATGCGGTTCGCCACCTATATCTAGGGGACAATGCATATCGGTCGCTAAAAGAGGCAATGCAAGTCCTGGCAGTCTGCACAGGGGTTGTCAATCTGGCCCTGATGAGGGGTGTCTCGCGTCCCATCATTCTGCCCATTCTTGCGGAGATGAAAATTCAACGGATGGCTGTGCATCTGGCGATTTTATTCGGTAACCGCCAGGTCATCTATCTGAGGCACCAATCATTTGCTCACATCACCCATCTCGACGTTTTTGACAAGATTGGGGAGGAGGAAGCGCATCTATGTTCGCAAATTACGGCGCTGCCCGCCCTCACCCACTTGTGCTTGAATGGTCAGGTACCGTGGAGTACAATCCAAACATTCCTTACGGACTGCTCGAAACTCGAACTCCTCTTTGTTAGTGTTGTTGGCGCATCTAAGGTTCTCGTAGGCACCCGCTGGGCGTTACGATCTCCCATCCGCGATACGCGCTTTGCGGTCGGCGTTAAACGCTACTACTGGGTTGAGTGGCAGAATGGGGCACGCGGGCTGCCCGATTTTTGCTCGGTTGCGGAAAATTTTGTGGCTCAAAAGCGCAGCGGGGCTATAGATGGTATTTACGTCGGCTGCGTCTTTTGCCTTATCTACTGGTGCTGACTGTCAACGCAGTGGCTCGGTGCTGGATAGAACGATGAATTACGCTGGACATTGACTAGCTTCGGTGGAACGACTGTGCATTATAGAGAAAGCCAATCATAGAAGGCGGAGCGACTCCGCCGTTAGGAAAATTGATGTCGAAGCGTTCAACCTAATAATAAAAGGACCACGAGCCCTTCATTCCGACATACCTGCAGAGGTGTCGCCTTGCCGCCGTTCACCAAGTGATCGCCTTAAAAACGAGGACCCTATGTGGCGGACTGCCATCGACTCATGTTCATCCTCGTGGAGATCTGGATTTGAAGCAATTATCCAAGTCTGAGCGCTTCACGGACGCAGAATTGGATCATCGTTAGTATGAATTTAAGGCCGTCAAGTCGACTGCTCTGACATGGCCTGGCCGAGACACGACCCGCACATCGTTTTTGTCAAGCGCGGTACATATGCTCAGATTCGCAGCTCATTTACTAAGTCCCTCCTTCAGAAACTTCTCCAATATACCTTGGGACTTGATCGGAACCCCCAAAACCAACTCCGGGCCGTGGGGCTTGCCGAGATCCGGCCGTCAGCGGGATGCTCGTCAATCATGATGAAACATCGGCAACGATGACGTCGCGGACGGCACTTGCTCTCGTACAACACGGCACAGTGCCACGGTCCTTGTGCGGGTGGCAAGGGAAGCAGTGGCGGATATTCACCGATTTATGTTGGCCTTTTCCTAATTACCACTTACAATCTTTCTTGAGAATCTATTCGTCCCGTGACTTCCGGTGATCAGCAATCAGAAGTCTTTTGCGAACAGGACGCGCGTTCGGACTCCTCGAGAACATTTCATACAAATAACTGATGTAGCCCGCTGCGCGGCAGAGCCCGCTATGTAGCGCCATCGTATTGATATGTAGAGCCAAACTCCATTACAAAAATGCGGGAAAAAAAGTATCAACTTCAAGTTTTATGGTCTACTCCGCACTTGGAGCATCCGCAGACGTCAGCCAAGTCACAAACATAGTCCGAACTCTTCCTCAGAACCCAGCGACTAGGAGCGACATCCCATTCTGTTACCCTCAAGTAATAATCCTGCGTCGCAGTGAGTAATTCGTTGTTCAATTAGTACAATTCTCGTACCCTTCTGAGAACCGTGTGCATCTCGTCCTGGAAATCTCTCCAAATGAACTCGACCTGAACATCAAGCAACTGCCCGACCGCCAATTTTGTTTTCATCCAATTGAATTCGTCCTTTGTAGCAGACGCAATCCTAATCTGATGTGATGCAATGAGTAACCAGGCAAGCGAGCGAAGATGGTATGTACCAGGAAAGACCCATCCTTTGGCAGCAATTGCATGGTGTTGGAGGCTATTTCAAACCACGATGAGCCAGTCGCTGTTTCCCAGATCGGTTAGGAGGGAAGCAGTATCAGACCCGGTACACTCACGAACTGTGATGCGTCGTCGTCCATGATGCGCCGTAGCTCCGCGACCTGTTTATAATACACCTCTGCAGCTGAACAAACAGTGTTCTCCAGACACATGAGCCTGAGCACAAATCCTCTCTGTTTCGGCTAATAATCCGTTAACATCGGTAGGATCACAATCTGGGTGCCGAACACACACACCATTTCGACAATCAAATCCACTTCCCCAAAACCAAGCGCGCAGAAGCGACGCAGCCATTCTCTGCGCCCCGTAAACCAGTCGAAAGGAGCCACCGGAGTCTCCTCTTTGAATGATATCAGCGAGCCACCAGGTATGGCACGATCCCGGGTAGGAAAAAAATCCACCCGATACTTCGCTCGGGCCAGTGAACGGGGATTCAGCATCTTTTGATGAAGCATATGGAAGGGAAAGCACAGATGAGTATTCAAGGGATCAAATATTTTTCTCTTCCGGGCAACTCCCCCTCTTTTCAGTACAGATAGGGCGGTCCGCATTTTTCCGCTTAACGAGAATTAAATTCAGAACTCCTCTACGCCATAATCCCGAATACTCCACGAAATGTGTTGCACCGCTCAATTGAGCTGATCATGAGCCAGTCTTCCGTACACAGTACCCTCGAACATGTAGCGCTGAAACCAACGCATTAGAGCGGAATTGCGCATACTGAAATACAACGAACCATGTGTAGGATGCCTAATTCGTCAATTGTATCCCGACGTAGCATCCAGCGATAATGTCGTCTCCCACCTCTATTTCCTGCAGTCGAGATCTCGCCGTCGTAAATGCTAGTACTGATGTCCATTGGGAGCTTCATCCTGTAGCGACAATTCAGCGGCATTCCCCTGTTGATGATATGACTCACCCAATTACAACGGTAGGAGCCTTGTGTTCGTTGCCCGCAGAACCCCAGGTGCAAAGAGCAGGACGCCCAAAGTGAAGTGAGGCCTCGAGGATGTCGGCGTCTGCGATTTGGCGGAGGAAAGTTTCTTGAAGGACGCGTTGACACGCCACAGACTCATTGCAATTGTCGCGGAATCCGAGAGTGACGCTGTATAGAGCCGGAGCACTGTGGGGTACGCCCGATGCCTTGGAAGCCATTTGAACTCGAACGAAGAGTTATGAAAAATTCTCGCACCTTGGGAACAAGCTCAACTTCCGTAACAGTCCCGGCGAAAGGCATCTTGAAAGGCACTCGTTGAGGCCTCCTGGACTCGCCACCCCAATACTCCTGAATTGCAGTAGGCCGGTACAAAAAGATTCCACCGGGTGTCCTGTCAGGATTAGAACAGACGCGAGCAGAACCGAAGTCGATTTGGTATCTGTCGAGGTGCAAGAGACTTTCAAAGAGACTCAAGGTGGCCGACATGTTGCCAGGTTCTCGGCGAGGGGATAGAATATATGTATTTATATTGACAAGTCACATATGAATTAAACGAACAGGAGTCAAACAGTCACAGTGCATCTCGCGCACCCGGAACCCACAAGATCGCAAGTGTAATTGAGTGGCATTCTGGGGACGCTTTCCAGAGGCAAGGTAGTTATTTTCACTGCGACCATTGAGTACATCTATCATCCGTTAGTTATGTAGAACCCGTAAAAGGGAATGCATACCCTATAATCCAAATTCCGAGAAGGTTCATCGACGTCGACCGATATTTTCCGCAGAGCGGCCGAATCCCGTGGACGAAGTCGAAGGAACATCAAAGGAAGCCGCTTAGAAGAATTGAGATATGGAATTTCGGCAAAGGTGAACAACTCACGGGAGGGAGGGTGAAGAGTCGAGTTGATCGAGGACACAGCATGTGCGGGAGACGAATTCATGAAAGAAGCTAGAGAATAGGGTGAAAAAAATCATCTACAGCAACGTAGCATCAGAGACAGATGGGTGACGTGAGAATTCAGGTTGCCAAGACCATGAGCTAAGGACATGTAAGTAGAGAGGCCGTGAATACTGATGGTCGTACGAGTCAACGGATGGAGCGGGTGGAGCAGAAACAGGAGAGGATCGAAGCTCGCATCAACCTGGAAACCAGATTCGTTCAAGCAATAGCACAGGTACGCCACCCAGTCTTGCCCTAATGTGACTGAATGGGCGGCGGGGTAAATATCGCAGTGAATAGCCATAGATAGTCGACCAAGGGGGCCAGAGTCAACAGTAATCAAGTGGTACCCATCGCGAGGAGGAGGCAGAGTAGCGGCAAAGTCAGGGGAAAGTACGGTGCGGCCAACAGCAGAGACTGTTCCAGTACGAGCAAGTACTCCGTTGAAGAAGATAGAGATTTGAGACAGTTTGTGAGAAGCGATTAGGTGACAGGAAACAGAAACGGCGGTGTGGCGGCAGCTCTTAAGTAAGAAATGCGGATGTTCAGGAGGGCATCAAGGGATGATTCTGTCAAAAATGACGCGATGGCATCACAGACTGTGCGTTGGCATCACAGA
This sequence comes from Mycena galericulata, assembly GCA_029289565.1. Lineage (NCBI taxonomy): Eukaryota > Fungi > Basidiomycota > Agaricomycetes > Agaricales > Mycenaceae > Mycena > Mycena galericulata. The sequence continues at coordinate 349,826 of JARKIA010000085.1, forward strand.
TTGTACGATGCTATCACAAAAATCACGAATAATGCGATGGCATCAGGCCCAATACGGAAAAAATTGACCCCGTCATTCACAGCGCCGGTCCGGGAATTAAGTAGGCATTTTAGTTAGGAACGCTTCTTTAAGTATGGTAAAACAAATGATTCGGCCCGAAACTCAATTTAATATATCTGATTTGGGACTTAACAAAAGTTAACTGTATTTGGTTTACAATACTTAAAGAAGTGTTCCTAACTAAAATGCCTACTTAATTCCTCAGGAGCCAATCAGAGCAGCTCCTGAGGAATTAAGTAGGCATTTTAGTTAGGAACACTTCTTTAAGTATTGTAAACCAAATACAGTTAACTTTTGTTAAGTCCCAAATCAGATATATTAAATTGAGTTTCGGGCCGAATCATTTGTTTTACCATACTTAAAGAAGCGTTCCTAACTAAAATGCCTGCTTAATTCCCGGACCGGCGCTGTGATTCGTATGAAACGCTAACGAAACTGTTTTTTGAGATCCCCCCATAAACCCACTATATACATGGATAAATCTATTTGGCACCCCCTTGATTATATAAAAGTTCGCTTATCTGATTTGATGGCGCTGATGGCGGGGCGGGGCGGGATAGGGCGGGAAAGGTTCGGGATGTTCCTGACAAGCTGATATGGGCGCGATAAATTTGAAAAAAAAAAAATCACTAAACAGAGGGACACAGGGCCTACCATTTGAATATTTTTCCCCAGTTTATATGCTACAAATTGGATACTTGTGGTTAGTAAGTGCTTAAACTACCAGTTGAATATGTGTGAGCTTTGCTGCATTCCCACTCTCCTCAAAACCCACATGAACGCTTGTATGAAGGCCAAAACAAGCTCCTTATCCCAATTTTACCACGAAGTCAAAGCCATGGCTTTCTGGCCTGGCTTTGGCTTCCCGGACCCCAAGCCAAAGCCAAAGCCAACCCCAAGCCACCCGTTTGGCTTGGCTTGGCTTTGCAAAGCCATGGCTTTGGCTTCTTGGCTTCTTGGCTTTAAGCCAAGCCATGAACATCACTAGAGGCTACTGCAACACGCATCCTTGCTGATCTCGATAAGCGCCCCGGCCAAGCCCCGGCGGTGATGCCTGCAAGCGCGAATTCGTCAGATGCGACGCATCGGAGGTGAGGGATGTGCGGAAGACGTGTGCCGAGCTGCGCGGGTGCCTCGAGGCTCGTGCGCATAAATTATCTGGTTCTCAGTGCTGGTTCTAATTCGACTGTTTGGGCGGGGAAATAAGTGAAGGGCTCGATTACCACCTGTCGCTCAGGTAACTTGTTGTATTTTAAAAAACTCATTCACGGTGCTGACAATCTTAAGTCTCTGCTGCAGGTACTACTCCCGCTTTGTCTACATCCAGGAGCTTGTATCCCTCCTCACGGCGGCGGCCGACCTGGGACAGGATGACTATTCTGGGCGCGGATTTGGGATTCCCGATTATAACGAAGGACATAAACAACTCGCAGGCACGCGGAGCGCGTACGAATGCCTCAAAAGCATAACGGCTGTGCGTCGCATGTCTCATATATACAGCACCTCCCGACGAACACTGTCAACTGTAACAGAGTACAGCTGCTATACGCTCCATGAAAAATAACGGCGCATACAACGATGCTATGGTATCCATGAATCGATGTTGACCCTATGTATTTCTCGCCGCAACAGGGCTTTGTGAACGGCGTAAAGATGAAGGGATATGGAGGGTCGGATGCGGCGGTGCGGATTGTATGTGGGTACACAGAGGACGTTACACGAGCAAAATAAGGTTCACAGGCTGTACTTATTTCCAGGCGCTTATATTACGGCGGCGTGCTACCTGCACAGGCAAGTATTCAACTCAAAAGGGGTCGGGTGGTCATGAAATTGGGTCAAATTATCTCGCGTGTATCCTTGCGTTACCCATAAGTCTCTACCGTTTCCTTTTCGCTCAACTTGCCGACCTGTACACAGATGTGATTCTCCAGCGCCACAGCCTTGTCCGCATCCATCACTTCTGGCAGCGCAGCCGGCATCTGCATGAGGCTGTCGGATACGATGGAGCCGTTTGAGCGCAGGACATAGTGCAAGGTCAAGGTCCGCTCTGATTCGTTCGTGTTTCCGCTGCCCGCGCCGTTGATAATAACACGGTGTAGCCCCGTAGGATATTCTTCCCATGCACTATTTGCGGCCCCAAAGTCATCGCGGGTCGAATCGTCCAACGGGACCACGCTGATCGAGCAGGCCCCCGCGAGATAATTGAAAATAGTGTAGAACTTCGCCGAGCGGTGGGCGATGATGAACTGTATCTGCTTCCGGAGGATGTCAGGTTTGTTTCTGTCGTAGTCGCGCAGGACGATGAGCCGCATGAACGCGTCGTCCCGCCGCCTTGGGAAGTGCTCGCGGTTGGGCGGTGCTTGATAACTCGTCAGAATTAAAATCAATCGGAGGGAAAAAAACTCACTGGAATGCCGCCGGTTCTTACAAAACTCGCGATGCCCACCGTGTCTCCAAGAAAAAGCCTGGCACTCTGGGGAACAATAATGGGCAAGACGACACCCCGAACAGCGTTTTATTTCAGAGCTTTTCTTGATGGCGCCGCACTGATGAATTCAAGTCAGTCAAACCAGTGTGAATGACGAACGATCAAACCTTGAGATTATAATTATCACAGAACTTGATCGAGTGGTAGATGGGGGAGTGGAATTCACGCCGGATGAGTTCGCGGTCGCAAGCGAGGTCAAGCAATGCAAGCCAATCCCGAAATATCGGTGATTTCCCGAACCGTTCGTCATCCCGAATCTCGCTTACTGGGGGAATGTTGCCTTCAAGCGCAGCAACGACAGGATAATAAACCATCCCTCCAGGAATGTGTGATTGGAGAAACTCCCGCAGATGCCAGTCCATATTATGTCCCCGGACGTTCGTCTGGCTGAGTATTGCGATGGCACGAAGAAGGCCAGCGTTGAGCGCCTCTGGCAGGCGAAGGTAGCCCGGCTCCACGCAAACGCTGTCAGACAACAATTCAAGGCAGCGGTGGAGCGTGCCTTCTACGCTATCCATATGTCTTCCGGTGTCGTTGAGGGGAATTAGTACTGCTGTTAGCGCTCGGACGAGCCCGGCAGCAAGGAGCGGTCCCTGCATGCGAGTATTTTTGCCCAGGCCGAATCGGATGAACACGATGATGTACGAGAGCGACAATACCTGCATCATGTCAAGAGCATTCGAGTGCCCTTTGCTGCAGTTGGCATTCGCATTCAAGTCTATGTGCCCGACAATGAGTTGGGCGAGATCATGAGGGCTGCCGCCGGCGCCCTCAATGAATTCCTCCAAGTCCGCGATTGTTAAATGAGTGGTGTACATGAACTCATAGACCGCTAGGCTCGGTAAGCGGGATACGCCTGCTGCGTACGTGAGAGGGAGTCCCGCCCAGATCCGCGCGACGAACGCGTGCACGCCGGGTGTAAAGTGAATCATGTTGGTGGTTTGTTCATCTTTGATCAAGGGGAGAAGGAGAACGAGAAACCGTTCGCCGAACGCGTTCTCTGTGAACGGATGAGGGAAGAAGTGCCGATACGTTGGAATGATTTGCATCCACGTCCACATGCGGGGCCACAATTCTGCGTATACAGCGGGCGAGACGGCGCGCATCTCGCCGAGAGTCTCCAGAGCCTCCAGAGCACGGACTGCCATAACGAATGGGGTGGTAATATCTGGGCCGGGACTGCTTGTGTCCAGCCGCTCCGGACTCGGCACGCGCGCGGGATCCAAATTCGCAAAAACTACGGGGAGAAATCGTGAGGAGAGAGTAGGCTGGGATATCATTCGAACTGCGACTTTGATCATATCCGGCTCCGAGCCACTGGCTGCTGCGGTGGCAAATCGCTAGACACAACAGGTTCAGTGGCATACAACGTAGTCGACTGAGTACACGCACCTGGACAGAGAAGGGAAGACTAGATAGCTTTTTAAGGCGCAGATCTGGATGCATGGGTGTTGGGGGGAGGTCCACCTCCGAGAATCGATGCCGTTAAATAGTGCTACCCGAGCCACCAGAGACGACGCTTTGAGCGCTTGAGCCCCAAAGCATTACCAGATAGAGCAAGTTAGGTGGCTCTCTCTTTGTTGCATGATCATTGTTCTTTTTCCCCTGAATGCGGGCTCGAGTTTGGACCGTTGCTATCTAGCGTGCCGCCGTGCAACTCCCGTGCGGTCTGAGAGCTCGTGGAGCCCACGTGGCGGACCTATGCTACAATGCAAGGCATCGGAATAAAAGTCGTTTGTAACCGCAAGCTGCGACGGCAGACTGAAAAAAGTAAGCACCAAGATGTCGGCTCGTGGACCAGGACAAAGGAGAAAAAAGATGGACCACGTGGCTTTTGATTCCGCTTTTGGAAGCGAAATTACCTCTTTCGGACTCCCCCACCGGGACTGGATTGTTCACCGGTTGAGAAGATAATAACGCGAGTATTTCTCGACGAAAAAGTGTTGAACCCGACGCCAAATATTCATTCATAATTGCCGCCAAAATAGTGGCCGCCGTGGGCTTATTTGTGCAGCCCAGGATACATTTTAACGGGGTTCGCCCAAGCGAGATCCCAGTAAATATTGGCAAGATTAGATACAGAATACACTCTACACGATATTCCCTACTTTTTTACATAGATTTATTCCCTCGACCCCGATCTCTAGTACCGCTTCATTGGACTCGACTTGAACGGGCTCGATTGAGGGGCGCCCACCGTAGACTCGACCGCATCACCATGCTTGCACGCGACAACCTTGATCTTCGGTGTCGTCACGACTTGTTTGTTGTCCATCTTGAACGACGCGTTTCGGAGGCTGAAGTACCACACCTCGTCGCATTGGCGATACGTGTGCAGGTGGGCCTGCAATAGGATTATTTCACAGTGACACTAGCCGTATAGCGAGAACGAATGAGAGAGTCGATACGCACCTTGACAGACGCCTTGGAATCCACCTTTGTCGCCATCACGTCCGCGAGTACGCGGTCAAACTGGTGCGCCGGCGTGTTAGTGTTCATGGCGGACTTGGACTCGGAGAGGGAACCCACCTCGGTCAGAACGTGCCTCCCAAATGCCTCGGTGATGTTTCCTGCTCTGACCAAATCGTCTATCGAGTCGCAGAGTGCAATTCCAAGGTTGCATAGTGCTGGCCGAATACGAATACGATACGGCAAATGGCGTATCGTATTCATATTCGTATCATATTCACCTCGGAGGGCCCGTATCATATTTGTAGTGTATCGTATTCATATTCAACCCACTGAATATGAATACGATATGAATATATTCAAATATATTCTACCCCTCGCAAATTCTGATATAGTCAGTGTAGTTTACCCCCTCCGCAAGGCCCACCGACTTCAACCATTCCTGCAAAAACAACATCCACAGACACTGTGTCTGCAGTCATGGACGTCCGAGTATGTTTTAGGCTTGAAGAGAGGCGCTCGACAGAGATGCCGACACCGGGAAGTCGGCCATTGATGCGCCGCAGGTGAAGGAAGAAATTCTGGCTTCTGTCTGGTTGTTTGCTGATGTGGTATCAGCTGTGCAGCAGCTTGATCCGCTTGTCGTATGCACAATTGCCGCCAAGATTGCCGCTGGGCCGATCGTGATTGACAGTGATGGCCGTAACTGAATATATTTGAATACGCCGACAGCCGTATCGTATTATATCCATATCATATCGTATTCATATTCAGTCGTATTCATATTCTTGTGGACATCCTGGGGCCGTATCGTATCTGTATGTATTCGAATATATTCAAAATATATTTTGGCGTATCGTATTTATGGACAGCACTAAGGCTGCATTGATGGGCGATATCGACGTTAAAAGTTGCGCGTGAGTGGGGAAGAATGTCACGTACGGCGAGCCACGGTAAATCTCGTAGTAGGTAGATGCCATAAGTATTGGGCGAGTCGAATTGATTATGCGGTGGTGGTTGTAGAGGACAAGAAGTGTAGGAGCCATATAGCATATTTTTCCCTTTTCTGATTACTCTTCAACTAACCTCTATGTACTTGTATTTTTCCCATTTCTCTCGACGCGTAGGGTCACATGCACATTATGTAATCATGTAGATATGCCTTTGTACGTCGAGATCAATATTATCATCCTCCATACATTAACCATCCAACGACCTAACGTTCATTGTCCTGCCCTCTTAACGGCAGCGGTGCACTGGGCCTGCGGGTGTTCTTAAGTGTATCGGTTCTTAGTCTTCTCAAGCGTATTTCAGCAAGCGAGAGTCTCAAGCGTCTGCCAGCAGTAATTATCTTATCTGCTGCCATCCGCTATACATCTGCACTTGATCCGTTTCATAGAGCTTCAGAGCTCTATCTAGCATTCTCCTAGCCTCCGAGCTAGTCGTGGATCGAAGCCATAGTAGATAATCTCATTGGCTTGCTGCGAGACTAGATCAGCACTTGGACACAGATTTCTGGTCCAAGGAGTCTCCAGCTTTATCGATATCGACTCTCTCGGGGACTTGGAGGCTTATCCAAGTCCCCACAACACCATTATAACTCCCAAGTACTCGCCAGGGTCGTACGACGTGCATCCCAGAATAAATATTTGTAACCCACACTCGAGGGTCGTTACAAAGGTGGACACATTGGGAACCGTCGTTCCCTCCTGGCCGGTCACTCCTCACATCTCATTTATCATGTCTAACTCATATTTGGATTGGATATGGTCATTATACACAACCTCGCCCGATCCCGCATCGGGCATGTCTACGCTACGCGACACATGCGTGGCGCTACTAAACTATCCCATCTCCTCCTCTCACTTCGTCCCCGCTCTCGTGGGCGTCGCACTCCATCCTTCCCTTGCCGAGCCTTTCCGCGAGGTCTTCCCCATCCTCAAACACCTACTATATTCCGCGGCCGAGCTCCACGGCATCGTGCAGCCTCTGTTTGACTGTGATCATGCCGACTTCCGCGTGGTAACCATCATCGGTGTCCAGCAAGACGAGGCAAAGGCGGTGTGGGACCGTCTGAGGCAGAAAGTGGTGGATGCGATGAGAGGAATAGAGAGTGTCTGCATGCAGAAAGGTTTATCAGTGGCAGGAATTGAATTCAAGGGTACGCACCCATTCATAACCATGCCTACCCCTTCCGACGCCTCGTCTCGGTCGGTCGCGACTTCGACAACGGAATCGGTCGCATGCAGGAGTCAAGCTGCTTCAGCGAAGCCATCTCCCGTGTTGCCTTCACCATCGACACCTTTGTCGCTCCGTTTGCCTCCTTGCGCCGTGCATCCTGTTGGGAAACTCGCACCTCGGAAGGAATTCCATTCGAGGCAGGCCAGCCATGCCGTCGAGGAATTCCTTGACAAGGGCATCGCCGGCCGCGCGGAAGTTTCTACGCAGCATGTTAATGGAGGGCTTGGGCATGGAGACGCGAAAGATATCCAAGGAGGTGTTGGGCAACGAGACGAATCCCGCTGCTCGTTGGACACTCCAGCCCCGCGCTCGTCTCCGACTTCTGCACCTCGAAAGGATTTCCATTCGAGGCAGACTGATTGCACCGTCGAGGAATTCCTTGACAATGGTACAGTCTATCGCGCAGAGGGAGTGAAGCCAGCGCAGAGTTGCGGTGTCGAGCGCTCGACTGCGACACACGAGCTCTACTCGGACTCCACATACAGAAGGTCAGGCGGTCTAGGAGAAGAACTCGCCGAAATAGGCATGAGCATCATTGTCGAGCAGGCTGGGGCCCCCGCGGTGTCGAAGTTGTATGTAGATGCTGGGCACTTGGATGAAAGAGTCAGCGTTAAGGGTGAAAGTATATCTGAAGGACTTACCGAGGGTTCTATTCTGTCTCCCTCGTCGAGAGGCCTCGAGACGACTCCGCCGTATCAGGCTAACATCGACGTGTGCGCAGCGTCCGCACCCGAGGATGTCGCATTCGCGGCCTTGTTACCGCTCCGCTCGCAGGATGTGCAGACAGCACTCTGCAAATCGTCGGCGACCGAACACGCAGGGATGAACGAGTCTTCGCTTGGGAACTCCGCTGCAGAGCGGGACTCAGCGATCTTGTCACGCACCTCCATGGAGGGCCAAGTCACGCGCGCTGAGCATTCCGATGTCAAAGGCAGGCTGCAGGAAAGCCCGAGTCCAATCCTTCTCAGAGATTCTGTTAGCAAGCTCAACAATGAAGACAAATCAGGTCGCGCACCTCGAAATTCGCCACGCCTCGCTCGAGAGCTCTCCTCAATGCGTTCCGAGAACTGCATGATCGAGGACGGGGGGCTGAAGGAAGAGTATGCGAAGTCGGCTCAATCATCGTCGAATTCGCCCTCGAAAGGCGTGCGCACCTGTGAGACGTTCACGGGCATTGGGACTGATGTACGCGAAGGGCGCGTGAGCGGAGACGGATTTTCTATCGAAATGTCAACCGACAACGTAGATAATGGGCACATGAATGAGTGGGTCAGGAAGAGGTTCAGGAAAGAATCTGCGAAGAGACTTACGGAAGCAACAATTCGGCGTCCAGTATTTTGTAAGAGGTCGCACGCGATGGCGGAGCTACACCACCCCCACATCGATGTGTGCGTTGCATGCGCACCGGTGGCCTTGAAACTGGCTGCCCTGCCACGACCCGCTGTCATCGAGGCGGAGGTCGTAAATATACGAAGTAACGCACCTGCGGACTCCCAGACATATGAAATGTCGGAAGCCTATCTCCCTCCTCCGCTCGCCAATCCGGGCGCCAGGCGGCGCTTGCCTCCGAGTCTTTCAACGATCAACGCCAGCGTACCCGCCGCTGACTCCAACTCCCCGACAATGGAGGCATCGAGCATCCGCGCTTCGACCGTACGGAACACGGGCCTTGACGCCTCGAAAGACAGCGAAGTCCGCGTCTCGACCGCAGCGTGCGCGAATCGAGACACTGGCGACGCATGCACCATGTTCGACCTCTCCACTGCGTCGGCGTCCGACCGCGACGTCGACACATGCAAGGACGAGGGCGATTCGGAGGACAAGGCTGGGGGGCTGGAAGAAGGTTCGGGTAAGTCTTCGAAAGAATCGCATGAAGATGACGACGCACGGAAAACTTTCACGAGCTTCGGCGAGGATTCCGGCGACACAAGTCCTCACGACATGGGCGATGCTTCTGCTGCCGTCGGCCTCCCCGTTGTGTCGGGGTCCGATCGTGGAGAACGCGACGTTGCCACCGCCGAGAGCGTGGACGATCCGGGAATCAGGTCCGGAGAGCTTACAGATAGTCCAGATAAGTCTTCGAACGGTCCCGTACTCATTTCTGGCTCCCAGGATGCGATGCATCCTGCCGGCACCCCGAAGAACCACCACGACGCCGATACGTACATGGTGGTCGATGCCCCCACCGCATCCGGGTTAGAGCGTGGTGAACGCGACGTTGACACCTGCGCCGACGTGGATGAGCCGGGAGTAGAGACTGGGGGATTAGAGGGGAAGGAAGCGGGACTTGGGTCCGAAGGAAAGGCGTCTATGCAGTCGTCAGCTCGAACGCTGGGCACGAGGCACGGCTCACGCACCGTCGACGTGGAACCGAGTCCGCTTCGAAACCTTGCTCCCGCAGGTATTGAAGCCGGCGCATCTGAGGTTGTGCTGGAAGAGATAATAAAGTCAGCACAATCATGGGCCGATACGCGTGAAGGCGACACACGCACCTCCGAGCCACTTCCGAGTCGTCCGGATAGAAACGCACACGTCGCTACCGGGAGTGCGAACGACTCGGCTCACTGTGCTGAGTCTCCCCTATCGAAAAAGTTGCGCAAAGGCGCCCCGGCCGCTGCGGAAGCGCTCGCGACCACCGTCAAACGGGCAGAGGATTCGGACGCCGACGACGCGGGTACCACTGCTGCGTTGGGACACGAGTTTCGTCATCGTGCCGGCGAGATTTGCGCCGAAGAGTCGATTATGGAGTCTGGGGGGCTGGAAGAAAAGAATGGAAAGTCAGCCCAAAGCTCGAATGGTTCGCGTGAAAACGACGCACCGACATCTATGATGGCTGCGAGCACGGCCAGTAAAGTCCCTCGCTCTATTATCCGATTCCAAGGGCATGCGTTGCATCCGAACCCCGACTCCCCGCATCCGCGATCGGTCTTCATCTCAGCTGAAATTTCATCTAAGATTTTCGTGCTCGTCAGCGCGATCATATGGACTTGGAAGATTTCGTACCTCGGTGCACGATCCTTGGTCGGCGAGAGCAGGCCGTACCGGGGATGGGAGCGGGAAGGGATTGGAACGGTTGGCTGGAGTTTTGAGCCGCAGGCGCGGGCGCGCGAGAACGCATTTGAATTTTGCTAAAATTCAAAAATAAATGTTCGTGGGCTCCGAGATTGCAAATCTTCGACTCACCCGGTCAAAAACACGTCCACGGCAATGCGAACTCGATGACGGCTCGCCTCAGGGCGTCTCGGGACATTCAAATGAATGATACCTGTCAAGGAGTTTTCCTATACGACAATTATGCCGGCTTTTTTCAGTTTTCTCTTCAGGCTCCTTTCTAATCATGCGCACCTGCGAAATGAATTCGTCACAAAGGACACTTCAGATTCGATTCACGCGAACGGGGTCTCGGGGGCTTCATTTCGCGATTTTCGGCGTTGCATCAAAAGACGCGCGGAAGCGCTCAATTTGGACCGACGAGTGAAAAGAATCCGAGGAGGCAGAGAGAGTGTGTGTTGAGGACACAGCGCAAACGGGCTCCGTTATTCGCGAACGAGAATAGGGCGAGGGATGGACATCCATCAATGATCAACGGGAAGAGCACTGAGCAGGGAGAGTTATTTGGTTCCAAGGCCGATATCCCTCGGAACCAAACAAGTACTTTCTTCCGCTTCCACTCCACTTACAGCTGGCTTCACCTTGCTCTCGGGGTGTTCTCGGATCTCACGCGAACTATACTCGGATCTGTCTCCTCCTGGTCTAACCTCAAGACTTTGGGGAGCATCTGCACAATATTTGGAACAACGCATGTTCGTACCGCAAAAATTCGCCCGCACGAACTTTCGCGCGCAGATTCTGGCGTATAATTCGCCTTCCTCTCATTCAATCGCAGCCTCACTTCTGTTCAATTTACATTTCCTGGCACTCTGACATTGGCCGCCGTGCTGTTTCTGGATACTTTTTTTAGTGCCAAGTCCGGAGCTCTCAAGGTCTCGAGCACGTGGCCTAGTTCACTGACGGCTGCCTGTTCGCGTTCGCGTTCGGAGTGACGATCTTGTCACCTCAGGTTCGGACTCGGGCTGAAGGAAAGGAGGAAAGGATATCAACGGAATCCGGGTGTATGACGGGTCACACGCCGCGTACATTTCTGGATTGTGCGCTACATTGTGTTTGGGGCGTGTTTCTGACCTCCTTTGCCACGCGTACGCATGACAGCCGCCGGCCACGCTTCCTTGGTACTCGTCTTTGCGCCTTCGGGAGATCGGCATCCTTCTGATCATCCGAGTGCAACGTTGGCGGTCGTTCACATGCACCCGTGATTGTGCCAGGTCTCTCTGCACTGAGAAATTCACTTCCTCCTCGGTTCATGCCCCTGTCGCGCAACGTTACTTCATGTTTTGTGGAAGGATATCTGGGCTGCAAGTTCCAAAGTTCGAGTGTATCTTCTGAACCCACATTATCTGCTTGTGCGTGAGCTGCGCCACTCGGGGCTGCATTCACATGGTCAGCATCGAAAGCGGCACTAGTTCATCAGGAGGCAGGCATGTTCGATGACCAGCCTGTCCGTTTCAACCGGCACTTTCCATTTACAACACCTTTTGAAGAGAATTCGCTGTGTGCTCATAAGCTTCTCTCCTTGTCTGCTCGCATGTGTCTCTCTGCTCTATCCGCTCTATCCGGACTTCCGCTCGGAAAATCCATCCAATTTTTCGTGAGATTATCGAGCGTGGGGGGCAGATACTGGGCTCTTCCTGCTTTTCACGCCAAAAATCTCGAAAATATGGTCGAAAATAGCAGATTTTTTTGCTGGGGGGCTACGGGAGTATAGGGACCAAGTGACAAGAAGAGCAATGCCTTCCAGAGCCAGAGGCGGCGGAGTATTGTCTTGGAGCACATGTGTATGAGCAAAGTGAGAGAGCAGGTATTGGGCCACAAGCAGGATACGGGATTCAGAAGTACATATAACACAGTGCAGAGGAATCTTGGATACATGCTGGGACGCAGGAACACGGAACGGGGGACAAGTCTGATGGACAGGATGGACATCCTATGGACTCAGAGAGGGAATTTTTTTCTCAGAGTTGATCTTCAACTGGTCTGAACAATAGCCCTTAGCTGAAGAGTGGGGGGCTTTGTAGGAGCCATATAGCATATTTTTCCCTTTTCTGATTACTCTTCAACTAACCTCTATGTACTTGTATTTTTCCCATTTCTCTCGACGCGTAGGGTCACATGCACATTATGTAATCATGTAGATATGCCTTTGTACGTCGAGATCAATATTATCATCCTCCATACATTAACCATCCAACGACCTAACGTTCATTGTCCTGCCCTCTTAACGGCAGCGGTGCACTGGGCCTGCGGGTGTTCTTAAGTGTATCGGTTCTTAGTCTTCTCAAGCGTATTTCAGCAAGCGAGAGTCTCAAGCGTCTGCCAGCAGTAATTATCTTATCTGCTGCCATCCGCTATACATCTGCACTTGATCCGTTTCATAGAGCTTCAGAGCTCTATCTAGCATTCTCCTAGCCTCCGAGCTAGTCGTGGATCGAAGCCATAGTAGATAATCTCATTGGCTTGCTGCGAGACTAGATCAGCACTTGGACACAGATTTCTGGTCCAAGGAGTCTCCAGCTTTATCGATATCGACTCTCTCGGGGACTTGGAGGCTTATCCAAGTCCCCACAACACCATTATAACTCCCAAGTACTCGCCAGGGTCGTACGACGTGCATCCCAGAATAAATATTTGTAACCCACACTCGAGGGTCGTTACAAGAAGGCTTGTTGTTTGTTTGTCACGGGTTCGACACATGGCACAACAGATGGAGCAACTCGCCATTTATATGGCCTGCACATCTGAATCAGAAGGCTCCCAAAGAGCAGAAATCGATAATGGCAATAAATGCGTCCGTTAAGTTCAGTCTCCACAAGCGGATTACGACATGGCGGAGTTTGCCGAGCTCTGCCGAGCTTGCAATCGGAGCTATTGCTACCAAGCACCATCATCTGTGGGAACCAACCAGCAGACTGTCTTTTAGACGACGTTTTCTTCTTTAGAGACGCAAAAATTGGTCCCCATCTCCGCCGAGTCGTCTCAGGGTCCTACTCAGGCTACAGTCCGTCATCACATCACGGTTCCGCTTTTGGCAGTAAACAAGTCAAAACTTTGAACCTCTAATTACATTACACCCTCATCATGAGTGAACCTAAAACATCTCGGAAACACTCAAAGGATGCATAAAGAAGATTCCTTGTGCTTGGTTAGTCAATCAAAGAAGATTTTATTTTTTGTTGGCTGAAAAAGTGAAACAAACCCTAATGATGGCATCAAATTCCCATATCGGGTAGGGTTAAAGTCACGTGTCTAGCTTGGACGCCTGCGTCGAAATTCTGTGGTCTGTTACCAGACCATTTGTGAGAGCTCAGCACAATATGAAACATTATCAAAGCATCCCTGCTTCCTTATGAAGGCTTTGCCTGTGTCATACTGGTGATTCGGGGCAACTTTTTTTTCCTGGACCCCGAAAAAGTGAAACACCGTGGGAAAAAATGAGTTTTTGTGCTCAATCACATTCTTTTGGTCGGTTTCATGGCCCAGAAAATCACAGAAAAATCACAAAAATCCCTTTGCCCCCGAAAAACACGTGCAGAGAAGTGATGATGGGCACTGTACTCTCTGTGGAGATTGCTGGAATAAATTCTACATGTACTGCGCTCTCCGAGTCCTTCATGACCGATCCAGAAGTTGTTCACAGAACGTGCGCTGATCTATCCGAAACTAGAACAGAGAAAACTGGCGATTTTTCGCTTTTCGCGCCCGGTCGGAAGTACGTTGTCTTCCCTTCTCACTTTCGAATCGTTTCCGGTGGCGGCTTCAGGGCTTTTTATTTTATTATTATTTGGTTTAGAACTAGGCTCTAAAATTCACACGGAACGACAGAAGACCGAGCAAAAATTTGACCTTTGAAGTTTGCCCTCTTGCAAGGAAAAGAGACTAAGAGCAAACGGACAACTTGAAGAACGGCAAACTAGTGAAAATACGAGAGGCACGGTTACAGGTTAAAACATCAGGGAATAAGTGTCATCGTGTGTGGTTTTCTGTCGGGACAATCACCCCAGTCTGATGTCGAATTTAGGCGCGAAGAACTCTATACATATTCAGATCGCATGATTAGCGTAATATTCTTCATGAAAGACGGCAGACAAACGTACTCGAAGGTCCATTCCAGAGCGGCTGGGACAAAGTTTATGCCACTTGGAAAGGCAATTCCGCCAGTGACGCCGTCAATTATACAATCATCAATGAGAAGAGGACCAAGTTCACTGGTCTACCACGCGCAAGTTGCTTATATTGCTGACGAAGAAGGACAGAGAAAGACACGTACCAGTTCTGAGTAGCAGAACTCCAGAACAGCGCCACCCACGGGGTTGTCGTTGATCCATGCCCACAAACACGTCCCGAGGGAGAACTCTTGTGCGAACTGCGGATCTACGACGAACAGTGTGGGGTCTTGATGTAGAGTGCAATTCAGGAACATGCTTGGGCAACGAGAGCAAATACTTACCGCCTGGTTCCTCGAAGGCTGCTATGATCGCTTGTTCGAGATTATCACAGTCGCCAAGAAGTGGCCCAGCGCCTTCGCCGACCACGCATTCAAAGTTCAAAGTTTCTTGAGAGCATAGTCGATCACCCTCATTACATGGGCACCAACATGAGACGTACCACCATTATTGCACAGGTCGAAAACCTGTCTCTTTTCGAGAGCACGAGAATTGAGGACATCGGCGGAGCAGGCCTTCGTCGAGACCTGGAATTCGTGGCCAGCGGCTGTGACATTGCGAGTGCTGACAAGCACCCGGTCGCTCGCTTTGCACGAGGCCAGGCGTTGGTCTTGAATTGCGATGGGTAAGTAGCCATTGGGAACAACGAGGCGGGGCGTACGAACCGGCCGTAGATGAGGACACCACGAGAGATGCAAGAGAAAGCAAAGCCGCCAGAGAAGTGAACGGTTTCATGGTTAGGTATGTCTTCCTACAGCTGACTGGGTTGAGACTAGGAGAACTGGAGCGTTTTATACAAAATCTCACATACCATCAAGTGCCAATGTAAACTGGGCCGTCCGTGCGGGCCGCTCAAGACGAGGAAGCTGAGAAACAGAGCCAGCATGAACAAGATGATTAACATTGTCTTGACAAGAGATCTGATCATGACTTGGTACCTGACCGAAGCTAAAGCTACGAGCCTGACCGAAGCTACGAGGGCACATGGGTTCATCGATTTCCCAAAAGTGTTGCCGCGTACAGAACCTCACCGTATACAGAACCTGAACAATTAAACTTTCAGGAATTTGGGAGGGCTCATGTTCCTGGTCCAATTTTCGACAATTCAAGTCGAGACTACCGCACAGAAGTTAGATCGGCCTCAGTGTAGTGTCGAACTTTTTCTGTACGAAGTTGACGGCTCTTCTCTGGGCCCGACAAAGAGTTTTACCGGAGGAATCCTTTGGTAGCACATAAGCAGCGCTGGTAGCGGAGCCCGCAAAACGTGGGTCTAACAGAGCGTAACAAGCGGGATGGAAGGAAAGTTTGATTGCGGATCACGCCTTCAATCCCACGTCGGCGTAAAAGATCATGATGGGGCCGACATTAGTGGGAATGGGCTAGTGGGCTCGGTATTTGTATTCTTGAATACGAAAACATATGTATCTTCAACAATGGTAAGAGAAACGTGCAGTCGTACCTCAAAAGTGTTGACCTCTTCCGTGACGAACAGAAAAGTTCCATGCCCATCCTCGGTCTATGATATCTCAATCGGCATTCCGGCAAAAAACCCAAACAGACCTTGAGGAAGCGTCTCCATACTGCATGAAGTTGATGGCCCTGGTCTTGGGCCTGACGGAAGGAAGCCTTGGAAGGAAGCCTTTCGATGAACGTGAACAATGTTGTCTTCGGGTGAGTGCTGCGGCAGCAGCAGCGCGGAGGGTATCTTGGGGATGACGGAAGGAAGGAAGGCGCAAGTATAGATTCCACCGTGCGGATCACACCGTGCCGGTCAAGAACCAGTCAGACGCGCCTCACGTGGATTATTTCAGACTTAAGCTCGGAGCTCCATCTCCTGACTTTGACGTCGACAAGTATGCGGAGCGATGTCAACATGCGCAGTTATCACAGTTGTCAGACGAGATGTCTGGGCGCGAGCACACGCATGGCTGCTCTTCTCCGTGCGCGATGTGCTTCAGGAAAAGGGATGCAGGATGCAAGAGGGCAATCTTCGCGGCGAAGTAAGTGATGCCCCCGGTATCCTGCCTCATTGCGCCTGGATCCTGTCTCTGATACATATTCCACTCCACATCTCGTCAGGTTATCCTGATCTTAACAAAGCCGTTCGACACCAAGGAGACCAGAAATTATTCATTCTCAAAAATTGTTGAAGTCACTCACTGGCAGAAGTCAGAGTCGCGATCCCCCAGGCGATCTCTGTTCTCTTCCATACAAAGTTCGAATAGAATCAGCTCTTCGACGTCTTTGCCCTGGCCGCGAAGCGCCTTCACAGAGAGACCAGCACGATGTACGCCGCGATACATCATACAATTCATTCGTGCATCGCGGACTATTTCTATCTCATCCAAGTGCTCCTCCCGAGGCTCGTCGGCCTTGTCCGCGAGGAGGAATATGACGATGTCGGCGAATCCATGACCACGAGAATCCTCCCGTCTGTGAAGTGGATCGAGGGTCGTCGAGATGTGTATACTCGCAGAGCAACACCGGCGTTTTGATGATGTCCTCACTGCGGCCACTGATGCCGCCCGCGCCTTCAAGGAGGAGCGATGGTGGGATTCAGGACGCGATGATTCAGATGAAGACTTCATAGACTTGACTGCG
This sequence comes from Mycena galericulata, assembly GCA_029289565.1. Lineage (NCBI taxonomy): Eukaryota > Fungi > Basidiomycota > Agaricomycetes > Agaricales > Mycenaceae > Mycena > Mycena galericulata. The sequence goes on from JARKIA010000085.1 coordinate 366,902, forward strand.
TGCGACAAGGAGTGCGGCTATAAGGGGTCCCGGGCCCACCCCACCCTTCGAGTGTCTCGGCATCTTCCGGTGGCTGCCTCTTGACCGAGTTTGTCACCTGGGCCCGTCCAGACTAGCAATCAGAGCTATTGCTACCTAGCAGTGGCTAACACCATCATCTTTGCCAACCGCTTTTCCGACAGATGCACCAACCAGCAGACCGATCTCAACAGTCTTTTAGACGACGAGTCCTTCTTTAAGGACGCCAACTTTTAATCCCCATCTCCGCCGAGTCGTCTCAGGCTCCTACTCAGGCCACTCTTTGAGGAGATTGCTGGACTAAATTTCTACATGTCCAGCGTTCTCCCGAGTCCCTCATAATAACCGACCCAGAAGCTGTTCGCAGCACGTGTGCTAATCTATCCGAAACTAGAACAGAGAAAACTGGCAATTTTTCGCTTTCTCGCGCCAAGTCGGAATTACGTTGTCTTCTCTTCTGAATTTCGAATGATTCCCCACGCAACTCGGTGGCGGCTTTCAAGTTTTTTATATCTTCCTTTTTATTTGGTTTCGAACTAGGCTCTAAAATGCACAGAACGACAGAAGACTGAGCAAAAATTTGATCTTTGGAGTTCGCCCTCTTGCATCGGAAAAGAGACTAATAACAAATGAACAAGAACGGCAAACTAGTGAGAATTCCGGAGGCACGGTCAGAACTGTTACAGGTTACAACATCAGGGAACTAAGTATCATCGTGTGTGGTTTTCTTTCGAGACAATCGCCCGAGGGCCGAGTCTCCGATAAGAGATGTCGAATTTATACGAGAAGAACTCTATGTTCAGATCACATAATCAGTGTAATACTCTTCACGAAAAAAGGCAGATAAACGTACTCGAAGGTCCACTCCAGAGCGGTGAAGCGCTGAGCACGGGTGCGCGTGTGAAAGCGGAAATCCAACCACCAACTACACACACAACCAAACCAAGGCGCGTGAGTTCGGGGCTCCATGTGAAGTATACACATGTTGCAACCCAGACGATGAGCATCGAACGCTGCGACGTAAGAGCTTGGGTAATAAATAAGTGTTGAGGCGGTGTGACCAGCACACCGCCGAATATGTTGCGTAATTGTTGTAGAAACCAACTCCTTCGACTCTTCATCAAACAAATCTCCTCCACCAACACGTCGTCTAACCAGTTCCACCTTCCGAGCACCAACCCAACCCATAACCAAACCATCAATCCCAACCAAATCCTTCCACCAAATAACCGAAACCGTGCCAAAGAAACCCAGAACGCTCCTGCTGCGGGTCGGCCCATATAAGGTGCGCGACGATCCATAGTTGAGCAGGGTACTGGGGTCTTGGACTGAAAGAGCCAGAACCAGAAAAGAAATTAAAGTCGAATCAAAGCAAAAGGAGGAGTAGATGGGGGTATTATTGTCTCTTTCGCTAGTACATTTCGCGTCCCTTTTATACCTCTACTGTTTGTATCCGACAAATAATAATCTACAAGTGCATACCTGGTATCTGAAACCTCAGTTGCTAAGTTTCAACGCTCGCCCTGACACTAGTTCCCATGTTAAAGCCTATCCTGTGCATCCCCATGGTCGTTTCCTTGGATACAGGGCTGTACCCAGTCCCCATAACACCTCCTTGACCCATAAGCTGTCTGTTGCCGCGTTGCAACTTGACCACCGTCGCGTCCGAGACGCGTTTGATCCCAAACGCGTCGTAATCACGAGGTCACGTGACGGTTTGTATGAACTCCGCGGATACTTTCTCGGCGTGCACAGGTGAGTGGCGTTCACTGCCTCAGTTTCTACGTGACTATGGCAACCTGAACAGGTTACCGGCCCCTCGGGTCAACTCGTGCCTTCCCTCTCCAGCCTGCGAGCCTCGAGGCACGGGAACTCCCGGTTCCTCCGCGATCCTTCATTCCCTTATTCGTCCGGTATATCACGAGTTTGAAGCATTTTCAATGATGCAAAATTGCCCCGCTCATCATCTCCATTTTTCACAAATCCTGACTGTCCCCAGTCAGACTCCACACATTTGTCAATGTCCACCCCTCTAGTCTTGCCGTTTGTATTCCTGTTCCCCAGGCAATTCGTGTTTGTCTTCAGTGCCCAGCGGCCCTCCGTTTTCCGGACTTGGAGTTTCAAAAGCCCAAGCTGGCGCTGACGTTCAGCCCGTTCAACCGCCGCCTTCTGCTTCTTTGTCAACAGTGGTTTGAACAACCTTTCCTTCTGCTTTGCCTCATCTCTCTCGCTCCTTTCAACCCGTGTTTCCTCCTTCATCCAATTCAACAAGAAGGCCTCAACTCCTCTTGCAGCTGGTGAGTGATCGTGGATCGCAGTTTCGCATATCCGTGCGCTCTGTACCTGCCCTTGGATCAACCCATTCTCACCCTCCATGGTTCCATCAACCAGCTTCTGTCCCAGACATTCAACCCTCTCCATCCCACTGAACATGACCCCATCTTGGGCTCGGAAGCATGATTCCTCGTGATCTTGCGCGCCTTGTGCAAGCACACTCACAGCTGCACGAAAATCTGCTATTCCTAATTTTGCAGACTCCAGCAATTCCATGCTCCGCATATCCAGGTTCTTCAACCGTGTCTGAATCGAGCGCAACTCGTCACGCACATCACCAAGCTCGTCTTGGAATTGCGACGTCTCATTCCGTAGTCCACCGATTCCATCCTGACACCACGCTTCCAAGTCGTGTGCATCCTGCTTGACTGCGCTCTCTAATTCTTGGATCCGCGAGAACAGTACACTGACTTGTTCTCCCACGTTTTCACAATTCCCAATGCTAACGTGTCGGCCAGCCATTCCGCTATCTCTAGCACTGGACCACAACATAGGTGGGTCCTCCACATGTGTCGTATATTTGAGACCCGGGTCTCGGGCAAAATTCTCCATCGTAGCCTCCTGAGTCGATGACGCAACACATTGCAGCTCATGCAATTCATCCCTCGAATCCATCAAGTATGCTGCATCCACTGCCGCAAGTGTATCCACAATTTCAACCAGATCCCGAAGTTGAATCGGATCCTCCTTGCGCTGAAGATTTCCTTCGTGTGCCTTGACTCCAAGCTGCCGAAGCAGAACATGCATGATTTGCCGCTCCTCGACCGTTCTTCGTACACGCTCCGCGAAGACGTTGTCCAACATCCCCAAATACTTTGCACAAGCATCCCGGTTCGTCAACAAAGCCGGTGATCGCTGCAACCTCTCAACCAGGGCGCAAAACTGCATGCTGAACCGCCGCAAGACACCTGCTTTGCTCCTGCTGATTATACCGAACGACTTGCAGAGCTCATCCAAGCCTGCAATTGATCCCTGCTCGTGCTCAGCAATCTCCGGGTGCAAAGCACAAATTTCCATCCGAAATTCTGCAAATGAATGTCCATCCTTGTATGTCTTCATTTCTCTCCAAATGAATCGTTTGCTGACAGGCAAGTAGCTTGTCAACACTATCTTCCGCTCCTGCTCGTTTGTGACATGCCCGAGTTCGATAATCGTGTCCACCTGATCAAGGAAGTCGAGTACATCTTCAGATCGATCAGTGGTCAACGCCGGTGCGTCGGCTTCCCACGGGCGTGGAATTCGAAATGGTGCAGTCCGAATAGGCTTTAGGGAGTCCACCCTGGCACCATCGTCGTGAAGTACGTTTGTACCAATAAATAAATGTTGTTTGTTGTCGACTCCACCAGCCAGCTGAGTGAAGCCAAGCAACGGGTATAATGTGTGTGAACCCAGCTTGTGCGCAAGCTTTTCGGTGTCAAACGTCTGGATGAGCCCCTCGCGGTGGGCTCCAGATGAAGCGCTGAGCACGGGTGCGCGTGTGAAAGCGGAAATCCAACCACCAACTACACACACAACCAAACCAAGGCGCGTGAGTTCGGGGCTCCATGTGAAGTATACACATGTTGCAACCCAGACGATGAGCATCGAACGCTGCGACGTAAGAGCTTGGGTAATAAATAAGTGTTGAGGCGGTGTGACCAGCACACCGCCGAATATGTTGCGTAATTGTTGTAGAAACCAACTCCTTCGACTCTTCATCAAACAAATCTCCTCCACCAACACGTCGTCTAACCAGTTCCACCTTCCGAGCACCAACCCAACCCATAACCAAACCATCAATCCCAACCAAATCCTTCCACCAAATAACCGAAACCGTGCCAAAGAAACCCAGAACGCTCCTGCTGCGGGTCGGCCCATATAAGGTGCGCGACGATCCATAGTTGAGCAGGGTACTGGGGTCTTGGACTGAAAGAGCCAGAACCAGAAAAGAAATTAAAGTCGAATCAAAGCAAAAGGAGGAGTAGATGGGGGTATTATTGTCTCTTTCGCTAGTACATTTCGCGTCCCTTTTATACCTCTACTGTTTGTATCCGACAAATAATAATCTACAAGTGCATACCTGGTATCTGAAACCTCAGTTGCTAAGTTTCAACGCTCGCCCTGACACTAGTTCCCATGTTAAAGCCTATCCTGTGCATCCCCATGGTCGTTTCCTTGGATACAGGGCTGTACCCAGTCCCCATAACACCTCCTTGACCCATAAGCTGTCTGTTGCCGCGTTGCAACTTGACCACCGTCGCGTCCGAGACGCGTTTGATCCCAAACGCGTCGTAATCACGAGGTCACGTGACGGTTTGTATGAACTCCGCGGATACTTTCTCGGCGTGCACAGGTGAGTGGCGTTCACTGCCTCAGTTTCTACGTGACTATGGCAACCTGAACAGGTTACCGGCCCCTCGGGTCAACTCGTGCCTTCCCTCTCCAGCCTGCGAGCCTCGAGGCACGGGAACTCCCGGTTCCTCCGCGATCCTTCATTCCCTTATTCGTCCGGTATATCACGAGTTTGAAGCATTTTCAATGATGCAAAATTGCCCCGCTCATCAGCGGCTTCCACGAAGTTAACGCCACTTGGAAAGGCAATGCCGGCAGTGACACCGTCAATTATACAATCGTCATTGAGAATAGCACCAATGTTGGTCTACCACGCACACTGCGTAAATTGTTAACGAAGGACGGAAAAAGACACGTACCACTTCCGAGAAGCAAAAGTCCAGAATGGCGCCACCGACGGGGTTGTCGTTGATCCATGCCCACAAACACGACCCGAGGGAGAACTCTTGTGCGAACTGCGGTTCTACGCTGAAAAGTGTATTGTCTGAATGGATAGTGGAATTCAGGAACATGCTTGGTCAACGAGGGCAAACGCGTACCGCCTGGTTGCTCGAAGGCTGCTATGATCGCTTCTTCGAGATTAGCACAGTCGTTAAAAAGTGGCCCAGCGCCTTCGCCGACCACGCATTCGAAGTTCACAGTTTCTTAAGAGCATAGTTGATCACCATCATTACATGGGCACCAACATAAGACCTACCACCATTATTGCACAGGTCGAAAACCTGTCTCTTTTGGAGAGCACGAGAATTGAGGACATCGGCGGAGCAGGCCTTCGTCGAAACCTGGAATTCGTGGCCAGCGGCTGTGACATTGCGAGTGCTGACAAGCACCCGGTCGCTCGCTTTGCATGAAGATAGGCGTTGGTCTTGAATCGTGATGGGGGTAAGTAGCCATTGGGAACAGCGAGCGGGGCGTACGAACCGGCCGTAGATGAGGACACCACGAGAGATGCAAGAGAAAGCAAAGCTAGCAGAGAAGTGAACGGTTTCATGGCGAGATATGTGTTCCTACAGCTGACTGGGTTGAGACTCGGAGAACTGGAGGCTTTTATACAAAATCCAACCTACCATCAAGTGCCAGTGTAAACTCCGCCATCCAAGCGAGCCGCTCACGAGGACGCGGAGAAGCAGAGCCAGCAAGAATAAGATGATTAACATTGTCTTGACAAGAGATCTGACTTGGTACCTGACCGAAGCTACGAGCATGACTGAAGCTACGAGGGCACATGGGTTCATCTATTTCTCAAAATTGTTGACGCACAGACCTCACCAATTGAGCTTTCAGGATTTGGGCAGGGTTCATGAACGTTCATGCCCCTCCCAGGTCCAAATTTCGACGATGCAAGTCGAGACTGCCTCCGAGTCAGAGAAGTCAGACGGACTTTGTCGTGTCGAACTTTTGCTAGATGAAGTTGACGGCTCTATCCTGGGCCTGACAGAGAGTTCTACCGGAGATATCCTTTGGTATCACATAGACAACGTTGGTTGCGGAGTTTGCGAAACGTGGGTCGAACAGGGCATAACAGGCAGGGTTTTTTTGGGGATGGAAGGAAGTTTGATTGCGGATCACGTTGTGCCGCTGAAGGCCCGGATCCGATCAAGGGCGGTTCAATTTGGCTTTGTCCGATCCTGGTCCGATCCGAGCTGCAAAACAAAACACCCGGTCCTCCAAATCTCTTTCTTGCTCGAGGTGCATCCACCCTCAACCTTCGTCTCCTTTCAACGCGTAATAATTGTCCCAGGGCCGCACCCTTAGTGCCAGCCTCCCCCGAGCGCCTGCGGCAGTCTCTCTTTCTGTGCCGCCAATGTGGGCAGTGCCTCTGCTTCGCGCGGCTACCCTGTGTGCCGTGCGCCGGTATCCAGGCTTTGCCAACAGTGGCCTCGCCCCCCAAACCCACAACACGACCCCGCGAGAATTTGGATCCGCGCATCTCGCGATCTTTTAGGGTTGGCCCAAATTTGCCACGAGTCTGCGCTGTGATATCTGCTGCTCTCTTCGATTCTTGTCAGGTTCGATCAGTGCAGGCCTTCGTTGAAACCTGGAATTTGTGGCCAGCGGTGGTGATATTGCGGGTCTCGACGAGCACGCGGTCTCTCGCTTTTCACGAGGATACATATGTGTGGGTAAGATCATGATGGTAAGTAGCCACTGGGAGCAGCGAGGTTAGAAACCGGGTGAGGCCGGAGACACGACCATAGATACAACAGCAATCAAAGCAAGAAATAAAGTAGACGGTTCCATGGCCAGTTATCTCTTCCCAATCTAACTGGGTGAGCCTGGGAGAACTAGGGGATTTACAGTATAATACAACCCCCCCCCCAGTATACCATTAAATGCCAATTTAAAATCGGCAGGGATCCGCACTTGGGGGCAAGGTGCTTGACATTGGCTTGACAGAAAATCTGACATTGTACCTGGCCGAACCCACCAGCCCGACTGAAGCTACAAACGGATGTGTAGTCCGTTATTATAACTCGGCTCGGCGATAATACGGCGATGTGAGCAAGTACGAACGACATATCATACGTGCCGGGATACGGGCACCTTAATCATAATGTTGCGCAAGTCTGTCTATTCATCTACTTTACGATTGCTTCCTCCCTGGAATGTTCAAGCATGTTTTGACTACGAAATTGTTACGCTTGTTCCCTTTGTAGATTGTTACACTTGTTCCCTCTGATAGACTGGTCAGAAGTCGTTCTGCGTTCTGAAAGAAAGAGAAAGAGAAAACTCGCCGGATGTCATAGACATCAAATCGGCTTCGTTCTAGGGCGAATCAAACGTCCTGTCGTCTTATTGTTGGGAGGTTTTTTAGAAGGCTCGGTCCCACAGGGAGGTGAACAAGACATTAGAAGGAATGGACATGTGATGTGAGCTCGGTATTATATTCTTGAACATGAGAACATATGTATTTTCAAAAATGGTAAGAGAGACGGACAGTCGTGCCTCCGGACTTTTAACCTCTTCCGTGACCAACATAAAGTATAGGGCAGGCGATCCGGTTTGACTCGTATACGCTTGATTTAACATCCGAGAACTTCTGACTTCCGAGTCTCCAACTCCAGAAATTCGAAACTAATGTGTCGCGCTGGGAGTAGGACACAATGCCCAACTAGTGTTGGATGTCACAAAGCATTGATTGTAAACCAAATAAGGGCCGACTCGAGTAAGCTCAAGAACTGTAGAATAAGAACCCAGATACGAATCTGAGTTATAACAAGCGATTCAGCACTGGCTACAAGCCCACATGGGTTCATGGATTTCTCAGAATTGTCGCCCCACACAGATCTGGAACCTAGCCAAGTGATCGTCCAGGAATTCCGGCGATCCCATGCCCATCCCTGGTCTAAAATTCAATCGGCACCTCGGCAAAGAACCCAGACAGACCTTGAAGAAGTGCCTTTGTACTGTATGAAGGCGATGGCCCTGGTCTTGGACCTGACGGAAGCAAGCCTTTCGCTGCACGTGAGCACCGTTGTCTGCGGACTCCCTGAGACGTGAGTGCGGCGGGCCGAAGGTTATCTTTGGGGATGATGGAAGGAATGGAGGAAGGAAGGCGCAAGTCTTGATTGCGCCGTGCGCGTGGCCTTTCGAGAACGTTTGGCCGCACTTTGAGTGTCGAATGGCGGCGGGGGAGCGAGATCGCTGGCTGCCCTTATGTAACGTTGAAATTCTCCGATTTTTTGTGCGTGGTGCGCAAACGAGGCTTGGTGCTTTTCCGGGAATATTCCGGGACGGTCTTCGATGGGAGAATCTGAGAGACCCGGAACAGACAGTGAACCCAGGGACATACTTCCTCCATCGAGACCTTGGGAAGCTCTGCATCCGACTCGGACGACTCATCTTCTGAAGCCGTAGCATGGAAGCTGTCATTGTCAAAGAGTCTTCGGCATTCAAGACCTTGAACTGATTTTTGGAAGGCACGGACAGATGTGTGTCCGAGGGCGGCAAGGTTTTTCCGGGATGAAGTTACCGCCTTCATCCTCTGAGGGTTCGTTTGTATAAAAAATATTTGCGCGCATGAAAGACGTTTTGATGCGCGCGAAAGAATGTCAGTCCGATCTGGTGATATGTAATTGGGTGTTCAGGTTCCTCATCGATATCCCTCCTTGCCAACCATACATAATGGGGCATTTTAAGGCTCTTTGCAAGTTGTACCTACACTACCGGCAAGGCCCAGGGTGCCGAAGGAGGCATCAGGTGACGCAGCGACGTCAAAGGCGCGTCAGGTCTGAGTCGGACCGAGCACACACAGAAAGTAGTTGGCGAGGGATACATGGTGAAATGCTTTCTCTGCAATACAATGAGCGAGTATCCATGTCGGGAAGTGCGAGACGTCAACCTCGAGGCAAATTGATGGCGCGGCGGATCAACTCGAGGTCGGAACATAGAAATGGCTCCAAGCCGAGATGGCAATCACCTCGGTTCGCCTTCAACTCGCGGCATCACTACTCTCACCGCTTTGAGGCTCAAGATTCATGCTGAATAGTACCAGGACGCGTGAAAGACCGTACTCAAAATGAATGAGTTACTTGGTTGGAAATCTCCTAAGCTATCAAGACATAAAAAGATGGACCGCCGCTTGTTAGGCGCGGTAACTGACAAACTTTAATGGGCGAGGAACGAGCTCGAAATAAGTTTGGTTCATTACAGCGGGCGAGAATACGAAGCGATTCCGCAACCGTTGTGTATTTACCTAGTCATTCCCCAGATGAGTAGTATGGCGGTCCGGATGCACTTTTATTCCCGCCCCGCAAACTTTTGACCCCGCCCCGCAAATTTGCCTTTTTTGGCGTCCCCGCGCGCGATTTTGGTAATTTGATCACGTCAACATGTTTTGCGCGGACGGCATGTTCCGCCCCGCGCGATTTTGGCCCCGCGCGCGCGAAAATCCGAACTTCCGCGCGCGCGCGTGAAACTTTCTTGGTGATCCCCCCCGCAAAATTGGCTTTTTTTTTTACAATCCAGTTTTATTTCCCCATCGTCGTGTACAATATAGTAGGGATTTCTCTGTATGTGTGTAGCTAGGAAGCTATCTAGTAAACATTTCTACTCGATACGGAGTACGCATGCGGCATCACTCAGAACGCACAGAACACGTTGTAAGCGGGGAAGTTTCGCAAACTAAAAGGGGCACACGGCCACCTGTAAGTAAATTATACTATAAGGATGATAACAATAAAAATACAACTATGCGGACAGCACCCAGTCTGGCCCAACACCGCGAGGGATATGGGTAGGGAGGAGCCCAGCTGGCATGGGTATGGTGGTGATCTCCGCGATGTGTTCACGGCTGCTCTGGGGGTTTCTAGCGGCGGGAGGTCAGGTATCTCATCAAAGACAGTGCGGAAGCGTCCGGAGCGGGCAATGAACTGAAACAGGAATGGAAGGAGTTTTGGGAGGGTAAGGAGCTTCTCGAGGGTGCGTGAGTCGCCTCCACCGAGATGGTGCAGCTCTGCGCAGGCGTTGGCATGGGCAGGGCAGTGTAGGAGGTCATGATTGACAGTCTCATCTTCCCTGTAGTAACAGGGATTCCGTGCGCTTGATACGGTACAGGTGTTTATTGAGAATCGTGTGGCCGACGTGTAGCTGTATGGAGGAGGATTATGGCGAGCTTGCGCGGCATCCGCTCCTTGAGCTGCAGGATGAGCAACTTGAACGTCTGAGATTGAATTCGGGATAAGGTACAAGTGGGATCGGTAGGACGGTGGTTAAGAGAGTGTGAATAGTATTAAAGGAAGATGAGGTCTATGTACCTTCATAAGGATTCCGTATTTGAACATGGTTGTCTATCAACATGCCTGACCGTGCCCGCCGCTGGCTTCCCTGCCTCTCATTAGGGTGTTTCAAATATCCTTTTTCGGGCCCAACTTGAGGCCCAACTTGGAGCCCAACTTCGCATGAAGTTGGAACACGAAATAGCTCCGATTTCGAAGTTGGATGTCAAATCGTGTTACGGACCACGATTTGACATCCAACTTCGAGCCCAACTTCATGCTCCAACTTCCCCCACTCATTTTGGCCCACCCGTTGTGCTTCCCGGGAGCAAATGGTGAAAAATTGTGTCTGAAGTTGGGACCAAGTTGGGCTCGAAATCGGGCTTGAAGTTGGGCTCGAAATAGTATATCTGAAACACCCTATTGGACCTCACCTTCCTCTAATGCCATTCACAGTCTCTTAATCATATCCCACTTGTACCTTACTTATCCCGAAATTAATCTCACACCTTTGGCTCATCAAGTCAATTTTTGCGGGGGGATCACCAAAGAAAGTTTTGCGCGCGCGCGCGGAAGTTCGGATTTTCGCGCGCGCGGGGCCAAAATCGCGCGGGGCGGAACATGCCGTCCGCGCAAAACATGTTGACGTGATCAAATTACCAAAATCGCGCGCGGGGACGCCAAAAAAGGCAAATTTGCGGGGCGGGGTCAAAAGTTTGCGGGGCGGGAATAAAAGTGCATCCGGACCGCCATAGAGTAGATGTTGATTGAAACATAACTAATACCAATGGACACGCAGGCGCGTAGGAATTTGGGCATCGTATGACTCGGGAAGCTCAACAGATAGTTCTGGGGCACAACAAAAAAGTCAACCGTGGTTCCGTGCTCTACACGCAATCTCGATTCTAACGACACGTCGGACTTGACCGAGTTGGACCCTTCGGACGGCTTGGTGTCGATTCTGTCGAATGAGAGAACGGGGTAGAGTGAGGCCCCTTGAAATCCACCGCGTTTTAACCGTGCTTTATTTGCAAGACGAATTCCAGCGTGGTTTCCTCGAAAATCACCTCGCGACGCGTGAGCGCTTAATCCACGTGATCGCATTAGCGTGATGCATCGTGACCGTGAGTTTTTTCTCTTCCTGCTGCCATGTTCTCCGTCGCTGTCCGCCGTGCTCCCGCTGCGCTGCGCGCCTGGCTCCCGTTGAGGGTAGCAAACCCTGTCTCTGTGCTCGGATCCATCCGCTCCCTTGCGACCCAGGATGCAACCCAGGGGCTGCGCTCGCAGCGCCACTACAGGCGGATCTGGTTCGTCTCCCGTATGGTCTTGCCTCCATTTCTGATATTCTTGCTTCCAAATCTAGCCCGAACTGTGCGCCGCATCTTCTTTAATATCAGCATATCCCTTTATCCACTTTTATTGTCTAGGTCGTCTCGAAGGACACGAGAAGAAGGATTGCACAGCGCCAACCGTCTGTGTTGCGTGCGGTGTCGAGGGCCACGAGGTGCGCTATCTTTACCGACGCATCGTGATTCCCAATTGAACTCCCCCGCAGCGCAAGCACTGCCCGAACCCTGACCCAGCGCGGATCGAGGCGCTCAACACTGCGCCGAAAAAATGGTGCGCCTCGCCGCACGTATTAGTATTCGCACTCAGTCTGACGTCCTACTCCTCCCTTCCTTCGTGTTCGAACAGCTTCCGGTGTGGCGTAGCGGGGCACACTATCAAAGAATGCCAAGAGCCACCAAAATGCTTCAGCTGCGGCCTGGCCGTGCGTCCTTCTTCTTCTCTGTCTACCGTCCTCCCTCTACTCCTCCTCCTCATTTCTCCCTCCTTCTCCCGTCCACTCACCCCGCTCCACTCCATCTGCCCTCGTTTCCCGCTTGCTAACTAGTCCGATGTTTGTGCGCGAATAGGGCCACATACAGAGGGATTGTCCCACTCGTGTTGTCCAGCCGCGCCCGCAGAAGGCCACCTCCGCCGCTACTCCCGCCTGAGCCCTGCGGCGCGCATGCCGGCATGCGATCGATCATCGATCGCGGGGATTTTCCTTAAAAGAGACCGGCGACGAGGCTCGCGGCGTAGGTACACGCTGGTACTGTGCACATCTTATCCAGCTTACTTATCGTCGGCCCTTTGGATCGGATGCAGACAGACTATGTACGCAGAATGAATTGACCAACCAACCCCATGTCGCTATTCTGGCATTTTCATACTGATGCCCAGACTCTGTGCACAATTCAGGGAGTGGCTGATGGATTTTGTCTGCGCTGTGAAGCTTCCCTGCGTTTTCATTTTTTCTTTCGGATTGAAAACTGCCAGCCCTTTCCGCATTGCATTGCCGTTGTTCGTGCTCGCACTGAATGACTCAGGGTAAGTATCAGGCCTGCGCACTCAGCCGAGAAAGAGCGCGTAGTGCGTGGATCTCGGAACTCACGTCGGGGAAATTCAGGGTGTTTACACCAGTTTTTCAACTTCGCAGATCGCTCCGACTCCAACTTCATTCAACTTTCACGACGACTCGGAAGTAACCCGCATAGCGATCCTCCTCCGTTCGAGAGCCTCAGGTCGAATTGCCCAAGCGTGTGCAGTGTGTGGCCGTTCTCAATGCTTTATTCCCTCCATTTCCAGGGCCGCGATCGCCGATCGTAGGGTCAAGACAATCCTTAACAAGTGAGCAGGGCTTAGACCCTCCTCCGAGCGGCCCCCCTTCGCTAATCCTGATCACTACTCTCGAAACCAGCTCCCTGCTCTCCTGTCATGCTCACCCCTTGGAGCTTAATTATCTGGCCGGCAGCGACCAAGCGGTCGGATATCGAAGAACACTGGGCGAGCTTCCAGCCGTGGTTGGAGTCACAGGGGTACATTCTGCGTCCGCGGTATCACGCAGGCTGGTCCCTCCCTTACGGGACGACCCCCATGGAATCCGAGACCGCCAACTCCACCGAGGTTAGGCATCCTTTGTTGCGTTCCGGCATCCGGTCCTCATTGCGTTTTGAAGGGCCAGGGCTCGGTCCTCGATGCGACGCGGATGTCCGACGGCGCGCAGGTGGTGCTTAAGTTCGTCATCACGGATTCGACGGAGGCCAACATCTGGCGGTTCTTGAGAGACGACCCCGGTGCGCAGGCCCACGCGCTGCCGCTCCTGGACCTGCTCCGCGTGGATGAAAAGTGGTCGATTATGGTCACGCCCCGCATGCGCACCTCTGATAATCCCCGGTTCGAAACTGTGGGCGAAGTTGTTGAGTTTGTCCAACAGGTCCTCGAGGTGTGTAATACATAATCATCTGGCCGTGCCCCCTCCTTACCCAGTCCACTAGGCGCTCGGGTACATGCACAAAAAGGGCATCGCCCACCGGTGCGTATTTTGTTTTTTCAACTCCATCTTAATTCGAGCCTTCCCGCCAGCGACATACACACGGATAACATCGTCATGGACACGTCGCGCATGATCCCCAGCGGATTTCATTTCGCCCGCCCGCATACGGGCCTCGACGGGAAAGAATTGCTCCTCCCGTACTCAGGCGACGAAGCGAACCCATTCCACATTAAAACCCGCACTCAGGCAGCACCCGTGAAGTACTACTTCATCAGCTTTGCGTCCGCCGTCCAGTGCGCCAGCTACTGGGCACTAGAACTGGTGACGGGTGTGTGTTCCAGCATGGGGAAGCACGTTCCCGAGCTTTCCGACACGGTCCCGTACAACCCGTTCAAGGTCCGTCTCGTTTTGCACAAAAAGACCGTACCGCTTACTGGCTGCTCGTTTCTGCTTCCTCAAGCTCGACATGCGGCTCGTGGGCGAGATGTTACGCTCCGAATTCCTTCTCGTGAGTATCTATCTGTCTCGCAGTAAACACTACTGTGCTGTGCTGCTAAGCTCAAGCTGACTGAGTCGCCTCCTATCCCAGAAATACGATTCGGGCCTCGACTTCCTTGTACCCCTGGTCCGGGAACTCCGCCGCCGCGAGCCGGTGTTTCAGCGTACGGTATTCAAGATGAGTCCGACGCAGCTGGCAGAGCCGATTAGGGAAGTTTTGAGCTCGAGGCAGGAAAGGAAGCGGAGGGCGATGCTTTTCATGAAGGGGCTTTAATCCTTGATCGAACAATCTTCTGTTTTAATTAGGGTATTTATTCAAGTAACGGATAGCATTGAGGTTCCATCGACCCCACCAGTTCAGACACTTCCATGCAATCTGGATAGGTATAACGGGATACAGAGGAGGGTTGCTTTTATGACCACATTTTCGCTGTTGGCGGATGCTAGCAAGGTATTATTTGTTGTGCAACGGAATTATTTATTTTCCACTGCTGAATACGGGCAATCTAGAACTCACCCCGACTCCGCTCCTGTAGTAGTCGGGCAACCTACCTGTCGTAAAGCATGGACGTGCTTGTAGCCACTAAAAAGATGAAGCCAGTTGGCGAGATGACAGGTTTTGCTGACTTGCGCTAACGATACGCACTAGATGAGGTGTGTGTTCCCGCGACAATTCTCTCCGTATCGACCCAGTAGTCCGACGACCTTCCTGTCCCTCCATACATTTATTAGGACCCACTATTATACTGCGGCTTGAAGCTCAGCTTGCGGCCGCGGCATCATCGTAATGATGATCTCGGCAGAGATCAGATCACTGACAACCAACACGTCCTCGACCTTGTCCTCGACTAGACTGCGAACTCTGACACAGTCTCCGCTCTCGATTCAGCAGACACACGGTAGGGGATCTAGATGCATTATGCGACGCCTCGCTCTGTGAGGTACTCCTGAGCGACTAATGAGCTATATCATCGTGTAAATTACCAGGTGCGTGAAAACTTGGCAATTCTCCCATAGTCAAGAGTTTACTCGAAGATGCTCCTGACTCAGGCACGATCTTCAGGGGTTCCAAGTATGTTCCGTCCGGGTAGATGCATGCATCGTTTTCTAGGTCGCGTCAAGTGGATTCCACATACCCCGACAATCCTCTGTCTGCAACTTTTCTGAACAGCTCCAAGGAGGACTCTCACATACGAATACTTTCAACATGCCGAGCAAACAATTGATCCGTGGAAAACGACTCCTCGTGTCCTGCCCGCATGGCTCAGAATATTAATTCTGGCATATAGGGTATCCTCCATATCCCCTGACCACCCATTAAAGGTGCGTCTTCTGTCCCCCTGTCCCTCACGTTCCCCACCCCACACTCGTTCACGCACACCATGAAATTCTCCACTCTTTCAACCTTGTCTCTCGTTTATATCACCGCGGTCTCCGCAAAGCCTACTCCTCGCTCGACGTGCAGCAAGGGCCGCACAGCGTCGAGTGCTACTGTATGTCGCTAGCTCCTCGGACGACGTTCACCCCTCATGTATACGCGGTGTCAGTGCTGTGTCTGGTATGATGTCTTGGACGATATCCAAGCTAATCTGTGAGTTGATGTTCCAATGCGGCCATTCGTCGATTAAGCTGCGAATTAGGTTTGAAGGAGGAACATGCGGTATGTTGGGAAGCTATCATATCTCCCAGTCAATGTCAATTTAAACTCGACCCACCAGGCGACGATGCCCATGCTGCTCTCCGAGTACGTCTATGGAATTTTGTTGACACAGTTTGGACTAAATTCATATCGAAAGCTCTCATTCCACGATGCCATCGGGTATTCGCCCCTGTTGACGAAACAGGGTCACTTTGGGTGCGTTGAACCGTTTCAGGAAATCTCTGTCCTCGAGTGCCAATTTATTATCGCAGAGGCGGCGGTGCAGGTAAAGTCTGGCCCTGCCCATAGCGGATGTTTCCCCTCAGCATTGACCAGATGGTTCCATCATAAAATATTCTGCTACTGAACTGGGGTACCCGGCAAATGCAAGTCGCTTCCTCCATTCATCCATCCAGTGGCGGCGACACTGACCCGTTCTTAGGATGGTCTCGAAGAAATCGTTTATGACGAGCAGAAGCTCGCAGACAAGCACGGGGTGTCCTATGGTGACATGTACACTTTCCTCCTTCCCTCCCCTTCGAATCACTCACCCCTTTTGCTAGAATCCAATTCGCCGGCGCTGTGAGCGTGCGCAATTGCGCGGGCGGACCGCGCATCTCTTTCATGGCAGGCCGCGCGAACGCCATCGGCGCCGCGCCCCCGGGCCTCGTCCCGGAGGCGTTCGACTCCGTGGACAAGATCCTCGGCCGTGTGGGCGACGCGGGCCTCACCCCTGCTGAGCTCGTCGACCTGCTCGCCTCGCACAGTGTAGGGAATCAGGATACCGTTGACCCCGTGCGTACACATACTCTTTCCTTTTTCTTTGATTTCATGCATCTGACTTCCGCGAACCTATTTTCGGTTTTGCGGCAGACTATCCCTGATACGCCATTTGACACGACGCCAGGCGTATTGGACACGAACTTTTTCCTCGAGGTACGCTCCTTTTCATCCGCACCTCTCAGCTCTTTGATAACTGGCGAAAAACAGACTTTGCTTCGCGGAACCGTCTGGCCTGGTGATGGAGCCAACCCGGGTGAGGTGCTGTCGCCGCTGAAAGGCGAATTCCGGCTGCAATCCGACTGGGCGCTCGCCCGGTACGCCCGCTTCGCTTGCTTTAGTCTTCCTTATCAACCGCACCACAGGGACCCCCGGACGTCGTGCCACTGGCAGTCGTACGTCAGTGCGTATCGATCCCCCTCTTTTTATTGCTATTATTGCTATTACCCCTTTAACCAACGCTGCGCATTGTAGGCGGCCAATCGCTCATGTCGCAGCGCTTCGGAACCGCGATGGCGAAGATGGCGCTATTGGGCCAGAACACGCAATCGCTGCAGGACTGCTCTGAGGTGATCCCCGCGCCGACGCTTCCCGTGCCCCCCGCCGCGAAGCTTCCTGCCGGGAAGACCCTCCGCGATCTCGAGCTCACTGTGCGTCTCCACCCCATCGCTCCTTCGCGCATATTAACCAGTTGGCGTTTCGGTCTCCAGTGCAAGGCCTCGTTCTTTTCCGAAATCTGTAAGCTGAATACTGACTCAAATTACTGGTGTGCTAATTCGGAGTATACCCACAGCGACGTTCCTGTAAGTCTCTGTTCCTGATTCAGCACCGGATTCAATTGAACTCACGAATGACTTCCAAGACACCTGTGAAAGGTTTTTTGTTGATGCCACAGTCACGAGGGACTTGTGACAAAGGGGTGAACTATGGACTTCTTGGGACATTGGTGCAATCGTTAATTTACTGTCAGTATCATTACACACCGTAGTCGTGTGTTTTCATTCCCATTCCTCCTCCGGTAGTCCCAGTGCTACTCTCCGTCTTTCCAATAGGACCTCCCAGCCCTCCAATCCGCAGCGGTGCGGAAACGCCTCCCATATCTCTTCCCCGGTGGCGTCATGTTCCATCCGCGCCTCAGCGAAACACTGCGTGCAAAGTCGCTCGCGAAGCAGCCCCCAACGCATAGCCCATTCGGAAAGAGGCTCTTGGTCGGTTTCCCAGCCGCCCCGACAGAACACGGAATCATTCGACATGTCGCGACGCGTGCTATCGCAGGTCTCGGGAAACAGACACGACTCATGCGACGATGGAGCGAGGAATCGAAGCATCTTGTACGTTGCGCGGACGTTATGCGCCTCCATGCGTAAGCACGTCTGCTTTGTGTCCTCGAACAACTTGTGCCACGCGTCGCCTGCCGCCAGTATTGTCTTCGTAGGACATGTCCCGACGATATAGAATGCGGCGGGGAGGAGCCACGTCGCACCGACTTCCTGCAATACCGATATCGCTTTGAGATCGAGAGCGATGATACTCTCTCTGTAGTTAAGCTTGAAATATCTCGATACCGTGATGGGATAAACAGTTTCAAGGTGTAGCAGGGCACGCTTGTGAAGATATTCCACGTCGTATTTGTGGGAGAGGCGGAGAATCCCTAGGACAGCGTGAAATTCGGCTTCTGCTGGCGGGGGCATAAAATAGCTGCGGAAAATTAAGTTTTCTGCGTCCTTCGGGTCGCGCAGCATGATTTCCATACCTCGAGTCAAAAATTGCGCGCAAGAACGGCTCGACGTCCGCGGCGGCGTCGTGCAGACGGATGACGTGGCTACCGTCCATGAATTCGTCCCCTTCAGCCGCGGGCTGCGGGAATTCGAACATGGCTTGGAATACAGGCGAACGCGCCGCAAGTATGGATTGGGAGACACGAAAAATTCGATCCTCGGCGCGTAGAACGACGAGGGCATCGGTTTGGAACCACAGACCGTCCGTTTGCTTTAAAGTGTCGCCGTTGGACATTGGGGGCAAGAGGAGCTGCGTTTCGCAAAGTGTTTGGGTGAAAGAACTTCACACAGCGCTGGCCCCTCAATTAAATGGGCATATTAGTTAGCTATACTTCTTTAAGTATGGTAAACCAAATATATCGGCCCAAAACTTAATTTATTATATCTGATTTGGGACTTAACAAAATCTAATCACTAATCTAATCTATCAAAGTCCAAATAAAAGTCGGCGAAACTTTGAGTATCGCAACACCTTTCGCCAGCGACAAAATGCAATAAGAAAATTTACGAATAAACGATCCTGAAATGGGTTCCAAAACTTAAGATATCAAGCCTGTCAATATCCCTGTCAATACTTTAGATTTTGAATTAGGTTTAGAGGAAGATAAAATGAGAAGTATAGATTCTCGTTTAAAGGTGCCTGAAACTGGATAAGAGACTTTATGTTTCAGACGCCTTTAAACCCATCTGCAGATCATCTGCAGATCATCTGCAGACCATCTGCAGATCGTCAGTCAGTGACGAGCATGGGGCCGACGACGTGCTGCACGACGATCGTGTTCGCGCACGCGGCGGCGGTGGCGGCGATGAGCGCTTCGCCGCCGTGCCAGAGCGTGATATTCATGCGGATGCGGTCGCCCGTGTTGCCGTCGACGGTGATGTACCCCTCGCCCGAGTCGACGAGGCTGGGCTGGATGCGGTGCTCGATACGGGGGACAGCGAAGACGAAGGCGACGGGGCGGTGCCCACTTCGCGTTGATGAAGACGAGGCACGCGTCCGCGAGCGAGGCGGCGGTGCTGCCGCTGCCCCAGCCCATCGGGAGCGTGCCTTGGCTGCACCCGCGGCTGCGCGAAATGTTAGCGCGGCTCTTACTCGATAACACACGAACACTCACTCGCCCTGCGAGAACTCGGACGCGAAGAGGCAGTGGAGTGGTCGCCGCGGACGCGGACTCGAGATCTACTGGAGATGGGAGGCGCGGAGGTGGAGGCGCGGTGGCGGAGGCGGGCCGAGACGGGCGCGGACGCGGAGGTGGACGCACGGCAGCAATCGGGGAGACCCCGGAGGCGGATGACGGACGCAGAGGAGGATGGCGGAGGGGGGAGAGAAGAGAGCGGAGAAAAAAAGTCCAAGCTACATTCCGCCGGGGGACTTCGTGTATTGATGCTGCGCGAGATGGTCGTTCATCGGGACGCAGCCAAAGTCAGGCGAGTCTGCGATGGGGGCTTCAGTAAACCGGGTGCGCGGGGTGGGCAGGACCAGGGTCGGCAACTACGGAACGATGGCAGGCATCGTGAACGGGGGCTCGACGCTTGGGTTAAAGGAGGCGGGACTCACATCGGTGGATATCCGTCGTCTCCCCGTGGAAGTTGTCCTGCACCGGCGGCGTGTTGGCCTGTGACGGCGACGCGGCGTTGATCGACGACGCGGCGGTCGACGGGCGGCCACCCGATCGTTGCCACGACGCGCTGTCGTCGAGCGAGTCGATCGACGCGTTGCTTCCCATGGGCCCGGGACTGCCGCGTAAACGAACTCCGCCCGGCCACCGGAGAACGGATACGGGTCGACCGACGGCCGCTATGAGTCCGCGGGGGGCTCATACGGGGTCGGATACGGGCTCATTGCCTAGGGACGCGGACGCGGGCGCCGACGCAGCGCTTGTGTTGGCGGCCGCAGAGGTAGGGGCAGAGAGCAGCGGAGAGAGAGGGGAGAGGAAGGCGGACAGGAATGCGGAGGAAGAAGAACAGGAGAGGGAAGAGGTAGAGGGGAGGGAGGAGGAAGCCGGAACGCGCAGGAGATGGGAGGCGGACAGGGATGCGGAGGAAAAGTCCGAGAGAAAGGTGAGGTAGACGAGGGAGGAGAGGTAGACGAGACGGAGGCGAACGCCGGGAACCCGAGTGGTTGTAGAGGCGGAGGCGGAGCGCGGGTGGAGTTGACGAGGTTGGTGCCAGCGTCGGCGTGGTGTGCGTTGTCGGTGGGCGGGGATGCGAGAGTGGCTGGCTAAGTGGAGGAAGGGGACACCGGGATGGAGGAGAACGGCGGGAACGATGCGGAGGCAAGTGTTGTGACATCCCGCTTTTTTTTTTCTCGCGTCCTTTTCCTTTTGTACTTCCTCGCCGCAAGACGCGCCTCTCGGCTCCCACTTGACTCTACATAACCTTTCTGATCCCGGCGCGCCAACGCCCCTTACTGCCGACACAGAACACCCGCTCGCCTACGTAGGCGTCGACCGCCCAGGCCGGAGTCTCATGATGGCCCGACGTACTCCCCTCTCTGCACGCTGCCTGCGACTCATGTGAGTCGTCGATAGTCTTTTATCCATCTGATCCTTACCCGTGCGCGTTCTAGACGGCGAATCGATAAACCAAGACTCCAGATTCGAGCCTTACTGGCTACGCGGCGTGCATTTAAATGCGAAGGGCCTGGGCTAGTTTACATTACCAGCCGCGTCCCTTCCTGGGAATGGAACGCCTATATTCAAGGACATATTCAGTTAGACGAATTTCTCGACGCGTTGGAAGTAAAAATCGGACATTGTAATACACCTGTAGTATGAAGCCCAGGGATACGTCCCTGGCCCACTATTTTCCATTACATTAAGTAGGTAGATTGTATTTGTTTACTTCTGAGGGCGTCGCGTGACGGGTAACGGGTAACTTTACTCTAACCCAACGCTGACGCACCTCAAGGATTCTCAATAGAACTTGGGTTGGTTCAGTCGGGTGTGAGCTTAAGGTTTTAATCACACCACTCCTAACACTTTTTTGAACCCTATTGGTTCTTTTCTTCCTGAAAAGAACACTTCTATTCAACCCTACAGAAGATCACAAAATACAATACCTACTATGTCGAGGAGCTCTCACTCCTCGTCACCGTCTCAGTCTATGTCAGGCGATCGCCCGACCATGAGTCCTATCCCCGTACCCGCCAGTGGGCTTACGAGCCAGACGGAATATTTCTCAGCCCATGCTAACGACTCCGCGTCTAGACGTGGGTCCCCTGATCGACCCCAACGGGGTTTCCAGGCACGGTACGCTGTGGATGCCCATGGTCGCCCTTACCTCGTAGAGGAACTTACTGGGCTCCCGGTGAATATAGTGGAATCCTCGCCGAGTGGGATTGCCACGTCATCAGGCGAGGCGGCCGTTTCCACTACTCGAAATGGCCGAAGCCCATCTCAGACAGCTGCGGAAGCTGAGCGGTCCCCATCCTCAACGTCCCAGCCGTCATTCGATGCTACTGAGGCTGGCACAGTTGGCCAACCCGGCAGAGTGAGATCGCCAGACCTAATATTAGGTCCCTACGCAGAAATGATATCGCGCATACCCGATGGGACATTAGCACCTGAGGAGTTAACTAAGTTACATACCTTCCGAGGAATGTTTGCGACTAGTCGCGACAGGTTACTTGCCTCTACTGTAATGATCGCGAATCAGCAGGACTCCCTGGCACACACTCACGACGAAATTATTGAAGTTCGTGACCAGACCAACTCCAGATTGGCCTCGCTACACAATGAGGTCACTGGGTATCAAGCGAAGGTCAATCGTTGCCTCACAGATAATATTCAAATGCTCCGGGACATGGGAGCGTCTGACGCCGCACTTAAGGATCTGCTGGACATATCAATGAATCGCGAGCGTCCATCGTCAAGTCGAGCTACCTTACCCCCATTGAAATCGATACACTCGCGAGCAGTAGTGCCACCCGAGGACATTCAATCGGAGATGGAGCGGGTAGTACCGCCTAGGGGCCACTCTGAATCAAAACAGGATTATGAGCAACGGATAGTGAATACGATTCGTCGTAAAGATAGAACTGCCGCTACCTTTTCGCCTCGACCGCACCCTGCTGGGAATATTATCCCAGATCGTGCACCCCAGTCCGGTCCTCGGGAATATTTATTGAAAGATCACCGAGGCGCACCCGACCAATACATCGAAGATATAGGCGGCATATCGACCGCCGTCCCAAACCGAGACGTAAGATTTGGCGGACTTCCTACCACTCGTACTCCTTCTATATCGTACGCGGCTATCAGCCGCAATGCTTCGGGATTCGTCCCAGGCTCCGCCGAGTACGTACCTGCCACAGTATTCGATGAATTCACGTTGGATATGGCCAAGACCATTCGTGGAATTATTGACCGTCAACTTGGGAAAGCGATTGTTGTCCCAAGTCACATACGTCCTCCTAAGGTGGACCCACCCGTTAAATATTCAGGCACTGACAGCCATGAGATATTCATCAAGTTCTTGGAACGTCTCTGTACTTGGTATCGATCGCACTTGATCACCGGGCCCGATACTGATGACTATCGCGTAACCCTATTGGCCAACCATTTGGACGGTTACGCGCAAGAGTGGCTAACTGAACTCACCGACCCGGAGGGAGAGCCACAGTTCGAACTCACCTTCCCCAATATCATGTGCGCCATGCACAAGCGGTTTGTAACTTCTGCAAACGCTCAGCAGGCTATGGTGGATTTCGAGAGAGTCAAGTATGATCCGGCGACCGGTCCGGATGGATTGATGAATGAATTGATCAAATATGGCCAGCGCATGCGCGAGAAGCCTTCTCCTTTCACCATACGCTCTGCTTTCTTCCGGGCCTTACCAGACGATATGTACAACCACCTGGTCGTGGACCGAGGATTTACTCCAGAATACTCCAATGCGGTCGACATCGTGGAGCACGCGCGCCAGCTCTGGGTGGGCTATCGACTAGCCCGAGGCCGCCGTCGTATTGCAAATAATCCGGTCCCTGCGGGGACTCGAGTCAACAACACTACTAAGACTAGTGTAGGGAGTAGCTCACGAGCTTCGAATCCTCCTAATAGAAGGCCGGCAGCCGCTGATGCGCGCCCCACCACTGCGATTAGCCCAGCCGCCCCCGCGGGGAATAGTAAGTCTGATAAACAATGCTTTGGGTGCGGGGCTATTGGACACATTGCATCTGACCCCATGTGTCCCCGGAACCGTGATCAGCCCGGCTTCCGTGATAAGCCACGAGTGGCTGCCCAGCGCGTCCTAGAAAGTTACGCTGAGGAACCTGAGTCTGCGGAGATGGAAGAATCCACCGACCAGGACCAAGGCGGAGTCGAGCAATGGGGTGGCTCGCAATACGAGCCGGACGATGACGACGACCGTGGCCCTGACTGTAACGACCTTCGAGTGCAGGTTACAAATATTTATTGTGGGATGCACGTCGTACGACCCTGGCGAGTACTTGGGAGTTATAATGGTGTTGTGGGGACTTGGATAAGCCTCCAAGTCCCCGAGAGAGTCGATATCGATAAAGCTGGAGACTCCTTGGACCAGAAATCTGTGTCCAAGTGCTGATCTAGTCTCGCAGCAAGCCAATGAGATTATCTACTATGGCTTCGATCCACGACTAGCTCGGAGGCTAGGAGAATGCTAGATAGAGCTCTGAAGCTCTATGAAACGGATCAAGTGCAGATGTATAGCGGATGGCAGCAGATAAGATAATTACTGCTGGCAGACGCTTGAGACTCTTGCTCGCTGAAATATGCTTGAGAAGACTGAGAACCGATACACTTAAGAACACCCGCAGGCCCAGTGCACCGCTGCCGTTAAGAGGGCAGGACAATGAACGTTAGGTCGTTGGATGGTTAATGTATGGAGGATGATAGTATTGATCTCGACGTACAAAGGCATATCTACATGATTACATAATGTGCATGTGACCCTACGCGTCGAGAGAAATGGGAAAAATACAAGTACATAGAGGTTAGTTGAAGAGTAATCAGAAAAGGGAAAAATATGCTATATGGCCCCTACAAAGCCCCCCACTCTTCAGCTAAGGGCTATCGTTCAGACCAGTTGAAGATCAACTCTGAGAAAAAAAATCCCTCTCCGAGTCCATATGATGCCCATCCTGTCCATCAGCCTTGTCCCGCTATTCGCGTTCCTACGTCCCAGCATGCACACGAGCCCCTTACACGGTGTTGACCTGCTCCAGACTCCCGTATCCAGCTGTGGGCCCAATGCCTGCACATCCGCTCTGCTCCATATACAGGTGTTCCAAGGCAAGACTCCGCCGCCTACGGCTCTGGATGCCATTGCTATACTTGTCACTTGGTCCCTATACTCCCGTAGCCCCCCAGCAAAAAAATCTGCTATTTTCGACCATATTTCCGAGATTTTTGGTGTAAAAAGCATGGAAGATACCGTGTATTCGCCCCCCACGCTCGACAATCTCAGAAAAAGAGAAAAAAAAGTTGAGGAGATTCTCCGAGCGGAACTCCGGAAAATTGCAAGCAAGCCTCAAAAGCAGCATTATGTGGCAGTTAGAACTCGGGAAAAGATTTGTGAGCACAGCCACAGATTGGCTTTTAACAGTGCATGCGGCTGTCCATGCGCGCAGGAGCAAGAAGAGCTCAGGAGATACATCCGGGACCTTTTGTTCATGTGGCCCGAATTCCTTCTACTGAACATAATGGAGGTTGCACGTTGAGCGAAGGAATTGTTTTTGGAATTAAAAAGATATCAAGTTTTCCACATAGTTGCGGATGCAGGCTCCCGATGGTGGCGCATGCGGTCGAAAAGGATAGGGAGTAAGCATGCATGACTGCCACAGTGCTAGTGTTCCACTCGGATTGATCACAACAATGCGAATTTTCCTGAGGTCAAATGCGTGGAGTACCATTTTGAGGCAATTGAATACATCGGCAGAAGACCTAGTTGGAAAAAAGAACGAACAGACAGTCCGAGAATGTACGCGGGAGACCTGCGATGTGCCTCCTCGGGTCACATCGGTGGTCGTTTCTTTCTCCTTCGGCCCAAAAACCTTCCCCCAGCATCCACTCGAGTCGGAACTTGCGGCGACGAGTTTGAAAGATCCGCAGATGGTTGGCCCGAGCGCGAGATTCCGAAGAGCACCCGCTGGCGAGTTATGACTCGCGCGCGAGATCTTGAGAGCCCCGGAATCCGCACCAAATGATCTCGAGTCCCGTATGTGTTTGAGAGAATAAGACGGAAGATACAGTAGCCAAGCACGCGAAGAGAAAATGTTGAAGAGGAAATTGAATTGAAGGGAACAGAAAACGAGAGGAGTGGATGAGAAGAAGGCGACTCGTCCGACAGAATCCGCGCATGGAAGTTCACGTGGGCGAGTTTTCACGGTACGCAAGCCAAGGGAGTCCTGTATTGCTCCACAGATGCTGCTCAAAGTCTTGAAGTTGAAGACCAGGAGGGGCCACATCAGAGTAGAGGAAGAATTGATGAGCGCGTGCGAATGCGAGAAGGACCCGAAAACAAGGTGCCACGAGCAGCAACTGGACGAAAAGCGGAAGTGGAGGGGAGTCGTTGTTTGGTTCCAGGGGATATCGGGCTTGGGACCAAACAACACTCCCTGGCTCTTCCCGCTGATTCAAGTCTTTCCTCGCCGGATTCTCGCTGGTGAACAACGGAGCCCGTTCGCGCTGTGTCCGAAATACGCCCTTTCCGTCCCCTCTCGACCCTTTTCATTCGTCGGTCCGAATTGAGCGCTTCCGCGCGTCTTCTCGAAGCTACCCCGAAAATCGCGAAAATTGAGCCCCCGAGCTTTGTTCGCCTGAGCCGAATTTGCGGCGTCCTTTGTGTTGAATATGGGACATAGTTATGCAATATCAGAAAGAAAACTGAACCGAAAGCTGAAAAAACTCGGCATAATTGTCGTTATGGGAAAACTCCCCGACAGATATCATCCATTTGGATGTCTCGAGGCGCCCTGAGGCGAGCCGTCATCGAGTTCGCGTTGCCGTAGACGTGTTTTTGACCAGGTGAGTCAAAGATTTCCAATCTCATATCTCACGAAAGATTTATTTCTGAATTTTCAGATGCGTTCTCGCGCGCCCGCGCCTGCTATTTCGAAACTTCCAGCAATCCGTTCCAATGCCTTCTCGCTCCCATGCCCGATACGGCGTTCTCTCGCCGACCAGGGATAGTGCTCCGAGGTACAAACTCGTGAATGTCCGTATGATCGCGCTGATCAGCGCGAAAACCTTAGATGTAATTCCAGCCGGGAGAATCACCGAAGAATACGCATCTGATGTGTTCGCATGCGCGCGGAATTGGAGAATAGAATGAGGGACTTCACTGGCCGTACTCGTAGTCGTCGTGAAGATTGGTGCGTCGTTTTCGCGCGAACCCTTCGAGAACTGATTGAAGTTTTCTTTCAGCCCCCCAGTCTCGACTCCCGCCTCGTCTACGTCGGCGCAGGCGTTCGCGCCGGATTGGAAAGTGGGATCAGGGATATCGCCACGTAGGCACGTCGATGTCGCGAAGGTGCGCACGTCGTCTTCCCGCAAATATTTTGAGAACTCATCCGGACTTCCTTTCTCAGGCTCGAGCGCGCACATTTCGGGACCTGTTGCAGTGAGCTCGCGAGCGGGGCGAGGAGGTGAATCGTAAGGTGCGTTTCTCCATTTGTCTTCGATTTCGCGCATACTAACGGGCTCTTCGCAAATCGTAGGTGCGCCGAGGAGTTCAACGCCGAATGCTGGAGGAGATGTTCTACGCGCGAGCTTCCTGGCAGCAGGCTCAAAATGGACAGTCGCCGCGGTCCGTGTGTCATTCGACTCGCGCGGCTGTTCCGCACGCTTGGCGTGGGCCAGCGACGACTGGTGCGAGGCTACCGCGTCGTGTATGGCTTCATCCCTGGATATCGTAGAGTCGAATTCCCGCAGCTGACAGGCCATGCTCGTGAAGCTCCGTGCGTCGTCATCTTCATGTGATTCTTTCGAAGACTTATCCGGACCTTCCGCAAGCTCTTCTTCCAGCCTTCTCGGGTTGAGCGCAGAATTCCCGTCACTCAGGAGCACGTCGTCGCACAAGTCTCTCAGTCTCGGGCTCTTTTTCAGCCCCCCAGGCTCGTACCCACCGGACGAATCACTCTGCGTCAAGTGCGTGCACACCAGACCTTCGACTACTGACGGCTCACTGTGCAAAGCGGACACGACGTCGACATTCGTGGAGCCACACGGCCGGAAGAGCCCCGAGTCGCTCGCCTTCTTGGTCGCGGGAATAGCCAGATTCGGTGTGTTCAAGGATTCTTCCGAGGTGAGCACATATTCATCTTGTAGATCCTGCTCCTTCTTGCTGACCGACGCCACGGTAGCCATCAACTCGTTTGCGTCACCTTCGGACCCGGCTCCAGGATCGTCCAAGCCGTTGGAGGTGTCGACGTCGCGGTCCCCACGATCGGATCCCGCCACAACGGAATGGTCGACCGCGGTGCTTGCGTCGCCTGTCTCTCGAGGATTCGTGACGCCAGAATCCTCGCCGATGCCCGTTAACGTCTCACAGGTGCGCACGCCTTTCGAGGGCGATCTCGTCGATGATTGAGCCGACTTCTCACTTTCTTGCAGCCCCCCGAACTCCGTCGATGATGACTTCGAGTGCGCGAGGAATGCGATCTCCTGCACATTATCTAGGCTGCGCAGCTTTAACGACGCGTAACCAAGATCTTCAGTGCGCGTCGGGCGTCTGGCGACCCCTTTGGATGTGGGCGAACGGGAGACGAAGTTTTCGTGGTGATCGAATGCATCCGGAAGGTCATAACTGGTGAGTGGATTCGGCGCGTGATCTTCTTGCGCTGGAGGATCTTGTTGCTCATTCTCATTTGCAGAAGAACTGTGGTGCGCGACAGGTGGTGCTTTCCTGAGACTCTTTGTCTGCGGGCTGATCGCACAGCACACAGGATTTTCGAGCACGGAGGTACGTGCGCCACCAATATGTGTACACTTCGATAACTCATTCTTTTCATCCGCTTCCTCCAGCCCCCCAGCCTCCGCCGGTGGCCCGTTCGCGACGTCCACGATAGAGAGTGCGGGCGCAGCGGTGGGCGGCTCAGCGACGACGACAGATTCGTGCGCATCAAGACTTTCACCTGGCCCCCCAGTCTCCGCCCCCGGCGATTCTGCCCCAAGCACGCCTCTGATTACCGAGAGGCCCGGCGGTGTGCGTGCGCAAGCGCTGACGGATTCAGTAGTGCGGCTGCGAGTCCTCTGATACTTGAGCGGAGCCTCGGTGAGTCCATTCGTGGAATTCTCGCTCATCTCACGGGTTCCCTTGCTAATGCGCCCAGTATCTACGCCATCGTTCCTAGCCATGCCTGAGTACTCGACTGCCGCATCCTCGCACACTTCGGCGAGTTCCTCGTCCGCGGACCACGAAGTGCGCGGGGTCCGGGTGCTGGCACTCACAGCATATCTATACCCTGCTGACTTCTCCACACGGCCAGTCACACCCTTGTCGTGGAATTCCTCGACGGTACGACCTGCCTGCCTCGAAGGGAATTCCCTTCGAAGTGTGGATTGTCCAACAGGACACGTGCTGTGGGTGCGCGAGCGGCGCGATGAAGAAGGCGGGGACCCCACGGGAAGTGTCGGAGCGAGAGCCACTCGACTTGTGTGAACGATTGATTCTGTCGCAGAATCGATAGACGGCACTGCCGACCGGGATAGAGTACCGCGAGGTGGACCCCGGGATGAAAGGGGAAGAGCCGTGGATGGAAAGTGCGTACCCTGTGCTGCTAGACTCTGTGCTGATATTAACATCTCTGCCAATGCATAGAGCTCCTCGATGTATCCCATCGCTGCAGCCACTTTCTGCAACAGCCGACCCCACGCTGCCTCCGCATCGTCCCGCCGAACACCGAGGATGGTTACCAGGCGGAAATCCGCATGATCGTGGTCAAAGAGAGGCTGCGAGGTGCCGTGGTGCTGTACGGCAGAGTACATGAGGTGTTTGAGGATGGGGAACACCTCGCGGAACGGCTCGGCCACTGATGGATGCAGGGCGAGACCAGCGATGGCGGGAATGAATGAAGAGGAGGTGAGGGGATAGTTTAGTAGCGCTACACATGTATCGCGTAGCGTAGACATGCCCGATTGGGGATCGGGCGAGATGGTGTATGTAGACCATATCCAATTCAGTAGTGGATCTGACATGGTAAATGAGGAAAGAGGAGTGACCGGCCAGGAGGGAACGACGGTTCCCAATGTGTCCACCTTTGTAACGACCTTCGAGTGCAGGTTACAAATATTTATTGTGGGATGCACGTCGTACGACCCTGGCGAGTACTTGGGAGTTATAATGGTGTTGTGGGGACTTGGATAAGCCTCCAAGTCCCCGAGAGAGTCGATATCGATAAAGCTGGAGACTCCTTGGACCAGAAATCTGTGTCCAAGTGCTGATCTAGTCTCGCAGCAAGCCAATGAGATTATCTACTATGGCTTCGATCCACGACTAGCTCGGAGGCTAGGAGAATGCTAGATAGAGCTCTGAAGCTCTATGAAACGGATCAAGTGCAGATGTATAGCGGATGGCAGCAGATAAGATAATTACTGCTGGCAGACGCTTGAGACTCTTGCTCGCTGAAATATGCTTGAGAAGACTGAGAACCGATACACTTAAGAACACCCGCAGGCCCAGTGCACCGCTGCCGTTAAGAGGGCAGGACAATGAACGTTAGGTCGTTGGATGGTTAATGTATGGAGGATGATAGTATTGATCTCGACGTACAAAGGCATATCTACATGATTACATAATGTGCATGTGACCCTACGCGTCGAGAGAAATGGGAAAAATACAAGTACATAGAGGTTAGTTGAAGAGTAATCAGAAAAGGGAAAAATATGCTATATGGCCCCTACACTGACCCCAACGAGGCCCCCGACCTTGACAGATTGGTCGACGCCCTGGATGACTCTGCTAACAATGATGATCAGCCTCGGGTAGCTGCCATGAGACGCCAGTACTATTCAATGAGGGTAATACTCGACGAGGATGAGTTTGACGCTGATGCGTCTCCCCCGATATCTCCCTCGAGACCCTCTGCGCCGCTAGTACCTGCTCCCGAGCCCCCAACTACTCCCGTCCGTGCCCCGCCTCCCGAGGCTCCAGTCACTCCCTCTCGACACCATTCTGCCTTGGTGATGCATAATGCATCGCCTACTAATGTGATAAGTCGGGTCTCTCACGCGTCACTCAATAGCGACCTACTTTCCCTTGCTCAAGCACGCTATAGTGCCGGGCTTCCCCCATGGACCGAGCAAGAAGAAACCTTCGAACGCCGGCGCCTCAAGCTCCGGCACAATTACCCCAGACCGGTTGATCCCACTTCCGAAGAGTTACTGGAGGATTACGAGATCGCCTGTGTTAAGACGGGGGTATCTCGCCCGTCCGCTGAGGACTATCAGTCGGTGCTTCTTGTACAGGCTGAAGAGCAAGCACATCGCAATTGGGAGCAGCAATTGCAGCACCCGGTACACCAAATGATCATTCACCATCCCTTCGTCGACACTCTTCCTCGGGTTGGAGGCGACCCGAACGAAAGTGTATTCAACGAGCATATTCGTCAGACGGAGGAATACCAGGCTGAGATTGTCCGCCATCTCACTCAGCGCACGTTTGCATTGGTAGCTCTTGAGGCTACGCTGGCTCGACCGCGGAGTGCTTACGCGTCTGCTGGGCTGAACCTCGAACTTGCGATACGTCGCAATCGTGAAACTACGACCCATATTGAACACCACGTACGCAGTCTCGAGACCCGTATACAACAACTTATCAGCGCACGCGCTGACTATAATAACAGGCTTTCTGAAGGCGCCATTAATCGAGGTGACTTTCAGGCGCAAACGTCTGATGAGCTTCCTGGTCCCGCCTACGACATCCATTCGGATTCAAGCGATGAGCCGATATCGGCCCCTCCTAGCTACCCTGGATCACCCCACTCGTCGGATGAACTATGGATAGCGGATGGAGTTTCCCTTTCTGAGATCAGAAACCTGACCCCTCCTCCGGATCGTGAAGCGCCGCGATCGGGCGAGCCACCTATTGCTGAGACCGAGTCGAATTCGTCGTCGGGATCCACGGGTTATGATACGGCACCCGAAGGAGCTGACGACATACCATCGATACGTGCCATGGATACTACCCTCGACCCCGAATCTCTATCAAACGATGGCGCCTGTCCTCACGCGGACGATGTGTGCATTGCCCGCACTATTATGTCCCCTTGGCCTGGTATATTCGAATTGTACAGCACGTACATGGACTGTAACGGGGTGTCCTATATACGCGCGAGCCCCATTCCCGCGTTTAATTACCCTAACGCTGCTTTCGAGCAGAAGCACCGGGAACTACTGGCTGATGCAGTGCGTGCTCGCGGCCAGGAACTCGGCCGGCCTATATCTAATGTAACCCATGTCATGACGTGGGAGGAACATCCCGCTGAGCCTGACGACGACCTCCAGAATGAACTCGAGTCTCTGTCGATTGACATCGACACTGACGATCCCGAGGAGGGATTGCGCATGATGGCGCAAACCATTGAGCATTCTGCAGCAGTTCGTCCACCCCCTTCCGGTGATAACTCCGAGTCCGAGAAGGTGGGACTGATGGATCAGCCCCGTCGATCCCGGAAAGACCTGGCATGTCTCACCGCCCTGCAAATGATTAATGGTCAGTTAGCATACGTGCTATATGATTCCGGGAGTACCACTAATTCATTGACTCCGGAATTTGCTCATGCCACCCGGGCACCTCGCATCGCACTCAAGGATCAAGTAACCCTCCAGCTCGGGTGCGTAGGGAGCAGGTCAAAGATCAATTATGGCACCCGAGTGCCTGTGAACTTTGGCGGGCTCAAAGGCTATGTATATTTTGACCAGGTTAACATTGACAGATACGACAGTATCCTGGGTACGCCCTTGCTCAATCGTCATGGTATCATACTTGACTTTCGCCACCGCATGATTCGGTTCCCACATGGTGTTAACGTTAAGGCGTTATCTGTTTTAGAGGAGGGCGCTTTAATCGCAGAGCGTGGCGCTCCCCACCGTGCGCGCCCAACTTCTCACCCAGCACCCCAGTCTACCTGACTATCTAGGGACGAGCTCCGTTCAACTCGCCCACTGAAAATGCCGGTCACGATTGAAGAAGTAGATGATGAGGACGACTTACGAGTTGTTCCGTCGTTACCTTACGATAGCAAGGTTATCTGGATTCTCGAATCTGAATTCATTGATTATATGGCCCACATTAATGAGGAGCCCGCTCCCGAGACTAAAGCCCCAGATCCAGTGCCACTCGTGCCTAGGTCTACCATGGGTAACATACTCAAGGTACCTATAGACCTGGCATTAGAGGATAGGTTACGACCGGACCCTACTAAGGATAATAAGTTTGATACTCCTGGATTGCATGCCCGTGACTATGTATCATCACACTCCTCGACATTTCGAGTTTCTTGGATGGGTGATTACGACCCTCACGGGATCAATCACATTGCGATCGATGCCGCAGCAGAATTGCTTGACTTGAGAGTTGAACAAGAAAATTCCGCTGTCCTGGAACGCCCGCGACACCCATTGCTCCAAGTGTGGAACCATCGCTGTGCGGAAGCATTGAGCCCATTATCTCGGACTGTGATCGAGACAGTCGCTATCCGCAGTTCTAGGATAATAGAGTCTCCTGACTACTTTGACCGTCCGTCTGAAGACCCGGCTCTAGAGCCTTTGAGAGAAAGGTGGTTCAATGAATATGCCGACCTCATGGGGCCGATACCTTCAACTCTCCCACCACTCCGTGAAATTAACCACGAAATCCATCTAATTGATGAGGAAGCCATATACCGATATCATATGCCTCGGTGTCCAGAAGCTTTGAAAGACCAGCTGCGATCCAAGATAGAGCGCTATGTTAATGCCGGATGGTGGGAGATGCGACCAGTTCCCCAGGCCGCCCCTTTACTGTGTATTCCGAAGAAGGACCTAAAACTGCGCACTGTAGTGGACGCCCGGCAACGTAATGACAACACGGTAAAGGATGTTACCCCATTCCCAGACCAAGACAACATCCGGATGGATGTTGCTCGTGCGAAGTACCGCTCCAAAATCGATATGTCGGACGCTTACGAGCAAATCCGAGTTGTACCTGGCGATGTCTGGAAAACAGCATTTGCTACCCCTTTCGGAACTGCACTCTCGCACGTCATGCAGCAGGGTGACTGTAATGCCCCAGCTACATTCCAGCGGCTCATGACCTGGATATTCCGAGACGTAATTGGCAGCTTTATTCATGTCTACCTCGATGATATATTTATATTCTCCGAGTCTGTAGAGGAGCATGAGCGACATTTAGAACTGGTTTTCAGCCGCTTACGAGCGCAACAATTGTACCTCAGTCGTAAGAAATGCGACTTGTACTCTCGAAACATGGACTGTCTTGGGCATCGAGTTGATGACCAGGGACTCCACGCCGACGACGACAAAATGACCAAGGTACTCGAATGGAGATCCCCCCGTTCTCACACGGAGGTGCTGCGCCTATTGGGCCTCATTCAGTATCTTGCTCATTTCCTACCTGAAGTCGCCCTCTTCACTTCCCCTCTCGAATCTATATGTCGTGGAGGTCTACCCTTTGTATGGCGTCCTTTTCATCAACACTGCCTAGATAGGATAAAGGCGATAGTCAGAAAGACGCCCATTCTTAAACCTATCGACCCACGGAGTGCGGACCCTATTTGGATCATATGTGACGCCTCCGTAGTTGGTATTGGAGCAATGTACGGCCAAGGCCCTGACTGGCGCACGTGCCGCCCCGCTGGCTTCCTATCTAAAAAGTTCACCTCTGCACAACGGTCATACAAAACTTATGAACAAGAGGCTCTTGCCATCATTGAAGCCCTCCTGAAATGGGAGGATAAATTAATCGGACGACATTTTATAATCGTCTCCGATCATAAAGCGCTCGAGAGCGTAAAAACCGCTAGTCGCAACAGTATGAATGGTCGACTTATCCGCTGGGATGAGTATCTGTCCCGATTCGACTTTGAGATTACTCACGTCGAAGGCATACAAAATAAAGTTGCGGACTGTCTTTCGAGGCTTTATGAGAATGACACGGAGGATGATCACTACTCCCCATACGACTATGTGAGCGCAGATGCTCGTCTGGATCCCGATTTGGAGGATATGACGCGGCTTAGAGCTGCGGAACTCCAGAGTGAGGACCCGATGCTATTTGCGCGTCGAATACGCCATCCAATAGAGGATCGAGTTATTGAAGCTCAAGAGCTTCACAACAACGCAGAAGAGCTCCGCATACAAGGCCATGATACATCGGTCGTTTCACTAGAGGAATCATTAGCTTCCCCACCATCTCTCGAATCGTCTCTCGAAGGTGATACCGAGTTTAAAGAACATGTTCGAGCAGCCTACGCACAAGATTCGTTCTTCAAGAAGATAGTAGATGCTATTGAAGCCTACCCTCAATTCGAGTCCAAGGATGGCTTGCTCTATGTCACTGTGAAAGACGGGCATAAGTGCCTTTGCATCCCTCGAGTATCTCGCCCCGGGCAGAAGCGAAAACTCACCGAGCAAGTGCTAGACTTGTGTCATTCCACCGTCGGTCATTTCGGTGACCTCCGCACGTCGGAGTATGCTCGTCGCTGGTATTGGTGGCCTAAAATGGGCGTCGAGATTGAGAAGTTTTGCCGTAGCTGCGGAGCCTGCGCTATGTCCAAACCATCAAATAAAAAGCCAGCTGGACTGCTTCACTCATTACCTGTGCCGAGTCGCCCCTGGGAATCAATCGGGATGGATTTTGTCGGACCATTCCCCAGCTGCCTCGGGTATGACTATTTGCTCGTGGTGATATGTCGACTCACGAATATGGTGGCTTTATCCCCCGTGCGTGTCACCGACACCTCGCTCGATATCGCCTGGACCTTTGTACGGGACATCGTACGACTCCATGGAGTCCCCGAATCGATCGTATCTGACCGTGATTCAAAATTCACGTCCAAATTATGGCGGGAACTCCACCGACTCACTGGATCAAAGTTGCTCATGTCCACCTCATTTCACCCGCAAACCGACGGGGCAACGGAGCGGGCCATACGAAATGTGTCTCAAATATTGAGGACCATCGTAGACCCAACCCAACGTGACTGGGTATATCATATACCCATGGTGGAATTCGCTATAAATTCGAGCATTAGTGCTTCTACAGGATACGCACCGTTCGAGCTAAACTATGGGTATGTTCCCAAGTTAGCCAATGTCGTCAGTGGCGAAGATTCAAAACTCCCCGGAGTTCGCGACTTTGTTAATTCGGCGCTAGCTAACATCACAATAGCTCACGATGCGATTATTGAATCCCGCGTTAGGTCCGCATTCCAGGCTAACAAGGGACGAAGCGAGGAGGTCCCATTTGATGAAGGGTCCATGGTTTACTTGTCAACCAAGAACTTGAATCTCCCCAAAGGGAGAGCGCGAAAATTGGCACCGAAATTCATCGGACCATTCCGAATCTCTCGCAGTAACCCCGAGACATCGACGTACTCGCTTGCCCTATCTGAAGACCTCGTCAAGCGTGGCAACCACCCCACGTTTCATGGGTCGTTACTTCGGGCTCACGAACCCAACGACGATGTGATATTCCCTAGCCGGGAGGCTAGCCGATTCTATGATTTCGGTTCACCCGATAACCAGGAATGGCTCATCGATGAGATTATAGCGCACAAGTGGACCTCGTCGCGATCTCTCAAGTTCCATGTAAAATGGACTGCGGGTGATTATACCTGGGAAACACCCAAGCAATTGGACGAATGCCAGGCACTGGATGAATATCTGGAAGCCCAAGGGGTTACTCGTTGGCAGGACCTGACGCAAAATTGATGCAACGGGTGCTGCGTCGGTTAAAGACCATCACAACGATTCTCTCTTAACCCTCATGCTACAGCTACTATCCAAGTTCCTCCGCTCATTCATGGTCTCCCCTCCTCCTGGTCCAGCTGACACGCCAGCCTGGATCGAGTCGAGGGATCCTGATCTACGGGGATTCTTTCTTCGCCACCCCTCAATTGGATATTTCGATGGCTCCGCTAGTCGCCCTACTTGGGTCCCTCCCCTCAACGCTGCATTGGATGTACCCCCTCCGCCATTCGTATCTGGGGTGACCCCGCTAGGCCCTCCGACTTCGTCAGCCTCTACCCCAGCTATTGCGCCTGCCCCGGCGGCCATGACCTATGCAAATATATCACAGCTTAACCAAAACAACGGGCTTACGAGCCCTCCGGTTTCGACAGGTCCGCTGTTCCCCTCTGGGTCCCTGGGCGAATCATCGTCTAGGGCCCCTTCATCTGTTAACATTACTCACTCGTCATCCTCAGCCCCCAGCTCTAGCCGAGGCTCGTATCGATCATACGCCGCTGGTACATCTCGCCAGGACAGTGGTTCGGATGTGAGTTCGTGGTCACGACCACGCGATAATTACCGCGCCCGCCAACACGACGATCATCGTCCACGGGGAATGTACTACCGGCCGAATCGTCCAGACCGGGGCCCTCGCCGTAACTTTGGAACGAGGGATCGTGAGTCTTTGATGCTACCGCCCCCCGATATTGTGGCTGCACCCTCCACTCACGATGGTCACCCGCTTTTTGCGTCCCCGACTCATGACTATAGACGATGGGGTACGCTAACGTCGGTTCCCGTGCACGACCCCGAATGGGAAGCTCACGAGCTTCAACGCCAGCGCGAGGCAGCCGAGAGGGTGGCCAATGACCCCCGTGCCGTGCGTCACCCCATCCGCCCAGCGGATGCTAATCTTGTTGGGCGCTGGCATGGTATTCGCATCATCACTGTTTCGCATGCTTACAACTTCGAACAATGGCTCCTCGCTGGCTGCCCATTCACATGGGAGATGTTCAGATGGATGCACCGTTCGTACAGCGGTGATCCGGTGGCTCCTCATACTGAAGGCGAGGCCTTTCTATTAACCAATCAACATGTTTATTTTGCTGTTCACAAGGAGCGAGAAGAGCGCCGTGCTGCATCGGACCGAGCCACTCGATCGAATCGACCATTATCGGAGCGCATCACGGACGCTCCCATCGCCGTACCATCTACGGCGCCAGCCTCAACCCAACCTAGCAGCTCACGAGCTGTCTCTATCCAACATGCAGCGGTGCAACGCCTTAACGAGGCCCTCGCCGAAGCGACTCGCCCTCCCTCTCCCCGATTCGAGGGTCCTAGCTATGTTGGACTGTCGCCTCCCAGTCCGGAGCCCACTGATGCCCCAGACCCCAGCGATCCTCCGACGGTCCAGAATTCACGACTGCGCCAGAGCACCCGATCCTCTCGTGAGACCGTATACAACCACTATGCTGCACGACCTGCGGATACCTGGCCTGCTGGTGTACGAACCTCCGAGGGTAATTTACCCACCACCTCGACGGCGTCGCCTAATATACTCGACTTGATCTCGCTGAACACAATACAGGCATTGGCGCCAAATGTTCGTGAGGACCGCGATGCCCACACGCATTTTGTTGAGCGGTGCCTCGAATTGCTCTCGATCCCGGGCTACTACGCACGCCTTGTCGAGATCGGCGGCTATCAGTCCGACTTCCACCCACTATCGCCCTACCCGTACGAACTAGAGATGCTCGATCACTGCCACATTGCTGCCTGGCTCATGCTGCACGGTATCGTCCCGGGTTGCGTCGACTTCGATGCCCTACAGTCATTCGCTGTGTCGGCGCGCCGATTTCATGACCCGGCTACGTCAGGGATGGCCGACGAGTTCGAGCAATTCCCGCGCAACGTAGGCGACGTCGAGGATA
Organism: Mycena galericulata; assembly: GCA_029289565.1. Classification (NCBI taxonomy): domain Eukaryota; kingdom Fungi; phylum Basidiomycota; class Agaricomycetes; order Agaricales; family Mycenaceae; genus Mycena; species Mycena galericulata. The sequence continues at coordinate 405,174 of JARKIA010000085.1, forward strand.
TGTCCACCGACGAGGTCACGCCCTGGGCCGAAATTAACTTCGGTACTCTGCGCCCTGGACTACCTGAATCTGACGTCCCGTCTCGGCCCTCCATCGCCATGGTCGACGACTCGCAGGACACCGCCATGGACACTGATGACGGCGAATCCACGGTAGTCTCGATGACGGCAGATGGTGACCATACTTTGATGTATTGACTTGATATCGGACGTGGAGGTTTGTCCTGGGGGGGAGGGTGTAATACACCTGTAGTATGAAGCCCAGGGATACGTCCCTGGCCCACTATTTTCCATTACATTAAGTAGGTAGATTGTATTTGTTTACTTCTGAGGGCGTCGCGTGACGGGTAACGGGTAACTTTACTCTAACCCAACGCTGACGCACCTCAAGGATTCTCAATAGAACTTGGGTTGGTTCAGTCGGGTGTGAGCTTAAGGTTTTAATCACACCACTCCTAACAGACATACCCGTAATATGGCTCGACGCCAGCGCGCATATCGTGTCTGCGCCAATGGGATTGTCATTCGTTGGCACGTTGCATTTTACGCGCGCAAACACATTCTCTCGGGTGAGTGTCAGTGCTTTCGTGTTTCATTTCTCATTTTGTCGGATTGCAGAAGCGATCGCTCATCTCCTCCTCCGCGATATGGGGGCGGTTCCATCGGTATTTCCTTGCCCGGGCTGTCGAGTCTCGCATCGCGAGTACGTCCCCTTCCGATCTGTGGGCAGTCTCGACACCCTCGTGCGCGTGGTTCGTCAGGCGATCCGGATGACTGGACAACTCGTCACCCCGAAGTCAGCATTCAATTTTTCTTTTACAGACATTGCTGAACCTCACCGCTGCAGAGTTCTGTTAACTCGCTCTGTGTAAATCTGTAGATTATTTTCAGTACATATCCCTGTAGCATATCAAGTCGGCGTGCAAGATCTTCTCCTCGGCGAGAACCAAACACGCCCGCCGCTCGTGTTGACTTCCACAAGCGCCGATCCAGTAGTTCACTTGTCCCTCCCAACTGTGGATGTAAATATTATATTGAATTCGGACTAGCTTCTAGACAGGTTAAGGACTACGGCGCGGTCTTCCGAGAACTCAAATCGTGCACAGTGGGATAATATCATAGATGGTTGGACGGTATCAGTGGTGTTTTGCATTTTAGAAGAGTAAGTCTGAGCAGGGAAGTAGGGGCGATACCGAAGAAATGGGTCCGACTGCCCCGGAGGTAAGGGAGCCTGACGACGAATGATGAAAGAGGTCTCCTCTCCACGCGAGAGGATTCGTTCGATACTACCAGCAATCGGCGTGCTCGCCGAAGGTGAAGGATAATATAAAACGAGACTGTTGCCGAGGTGCGTCGATGCACGGGAGAAGCTGGTGCCGTTGAACATGTACTGTGCACGGTCCCCATCTTTGACAAGAGGAGGAGAGGTACCCACGACCTCGCTCCGATTCCCGAAAGCCCGGTCGAAAATTGCTTTAAATTGTTTGATGATCTCCGGACAATCCGAGCGTCGAAGCCAGCGCCGCAAGGTCGCACCTCGCAGGAAGGATTTGGTCAAAATGCCCTCGAGTTCTCCTCCAACACGGTTGGTGGTGTTGACCTTTTGAAGGTAGCCGATGACTCGCTCGAAAGGGAAACACCACCACGAGATCACTGGGCCAAAAAGTAGAAGAAAGTCGTAGATGTGGAACGCGACGTGGACATTGGGCCGTTTTGCATGATTTAGGGTATGAGGGTGATGGACAGTAAGTCCTTCAACCCATGATTTGAGGAAATTACGATACGTGGTTGCACGCTCAAATGTCATAGTGTAGCGGCAGACAAGAATCACAGCCTGGAATAACGCCATGCTATGGTCGAGCATCCCGAGGAGGCGTGCTGAATGCTCGTCCGTGGGACGATCTGCCCACATCAGGACAAGCGCAATCGGTAGATATAAGGTGGCGAGAGTTCGCCACTCATCCGCTTTGATAGTACCCGCGTTGCTCTCCCCGTAGTTATGAGGCACGGTATTGATCCAGGATGGTGTGGCGGTTTGCGCGATCACGCGTTGGATGAACTTGATTTGAATCAAGTTAATTGCTTTTGGAACGAAGTTGCCGTCGTTGCTGCGAGGTTTAGTTCGGCGCTGGAGTGTATATTAGTACGAGCGTCCCGAAGATGAGAAAGAGGTACTCACCCAGGCCATAAGTTTATCACAGTAGTATGCCTTTGATCCATCACTGGTCACGGCAAGACCAAGGGAAAATGCGACGAAACGAAGAGCAGGAAGGTTGTTGCCCTTCAGTGCGTGCCGCATAGTTTCCTCGCTGATTGCAGGTATATAATTGCCTTCAGGTACATCAGGCATTTCCTCGTCTTCGGAAGTGTTGCTGTCGTCGTCGTCGTCGAGAAGAGACTGGACAAGTTTATTCTGGATTCGGTGGATTTGAGCTAGTTCTCTCTCCGGTTTCTTCAGCAGATAGTCGGAAGGACACTCGTGAGGATCGTAATCGACCCAGTCTTGGTCAAACGCGATACCGGCTATCTCCTTCTTTTTAGCGACCTCAGCATCGATTCGTAGGACTCTACGACAGTGGTAGTGTACCAGGCCCTCCAAAATACAATGCATCGAATCGACAACGCCCATCCGAGTTGGATCCCAGTACGGTAACCGCCAGAGCTCGGACCAACGCACGCCATGCTCTTTGAAGATCGTGTCGCGCTCAGCCTGAGTCTTGGCATCCCTCCAAGCGTACGCCCAACGCCGCATCTCCCGAACGTCCCTTCGAGCCCAAGCGGGGTCGTCCAGGTCAGTGCGATGTGTTGTCTCCACACCCTTGCAATTGCAGACTGTGCAGAGGTGATGGGAGCCGACGCCTGCGAGACCGAGCATCTTACGAGTCGCCGGAAGGTCGTTCACGTTTATTGCGATAGCAAGGTCTGCAAAACATCCGTCGTCCAATAACCCAGTGCGGGAGAGGCGGATTCCATGCTTCCAGCCGGCGACGAACTCGTCAATGAGGGGACGGAGGTAGTAGCCGATCTGGTCATGGTCGGGTTCCTGTGGCCCAAGAATGATGCTGAGCCACATAAACTCGGGCTTGTAGCGTATATCCTCAGGGAGATTGAGGTTCACGACGGCCAAAATTCCAACGGAGTCGTGGTTACCGCGTTTTCTCATGCCGTGCGGGTTAAAAAAGTCCAACAAGATTTGGAACGCAAGCCTCATCCGACCCCCTCTGTTGATGAAGAGCTCATCGGGAACGGGCCCGTTGAAGCTGCGAAGGAACTCCGCCTCGAAGACGTTGTTCACTTCTTCAGGTGACACCGGTCCAGAACCCGTCGATAATGTCGCATGTACGGCTTCCCAGGCCTTATCGCAGGCGCTATTACACAGTGCCGCAATCTCGGGATCGGATAGGATGGAGGCCAAGTGGTCGGTGAAGTCGGGATATACAAAGGGCTTAATCGGCCGCAGTTTGGCCTGACGCTGCTCAAGCAAAGGCGCCAAACACGGAACCGCAGGGCTGTGCTTGTCGCGGAAGATGAAGTTTTCGCAGTTGGTGGGATAACTGGGCTCCCCAGTGAGTCGATTCACCCGAGGCTCATGGGTGTAATGACACGACGGGCAAGTCGCAAGGATCCTGGTTTTCGGCTCAAGTTTGAACGTTTTCAATGCGTCCTCTAAGGTCGTCGGAAGCTGAGAAAGAACGTCGCGCTGTTTCGCATTGTGCCCCGCGCCAGGAGGGGAGGACAAGGACATCGTAAGCTTGATGATCAATGTAACCGTGTCGATGAGGAAGTTACATGGGTCTGTGGCCAACCCCATGACAACGTTGGAGATTATCGCGAATAAGATCACGATTTGAGCGACGGTGTCATGGCCTCCAATAGGATCCTCGAAGTGGTGCTCTAGATAGACATAAGGCTCGTATCGGTAGTGGTGTGCACAGCGTTGGCTTACCTGTATTGACCTCTACTTCATTCCCTTCGACATCTGCTCTCGGTACGATGGCTCCGACGCAATCCACGAGCTTATCGAGCGCTACAGCTGCGGCGTGGACGTCGTCCCACAGTTTCGCTAGTTCCTTGTCGTTTTTGGAAGCTTTGACACTTCTCAAGAGCTTGCCTGCCACGACGACTGTTTCGGCGGCGGCATCAAGCGCAAGACGAGCGGAGTCGTGGTCGGAGTTCGTCCCATATAACTCATATACAAGATCCAGGGAGTTCTGTGCAGTGCGAATACGCTCCAAAATGTCCGTGAGGGTACTTTCGCGCCGCTCTTTTCTAGTGGGCGGCGCTGTGCGCACCGGAACAGTGTTGACAAGGGATTGAATGCTCGAGATGGCCTCTGAGGGCGAAGTCGGCTGGAAGGCAAGTGGGACATCGGGGATGGAGTCTTGAAAGTCGTCGCGGGAGCTAAAAAGCTTGGAGTGCTGCTGTCCTCGGACGTCTGGACCATCGTCGGTGACGACTAGCCCCGTGAAGACATTGGCGATGTTGTCGACGTCGTCGGTGGTGACGTCCAGTCCCGTGAAGGCATTGGCGAGGTTGTCAATAGCCCCCTGATTTTCGAGGAATTCCTGCACATCTGCTTGGTGCTGCGTCCGCTGACTGACTGGGAGACGATGGCTTCCTCCGTGCAGAGGACAATCCTCACACTTCCACGTCCGCGGCATAATTACTGAATCTGCCGACGTACAACGTCAGACAGCTTCGGCAGGGAGGTGGAGACAAGGCTAGTTGAGGGGGAACTGGCGAGGTGTTAATGGCGACGTTTCTTTTAATCCGACGCTCTGTGACAAAAGGGGAAAGATGGCCGGAGGTGGATGAGTTGGGAACAATAGCATTCGCTTGTAAATCGTGCATAGAATCACTATCTATTCAGAGATAGAATACAATAAAACAAGCCGCGTAAGGAATGATCAGGTGGCGCCAATCTCCAGTAAGCTGGTGCTCGAGGAGGAACAGCGTGAAGAGGAACTGGATAGGTAGTTGCGGCAAAATGCGCTCTGAATTCAAAGATCAGTAATCAATGAATCACCTGGGAGGATAAACATACCGTTCATGGGTACGACTGGAGCTTGCTGGCCGCCGGCAGGAGTAGTGGAGGTGGCGGGCGCGGGCGCAGGCACAGGGACTGAGGTGGCCGTGCGTGCCGCCGGGGACGAACCACAAGTAGGGCATGTGTCGCACCGGCGACAAAAGGTGCAGTCTATCGAGAACATTAGCGAAAATAGCAAAAGTCGGAATGAAATACTCACAGAGGTATGTGGGTGGCTGGGGGGAGACTCTCGAATTAGTGCGCGAGCCGCGCGACGCAGTGTGGTAAGAGTGCGAACTCATTTGCTACAAGCAAGAAAAGTACGGGAGTCTTTTAAAGCCTGGAGAACAATTACTCGGTGAACAATTAGCGCAGATAACAAAAAGCTACGCACAGCGGGCGATGTGGATAAGCGTGCCGCAGCTCGGCGTGACCTCCAGCATGGGCTAAGCTCGGAGTCTGTGGGCGTACAACGCGCCACAGCACCGTGAGCGACCCACCCCTACCGACGTACAACGTCGGGCAGTGGTGATGGAGGCGGGACTTCGCAGAATTGATGCTGACGATGACAAATCGTCACCCATCGTCACATCGTCACATCGTGACGATTTGTCATCGTCAGCATCAATTCTGCCAAGTCCCGCCTCCATCACCACTGCCCGACGTTGTACGTCGGCAGGGGTGGGTCGCTCACGGTGCTGTGGCGCGTTGTATGCCCACAGACCCCGAGCCCCGTTCAGTTCAGTTGCACGTGCTTGCTGATGTTGTACATCGGCAGCCCCTCCACCACTGAAAGTCAAGCCGTTCACACTAGTACTTCTCTCGACGCTCGACATTCAATTTCAGCTTAAAAGCCGTACATCCGGGTGTTCTGGTACGGGAATGCTACTAGTACTGCCGCCACCACAAGGAACAACTGAAGGAAGATCAACACACCACACGCAATACCTGTCGCACCGAACCGTTTCTTGCTCTTTTGACGCCAAATCAAAATCTCGTTCGACCCGCCCAGGTCGCGCGACTTGGCCGCGAAAATGGTGGAAACTCCAGCACAGTCAGCAGCCTGGAATACCTCGTTTAGCACGACATCCGATCTTAACCGAGTCACTCACGGCGACCGTCTGAACCCACTCGTGTGGGTCGACTCTCAACTCGTCTACAATATCCCCACTACGGCGGTCAAACACGTAGACGAGTCCGTGGTCGCTTCCGCTGACGATGAACTTGCACTCGTCCAAAAAGTCCACTTGGCGGATTCTCTGCCGTTTCGTGACTGCGACGGGAAAGGTTTTCACGCGCGTGAATTTGTGCTCCTCCAAGCGATAGAGATTTATCCCCGTCGATGGCTCATCCATGCACAAGACACCTTTGCGGACGTCTAGAGCAATGTCGCCGCTAACATGACGTTAGCGAATGGGTCAAATCGGAGGGGAAGACCCACATGAGTGCCCCGACGTTCCACGGATCGCCCACCGTCTTTCCATTACTGCCTCGGAGTGTGTAGCTTTGTATCGGTGAGTCAATGGTTAAAAATTTTGAAACGAAGACTCACATATCACCTCCGTATAGCCCAAAGACCATGATGTCCCTTTCGTCCCCGCGCAACGCACTGAACGCTATTGCTCGCGGCACAAAGTGCCGCAGCTCGAGCGTGAAGACCTCTTGCAAGAACATGGTGCTGTCGAGTACGTACACCTGAACCACGTTGCCTCGATGGCAAACCGCAAGGCGATTGGAGGGAGCGTCAAATGCCAAGCCGGTAATTTCGGCGGGATTGACGACGCGCACGCAAGAAATCTCCTCGAATACCGCCGATCCCTGGGTAAATCGTATCAGCGCCAGAAAAAGCGTGTAATACTGGTACGTGCATTTTGTTTCCCCTCCTTCCAACACACAAGCTGACCGTTCTGTGTCCCGTAGAACAGGGCTTCGCTCAAATCGTCCTCGCGCTTGATCCAAACAAGAGCCGTGCTGGCCCCGCGTATCTCTGGCGATTTGGGGCTTCCTAGCTCGCACATAGTGCTGAGGTCCCAGACCTTGGTGCCATCCGTGCCTAAACATCAAATATAAGCTGCAGCGTTATGAGAAACTCGTCCGCTTACCTCCGCTGGCAAGAAATTTCCCATCCTCCGTTGCACAGAGCCTGTAAATTCCACCCGAGTGACCACGGAGCGTGCTTTGCAGTATGTAGTTGTTGTGCTTCGAAGCCTTGCGACGCAGCAAGAAAGACATTGGTGAGCCCGACTCGTCTCATTATTCCTCAGCATTGTACTTAACTTTTTCCGACTTCAGACGCCGACAATTACCTTGTTTTTCTTGGGGTTATGTATCAATTGTTGTAGGGAGCAATACAACGATTTTCAGTCGACAATTGTCTTTCTCGGGGAGCATCGGGCTCGCAAATTCGGCAGACTTCAGACCCGACAATTACCTTGTTTTTCTTGGGGCCATGTATCAATTGTTGTAGGGAGCAATACAACGATTTTCAGTCGACAATTGTCTTTCTCGGGGAGCGTCGGGCTCGCAAATGTAGCACGTGCAGCGCCCGTGATTTTTGACCACGCGGATTTGGAGCCTGAAGGCGCTGCTAATATATTTTCACTCGGGGATATCGTGATGGCTCCGATTGGAGCCCTTGACAACATGTACAATAGCCTTGTTCTTTCGGGTGATTGTGAAAGCGCTGGCCTCTTCAAGTTCTCCTGCAGCGAGTGACGACCGCCATGGCTTCCATTGTGCGCCATGCCTCTCCTTTCGCGGAAACGGAAAAGCCGCCTCCTCCTGTTGTTTTGCTCCTCCTCCAAACCGATCTCGAGCACACCTCCACGGGCCTGGGACTTTTGATGCACGAGGATTTGGAGAGCGCCAAAAAGAGGGTGGTGTTCGCTCCGAGTCTGGAGCACACATATCCTCCTCAGCCGATCATCACGAAAAAGATCAAAAAACCTGATCAAGTAACCCGCAAAGTCATCGAGAATCACCATGGCTGGCAAGGCTCAGAGAGCGACACAGAGGAGATCAAGGTGCGCCTTGTCTATATTCTTTTTTACTTACTGAATATACAATGTCAGAAAACTGTTCACGGCCTGGTGCACAGTCTGTTGGACACGAACAAACCGGTCACTGATCAGAAAGACGAGGACTTGAACAAGGTTTATCAACAGGTTAGTATCATAGCTTGAGCATCAGCCTGTTATCGTTCAATTCTCACTGTTGTACAGGCGGCATTAGCGCATCCAGTCCTGCACAAGTACGCCGAGAATTGGGCGACATATTGCATCGTTCAAGCGCACTTGAAGTCCACCGCCGCAACTGCCGCCAAGCTCAAGAAGGCGCTCAGGGAAGTTGTCGCCAGCGCGGCAGATCGCACTGACCGGCGCACGCGTTCCACGAAGCAGGTACTCGAAAATTGTTTCATTGACTATCGCATATTGACTCGTTGATAGTGATTGCAGTCGTAGTAGTCTTCTGTACAATACATACATTGAATTGATGACTTTTTACGCTAATTTCTGAGGGACTCGTATAGATCTGTGAATAAGATTGAAAGTCTCGCCCCCGTCTAAAACAACAAAAGACGTGGTAACATCTCTCTTGACTTGCGGCGCGTCGGCGCATCATAGTCGACTACGTGCAGACGGAGATGATATCCATTCCATACGAAATCGTGTACATTCGCCGCCTACCAGGCGCGATTTCGAGGGTCTGAGGGCGTACAATGCGCCACAACGTCACGAGCACCACCCCTGCCGACGTACAACGTCGGGCAGTGGTGATGGAGGTGCGCACAGAGCGACTTGTGTTGACGATGTGAGGATGACACTATGTGACGATGTGACGATGGGTGACGATTTGTCATCGTCGGCATCAATTCTGCCGAGTCCCGCCTCCATCACCACTGCCCGACGTTGTACGTCGGTAGGGGTGGGTCGCTCACGGTGCTGTGGCGCGTTGTACGCCCACAGACCCCGAGCTGAGCCCATGCTGGGTGTGTCGCTGAGTTGCGGCGCGCTCTTATTCATGTCAGCGCCCGCTGTGCGTTATTGTTATCTGCGCTGCTAATTGTTCACCAGCCATCAGTGACGACTGGGATGGACGCGATACGTCGGCTTGCTTCACCGTTGACCCCTAACAACACTCACAATGAAGCGCAGAGCTCCCGCCTCTAATTCATCGGCTAAGTACAATAAAGCGCAGAAAACAACAACCGGGCCTAGGCACTGAAAATGGTTTAAATACTAACAAACCACACCACAACTCGTTCGGCACTCTATTGCTGCTTGCGCGCATCCCCACGTTGTACGTGAGGAGCGAACAGGTTGATCTAGTTCGAGATCATCGCAATGGACGTAGACCCCGACATTCCGAATGATAACGGCGACCGTGGCAGAAATGTATGGACGCACCCTGTTTCGAGAGTCCTCATTGATTTTTTTCCCTTTCAAGCGCCGTAGCCAAGGGCCCTCCCCAACCAAAGTTCGCGTAGTCCCTGGCCCGCTGCATGGAGACTATGAAATCGTCAGTCGTGCCTTCACTGAATAAACCACAAGCCTTATAAATTTATAGGCACGCGACATGGAGGCTTGGCACAAGGAGCAGGCTAAGGCCGCCAGAGAGAAGAACCAGCAGCTTCGCGCACAGCTTGAAGCTGCAGAGAAAATGAGAACTGATCAAGTCGCTTCTCTTAACAAGGCCATCGCGGAAATGCAGCAGCACGAAGTCCAAATGGAGGCCCAATTTCTCGGGGACCAGGAGAAGCTCCAGGGGATGGTGAGATGTTTCGATACCACACATTTTCAAAAAATCATATTGACGCTATCAAGTATCACCACTACAACACGCTGGTTCCTCAACTACTCGAGTCGCAAAAGTTGCTTTACCAGCGCACTGAAGAAGTCGACCGGCTCAACCGTCTTTTAGTAAGTAACAAGATGCATTATATCGACTGTACACTGAGCTCGATCATTCAGGTTCAGAAGAAAGACGAGGCCATTCAGCTTCGGGCCTACAGCTCCCTTCAAAGCAAGAAGACACCTCAGAACAAGCCACCTCCTCGTCGCGGGACGCGCGCCAATCTAGATCCTGCCCGCAACTCCAGCACCCGCACCATCCAGATCCCTCTTGACCCCATTCCAGTCATTAGAGCGCCCAGCGGTACACCGAACCCGAAGCCCAAAGCGAAATTAGCCGCCACCCCAGCGTTCACCGACCTGCTCGGCACGGATGTCGACACGTTGTCCAGCTTGATGGACAAGCTCGAACGGCTCCTCATCAGCGACGACGTGACAGTCAAGGTCAAGACAACAACGCCGAATAAACGGAAGGGGAAGAAGGCCCAGAGACCGGAGAACAAGGAGCTGAAGAACTATATTAATGCGAGTGATATTTGTTTTCTTTTACCATGAACCTGAACGAAGCTCGCCCACAGTGTTCTCTACGCCTCGCCACGTACAAAGCGTTTGGTGTAGAACAAGCGTCCGACTTCCAAATCTACAACCCAGCCGAAAAAGCCGAGGTTGCTGCCTGCGAAGACGGACTCGCCGATCCACCGGATGACCTCTTCCAGTGGGATTTTGGTTCTGGATACACGGTATCTCGTTGGAACGACTTAATGATTGCGAAGGTTGTCGACGCAGTCTTGGAAGAGGATGGAGAGGATGGAGAGATCGCCAACGCCGGTGTCGAGCGTGATCTTCTGGAGGCATTGATGTGGGAGAGAGTGGGGAGGTATCGTGGAGCGTGGAAGGGATTCCAGCCGCGCTTCGATGAAAGCCTGGGCCGCATGGAGACGAAGCGAGAGGCGAAGGATCGTGGAGCGCACAACTTTGAGCAGCACCAGCTTGGTTCCCGAAGCACTTCTTCCAAGCATCGCGTAAGTACTTCTCGGTGACGCTCAGAAAGAAAGCTGAGGCACATATCAGAAATTCGAAAATCGCGTGCAAACAATCACTGCCACTATTGAGATCAAGATGGACGAGGGAAACGCAGGCGACATCGCGACTTGGCAGAGGCTGCTGGAGATGGTTGAGCATCTCGGAGAACAGGGAATGTCGTCCGAGGAAGAAGATGAGCTCGAGATGGACGACACAAAGGTATTGATTTACAGGGTCAAGATTTGCATATGGCGCGAGCCCCGCGTCGTCGAGTACTTGCGCTTCGTGGATGCGCAAACGGCCTTGTTCAAGAAGAACCAACGAGGGAGCCCTAGCAGTAATATATAGGCTAAAGTCCCTGGCTGTAGCCAGGGTACCCCTAGCGTAATGCATGGATGTAGCCACCCCCTGGCTATCTCCACCTCTGCTCTGCAGGCGTTTTGGCGGGGCGAATTTTTCGTTCCATACCGGCCCGGGACCCGTTTTCCTAGCCCTTTTTTTCCGGCACAGAATTGTACAAAATGTGGTAGGTAGTCCGGTAAAAATCTCCAGTATACCCCATTTGTCACTTAGATAACTCCCTATCATTGCCCCATCTGCCCTCTGTATACCGATCCTCTCCGGGCTGTCCTACTCAACCCGGCCGTCGATTCCCGTTCCCCTTTCTCCCGATTTCGCCCGGTAGCACATTGAAGCTCCTTTTGGGTAGTAATCAATACATTACATAATCCAATGCCGCCGCCTTTACCGCACACCAGCTGGATCCCACCTCGCCGCTCACCCTCTCCGCGCACGCTCCCGCTGCCCATCACCTGCTGTCCGCCGTCCATCTCCCGCCGCCCGCCGCCCGCCGCCCGCCGGCTCCCGCCGTTCGCCGCCCGCCGGCTCCCGCCGTTCGCCGCCCGCCGGCTCCCGCCGTTCGCGCTCCCGCCTACCCAGCGGCTCGGCTCGGGTCCATCACCCCGTTGCCATCACGGCCATTGCGAAAATGTGCCTCCCCCGCCGCCCCCGCCACCCGCCACCCGCTCCCGCCCGCTGGCTCCCGTTCCCGCGCCCGATCCAGATCCCACTGCACGCCGGCGCACGGCCCTAGGGTCCATCACCCCGTTGCGAAAATGTGCCTCCCGCCCGCCGGCTCCCGTTCCCGCCCCCGATCCAGATCCCGGCGCACGGCCCTCGGGTCCATCACCCCGTTGCCATCACGACCCTTGCGAAAATATACCTCCCCCGCTGCCCGCTCCCGCCCGCCGGCTCCCGTTCCCGCCCCCGCTCCAGATCCCACTGCACGCCGGTGCACGACCGTTCCTTATCGTTGGCTTACATCAGATCCTACGCCCGCCCCCGATTCCCGCTTCCTGCTTTTGCAGGTCCTTCGCGCCGCAATTTTTTCGGTCATGCCTCCGTTACTCTTGCGCTTCCCCGTCCACTTCCTCACAAATGTCGGCTTCGGCTATTTGTATGAATAAATCTCATGTGTATCTATCTACTACTCGTCATTCATTTGAGGTCGAAGTCCAATTAATAAATAGTATTTTTTATCTCGGACGCGAAAGACAAAGTAGGGCGTAAAAAAAGTATTCTACGGTTCCTACGAAAGGCAAAGTAAGGCATAAAAAAGGTATTCTGTAAATGACTAGAGGGATCGAGAAGAAAGAGTCCGTCACTTGCGCGTCTTCGCGGGCGATTGTCACAATATCGACGCCTCCAGCCCTTCCAGCATCCACGCAACGTCCTGTACTGCGCGATCCCACTGCTCCCGCAACTCGTCCGACTGAGACTTTGATCTACCCCAGAAACAAAGCGCCGCCGCAACGCTGAGGCACCCGTTGGGGCCCGGTGCTTCGAGGGGATCCCAATTGTCCCCCGGACTCCCGCCGATGCTCCAGTGACCGGAAGAGTCGCGGGTGCGCCAGGGGGGCTGCAACGAATCCCACCATTCATTCCACACCTTCGCATACGCAGCGACGTCGTTGATACAGGGTGACCCTTTCATTTTCTTGCCCCGCCCGCCCTTGATCCACGAATGCACTTGTGCCGGGCGGAGAGCTGCCGGAAGCTTCCCCCTGTTATCCTCCGCGAAGCCGTACTTCGTCTCGAGCTTCACGAGCGCCGCTAGCAGCGACGAATAGTGGCAGCCAAGATCTTCTGTCGTGAGCCACGCGATGGATTCGCTCAGCCATGCTGGACAATCATTTGGCAGCTCCACCGTGATCGTAGGGGGTGGGGTGGCGGAGGGCGTCTCAGGAGGCGGAGGTGGGGGGGGCGGAGGAGGAGGCTGCGTAGTAGCCGGCGTCTGCGGCGCCCGCGCCGCGGGGGGGGTCGGCGAAGTATCTGGCATCTCGTCGCTGCCTGTGTCGCGGGTGCTGTTGTTGAGGCGACGGGATTTGCGCGTGGCAGGGGCCGGTTCATCCTCGCGCGCTCGTTTCTTGGCTCCCGACTTGGCTTTCTGCGCTATCGAGAGCCGCAGCTCCTCGTACGACAACACGGGCTCCGCACCCTTGCCCCCCTTCCGCTTCCCCTTCCCCTGAGTCGGCTTTGCTACATTCTCCTTCTGCGCGTCCTTTCGCGCCCTCTTTTCCTTCTTCTTTTCTTGCTTCTTTCCCTTCCTCTTCCCTTTCCTGGCTCCCGCGCCATCCGAATCGTCAGAATCGCGGTTGGAGTCACTCGACTCTGCCCCCGAGTCCGACGAATCTGAGTCGTCCGAGTCGGAGCCCGAGTCCGAGTCCGAGTCGGAGCCCGAGTCAGCGTCAGCGTCAGGCGGCATCTTGTACTTGGCGCCTTCCAGCCCGTCTGGGAGGCGGGACTCGTCGATCTCCTGTGCAGCTGGGGGATTTATGTGTCAATCCTCCTCCTATAGCGACCGCAATTTATCACTTACTAAATGCGGTCTGTAGGTATTCCTTCATCAGCTCCAGGACGCTGTCGAAGCGTTGTTTGCCCCACTGCGGGAAGTGCTCGGACGCGGAGGTTCGGTTGCGCCCGTACGCAACGCTAAGTGGCCTGTATAAGCGACAAGATACACGGCCTCGTCGGAAACACTCACTAAACAGATCTTAACTCCCCTCCGTACTTTGGAATGGGGCCACCCATTATAATCACGGAGTGGAGGCCGGTGCGCTCGCGGATACCTTCGAGGATAGGGCCCATGAAGCTGCCGACGTTGTCGATGCACCTATAAAATGTTTTAAATAACTGCTTCATTCGTGCCGAATAATTGGGTACGTACTTCTGCCTCGCCTCAGGTGACTTTGACGGAGGATCTTTCATCGCAGCCTCGAATTCAGCGCGCCGCTCCGCAGCTTCTTCCTTGGCGCGGGCAGCGTAGCCCTGGCGTTCCGATTCGGGAAGCTTCGCGAAGAGGTCGCGGGCGACCTTGGCTCTGAACGGTCCGTCCGCATCCTTCTTCGTTTTCAAACTTCCGTCCTTGTTCACGCTGGTGGCAGCCCATTCCTCCGCGACCACCGGTGCGATGTCGGTGTCGAATTTTTCATGCATGAATTGCTGATACGCCTGGCGCGCCTTCTGGGGGACGCGAATTCCGGAAAGCTTGGCAAGCAGTAGCGCCCAAGGGTCTTTGCGCGCATCCAGGCGGCCGCGCACCTGCTTTCGTAAGCGCCGTACTCGATATTTGAGCCACCGCCGGATACGCTGAGCGAAGAGTGAGTGAGGTCAAGTCACGGTCACGTGGGGTCACTCCCGTCACTCACATCCCGCAGTACGACGAGTCGAGCTCGTTTTTGTTTCTCCTCCTCTTCGGTCAACTCCTCCTCGACTAGAATTTCCTGCGGTTTGAACTCCGGAAGAGGCAAGTTGGGCTCTTCGTGGTCCCCCAGCCTCCAGCTGATCCGCGCGTTAAACTCGTTACAGATTTTTTTGAGGTAGTCGCGCTCCGAGCGCCAGTTGCGTTCCAGGGCATCGGCATAAGGCTCTATGTGCGGCGTCAGGACCGACTCGCGCGCACCCTCTGCCCACAACCGCAAATTTTTACGATCTTCCTTCGCCACCCGCTTGCGTCCCTTCTTTGGCATTAAATCTACAACCGCTCGTCAGTACTCCCATCCTCACAAATACGACCGGGCGCATGGGTACCTGTTGGATTAAGTTGCAATTCTGTGTGTGCACGCCGTCGGAGATTGAGGATGAAGTGGGCAATCGGTAAGCAAGGTGTCGTGCAGTCAACAAGGGTCTTGATTATTGATCCCGGGATTTCTAAGGTCTCCAGGCCCGCAACACATGCATGCACCTGACGCAGACACGCATGGGTCGTCAAGCGGAGTTTCAATCTCTGCCTTAAAACCCCTTCCTGCCGACGCGTCTTCCTCCCTTACCCCACTTTCGTCTTTCTTCACCCTCATCCACAACGTCCACAACCTCAACTCTTTCACCCCCAATATGACTGACCACAACAACCTCGCTCCCGCAGCATCTCCCGCTGCGGGAGCGAGGCTTGCCTCCAGTAAGTCGTCCTTTGCTCCTAACGTCGCGTTTCTGAAGCGCTGTTTTTTTTCAGTTCAAGCCGCCTTGCACGATCTGGCGTCGGCGGTCGATGACCTCAAAACGTCGACCACCATCCTCAGCACGTCTACTTTGGCGGACAGTGAGCCCCTACTATTTCCTACGTCTGTGCCTTGGTACTTACGCCTTCCCTTCTAGTCATCTCAGCCGTGACCGACGTCAACGATGCCGCGGATGACGTTAGCGACGCTGCCAACCGTGTTTTCACTGCGGTTACCAACGCGCCGGCGCATGGTATGTTTTCATTTTTTTTATCTATGTCCTACTTACTATGTATTGCAGTTCTTGCCGCCGCCGCGGCTCCCGCCGCCCCTGCGCCCGCTGCTCCCACTCCCGCCGCTGCTGGTTTGACCCGTACCACGGCCCCTTGGACTGCGGGCCTTCTCTACAGCGTCGCCCCTCTCGCCCCTCTTCAAGCCGTCCCTGACAATGGGGAGAAATGGTTTGCCATCACGCGCGGCAAATATGTCGGGCTTACCAAGAATTCCGCCATTTCGCTCAACGCGGTGACTGGAGTTCCCGGCGGGCTCGCTGAGAAGTTTTCCGCGCAGAGCGACGCACTTGAATACTTCAACGGCGCCCTCGTGAGCGGCGCCGTTGCGGTAATCTAGTGAGCGCCCGTGTGGCATGCCTGGCGGTAAGCTTCTTTCAGTTTCATCCCTATCCTTGGTTCTGATCTTGCTCCATCATGCTCCAGGCGCAATCACAGGGAGCGAGGTGCCTGGTAGAGATAGTCAATTTGTCCGTCGCGTATCGAATACAGTGTCTTCCCGTTATGGACGTGTGAACAGTTTCTTAGAATGGATTGTTCCGGATTTGCGTCCGCTTCCCGTGAGAACGCTTCCGCGGGAAGGTTGCTCTCATGCGATCCAATCTCATTCAATCAATCTCTTGAAGACTCCTTCTTTCGTTTCCATCAGCTTTCATCTGATGCGACTCGCATCGTCACTCCTGTAACTCATTGTCACTCCTGTAACTTTCGCCATGTGTAGCTACCGTAGCTCCTTGGCTCCCATCCTTCCTTTTTTTCCCTCGCACCTCGCAGTCATGAGTACCCCCCCGCCCGATTACGGCGATATTGACTTGCCCTCCCTCCTTCGTGACCTCAACATTGACAACGTCTCCGATACGAGGCCCCGGACGCTCGCTCGAGACCGCTCGACCCTCGCCGCCCCGACATCTCAACAACGTACACCTTCTCCCCCGCCTGCCCCGGCGCTTCGGTCCTCGGACGCTCCAGAAGAGTCCTCGCGCTTGTATCATTGGAGCTCACCCACCGGGTCGGGTTACACCACCGATTGGTATGCGCTCTTCGTTTCTGTTATCTTACGGGGTACATATAACTACTAACTATCTCTCTCATCTCGCGCAGGGAATTTGCCGCCGCCCAAACCCAAGGAATCGCTGGCGGCACTTCTTCCAGACTTACCCCCCAGCGCAAGTCTGGGGGCAAGAAAGGTGGTTACGCAGTTTTCGTCGGCAAGCAAATTGGTGCTTTTAAGCACTGGTGAGTCAACGACTGATTTCCTTCATTTATACATGCACTTAACTCACTCTTGAACAGGCGCGAGGTACAACCACTTGTCAATGGCGTACCCAGCGCCATCTACCAAGGCTACCCCACCCTCCAAGCCGCCACCGCCGCATTCGAGTACGCGCGCGAGCGCACTTGGACACGCCAGGCCTTCCGCCCTTCCGCCCGCCCTCCAGCCTCGCCGCCTGCCATCCCTCATCTTCCGGCGCCCATGGGGTTATCAGACGCCGTCAATCCTTTGCACGGGGCTGTCGGGGTGACGGACGAAGGCGTCTGGTACATCGTCTACTGCGGTATTGCCCCCGGCGTCTATCAATCCAGGTATTTCGACCCCTTTTTCTTCTCATCCTCCTGTACGTGCTCAATCCCATATTAATAGTTTGGAATGCCTCCTCAACACTCTCGGCATTCCAGGTGCAAGATATGACTCCTGCGACAGCAAAGAAGCTGCTGTCGCCCGCTACCAGAACGCGCTCTCAGGTGGCCGCGTGCAAGTCGTCAATCCTTCGTATTCCCGATCATAATGTAGTCCCGCAATGAAATTTAGTCGTGCAGTAAAATGTAGTCGCCGTTATCAGTCGTCCCAAAAATATATATTCGCGGTTTAGACTCGTTATTAACATTCACAAGTGGGACACATATTGTCGGAATTTGTCTCGGCACGCCGTACAGAGTTTTGACGATGTGGTACCGATCGGTGTACCACGAAAATGACCGCGGCGTCACTCCCCGTCACTCCCCGTCACTCGCTACTAAACATACCATGAAAAGTCTGGTAGTACGAACTACCACGCAGTTCCATTTGAAATCCTTGGAGGCCAAAGTGATGGGATTAGTGTGATACGTCCCCAATGGTGTTTGCTAAGTGCTCTAACTATGTACTTATTTTTCAATGAATTTAACTATCTTTTGATGGCATGTAACTCGCTTCGAAAGCACCTTAAGGACAGGAATCCTTGTTTGCTTCTGTACTTTGACTTGGTCCACCGTCGATTTCGTGCACTTTCCTCCTCAACTCAACTTACAGCCACATTTTTTGAATCAAGTCGGCTGAATCAATCATTGCCTTCAATCCTACCTGCTCTCCAACTTCAATTCGACCGTCAGAAAGCCACAAAACACGGTTTATCTCACCGCACCTGCGGACCATTGCAAGCCGCACTATTTGTTCCCGCATATCGGGAGCGCACTTAATTCCTGAGTATTCAATTCTATACTTTATCCCACAACTTTTCATCTTCCTAGCCTTGTCCTCGCCTTCATGGTCTGGCCTCACTGTTCCCTTTCTTCCTCGAAGTGACTCGGACGCGTCATTAAAAGCCTCAAGATTACGCGTCGGCTTTGACGGGGTCGTTTCTCCGCGTGTCAAATTCACAAAGGTAGGCTGTCACCGTCTCCTCACGCTGTCTCTCACTTTCCTGAGGGTCGTCTTGCGCTCAATTATCATTATTCTCGCCCACCTCCCGTAGCCGAGGCCATGGTGACATCTGTTTTGATTCACCATCATTCTTGTGACTCCCTCTCGACGTCGTCTCTGAGATTCTCATGTCTGTCCCTCAGCCCAGCCCGCTCACGGCACCGCCCACGGCCTCCGACTCACGATCGCCGCAAGACCTAACTCAATACCAGGTTATGCAAGTATCAATACGGCGCGCGCCTCTTTCGTAACTGACACCGTTCTCCGCAGGCTGCAAAAGAGGGATGAACAGCGAAGGAAAACGCGCGAACGCATGGTCCGGTATGCCATCAGTGGCACCCAGGTTTATTATCTGACCCACCGACCGGTTAGGCATCGCCTGAAATTGAAGTCGGCACCACCGGAGCAACAGGAGGCGAGTAGGCAGCGCGCCCGTGAGGCTCGGGCACGATACCGAGAGAAGTGAGTGTCTAGTTTCATGAGCTACTTACTTAGTATTGCTTACCGTTCTTCTCACAGGAATCGTATTCAGTTGATGATTATGAGCCGCGCACGGAGGATCGAGTAAGTCAATGATTGCACGCCCCACACTGCTCACAGCGTCTTCCCACAGAGAGTTCGGACACAAATTTGGAATGGTCGCATTGGAAGCTAAATTCGAGAAGAACCTTGAGCGGAAACGCTTGAAGATAGAGAAGAAACGGCGCAAGGGCAGGATCAGTGCGCCAGGCAAACCCATCTCCAACAAACGGCGACGAGAGGCGGAGTTATCGTCCGACGAAGAGGACCCCGTCGACGCTCCCCTGCGACCGCCCCGCAATGAGCAACATCAATGCAAGCGCAAACGCCGCCCCCCACCATCCGACGAAGAGGACCCCACCGACACTCCCCTGCGACCGCCCCGCAACGAACGACAGCAACGCTCTTCCGGGTCATCTTCCTCCTCGTCGCAGAGTGCGCGTTCATCGAATTTGGGGCAATCGAGGCCGGAGCGCAAGATTCGGGACTCCTCATCCGACACCCACCACGGGCGCGAGGTGCGTCGTCAGGAGAGGCTGACACTGGGCCGCGTGCGGCGGGCTCCGGGGACACCGACGCCGAAGGGAGTGCGCGATGAGGAGGAGGACGATGAGGAGGACGAGTCCAGTAGTAGTGACTCATCCGACGAGGATGCCCCTATCTCATTTCCTTCGTATCGTTTTTAAACATTCGTAGTTGCACTAATCGTCTTTTGTCGTCGCTCTGCTCAGAAATTGAAAAATATGTATAAATCCATTTTTTATGATAAACATGCGCATAATATCGATTGAGGGACGACTACCACACACAACTACGTTGCAATTGTAGGAAATATCAGGCCGCCCCAGGAGAAGTTGATCAAGCTGCGGTCAATCCATTCAGGATGGTCATACGCAATCGCCGCCTCGGTGTCGAAATTACGGACCGGGGCATGGGTGATGCGCGCACGGCAAATGGGACAGTCGAAGCTACGTTCCAGCCACTTGCGAGCGCAAACATAACAATGACCGTGGCCGCACGGGTAGCTGACGAACACAGATTTTATTTATGTCTCAATCAAAGCTGCGAATATGAATACACACTTGACGGGGTGAGATTTGATGTTGCGGCAGATGCCACATTCATAGTGAGGGCGGTTCGTCCTCTGAACAGGCGGACGGACTGCATCGAGGTAAAGGTGCCTGTCCTCGAGCGGAACATCGCGAGGGACACGGTATCCATCCCTCGAAAGTCGCGTCCCGTGAGGAATACGGATTCTGCGCGGCGGAGAGGCTGGGGCCGCACGAGGGGCCGCACGAAGAGCGGGGCGGCGCGGGCGCGGAAAGAGAAGTTCTAGCGATGAATAAACACTTCGATTCCAGGGACAGTTCGAGGTTGCCACGCACCAATGAGAGTCGGGACAACACGTCCGTTTTCATCCACAAGGACAGGATTGTCGGCGGAGCCCGGGCAAGTGGCTGGCCTTGTCCGCATTTCTAGGGATTTCTGTCAGTTAGACGGTGTCCTCAAGCATCTATCTGTATCCCCTTACCAGAGCAACGCTAGGGTTAGCGAGAGAGATTTGAGACTGAGATTTGAGATAACGCTGAAAACAAAGCGGATGTTGTAGGGATGGCCGATTGAGAGTCGAATTTATAGCCGTACCGGCATCAATTAGAAATCAGTTCACATGGTCGGGTTTGTGGACAGTGGAGAGACTCGAGACGCGCGCGCTTTGGTCGTGTTTATATTGGCTCGTGCTGATTAAGTGGTGTCCATGGATTTTCCTGCACGTGACTCGGCCAATTCCACGCCTAACGCGTCTACCGACATACCAACTAACTCGGATACGGCTCCTAACAGACTCGGCTACGACTACCTCCTCAGTTAGGTCTCCTCTTGTGCTGCATCCCACTCGGTCACCGTTGGATACAACTCGATCCCCGCGCTCGCGCGCGAAGCCCGATCCGCTTTCTCCGCCGCCCTAGTCGGGAATTTGCGCTCGCGTGCGTACAAATCATCAAAATTGTTGGCGACATAACCATGTAAACCGGCGCTGCACGATTGGCTGATTATCATTTGCCAGCCGGGCTTTTCCACCGCCGCGAAAGAATAGCGAACCAAAGTGGCAGGAAATAGGAAACTAGAGCCAGGCGGAAAATCCACGACGACGCGATGGGTCCACAAGATGAGCGCCCCCTCTTTATATGGGTACTGACCGACTGCAGTAACGGCCCTCCAGGCAGGTGGGTGATCGCCCAAGTCGCGACGAGGCGTCGAGTCCGCAATATCAAATCTATATTCGACCTCTGAGAATGCTGTGGGCTGGTAGGGGCCGTGGCCGTTCCCAAGATCAAAGGGAACGCGTAGCTCGCAGTCGTGAGCTACCACTGCGTCGATTACTTTTCTGGAATCTTGCCAAAGGCGCGGCGCGACTCCTTCCAGAATTGCTGGTGCGGGGTAAGCTGCGCTGTCGCATGTACTCAGGGTAATGAATGGGCCGCGCTTACCATTTTGGAAGGAAGTAATGTCTTGGATGGCCCTTGAGTTTCTCAGCGCCGCCAGCACAACGATATTGTTCAAATTATAACGACGATCAATCCGCCGGGGACGCTACATCGGGAGCTTTCAGCAAGTTCCGTGTACGGCGCAGGTACGTACCTTCAATACTTTGTCGTAGGTAATACCTGATCGCACATAGTCGGCTTCTTCAAGATTACTAAAATCGAGGTGGGATCTGGCCTGCCGCATGATGTTGTTCGCCTCCCGGATACTTTGCTCCCAGGTCGATCTCTGGTGCGGAGGGCCGACGAACACTCCCCCGATGCGGTCCTCCAAGTCGGCTATGACTCGTGGCCTAGTTTTGGGAAGGTAAGGTTAGCTACAGTGCATACGGAGTGCGCGATTGGACTCACTCTTCCCATTCTACGCGCCTAAAGCCCAATTTGTCGACCACGAAATCCGCAGTGTAGACGTCGGGCACCGGAGTTATGTCCGCCAGAGGAATGCGCGGTGGGCGCGGGCGGAAATGGTACTCGCGGTATGACAAGTCGTAGCTGCTGTGAGGTAGGGAGTATTCGGTGTCCGACTCCGACGATGAGGACTCATCCTCGTTGACACGCCCGTGGACTATGACGAGGTGGCCTGTGTCCGCAGACCAGTTACGCCCTTCGCGCGGGACGAATTCGGTGTCCCCAGCAAGCATGTTACGCCGTTGGCGGTCAAGGAGGGCAAACTCGGCGCTGAGGAGATCTACAAAAGACTGTTGCAGCGGCACGACACGGCCGCGTCGCGGAATGGTGTAGGTGGACGAGGCGGGGACGTGGGGGCGCATTTCTTGTCCTGGAGTTTTTTTTTTTTTCGTTTTCCTGTGCCTGCGCAAAGGGTGGTGGGGCGTTTGCCTCTTCTGTGTTTTTCCCGCTGCTCGTGTATGTCTTTCCTAATTTTCCTGACGCCCTGATACTGATTACGCGTGAAAAGTGACCAAACTAGCTGAACTCGTCCCTTTCGACCGCATCAATCTCATCTCATGTATAGATCTCAGAAAGTTTCCTGGTCGTCGTCGGACATTACCTTTCCGATGATTCGCGCTCGGTGCACGGGCACGCGTGGCCGCTGTATCGTTTCCAGTGACGGATATCCGAACAATAAAAGGTGCATGTTATTTCGTGCACGTCCAAAAAGTCCTCAGCTGACTCGCCTCACCATCCTTCAGGAACGAGACGAATGGCGTCTAATACATGTCCGTTTGAGACCATTCATCTAATCCTGTTTTGCTGCTTTCCAGTCTCACGCACGAATTTCTAGGTCGCGATATCGTCCGGTACATGCCGGTGTGGAAACCCGAATGGAAAGACGAAGTGCCGCCCTTGATATCAGAAGAAGGAACACTACGGATTTTGATGTAGGTTTTCTTTCCCCAATTGCGACGCGTGCTGACGGAAACGCAGCGCAAGAGCTTCCGTGAATTATGATGACCCCATCATCTGGATCCCGGGAGCTCCCTTTTCAATCGCTGGCGCCGACCGCTACATCCCGAAATTTTGGTACCAGCCGCGCGACCAAGTACGCCGCGTCGACCTCCAGCGCGGTGAATCATTCGTCGCATTGGATTTCACGCTCCAGCAGTGGCTCACCTGCCCCATCATCACCCTGGATTATTCATTCGCATGTCGCAATCGCTGCCCTTGTGATTGCCACAAGGTAGGATGATGGCGCTGCTTTTTAACCGGTTTGCACTGACTCATGGACTGAACCAGAAACTCAAGGCTAAATTGTGAAATCAGTCACGATGGACGTATCCCAGGTGTTTCAGTCGTACAGTACCTTAGCTCGTACACATGTTCATCTCCTTGCTAAGAGAATTTAAAGTTTCGACTATACACTCGCCGTAACTCCTGGTAACTCGCGCGAGTGCATACGAGATCACCGCGAAGCGAGAGTGATGTGGATTCTGATGTGAACGTCGGGTTAATTGCAACGGCCCGATTTATTCATCTGAATTAACGCCGATGAGATGGGCTGGTACAGGGATTGCACCCCTCGCAGGTTAATGCACAGAGCACAAAATATGTATTATATTGTCGCGGTCCATGCCTCAGAACCATACAGAGCGACAACAGGTAAGGGTTACGGCAGTCAGATAGACGACAATATGAAATGTGGGTGCAGACTGGCAAGCGCGCATGGTATGGGGATAGATTGTCGCCATGCATCATGTGCACACGGAAGCTGTACGGAACCAAGCGGAAGAAGATCCCGGAAAAAAATAGGAGTGACGCGAAGTATGGGAAATCAGGTTTCGTGCAGAAAAAAGGGCAGGACTTACCGCTCGCCAGTCCTATCGCTCGGCCCTCTCACAAAAGAATCCCTCTCACTTCAAAACTTAGACTCCGCTCTCCGGCTGGTCGTCGCCTAGGATGCCGGCGAGTCTTTCTGAAATCGACAGACAGATGAGCGACGACGACGAAAGCGACCTCACCGACGAGGAGGTCGACCAACTTGCGGGCGATACCAGCGATTCCGACGAGCCGGACTCCGACATGGACGAAATGGATAGAGTATCCCGGTACCTCTCCTCCGACGATACGCCCTCGGTTGCGAGCGACCGATCACTTGGGTCCTGCGCGTGCTGCGAACTCCCTCTGGGCGGCAACACCGAGGTCCAGAGCCGCGCCTTTCGTTGCGGGGACTGCGCTGCACTTCAATGCGAGCGCTGCTGCTACGATATCCATGTTTGCGTGCCCGAGCATCCTCTACGAGTCAGTCTGCCTTGTTAACCATTTAATCCATTTGACGTACCGGGAATTTTGAAGGAATGGGACGCTCGTCTTGACGAGTGGTTCAGGACTGACATCAAGGAGTCCGCGCTCTCTGCAACCCACGCGACGCTTTGCGGAAATTGCGAGCGCGTCCTCGCGTCGGCAGGCACTACCATCCGGGCAGGGTCCTTGTTATGTGAAGAGTGTGGTCTGGGTGTCGTTTGCCAGCGCTGCTGCTTCGACTTGCATCAGAAGGAGCCACTGCATCGCGTGAAGGTAAGACAGGACTTACTATGCGTCGTGCTATTCGCGCTAACCCTTTGTGGAGGCTTGGAGTGGTCGCACCTGGGATCCAACGACGTTGCGCGAGCACGGGTTTGTGTACAACATGGGCCACCACGGTAACCCCTGCCCTCACCCGGATCCCGACATATCTTCATTGATTGTCCTTCATTACAATGGCGCCCACCGCATTCACTTGAGATATTGTAGGTGCGCGAACAGCGAGGGTATGGCGAAGTCCAACTGGTATCAGATAAAGAAGAATGGTTGGTTCCCCGCAACGTTGGCGCACCGGGGTGTTTGTTGCACCTGGAAAGTCGATAGCGCTTGGAATCCAGTTTAGGAAGGATATCGTCTGATAATAACATGACCAAATCCATCATTTCTACCATCTTTCCTTCGCGCTGCTGCGTGACCCGTCTTATTTATTTAAATACCCTCTGGAAAATGGCTGGACCAACCAATAAACGTTCTTTTCTGCTTACCCTCTATCCATTCCATCTGCCTTTCGTGACCAGACTATGGCGCCTCCTCGGCGAATTGACACAGAGTTCGGGATCGACAACGAAGGTCCACAAGGGGTCACTGGCGACCGAGGTATTCTGATCTCGGACGACGGAGCCCGTCGCTCTGAACTTTTGCACAACGTCTCTCACAAAAAGCGGCGTGTTCGATTGCTACCGGAAAACCTGGCCGACTCCCTAGCCAAATGGATCCCAGTCGACGATGCCGATTATACTTATACGGAAGACGTTGACTCTGTGAGCGCCGTTCCACCGGGAACGAGCTCTTCTAAGCGGAAGGATTACGCCAGTTCGGTAACATTTTTACGCTAAGCCCATGGGATACGCGCATTGACACGCAGCGCAGGACAATCCGATGTCAGAGTTTCCGCAGGTCCAACAGCTATTCTCGGATGAGATCCTCCGCCATGCGGGGCTCGGAAACTGGGTGCATGCCCAGGAATGTGCAGTCTGTAATCGGCCACTGGGGAATTCCGCATCGACTTTCACCCCCTGCTTTCGATGCGGCGCGTGCGGAGAATTCCTCCAGTGTCATGCCTGCTGTTTGGATCGGCATGCCACGAGTCCACTCCATGTCCTCGAGGTTTGTATCTCTCTCATACTCATCTCTCGTGGTCGCTGAATTATGGACGACCCAGGAATGG
The DNA here is from genome assembly GCA_029289565.1 of Mycena galericulata. Classification (NCBI taxonomy): domain Eukaryota; kingdom Fungi; phylum Basidiomycota; class Agaricomycetes; order Agaricales; family Mycenaceae; genus Mycena; species Mycena galericulata. The sequence continues at coordinate 430,747 of JARKIA010000085.1, forward strand.
ACAGGCGAGTTTTGGAAAACGCGGACACTGCGATCCCTGGGACTGGTTTACCAGCTTGGTCACGGCGGGTTCAGATGCAAGTTTCCTGAACCCGTTGTACGCACTATCGTTGTTATCGCCGAGTCCGCTATCCACATGGTCGCGTACCGCTTTTGCGGATGCGCCCTCGCCGATTCTTCAAATAATTTGTGCCAATTGTTGCGCAACGCGTGGTTTCCGGCGACCATGACGGATCCGGATACTTGCGCAACATTTAGCGTCTTGGATTTATTTCGTCTGTTGAATGTTGAGGGGGATGTTAATGTGCACGACTTCATTGGTGCGTTGGAGCGCAAGACCAACGCATTAGCTGCGAGTGGCTTCTCGCGTGTACCGGTACGGTCCTAGACCCGCATTTGTCTCTGGTTTGAAGCTTATTACTGGTGTGTCAGGATCGCTACAAGGCGTTTCTGCGGATGACGCGCCAGTATGCATTCCTGCAGCGGACACGCCGTGCGGGCCGCGGACACGACGCGGCAGGGTTGGCCGCGACGAAGGCGGGGGAGTGTATGGTAGTGTGCTGGGCTTGCCCATACAACGGGCGAAATCTTCCATTGAAGTGGCGCGACATTGACGCTAAATATGGGTACGTGCCTTGGGTTTGCGCCCGAATTTCAGACATCTAATCGATTTGTAGGTTTCTGTACAAACTTATTCTAGCTATAGACGCAAATTTCAAATTGAAAAACTCCATTCGAGCCAACGAACGCTACGACCCATCGCTCGGACCGGGCTGGGGGGCGTTCGTAGAACCGCAGGCCTATCGCAAGCATTTGAAGAAGTACGTCGCGGAGAAAGATGTGCGTTGTGATCATCACCGCCTCAGACGCGCCAGCTGACTGCTGACACAGATAAGCACATGCATAGCGTTCGCTGCGTTGATGCAAAAAGAGACCCGTAATACCGCTGGCTTGCGGGTCTCGGGCGTCGGCGGTTGTGTGTGCGCCCGCCACGAGTGCATGCGGCCAAACGGGCTAGGGGATCTTCAAAAGGGTGAACGGTACGCTGTACGAACACCCGCCCAGATGTTGCGTTGCTGACTATTGTGTTAGATACGCCAATATGGACTACATTGTGATGTCCGCCCTACGGGGATTCGACCTGAAGGAGTTGGCAATCTCATACGACATCGCTTGCCAATGGGAGAAGAATCTGCGGGAGCGCCTGCGTCGCCTTCCTCCCGAGCTCCTCCTCGACATCGAAAACATATTTCTCCAGTGTGGACTCCCCATCTGGCACGCATCAGCTCACAACAAGGCCTGCGCGAGCGAGAACACGCTGAACTTCCTCATTGGACTCGGAAAGAGCGACGGCGAAGGAGTGGAGCGTCTGTGGGCAGATTTGAATCGCGCTGCATTGCACACCAAAGATATGAGTCTGGGAAACCGCGCCGACACGATGGAGGACAAGGTAGACTCACACAACTTCCTGAAGAATCTGGGTGTCGGTGAGTACTTGCAGCATCGCGGAGCACGCAGCTACTCATAACCTGTTTTCAGTGGATATTCTTCGACGTAAGCTGGTGGTAGCCATCGCGGAACGCGCCAACCAGGTAGCGTCGTTCAAGGAAATCAACAAGACGATCAAGCCGGATGTGAGGGCGCAGTGGCAGAAGCAGATCGACGCGTTCGCTGTCGATCACTCTTGCCCTAATCCATATGTTCTCAGTACGCAAGGTGAGACTGATTGATTGACTGGGCAGGCTATCGCTGACGGTAAGTATTATAGATGGTCCCACTGAGGCGGATATCCGTCTCGAGCTGAGAAAAGAAGAGGCTAAAGAGGCCGCGAGCGGGACCGCGCCTCTCCACGGTACTAGCGCCACCGCCTTCCTCGCCGCTGGTTTGCAGTTGGAAGACTCCCAGTACGTTGCCGCCCTTCATTCCTTCCTTACGACTATGTCTCACCGCGACCTATGCAGGCGTCGAATCCGGGCTGAGCTCGTTGGTGGCACGATCACCGCCGATCGCGAGGGGAAGGTTAACGAGCATCGCATAGCCTTCCTGGCGAAGCTTCGCAAGTTCCGCGATCTCCAGCGCGTCTACACACCCGGCTCTGTCCGTGCGGTCTTCGCGGACGAAAGCCAACGCGACCCGGACGTGCCGCCGCCCAAATCGGAGGATATCCGCCTATATCTTCCTTCGCAGCTACCCGAGGCCGAGCGACTGAACAGATGTCAGCGCGGGGTGCCCGAAATGGAGGCCCGCCTCCGGGAGGCGCAGTGCTCGGATGCACTGGTACAAATCCGCGCGCGACTCTACGCCAAAGGGCATCTGATCACATTCCGCAACGAGAACCTCACGGGGCAGGTGCAGACCACCCGCTCGCAGACGCTGATCGCGCAGGTTGGCGCGCGAGTGGCAGCGACTCAGCGCAAGTATAACGACGCGCGGGATGCATTACTCACTTTGAAGGGGCGCGACTATGCGCCGCACTTCAAGAAAATCCACAACTCGGATCTTACCTTGGACGGCGAAGAACGGGAGAACGACGCTGATGCCAGGGACAGGCTGGCCAAGATCGCAGCGGGGAGCGGGCGTACAGCGCGGAACGCGCCGGCGAAGAATAAAGTCTTGTCATGGATCTGGACTGCGCGCGGGGCGCTGGACGACAGCGAGAAGGAGCTTCACGAGTGTAAGGCACATCTTTTTACCTCCTTCACCCTCAGCGCTAACGGCTCGTTCTTAATTTTCAGCGTTGCGCGTTGAGTGGTCGAAGGCGAAAGCGCGCAAAACTCGCTGGGAGGAAGAGGTAATGTTACTGCGCGAGGAGATGAGGCGAGTGGTGCGCTATCTCGATTGGCAGTCTGCTTGGTGGGATACCCAGGCGGCCACGGCGGATACGAGGAGCGACATCTCGTCGGCAACGCAGCAAGGGATGTCGGCTTATGCACGGAAGCAGTCGCGGGTGCATAGCGACCTCGCTGCCTTCTACAAGCGCGAACTCAGTCAATCGGCGGGCGACACTGTGACATCGGTTCTGGCGGCGCCGCAGGAAGACGGCGCGGACCTGAATGAATTCTTTTCGCAAGGTACGTGGTCGTTTCTATGTGCGTTCGGTGTATTGCGACTAATATTATGTATTTTCTTTTCAGGGGAGCAGTCTGTCCTCGTCGTGGCGCGGGAGGCAGGGGAGGTACAGCCGGTGTGACCGTGGTGCTTACGTACTTTACATACGGTCCTTGTCGCCCGATTTGGGTAGTATGCAGATAAAGCAGATAACGATATGTGATGAGTGACCATATTTGGAGGACGGCGGGGTTAATATCAGGGGTGTGTGGCTTTGAACCCGATTTGGACAGAATACATTGGCTTAGATATTGATTTTGGTAGGGACAGACCAATTGGGAATGTCGGGAGAAGCCGCCAGGTACGTAGAATAGGTGACAATGGCACAGCGAAAAAGCTTGGCCAGGGGGTGGCTAGGTCCAGGGATTTATTAAACGGTATCCCTGGCTGTGTCCATGATGTTAGACTATATCCCACAGCTATGGGTGAACGAGGTCCCCACGCCGCCTCGAGAGTCAGAAGTGGAGCCCCTGGGAGCTCCAAAGCTCCGTGTGGCCTTCCCAAGAGTCTTTACAACGGCGAATGGCTCAAGAAAGCGACACCTGCCTACCTCAAGGAGCTGAACGTATCGAAGGAAGCATTCGGGCTCTTCGTCGCAGCGACCGACAGGATGCCGCTTTGAAGTGGATGGAATATGTCATTGTCAGATATACGAGATACACGAGTAGCTATGTCTAGTTTTGTAAAAATTTCATAGTCTAGCAAATACACGAGCAGCTGGATTTTGGAGAATCATTGTGCACAAAATGAGAATGATGTACAGTAGAAGAGTCGGATTGAAGAGTCGTGCAACAAGCTTGCCGAGTTCCAAGCACAAGGTGGAGGCAGGTGGACGCATCCGTCGCGCCCGCCCGACCCATGCGCCGACGCGCGCGTAGAGGCGCGCGAACAGGACGCGCCCTCGCGCTCACGACGCACGCGACTGAGGAGCGGGCGATCCCCTCGAGACCCGATCTCGCTGTCCGCGTGCTCGTCGGACTGCGCGAGGTCAAATGGGATCATGTAGACCGAGCTGATGTCGCTGTACAACAGCCACATCGACTCATCTTGTCTAGCAAGACCTTGGTGTCGCTGTATAACAGCAATTCTTGAAGGCGCTTAAGGATTTGATTATCTAGAGTGACGATAATATAGAGTGACGATCAAGTGACGATGCGTGACGATCACATTCCACCTTGATCTTCACCACACAAGTTCGGGCGAACGTACAGTGCGTAGCACCGCGTTCGAACAATATTGAGTGGGAACGTACAGTGCTTTGCACCGCGTTCACTAGTCTTGAGCAAACGTTGAACGTAGAGTGCGAAGCACCGCGTCCAATCGATTTGAACGTTTGCGCAAATAATCGCCTTCTGTGTCGTTCGTTGTCCAGCGTCCTTCAAATCCCCTCGTTTCTGGTGGGTACAGTTTTCTACTCATGAAGCTCGTGCCCATGAAAGTCTTAGGTCTTCGAGATATGGAATCCTCCTCGTCTCACGCACCCACATTCCCCCATGTACGAATCCTTTCTTTCTTCCCTAGTTCCCCGCTCAAATATTATTTAGGGCTCCCAGTGTTTTGACGGCCACGTCCAGAACAGCATGGGCGTCTTTGGGGTACACTATGGTGAACCCCGCTTTTTGCTTGACATCCCCCGTCCCGAGAAAGCTTCTGCCCCGGATGGGTACAATTTCCGCCCGGGGGACTTCAGGCGGCCGCTATGGGTCAACCCCAAATACCCATTCCTTCTCCTTCTACCGCGCTTCAACCCTTTCTATGGGCCCCTCTTCTCCTGTCTCAATGTCGCTCAGAAGAACCTCCCCATAGAGGAAGTAATGATCGTACCCCTGGGCGAGACAAGCCCCCAAGTCCGATGGGGCCTCCAACAGACGTTGATTGATCGTTGGCTGAACCTGGAGAGTCTCCTCCGTCTGACATTGCGGACGATGATGGACCTACATGGCGGTCGTGCTGCCACGGGGGTGTACACATTCCTATTCCCCATCTGTTACCGCTACACGGAGAGGAGTGCATCTTCGCGCTTTGCAGCCGTAGATATTGCTCTGCGCTCGCGCGAGGCGTTTCTCCCCCTGATGGCGAAAATCACCCTCATGTTTATCCTGCTTGACGCGCACGATAGGAACGACTGGAGGGCGACGTTACTGGCGAGGACAAAGCTTCACTGGCAGTGGCTCGTCGACTTGGAGCATTCTGCAGTGGGAGACTTGAACATCGATCGTATGGGGGGCATTATTGACCTGACTCTGTCCAAATCGCATCCCGATCATCAATTACCTCGACACGTTCGCTGGCTCCTGCCCTACCTCCTCGGCAAGCACCGCGTCCCCCTCTACTTTTTTTACGGCCAAAACTTTCCTTTGAAGGAGCCCATCCCCGACGCTCTCGTCAGCATTGGTTTCGTGCCCGATCCGGACGAAGTCCAATATCTGGGTAGTCTTCCCGGCGACGTGGCTTTCAGTCCATGGTTGGTACGCAAATCTGTCTGGACAAAACGCAGAGATGGCCCGCCGCTCTCGACGGTATCATTTGGGCCGTCCACTCCACCTTCCCCGCATGCGCCTCCGAGTGCTGACATGGCCGACTCGTCTGTCCCCGCCGTATCCTTCCCAGTCCCTGCCATACCCTTCCCCGCTGTCGAGCGCGACAGCGGTCAGAAACAAGGCGAAGATATACACGCTTTCATGGAGCGCCGCAGGCTACATAACGAAAAGCGGGCCCAGCATGAGTCTCCCCAGGCAAAGACCCGGCGTCTCGCCCAAGAAGCTCATGCATCCAAGGGAGGGGCACCGGGCAAGAAAGGGGCTCATGTATTCATATGGGAGGAAGAGGGCGGGTTTTTCATTCGGCGCACGTACAATCGCACTGATGCGGCTGATCGTTGGGACGAATTCACCCCCAACCAGCGCATTTACGACTCTTTTTCGAATCAGTGGGATCTCTGCACTGCTCTAGCTCCGAACGAAGATGCCGAGCCGGATTGTTTGTACGACGACGACAACGACGACGATTTCCGATTCCACCAGCCCACCTCACCTGCCGATATCATTCCATCGATTCCTGATGTCCCCGGGCGTGAAGCAATGGAGGCGGAGACTGGCGAGAGGGCCGCAGAAGTCCTCGAGCGAGCATACGATTTGGATCGTCAGGATCTGTGCGCAGCCGCGGACCACTTGCCGGGGTGGCGAACTCAAGACGTCTCGTCCATCATTCAGCTCCGCTTTGGCTTCGAGGAGCCTACAACCGCCCCTAGTTCCTCCCAGCAGATGCAGGCCAAGGCGTGTGCGTGGGCCGTTGGTGACGAAACCTGGCCTGTACCTGAACTCTCGGCACTCCCGACCCTCCTTCATCACATTCTCCAGGGCGATTTGAATGGAATTCCGGCCAATCTTTGTGATTTAACGTCGCCGGACTCTGACTTGAGCCTGGACTGGAATGTTGACGTCAAGATATTCGGTCAGCGGGATAAAACGTTCTATGAGATTCGTCCTCGCGGGGCTGAAGCTTCCGGTCCCTCGATTTTATTGGAGAGCGCTGCCACTGTCCTTCAAATCATCAGGTCTGGCTGGGGGCATGATTCCGACCTCGGGTCTATCATCCGCAACCTTGTGGAATTGGGCGCGGAGTTCCATCCTTGCTGGCAAAGACCAGCTCCTCATGTGCCTCTCGCTCCCCCATCCCAACTGACTTTAGGTCATCGCCCTGCTGGCTACAAACCAACCCTCGTCGATTTTGGGGTCTACGTCCAGCGCCGGGACGCGTTCCTCCGCTCGTCACGCGGTCGCGCGGCCCTGTTCTACGGGGGCATCGTGGGCCGACTCGCTCGCTTAGTCATCCCCGATTTTGAGGATGTAGCCTGTCTTGACCCCTCCGAAGACATCCTCAAGACTGGGGCACACGTGTCGAGCGGGAATGGGGAAGGAGCGCTGTGCTATGAAGCCTTGACGGAGGATGAAATCGATCTTATCTGCGGGGTCTACACGGTTGAAACGGGTACGTTTAGCTGTCCTTTTGCTGATGTGTATGCTTATTTCACTCCAGGACAAACGAGCAGGGCCGCAGAAGACGGCCAACAGTTGAAACATATCTCCTGGTGGCCAAAGCCGACCGCCTTCTACTCGACCGGTCTTAACACGGGATGGTGGAACTCCAACTGTGAGCGGTGGTTCGTGAAAAGATCGAAGGAAATTGAAAGGACGTCGGTGGAGCTTTACACGTATGCTCAGTGGAAAAACAAGCACAGGTTCAGTACTGCCGCCCGCAAGGTGGGTATCAAGAACGATCAGCTTGCTGCACAGTATCTCGCGGCGCGCTTCCAGTAGCTACGGTCGAACGCTATGTACAATGTATTTTTTTAAAAATTGCAGCACAGGTCTTGAGCGACGACTACAGGTCTTGAGTGACGATTATGAACTGCAGACCATCTGCAGATGGTCTGCAGATGATCTGCAGATGGGTTTAATGGCGCCTGAAACCTCAAGTTTCTTATCCAGTTTCAGGCACCTTTAAACGAGAATCTATACTTCTCATTTTATCTTCCTCTAAACCTAATTCAAAATCTAAAGTATCGACAGGGATATCGACAGGCTTGATATCTTTAGTTTTGGAACCCATTTCAAGATCGTTTATTCGTAAGTTTTCTTATTGCATTTTATCGCTGGCGAAAGGTGTTGCGATACTTGAAGTTTCGTCGACTTTTATTTGGACTATGATTGATTAGATTGGTGATTAGATTTTGTTAAGTCCCAAATTAGATATATTAAATTGAGTTTCGGGCCGAAATATTTGTTTTGCCATACTTAAAGAAGTATAGCTAACTAATATGCCTATTTAATTGAGGGGCCGGCGCTGTGTCAAAGAAGGCAGAGTGCGATGCGTGACGTCACGTAACAGCACGTGGTGGCGTGATACGCGGCCTGAAGTGACTCGGGTCATTATGTGCGGTTCAATCTGGTCTTATGCGTACTTACTACGCTTTGACGAATCAAGGTCGCTGTCCGTGGTTTGAATTGACAGAAAATCGCCTTTCGGACTCTCGAATTCGACTCGCTCACTCTCGCAATTGAGAGGCTGGTCAGTAGTTATCGTTGACCACTCCATGTTCACTCTCGCTTCGCGATTATTCATGGTGGGTCTACGTGGGCGCGCTGTTTAAAAATCTCCGTGCATAGTAGTCGCCATTGTCAATTTCCCATCTCCGAATCCGAAGCGATTCAACTTCGGTGCAAGACAGGATTGGATTCAGAGGTGGACTCAACGTGCCCCTCGCCCCATCCACCGAACAGCCGCGGGCCCTCTGTTGTTCAATGTCAGCTGCTGAAACCTGAGCGCTTGTGTGCCGATGGAGCATCAGTTGCCTGCGGCAAACTTTGGGATGTTGGATGACGAGCGGCATTGGACAAAGCGTTCAAAGATATTATGCAATCGAACGGTCGGTTATTGAGGGAAACTAGGCAAACAGAGCTTCTCTGCTTCGATTCTAGAAGCTCTCATCCTCCTTCAGGTAGTACGGATACTCGGCTTCTGCTGAGACAACACAGGGTCAGAATCTTATTGATATATTGAAACTAGACTTCACGATTGATTTGACCCGAAATACGCTTCGCGATGAACTCTTCTGCTCGTGTCCAAAAGTCTCTCCCGGTCAGGATGCCCCTTTGCCAGTCTGCGATGTAACGTTCAACCAACATCATCACGAAGCGGGGGTCCTCGACAACGGGTTGATCAGGCCTGCCCGACGGCGAACGAAGGCAGATCAGGACACGCAGAGATTTACACTCCTCGAGGAGCTGCTTGCAGGGCCACAAGGAGCTGGTATCGTACGCGAGGTGAGTGAGGCGCGGGAGGAGCGCAAGGCTCTTTCTCGACTCGTCGTCCTCGTCGTCAAGACCGAATAGCTCTAGGTGAGTGATATTGGCGAATAACGGGTGAGTGAAACGATGATAGTGAGATGCAAAAATATCTTCGGGATGGCAGTATAGGTGTGTCAGCGGCATGGTGTCGAGTCCCTTAGGGTAAATGCGGGTGGAGGTGTGTAGTTCACCGCTTGCTAGAATGTAGAGATTCTGAACACCGGAACATGCAGAAATTATCAAATCTGCATCATCGGATGAGATGTGTATCAGCATGAGATTGCGAACACTCTTGAGGAGCAAGGCTTGCTTCGTGCGAGTGATGCCGGTGAACGCATCCACGCTACATGACGGGAGATCATCAATTGGGGTGGCATTAATGACCAGGGTTCGATAGAGCAGTGGTTCGACCCTGTTTAAGGGATTGAAGATGGTGTAACTGCCTTCATATGTGGATTGCGACTTACCAGTGTTTTACACGCCACGCGACGAGGATGAGATTCGGAATCGATACAGGGCGTGACGCCGCCGAAAGCTCGAATATCGCTTGTTCCAATTCGGGTGGAAGCCTCGCGGAAATCTGGGATTCGTCGTCCATTTCACCCACAGTTTGGTGCAACCAGTTGACAGTTCTGGACAAGGAGCGCCGTCACGCTGTGACCGGGTCTGGGTCTGATTGCCACTCCGGGCCGGAGCACGTTGTCTTCCTCCTCTGAGTCACACTCGACGTCGACCTAGCAGTGAGCACTGTAGCAGTGGTGCGTTAGAGCATTTCGGCGACTCCTTCTACCCAGTAGTTCACCTGAACTTCAGGAAATGGAGTCTCCGGCAAATCCCCTGAACATCTCGGAGCTCGTAGACCACACGATAAGCTTCCTCATTTCCCCGGACGATTTCCGAGCGTGCGCCTTGGTCAGCCGTTCATGGGTCCATTCTTCCCAATCTCGCCTCTTCTCCAAAATCGAGATCGACGAACGGTTGCCATTTCCGACTGGCGCCAACACACGCTTTTGTCGCTTGTTGGCGATAATGGAGGAGTCGCCGCGCCTCGCCGGATTCATCTCGAATTTAACCATACACATGAACGTCATTGAAGCATTATATCTTCCTAGACTCAGCCTTCTCCCATACAGACTGTTGACGGCTCTTCACATTGGCTGTAGCATCATGCAGCATCTAGGTCCAGAAGAGTCGCTGGCAATTCAAAAATTGCTGAGTGTGCCCTCCCTTATATCTGTCACTGTATTGGGTACATTTAAACAGCAAAGGGACTTCCTACGAATATGGGAGGGGTGTTCTCACTCCGAAAAAAGAGATGTTTTTGGGCCCCAAAAAATGTTTCCGAAACTATTAGGATCAGTAATAGTATGAGCGGCCCTGAAGCTGTACCTGATATGCAAAGTACCGGACGGTCTGAAAGGGTTCCCGACACGGTTCGTTCCGGAAGCCATTTCTGGGTTCCCAAAGTGTTCCGTATCCGGCACGGTTTAACCCGAACCAAAACTGCTCCTGAAACTATTAGTTTCAGGAGCAGTCTCGGCCGCCCATGAACAAAAGATATCGGCCGCCCCAAAACGGCTCCCGATAACAAAAGAATCGAAAACCGCTTCGGTGCCGTCGAAACAATAAGTTTCGGCTACAGTGCCGGGTATGCCGAAACTATAGCTGAAACGGATCATTTCAGTTTCCCCGAAACACAGCGGCCGATCAACTGCCGCTCATCTCCCGCCCATCTGCCGCTGATCGAATTTCATCGGCAGTCGATCGGCAGTTGGCCCAAACCCAAACAAAAAAGGAACACATGGAACAAAACTTCTGGCGTAGATATATTATACGTGCGGTCCGACGCCTGGAGTGTCCAACATGGCACCACTCACTCGACATGTCGCCGAGCGCTGAGCTGCCGCGCTCACGCCAAGGTGTCCCAATTGTTTTACATAAGCCAGTTTAATGGCGTGCACTATTGTTCAACCACGAGCGCCGGCCCCGATAAACTCCCGCTAAGTAGCAGCCGCTCCGAGGTCCTTTCGATTAATCTGCAGTGCCAGGTCAATAAACGAAGTCCAAGCTCGGACCGACCGACTTAACTTTGAACTATGATCATTGGTGATGCCTCTTCTCTGCCTCGTCTGCGGACTGATCGACTGCTCACGCTGAGCAAATCTGCTGTAATGAAAATCCCCATCTGCAGCGGAAGCGCATGGAGTGGTGCTACATCGGTTTGCGGAGGGTCCCGTTAGCGGCTGCAGACGCAGCCGCTGTATTGCAGCTAAAGACCCTAAGTCAACTCTATCCCAACCATACAACTTCCAGACTTATATATTATGCTATTGAACATGTCGGAGCATGCCGCTGTATGCATTGGGCAAACAAGTCTCAGCGGGATATGTCCATATTAGTTGCTTTCAGTTTACTGTGGCTTACCTTAATTTCACTGTGACACACCGTGTCATCAGCGGCGATTGTTTTACGTCGGCTGCTCTCTGTTCGTGGTCTTAGAGGGGGGGCGCACTTCTCCAGCTGCACCCGCTCAATTCCATGCCGCTCGCGAGAAGCAGGTTCCTAATTGTTTTACGTCAAGTCGTTTTTGTCGCTGTCATTGCCCTATTGTCAGCTTCGCTGTCGCGCTCCCGGCAGGATCTTCTCCTGATTTCCCTCGGCGTGGCACTGGTAGCGCTCCATCGCAAAGCGGTTTCCCCAATAATGTCGGCACACACATATGGTACCACCTAGAAGATGGTAAACGGGAAAAGAACATAATACCGAGAACAATAATGTCAATGAGAGCAAGCGCGCACCTGGAAAGAAGGCTAGCCATCCGCGACAGACAAGAGCAATCGGCACCGCACCACGGGAGCGGCACATTGAAGGGCCCGTCGCAAGCACGGGCAATACAATCGGCCTCGAGCACGACCCGCGTGCAATCCAACCGTCTTCCTGCTACCCCCTCAGGCTCGCCAGCGGTAAAGCTATTGTTCTGTCTTTTGCCTTGCTGACCGCCATATTGACGTCGCTGAACGCTTGTACGCATGAGCCGAGTGCCGCCGATTTCCCACCGTCCCTTCATGGACACAGAATCCTAGGTACGCACTGGCTTCTCTTTATTGTTCTCTTTACCGATACTGCATGGCACCACGGCACCATCCCAGTGTGTTGTGTGCTTCTTTCCTGACCCCTGAGGATCTTTCCTCTCTCCCCGTGCCATTTACATCGGTAACGCTGACGTTGCAGCGGCAGCGCGCCTAATAGGTCTGAACCCCAGACGCGAATCCGAGGACCTTTCCCCTCTCCCTGCGTCAGGATCTCTTCATCGGCAACGTTGATGTTGCCGCGCGGCGCATCTGTCTGCAGTACACAGCCATAATGATGATGATACACGCTCTGCAGACTTAAATCGGTGCCTTGCGCGAAAACTGCAGCTGGTACTTTCCACCATTGATGCAGTGAATTTTTTCCGACTCGTTAGGAGGTGTTGGTATGACTGGTGTGTTTCTGACCAAATTCACCAGCATTAGTAAGGCTCGGCGGCAACACAGGCACCCTGTGATCTCACCACCAGAGTGGCAGAACAATTATGTAAAACCGAACAGTGGGACGAAAGGACCGTTCCACCCCTATTTGACGTAAAACAATTGTGAGCGTGCAATGTAATTGAACTGTTGCAGCTGGGAGAAGCTGCCATACGGCACCCGCTGCCTAAACAATTGACGGAGGGCAGCACTGGCAGATATAAACACTTACATCAGCAGCAGCTCGACTCCGAGGGCAGTCGGTCAAGTCGGTAAAACAGTCGGCATCCACAAGTCTCTGGATGGATAAATGTATATGCATTTTGTTGTTGACACGAAGATGCGATGCAACTGGCATCTTCAGCCCTTCCTCAGTATACTGTACATGTAGGAAAATAGTGGCGCATCGTTCACGCAAACTCCTAGCTGCCGCCGCAACTCAGCTGGTAATTGACGTAAAACAATTAACTACCGCTGTAAGTTCCGGCGGCAGGCTAAGGTGAAGCGGGAGAGGGAAAGCAATAGAGGAAGCAAAGCCACTGGGGAAATTTCCCGGAGGGCATCTCGCAGCTTGTTTTGAACACACCAAACCTAAAGTGTGGGATTTTTAAAACCTGTTTAATTTTTCAGTGACTGCCGATTTACTGCCGACGGCATTAGACAAACGGCAGATGAGCGGCCGCGGAGTTTCAGGGTGACCTAAATGATCCGTTCGGGTGCCATACTGGTGCGCACGGCACTATGGCCGAAACTTTTGTGTCGGTGCCTCCGAAGTGGTTCCTAATTCTTTTGTTATCGGGAACCGTTTTCGGGTGGCAAGTACCTTTACTTTATGGCTGACCAAAGCTGCTTTTGAAACCATTAATTTCAAAAAAATTGACATGCTGATTTTGAACTGGGGATAAATCTGCAGTAAGATGCAGATGAGCGGCTGAGTGGTGGCAGCTACTCCGGCAACTGGAAGAAGCCACGCAGAGGCATAACGCTCAAACAATATGCGGTGCTTACGTTACATAGAAGACTTGAGCCTGCCGCTGTATCGGAGCGGGAGCCAGGGCGGCAGATAGGTGGGGCAAGAAACAGCATGAGTATGGTAGGGGACGCGACTTCATGTCAAGCTGCAATTTTGCGGATTTTTGGCTGAAAGTAGGCGCAAACGATAGCAAAATAACGTGTTTCTGTTCAAATTTCGCGTTTCGGAGTCTGGGTCCCAGTCACGTGACCAACCCGCCAAATCTCGGGATGTGCAAAATTTTTCAAGTCTGGGTTTGAACAAAATACAATGAAATATGCACTCTGTAGACTACTAGATCATAGCTTTGAGTGGTGTTTGCGACGTGGAGGGGAAATTTGCCTGGAAATTGTGCTTGTGTTTGTCTCCACGTGACCACACACGTGACCAAACCCCGCCAAATCGGCTCTCCAAAAACAAAATTACAAGATATTGGAATTTTGATCCATACAAAGTCTTCTAGCTACCAATAACTGCTCAAATATGCATTTACAGAATTTTTGAACAATGTTTGTCCTCGCTATTACGGTTGCAAGTTTGATGCATCAAAGTTGTCACGAAGTCACGTCCCCTACCATACGTAAAACAATAAAGTGGCTCGGAGTCCCCGCTGCATCGTTGAACGGGAATAGGTCGGGACAATGAGGGGACTCGGTGTGTACCGTGTTTTTGCGATGTTGCTTTATAAAACAGAAAGAACTGTTGTCGTTGGAATCGGTAGATTCCTAAAATTGATTCATTGCATCTCCCCTTGATCTCACCTGCCGATTGAACGTCGGTAGGCGTAAAGCAGTGCTCTACATTCACCGCTTCTGCCGATCTCTCTTTCATTGGTCGCATCACTGTCTTTTGTGCGGTGGTTGAACCGCGGATGCAAGATGCTGCATACCCCTGCTTATTGTTCTTTTAACCTGTTACTATCTTAATTTCACCGTGGCCTGCACCATTGTGCAGCTGTTGTCTGCTGCTGCGCGCTTCTTCTGCATCCGTAGGCTAAGCACTCAGCAGGAAGGAATTAAACAACAATAAGGCGATGGACAGATTTGAAGTAGTAATCATTGTTTGACGTAAAACAATTAAGAGCACACGTAAGATAGCAGGCCACCGACGGCGGATACGAGTGCCCAGAATTCGTGCCGGTCTAGCGGCAATCCTGCGGCTGCAGTTGCAGCCGCTGTGTGATCCTGCCATAATACGGCGGCAACTTTGGCTCTGCTGCGAGCGCTCCCCCAATCCGACGGGCACCCATGACTATTTTCTTCAACGAGGTATGGGAATTTACTAACCTTGGTGAGATGGTAATGTGCGGCAGCTGCACTAGCGCCTGAGGCGAGGGATTGGCTTGTTGTCTTAGGCCGCTTGAGTAATAGAAGGCAGGGGCTAGCGGCTCAGGTTGAAATTTAGGTAAAATTATTAGACCAGCTCGGCGGCAGCTGGATTCTAGGAAGCGGCAGATCCGCGGCCTCTGAGCGGCAGCTGAGCGGCCGCTGACTTTTGCAGTGACTGAAATGATCCGTTTTGGCTACGGTTTCGGCACGCCCGGCACTGTGGCCGAAACTTATTGTTTCGGCCCTCCCGAAACGGTTCCCGGTTCTTTTGTTATCGGGAACCGTTTTGGGGTAGCCGATACCTTTTGTTCATGGACGGCCGAGACTGCTCCTGAAACTATTAGTTTCGGGAGCAGTTTTGCGTCCGGCGAAACCGCGCCCGAAACGGAAGATTTCGGAAGGCCCGAAACTGTTCCCGAATCGAAAGGTATAAGCAACCATTTCAGCGGCCTCAATACTTTGCATTTAAGGTAAGATTTCAGACAGGCTTGTCCTGGTACTGATACTAATAGTTTTGGGGACGTTTTAGGGAACCCTGATACATCACTTTTTCCGGAGTGTCTGAGAATATCAAGCACCTCTCGCATTGGAATCCGATTTCAGAGCAGGTCGCTCAGGAATTCGTTGGCCCAGTTTTTGGTGTGCCTAAAAAACGCATCAAGCTCGAGTCGTTGCATGGTTTCAGTTCTCACAAAAGCAACAGATGGTGGCTTGAGGATGCCAACTGCCCATTCGATATCTCGTGTCTCAAGGCATTCGGTGATTCCCTGAGGAACGACGCCCATGGCGACATTCCCGCTACAGCGTACGCGACGATTGAAATCATCTGTACTAACGTGTGTGATTTGTCGCTCGTCAAGTTTATCACTGATGATAATTACTGTATAACTTATAGCTGTACTCCAAACAACCTTACGATCTCTCTGGCTTCCAGCGACTCGCCCAAGTGAAGATAACAACAGATGGTCTCGAGGTTTCTTCGGACCTTGAAATGATCAGAACGATCCTTCCACAGAATCGTAGCCGCCTCGAGGCGATTCAAGTATATATATCACATTCAAGTGACACTATAAAAGCCTTGATCGACCTCGACTCTGAAATTTCCACGCTCCAATCCGACTTTTACAACCTCAAGATCGTGGAGATCACCACTAAGACGGAAACACCTACACTGACGAAAGGTGTCGAAGAATACTTTCCGCTCCTCAATCAAACCACCTCTCTGCGCTGGAGTATGTGTTTCATTTTGAGCCGTAATTCTGTCATTGACCTGCACCAGATTTCCGGCCTGGTACAGAGGCACCGTGGTATACAAGGATCGTATGACCACGTTGTATTACGGTTACATTGTAGTAGATGCCGTGAACGAACGGTCTTCTTGGCGGATGTCCTTGCCTAGTATTATTCTACATTTTCTTACATCTCAACTCTCCCCAGTAGCCACGCTGGATCCAAGTTGTCGAAGAGTGGCGGAACGAACGCAGATCTTCATCCCTGGCTCCGATTCGACTGAATCGCTGCATATAAGGCATCCGAACCCGATACTTTAAGAATGAAAAGGAAACGCAACGATGTGAGAATGCCTCTTCTTGGAAATGAAACGAAAGGAACTGCGAGATAACTTCCGTGTTTTTGGCTTCTCCGGAAATTCAAACCCGGGGAATGAATTGGTGAAGGGAGGGTACCTGCGAACGTCGCCCCGCGGAGCGAGTGTGGACACCAAGTCGATAGAAAAGCGTTGTTTGCACCACCCGTATGGCCTTAGTAGCCAAATTCCCCTCTTCACCACGAGTTACTTGAGGAGACCATGGAACGCGAGGCGATAAAATTGATGGGGGTATCACGGGCAGAACGTAACTGCGGCTCAGTTATTCTCATCCCGAAAAAACAACAAGAGCAGAGGGATACTACTTACTCGTAAACGCAACATCTCCTGGCCCACACGCCTGCACCGGCTCATCGTCTCCACATCCTGTCGTGTCCTGATAAGGAATTAACATGACTATCACGTTTATCTTCCACTATGACAGAAACCGGACGTACCCCGACCGGGTAAGCGTTAGCACAGACATCCCCGCCCTCAGTTTCGAGAGAAAAAAAAGTTTGAGACAGCTTACCCCGCAGGTCGCATTCGTACAAGTCACCGTGTGTGTTGGGCAGAGATCGCTGCTTATTTGCACGGATTGCGTGAAGCCTTGGATGTTCGAGATATCATAGCTCTGAGCAGTGTATTGGCTCCCCGTATCTGCCCCAAGGGCATAAAATCCAGCTTCAGCGGGATGTGGTCTCAACGTACCGAGATTGAATTCGGTAACAGTGCAGTTCTCGCCTTTCGGCCCGCACGAGGGCACTGTTGCGAAAATTCGCCCGACCCACTAGCAGGAGACGTGTTAGGAATGAAAGGTGGAAGTCATGGGCCACGAACCGCGGATGGGATTGTCACAGGGATAGAGCCCTGCCCGGGGATACTGTTGGGCTGGGGACCTGTGTACGAGGCGGCCCCGGCGCACCGCGGGCTATACCCGCATCTCGTATCTGCAATCACGGGCTGGATCTCGTTCGTGCAATTGTTTACTAGTGTGAACTGAGCATGATTGAGCTAAATGAATTGAAAAGAACGAGAAACTACGCACCGCATGGCCCGAGCGGCGGTACAGGTCGGACTCGGTGACGGTCAACGGGTGCGCCCATCCCGTGTAGAGGCGAAATGCCACGAAGATCGTAATTGTGATAAGTTTCATGGGTAGTATAGGGAGTTGGAGGCCAGCTCAAGAGAATATGCAGAGACTCGTCCTTATATACATCTCTCAAGCAGAAGTTCACTGTACGACAGTTGCATTCAAGTTGTCATTGATATTGAGGGTCTTCTGCAAAGCATGGCAACCGGTACCAGCGCGGACGCGGATCGCGGGAGCCGCCGTTAGCAATGCGCATAGAAGTGAATAGTTTTGCGTGAGGGTCTTCTGAAAAAGATGGAGAGCAGTACCAGCGCGGGCGCGGATCGCGGGAAACACCGTTAGCAATGCGCATAGAAGTGAATAGTTTGTGTGAGTGTTGCCACTCATGCAGCCACGGTGCACGGTGATCCAGTCTCGATTCGAAGTGGCAGCCTAAGCTCTGATCCATTACTTTCGCCATAGAGAGAAGAACAAGGGCTCAATGTAAGTGTGATGAGGGGTGATCCCAGCTCTAACACTGCGAAGTCAAGGATTGAGGTTCCGGACAAGAGAAACGAAGAGAGCCCAGACGACCGAAGTCCGACGGAAATCAGCGAAAATCCGATCAAAATTCGATATATCCGAACACGTGTTTTTTTCCTTTTTGCCTCACTGCGATTTGAATCTTGTCAATGAAAGTCGTTGGCCGGCGAGCGGCGGGGCACAAACAGAATATTAGACTACGGAAATTTATTGTGAGTTCGCATAATAACTATGGTGTACATTTCTTAATACATTGTTCCTAAGATTGTTACATTTTCTAGTCAAAGCCGTCTCTAGTCAAGTCTAAATACCATTTCAGATCGTTCTTCGCCCTTTCCAGTGTAGCAGCAGCAAGGTCCTTCAGCCGTGATTCTTCGTTTCTCACTTCCTGCGGTGCGTGGGTTCGAATATTCTTGTTTTATGTTACCGAGAATGGCGAGACCGCGGAGGTCATCTTCGCCGCACTTGATCCTCGATAACATGACATATGGAGCAGAAATCGTTGTGCAGCTCTCCAGGTGAATTATGGCTGCATTCAAAGATCGGCTTTGTGAGTTATGCGCGGTGAAGCTGAATCCGAGTTGTCAAGCATGTGGCGTAGAGTGCGAGTTTTTTGGTCGTTAGTCAGGTAATGGGAGTACTGAGGGAGAGACATTTGTTCTTGTAATGTTTAGGATAAATCATTGCAAGAGATTCAACACAACGTACTGTCTGCTCGTTGAGTTGGGACAATCTGTGTAGCCGACCGTGCCGTTTCGAAGGGGCAAATACCGGAGTGGTAAAATCTGGTTCAAGGGGGCGTTTTCATGCAGCATCAGTGCGAAAGTTTTCAGGCCCAGACATTTCAAGGATCGCGCAAAGATCGAGTTCACTTGAAAAGAGCGCGACACTTTCGCGACACTGGCGAGCGTCAGTGTATGGCCTTGTTGATTGATCCAATGATGCCCTAGTCACATGCTAATATAGGCGACATTTTCGGTCCTCTAGAGCACAATCACAGAACTAAAGTTCTGTTTGTGAATATCTATCCCTCTGCGTACAACACTTTCATCTCGTTTCGAATTCTGTCAAAATTGACCCTTCTGAGTTCAGCCCCAGTCATTTGGTCCAGCGGTACTATACCCGATGGCACCCCGGAAACCTACGTGGGATTGGAAGGCTAAAGGCTGCGCTGAATTCGAGAATTTCACGGTTGCCTTTGCTTGCAAGGAGTATATCCAGAACCTAGTTGGGCAAGCTCTTAAGTAGTTGAATGTCAGAGAGTGGTCGGACTGGCAAAGAGAGGATTTGAGGGTAAGTCAATCTTCGATACCCACTTTGCTTGATAGTACGCCAAACTTCCAATACGTAGGAGCTGACTTCGGAAGAACGCGCAGTTCGGAAACAGTCTTTAATTTCCGCGTACCCCGGTCTTCTCACCGGACCAGATGGCGCAGTGTTGAAGCGTTACAAGGGCTGGGCGCCGTGGTACATCCTCTCCGCCACAATTCCACAGTCGCGACTTCGGAGCATTTTTACGACTACGGATCTCCGTATTGCTCTAGTCGTTTGGCGGCATTCGACTGAGAACATTATTGCGCTCTCGGTCTATAATAACCACCTCGACGCCAAAGCAAGCTTTTCGACTTTTACCGTTGACGGCGCATCCACGAGCAGAAATAATCCCTGGGCTGTCGGCGAGAAAGGAAAGGGATTCATATTGGCCACCCAGTTCCTGTTCGAGACCGTTGAGGCTCACGAGCGGTCTCGTATCGAGAAAAAGAAAGCGAAGCTACCAAAGGATATTCAAGGTGCTGTTTCCTTTCGTGTCGGCCACCAGATCGGGACTTTGAAGTGGAAGAAATTTGACGAGGACGATCTACTCCAAGTCGTACTCGACGACTTGACTCCCCTCACGCCAGCTGAGTACGTGAAGAAACAAGGTGTGCGACACGCGTTCAGTTGATTAAGCACTTCCTCTAACCGCAGGCCAGCCACCGACAGTACCCGCAACAAAAATCAAAACGCGAACCACACTGGGGAGGAAGACGATAGCGACGACTCGGAAATTCATGTAATCAGACACGTATCGGTGGAGGAGACGAAGCTGCTGGAGGCGGCGAAAAAACCGCTTAAACGGATGTACGATCGCCGTGTTACGCAACAACTCGACAGAAAAAGCGAAAACGCTAAGACTTTCAACAACGACGGCAGGTGCCTCGTGTCTTCTGACGAGGTGGCTATTACCGTTATCGGTCTCGACGGCTCATTCATGCCCGAGTATCTATTCTCGGCCATCTATGGAATCATACCACCGCGTCACACTTGGCGTGTCCCCGGCTCCCCAGTCCAGTTTTTCATCGCGGCCGACGACGCCAACGCCGATTCACAAACATCGACGAAGGCTAAATTCTATCATCGCGACCAGTTCGTTCCCTATGGCATTCACCTCAACAAGCTCTCTATCAATTATCACGGCGACCTGACGATCTCAGCGGACCGCGTGTCTATCTTGACAAACAACTCAAAGATGGTCAGCTACCGCCACGCGGTATCGACCGCCGCTGACCGGGCGTTCCAAACAATTCCGGATCTGGCCTTGGAGCTTGCACTGGACGTCCTATCGGAAGAGCACTCGGAGGGTCTTGCAGGTCTCGTCCGTCCTACTGATAAAACCGGCGCGAATGCATACCGCAAGGCCTTCGAGGCAGCTATGCGCCAGATGCACCCGGAGATTGCTGGGGACGCCATGATTCACCCCACGGCAGGCTCGGTCGACGACGAATTATTCAAAGAATTGGGGCTGACGTCAGTCGCGGTATCCTCCAAAGCGTGGGATGTCTTGGAAAAATCGGGTGCGTACGTGTCGCTCAAGGACTATGCGCGCCAGAGCCTCTTGGCTGCACCCATCATTCCGGACACGAAGGGCCTCGAGCGCCTTCGAGTTGCACTCTCTGTTCTGGCGCCGGATGTCCCTCAAATAAATATTACCATCCGCGACTACAGCAAGTCGTCTCCACACGTCGTGTGGGATAAGGATAAAAACCTATTCGCATTTGGGCTCCCCCCAAAATGCGATGATCATCCTGCCGGGCAATGCCTGTGTTTAGTTGGTCCTTTCCTACACGACGCTGCGAAGGATTACGATGGTGATGCGCTAAGTACCAAGAAACTGTTTCGCGCCTACCTTCTCTGTATGAAGGGCGATGCAAACATGGTGGAAGTGCTTCCCAGTCCAGACGACGACGACGGGATGAATATAGGTGGGCGTATCCTGAAGTTGATTTGTTCTTAGCTTATATTCCTTGTTCAGATGGTTTCCGGCCAGCTCAGGGTCGCAATGAACCACGGACTGACGACGACATGCGGACCTCTGACGGTGGCAACCGCCTATCCCCCACGTTCCACCAAGGCGGCTCTGAGACTCCAGGTGAGTATCACCTGCCTTATCCACATCCACTCGTTACAAACTGACGAAGACTGTACCACCAGCCGCGCCCAGCTCACATTACAGTGCTATAACTGCTGTATCGCAGTCGCCGGCAAAGGCGAAGTCAACCACATCTACGGTATCGCAGCGCGTGCATACACCATCGATCCAAGCTGCCACTAGCGGTAACGTCAACATTGCCTCGACTCCTCTTGAACGCGTGGTGCCGTCCGTATCTGTCCCTCAACCGACCTCCCTAGATTCTCCTGCACGGAAAGTATGGCAACCTGTGCTTCCCGCAGAAGTGGACATGGATGGTACACTCGCCGCGATGAAAACCATCATTGCAAATTACAAGCACCAGAGTATGGCCCTAAAAGACGCAGATTCTATCATGAACGATTTCCAGGAGCAGGTCAACCTCTGGAAGGCACGCTACGAAAGTCTCAACATGCAGATGGAGGCGCTAAAAATCGATTCCGCTGCGCACACGCGCCATATCGAGGAGAAGAATTCAAGGATTACTGTCTTGGAGCATCAGGTTGAGACTTTGAAGGACGAGATTGACGAGGAGGGCGCTCGTCTCGAGGAGTTTGTACGGCAGCGAAAGAAGGCCCGCCCCTAGGAACTTCCAATTCTTGTTCGATTCGGATTCAGCCATTTATATCCCTCCTGTACATCGTCTCTACCAAACAACCGTTGAGTTGTTCCGGGAGAAGTCATTGCAATGTACTATCCTTCGGGGTCGTTTTGCTTTCGTTTCATACTCCTTCTTTCATCATTCTCGCCGAAATACCTTAGATACTCGTGCTGGACTGAGCCTGACACGAGTACGAGTGAATCCCGTCCGGCGCAGGCTCCGGAAATCTATTCAACCTACTGCACATTATTGCAAAGGTGTAGTTACCTCTTTTGCTAAAGAAATTCCGTTAAAGGCCATTTTGGTTGAACATTTTGGAAGACTAACCTAATAAAAATTACCCTCAATCCCGCCGACAGGTTTAAATAAGGTGTCAACTCCAACCTTGAGTGTCTCGACGTCCAATTGAGAAGTCTGGAGAAGTTCACGTTCACCGGCTACGAACGAGGTGTGCTGAATAGACTTACCGGACAAGGACGTGAAGATTATGAGGTCGTATTTATTCGAATGTTCGGACTTGGAATGGCAGCGCGACTTGTAGATATTTTTGTTCCTGCATCCCAGTCGTAAGGGCAGCGAGGGAACAATATAAATACTTTCTTATGTTATTGTTCTCGATCTTGTAGTACATGGTCAGAAGAGGGAACTCGTCTGACGTAGGTCCGGCCCGCTCACTTGGCCGTAACATATTACTTACGGCTGCTGCACGGCAGGATCCGGACCATCTGGCCGTCATGCCGTAGAAGCCGTACCGTAGATGACGTATATGGCCGTCATACGGCTGGGACCCGGCCGACTCGGAGTGATCAGACTCGACATTTCAATGTTTTGGATGCGTAATATGTTGGATCAACCGTCGTAACCTCGGCATGAGTACATTATATATTCCTACTCCCCATTAAATTAAATTCCCGCTCAGGATGCTAAGAAACTGGAGGGAAGCTGCGCGAGAAGATTATTCGAGCTCCCGGATAGCCCACGGATTTTGTTGGTTGTGCCGATAGAAAGGATGTAGGCTTTCATCTGTGCTGGGGTGTTGTTTCCGTGAAGAGCTGAAGTGCCCGTCAATGAAATGATAGAATGGCAGCGTTGCGGCTTACAAATGACTCCTGCGATTATGCCGGCCACCTGCGGCGCTGCCACGCTTGTGCCGTACGCCAGCTTGGACTGGTCTTGGTTAGGTCCCGAAGTCAAGACGCTGTACCCCCCTGCGTAGACATCCACACACTGCACCCGAGTCAGTGGAGTGAATTTAACAAAAAATAGGTATCCACGCACTGCGCCGTAGTTCGAACCAGGCGCCCACGGAGTATTCGGGAACGTTGCGAGATTATCGCCGATGTCGGTAGCACCGACGTTAATGGCCGCTTGGACGTTTTCGTTCTCACGCCGTGTGATCCAATCGTCACTCTATCGTATTGAATTGAATTTGCACAGAATTTGTGAAAGGCACGAAAGCAGACGCACTCTGTCTCTTCCTTCGTTTCCCTGAACAAAACTCGTGAGAGAAGGGAGACTCTGCATGGCTGGGTACTCACGGCCGCAATAACCACATGCATACCGATCTGCAATGCCTACGATTCGCACTCAGCGTCTGACGAACGACGAAAGACAGGATAAAACGCAACGCACATAAGCGATATTAGCTTGAAGACCGGGGTCATCCGGCGCATCGACGCTGATGTTGATGATGGCCGCCACGTTTGAGTTTGAGTTCACTTGCTGCTTCAATTGGAAATCCTCAATGGCTTCATCCACTCCATTTATCAGGTCGGATAGGTCACCATTTTGGGCGGAGTCGTAGATCTAATCCATCCAGTATCAGCTTGCTTGAGAGGGAGGCGAGGGGCGTATTACTTTGATGGGTACAATCGTAGCCCCAGATGCTACACCCCACCACTCCGCAGCCGCGGCGCCAGCCACTTCAGTCTATATTCCCGGACCCTGTTATTCTCCCCAAGGAATTATAATCGAGATAACTTACACCGTGCCCGTCACCTTCGACATTGCCCTTGTAGATCTGTCAGCTCAAACTGAACTCAACACAAAGGGCATCCTTACAGGGCCTCCGTCGATGGCTCTTCCAGTCGTAACACGTGGGGTAAGAAGAGGATGGGTTCCATCCACGCCGGTGTCGATGACATAGATCTATATGCAAGCGGATGAGTGGGAACCGCTGGACAGATCTAGATGAACTTACATAGACATTCTGACCGAGGTTATCCTCCAAGTCAATGTTCCAATCGTTGGACGAGTCGCTCGTCCCCTGGCCAGCTGTACCGGGTTGTAATCTGTTCGCCTGCGCAAGACGGGCAATATTCCTACGCGCCTGCGTCAGGAGCCCGTACCATCACAGTTTCCCTCACGTACCAAGACGATCCCGTAGCCCGCTTCCTCGACTCAACAGCCTTCATGTCCCTCGAAATACTTTGGAATTCAGAAGTGTTCTGGATGAAAGCGACATCCCTGTCGGAGAAAAGACCGTGGTAAATCGCCTCTCCTTGGGGAATTTGAATCACATCGGTCGTGTTGAGGGAGGTGTTGGTTGGAGCGCCTGGGTCGTGGCACACGAGATTTTTGGCCATGGCGGTTTGGACCTTGGAGAAATGCTGTTGTACGTTGCTGCTGGCCTTGAGTGAGACAATGTATTGGTTTGGGATGGCATCGTCAGAGTTGGGGAGCGTATTGTTGGGGACGGCTTGCAAGTTGATTCAGTTTTATTATGTATGCAATATGCTCAAAGACTCACGTCCGCATGAGGAGTTTCCAGAAGGAGAGGGTGTAGGTGATGAGGCAGAACTCGTTAGTGAAGCAGAACTTGTTGACTCCGGTGCAAGAGAGCCTGAGCTCTCAGTGGAGTTAGACGCGGATTCCGTCGCAGATGACGAGGGTGCAGACGACTACAAGAAAAATTGAAGATATAAACGAGATCAGGGAAGGTCAACACTCACCGAGGCTTCTGATGTCGCCGAAGACGAAACAGACGTAGATGTCTGGATGGGCGGTGAGATAGAACGCGTTTTCAACGCAAGGTGGAAGATATACCAGATCTGATGAGGAACTCGAGTGATCCTGCTCCGGAACACATGTGAGTAGAGAAGGAGCCATCAGAAACGGATTAATTACCTCCACGGGGGCCGCGATCACGGTGGATGTGGCCAAGAGCCATGCGAGAATGACGAGCGGGGTTCCGATACGCATCCTGAGAGATTATAAAGGCGACAAAGGTACGGTTGCACGAGGACCAGCTCGAGCAATGCAACTGGGAAAAACATGATTTCAGTTCCTACGTCCTCAGAGAGAGAATGATACGTACTGTGGGAGGTTGCACCAGGCAATATCCATAACTGACGGTAGGTGAGGCCTTATATATGTGGGACCCAGGCCCAGTTTCCAAGGCGTGTCCATTGGTGGTATCCAGGTTAGTTATGCTTCCACATTTACTCATCCGGGGTAGGTAGGCAGAGAATTGCGCGGCCCGTCCCGCTTAGGAACGCCGATGTTACCTCCAAGTTGGTAGGTAGGTAAATCCACAGCGGTTGTGGTGATGCCTTCTCGCCGCAGTTCCGTCCCTGTGAGAACTGAAATGTAATCAATATGTACATAGTACTGTATGACATCGATCACCTTTTTTGCCTGTCGCATCTTACTAGTTCGGGTGGTGAGTTCAACGCTGTCTGCGTATCGGCCTTCAGGCAGTGTTCAAGTGGCAGTGGCATTTGATATGAGCGGCGGGCCGCACAAAACGCGTAAGGTAGATGACAGTTTACGCGCCACGGAGCCTTCCCTTCTCTTTTGTAAGCCTAAAGTCGGGAGCAACCGGCGTTGAACTCGAGGGAAAGACGGAGGAAGTCAGAAGTTCCCCTGACAGATCTAGAGCAAGCTTGCAAGGCATTGACTGTGGTGTTGACATGTTCGAGGACCCATAGAGCAGGATTTGCAAACAGAAGCGAGAGCCGACCATGGCGACAATTCAATCATTCGGACCCGTTGAGCAACGGGGCACCGCCGGCCCGGAGAGGCACGTGTCCCGTTGCTGCTCGATCCGCCTCCCTTTTTTTTGCTTATTTTTTCCCTCCACGACAAGCTAGCATACGAACTCGAGCGAATCCCTTTGATCCCGCCTCTTGAATCCGATGAGGAACTGTTAAGCTGGGCTGCCACATCCACCCGAATCTCCAAATCCAATCTTCATTTCCTTGCTATTCATTCTTCCGACGCTCACTCCGACGGAATTCCACTCGAAATATCCAGAAGAGACAAGAAACCACCACGGCTTCCGATCTAAATCCCTGCTCTGTCACTTCCACACGAGCTCATCTCGAAAATCTTCCTCCATTGCCAAATTCCTCTTCACCGCCGCGTTTGTCCGGACTCCGTGGCAGTGGCCAGATATAGCGCTTGCCACAATTGGTCAACTCAGGAGCACGAATTCACCACTTGTAGGCCAAACGACAGTCTTTCGATGCTTTTCGATGTCGTGGACCTCTATGTGAATGCGGCGATCTTTCGACCTTCAACGAAATTCTTAGCCCATTTTTCCAACTTCGCAGCCCGGCAATCTGACCAATGAGGTTATGCCTTGCAGTTCCGCATTATCATTACGCTGCGCGAGGCCCCTAATCTGACAACCGCGGATATTTCACAAATTTCACAACTTGGTGTGCTTCCAGCGTCTCTGAGGCGCTGCAGAGCATCTCTTGGCGTCAAGTTGACGACTGGGGCCATTCACCAATCTTCTAGGAATTGCGACAGTTACGCCACTTGAGCACGCTTGCGAATTACGACAGACACCATGGCGTACACGCCAGTGGCGTCACCTATGAATTCATCTCACCTTAATTTCATCGACAATCCGGCATTCGAGTTTCTTGGAGCTCGGTCTCATCCCTCCATTGAAGCATTCCTCGTGCGTTCAGCGGAGCAGCTAACCCATCTCTCCCTCGTCATCGCTAGCTAGCATGTCGGCGGAACCGGCTGACCAACCTCCTCATGGCGATGCTTACACGCTAGCTCGTATTCCCCGACGAGCGCACCGGTGCACCGCGATATGCGTTTTTGTTGGGATTTGGCACGTGTCCGCGTCAGCCCGGCAAGGCCACGTAGGAGCGTACGTGGAGGACGCGAGGTTGAAACGCGTTGAGGCTTGTTATCATGGAGCTGGCCTCTATGAAACATGTATCAGGACATGAGACATGTATCAAGACACGTCGAAACGCGTCTCACGAATTGGACAATGGCTCTGGTATTTACGCGTTACAAGTCTAGTATTTACAGGTTTCACTATACCCCATTGTTCTCCGAAAGGTAAGTATAAATACTGGTACTGTAGCTGCCTGGAATACACAGAGTTTTTTCCCCTTTATTTTCTACAGTTTTTGGAGCGCGTGGATCTCCTGCCTCGCCTCGGACGCTTACCACGGATATCCTACACCCCGATAGTCTGCACCATTTATAATCACGGTGCGTGCGCGTTCCGCAGCGACTCACGCCGCCCCCGCCACGCACATCTGCACTTTTTGCCGCCCATGCGAGATATCTTGCGCAATGATCAAAGCGGAGAGGACCGGCGAGAAATAAAAAATTTGAAGACACTGGCAATGCCACCTGGGAGTGGGCGAGATTTCTAAGCAGACCTAGAAGAGACTCCCGGACGGAAGATGGAACAGAAGCCAGGCCAGGACAAGTTTAAACCCCCTGTTCACTAAGAAAAAAAATTCCTCGAAGAGTACATAAGGCTCAGGCCCGGATTGAACGGGCGAATTCTGGGGCTATTTCTGAACCCTTCCAAACATGTGCGATACCATTCGCTACCGAGTCATCCTTTGGCCCTTTTGAGTTCGCCTAAGTTTGGCGGCATCCGTGAAAGATCTTAGCCAGAAAGAGGATCTTGGCAGGTGGGGTTGAAGAGGCCGGCGGTGGAGAATAGGCGAGCGAATCAAGATCAAGAGCTGATGAAGGGAAACGTACAGTCTACCCCAAAGGCGACCCGGGCATTGCTCAAAATATCTACACAGGCCGGGTTTTATTGAGGTGACGACCGGCCGGCGCTGAAGAGAAAAAGCCGTCAACGCCGCCAAGACTCGGGCCCGAGTGGAACAGGCAACTTCTCGGACTGGATTGATGATTAAATCCATTCAAGCAGACGCGATATCTTTCCCACCAAGTCTGACCAACGTGTACAAGGGTGAAATGATCTTCGTGGTTTTCGGTCAAATTAAGAGAGTCGGAATAGAAAATTCCGAGAGGGTCCGAGTCCGCGAGAGTTGTAATTCCGGAGGAAAGCGTTGTTGACCATTCCAGACGACCCACCAAGCCAGAATTTGGAAGGACAGAAAATAGTAGAGGCCAGAATAAGCGGGCGGCCACTGAAGGTGAGTTTTGAACCCACAACGCTCAGGACTTGGGTCCGCGTCGGGCGGCCAGCTCCTGATGGTCGACTGTGAATATCGGGAAACAGAACAAAGTTGTTCTCCTGAATTCTGAGGGCACCTAAAGGAGCGAGAGAAAGAGTAGGGCAGAGTTCTTGAGATTTCTAGGCATCAGAATTGGAAGAGAAGAAAAATGAAGGCAAGGGCAAAGACAAGGCTGGGTCCCGGACCGAACGTGGGATTCTGCTGGAATGTGGGAGCACAGAGTCCCGTCACGCAGACGCGATAGGATTTGCCACAGAGTCGTTTCTACCAGAATCTGAGCCCCGCCAAGTGTAGCGGAAACAGTCCAGGCTCGAGGGAGCAGGAGAGCGGAACAGTGAGCACAGCGGTGGAAAAAATAGATAAGCAAAGAAAGGACCCAAAAGTATCACCACGTTAAGACTCGGGCGCGTCGGCGCGAATCAAACGGTCGACATACCAAGGCTGACACAGTACAACGCACCGGAGCGACCGCGATTGACGTATATAAGACGGCACCTGGAATGAGTGACACTGCTTCAGAGTTTATGCAGTCGGAATGTCGACCAACAGGAAGATGGGGAGGGGGGGGGGGGGGGGGGGGGGTATAAGGCAACGGCGAGCCGGCACGGAAAAATGCTGCATGCAGAGCTACTTAAAGACTCGGGCCCGGATCGAACGGACAACTTCTGCTGAAATGGGAGTCGACGTCTAGATATGGAAGGCAGATGCGATGCTTTTCGCCACCGAGTCTTCCCTTCTGCCTGTGTGAACGCGCCTAAACACATCTGAGCCCGCCAGAGGAGAGAGATGCCGGAAGTCCACCAAGAGAGCAAGCTGACGATAAAGTCTTGACTTTCGAATGCAAACGGAAGTGGCAACCGAGCCAGCGGCCATAAAAAAAAAATCAGGGGCTAAATATGCGATCGCAGCGGCAGGACTCCAGCCAAGACTCCAGCCCGGATCGAACGGACAGCTTCGGTCAATTGCTCAAACCGAATCCACACGCGAAACCCTTCGCCACGGAGCCCTGCAGTGGCATGCACGCATTCAATGAAGGGAGCAATCGGTGGTGTTGAAGGCAGAGCACTGAAGAAGCGGCCCGCCGGTCCGGTCCCAACAGTGAACACGTGTCCCATCGCTTTTTCAATCTCACTGCGGTGATCCCTTCCTTTTACCGTGGGTAAAAGAGTTGTGGAAAATATATAAGAGGTCCCCCGGCTTTTTCTAGGAATTTTACTCGAAGAAAAACTGCGGCAAAATTGAGCCCAATTTTTCCTGGGGTAAAATTACTCCTTTTTGTTTCGATAAAAGACTTGTCCCCCTTAACAATGAGGGAGAAGACCCTTTTACCTGGACAAAGAGCCATCCTTTTACTACGGGAAAAAAACAGCGGAATTTTCCCATCACTTTTTCCTTTGGTAAAAGGACTTATAAAAGCGGGGGGACCTCTGATATATTTTTCCCAGCTCTTTTACTCACGGTAAAAGGAAGGGATCACCGCAGTGTCTCCCAGTCTACCATTTTTTAATTTTCCCCTCACCCCTCGACGGCAAGCTACTCGGAATCCGCGAAATCGAGCTCATTTTGGGATACCTACTTGACCACTAGATCTCGAATCGGACGCAACCGGTGCCACCTCGCTCCTCCACACGAATTTCCGATTTCCAATCCGACAAGGCTAGAAGTTCACTTGGGTGAGAATTTACTTGAAATCTCAAAAAACGAACAAAGACAAGCAAGATACATGTATGGAACTCTAAATCACAACGCAGGGTTGAAAATCGTCCTTGCTTGTGCGGCTTAGTACGGGCTACTGGCAACGGTTTCTCGCGATTCCAGATCCGACAGTGCGTGGATCTCTTATTATTCGCGCTTCCGTCTACACTCGATGCTATTGGCCCTCGTTCATTTCCTGGATCGTCCACCGTACTCTTTTCCCCCTTGCTCTTCATCTTTCCCGGGTCCGACAGTGGATACTGGTATTCCACTCCGCAGCCCGGTGTCACAGTCGAGTTCGGCTTGAAACCACCCAGCCAGCGCCCGACGCGGCGGTGGCGAAGCTGAAACGCTGGGACGCCGACACTTTCTGTCTTCATTTCCCTCGATTTTCCTATTCTTGTTTTTCAGTTTTTTTGCACCAGCCCGCCTTCTCCCGTCGGCCTCCTCCCCAGTTTTCCTTCCCTGCGTCTGTTTTTCCAATCCTTTCATGCTCTCTCCCTTCCCTCTCTCTCCTCAACCTTCCTCCGCACTCCCTCCCTTTTTTTCTCCCCTTTCCATGATTCTTCTTTCCTCTCAACCTACCGTCACCTCCTCACTCAAGGTTCCGGAAAATTGGGCACGGGGTTGATGAGGCGTTCGACTGACCCTCGAGGGCGGATTTGAGGAACGTGGGCGATGGGGAGTGGGGCGCGAGGAGCAGCGCGTGCAAGCGGCGAGTGTACGCGTGGTACCGGCGTGCCGTGTACGACCTGGTAGATCGCCAGTCACGGCGAGTGGCGCGGCGTGTCATGGGGAGACGCACGGCCGTGGTGCAGGCGGGCACTGCTCGTCCTCGAGCGTCAGAGTGATAGTGCATCGTCGCTTGCCGTGCGCGTCAAGGAGCGGACGCCGGAGCATACGGCGCGTAGGCGATGATCCCTGCGCGGAGAAGGAGATGGGTGTCTTTTGCGGGTGCGGGTGCTATACGCCCCGTCGAGCAGAGGACGTGCGCTCGCCTCGACGTCTACTGCCTGCAAGGCACGCGACTTGGACATGTCTCACGCGGAGCATCTGAAGCGGCGGCGCGGCGCAGACTGCGCAGCGCGATTCGGTTGCGAGGACGTGCGCGCCGTGGAGCGTAGGGCCGTGGTGGCAGCCTCGCAAGGCCGTCGGCCATCAGGCATGTCGGCCAGACCTAGTCGTCGGCCCGCGCTGGCGCTGGCACCACGTGTGAGTCCGGATCGGTTGTCGAGTGGCGAAAGGGATGGCAAGCAGGGTGTGCCAGGGGAGGGCGTACCGCGATACGATTGATACGAGTGAGACGCAGGGCGTCGTCGACAGTACTGCGGTGGTGCTGTGCGCTGAGAGACAGACGTGGGGCGCGATATGAATCGGTCCGGAGCAGGGAGGGGATAGGGACGCGGCTGCCGTGCACGCACACTAAGCGGAGGAGGGCATGTTGCAGCACTTCAATAAGTTGTTGGTGATTCTTATGATCCAGCTAAACTCACCTGTCATTGTTTCCGGTGTGCACCGAGGATGCAGGACACTTTTGAGTAAGAGTACGTCCTCAGCACTCAGTCGTCTACTTGCGCTGATTTTGGCCGTTCTTGACTATCCCGTTCTCATATGCACTAGGGGCAGTCAGAGTACACGATTAAGCGACGATTATGGAGCGATTATGATTGACGATTAAGACGCGATTCTCGACATATAAAATCGTGAATCGTCCAAAATCGTTTGCATAATCTCCTCTGGAGGCGATTATGCACGATTCGACGATTCTGGACGATTCACGATTAACAGCGATTATCCCACGATTAAAATCGAGCATAATCGCCGTCCATAATCGTGATCATAATCGGCCCAGAATCTTGTACTCTGACTGCCCCTACTATAGCTGACCAATATTCCAGCCACATACGTGCTAACGCCCCAACGAAATCTAACCTCTCGTTGCTGATGCCTCTAGCTGCCCACCACCTCAATCCAGGACTTCAAATTGGAGTGTCCGCATGAGCACAGTATCCTGGGGACCAAAGTGCGTCCTCCGTTTGCCCCTTACACTTGCATTTGTACTCATAGGTCCTCATTTGTGTTGTAGGTAACAAACGTGAGCCAGGTACGTCAGATCTACTGGATCTACCGGCCTCACTGACAGTTATTCATCTAGCTAATCTCAAGTTCATAATCGGATATGTGAGTCTATCAAGTTGGTGGTTGCCCATCGTAAGTCGCCACAATTATTGACGACTTGCCATGCTAACGTCGTGTCAGAGACCCGTGAACCCACATTGTGTACCATGGCTGTGTGCATCTGTGCGGAAGACGGTGTAGCACTATTTCAAGGTTTGGCTGTCCGTGCGTGTGTATGACACGTTGACCTTTCCCTGGGCCAGGGTCATTGTTGGCTAGTCGGACCGCCTGTAGTAGCTATTTCAATGAATGCATCCCCATTTTTTTTTTCCTGGATGGTTTCTTCCACAGACCCACACCTAACTATGTTGAGCTCTGAGCGCTACTGAGTGCTATAGGTGCTATCCAGTTACGAAGCTATGGCAGGTATCTTAGCCTCACAACAAGCTATGGTTAACTCTGTAGCAGTCTGTAGCTCCTGCCTGTCTGTACAAACCAGGGACTTAGCTACAGGGCTATCCTGGCTATCCTGGCTACATTGCGCTACGTATTCATCTGTTTTTTTCCTGATGTTTTGGCTCAGTGCGGGCGACCATGGTGTTGCGTGCGGGGCGGCGTCCAGTGTGTGTGTGTGGGGGGGGGGGGGGGGGGGGGGGATTTATTATACTCGCGTGGTCCACAACATGAACAACGAGTCTACCGAAGACAAACATGTAGGAACATACGGGTGGTTATCCATACATAAACCTGCAAGATGTCAACGGAGCACACAATCGTTCCAGGGGGGCGATCACTACCAGACACTCACCAAGTGTGAGTTGGCTGGCCTCGAATGGGCAGGACCACCAGTTAAAACCCGCAGGACCTGACCCCCAGCATACTCAGAATGTCTTGCGCTGCCAGCAATTGCACCACGAGGTGGAGGCTAGCGCGTTTGGGAGCTCGGGCTCGGTGCCAACATGCTCACGAACGAGGCACGGTGAAGCAGCAAAGGTGTACGGGGACGCAGGCGTGCATGTATGTATCGTCTATCACCGGGACACTCTGGCTATACACGGGGCGGTCATGCACGAAGCGATTGTCCCAAGCTTAATCGTGCCTGATCCATGATATATAGTTCAATTCATGCGTGGACTACGAATGCAATAACACTGGTTACTCCTCTTGCTGGTTCCTTTGAATTTAGTTCATATACCCGCTGCCGCTTTGCCCTACTGGTACCGATTGATATTTTCCAAAATTGTGTGTTTGTCCTCATCAATCTCTTCGTTCGGCTGCTCGCTTGATCCCTCCAAAACCTGCACGACCAAGAGGCAAGCGGATCATTGATTTCGCACACAGATCAAGGCACGTGATGAACCATCCCCTGCCTAATCTGGAAGCGCCACTGACCGCCGTAACTGGCCTCTTAACTCGATGTACTCTCTTGCTGCCTCTCTGGAAGGGTCTCCGAGGCAATGAGACAAGGAAAATGAAGACCCGACTAACCATAGAGCAAAATTGATTTGACTCGCGGATTATTCTACTTATACTGGCACTGAAAAAAATTCCCCCCTTCTTCAGAGACCATTTTGACTGCTAGAAGCACTTGATTTTCAATTATATGTACTCTTTCTTGTGTACCACATGCAATAACGGTGAAAACAGCTCTGGTTCGATGGATTTCCAGATTAGGCAGGGGATGGTTCATCACGTGCCTTGATCTGTGTGCGAAATCAATGATCCGCTTGCCTCTTGTGCACGACAGCTGTGTCCACAAGCGCTGCAACACCAGCTGGATGCTCGCTGATCCTAGCAAGAGCAGAGGTGACCCTGGCATGGGTTTTAATATTGGTGTCGCTGCCTCAAATAAGGGACTATCTTTGGGGTATATAATACACTGACTCGGAAAAGTATTGGATCACCTGCTTTAAATCAATGACCCACCTCAGAAGTTGCACAAGCCGTGGACAGGGTTTCGATGCCAGAACAGCCAGAATAGTGGATCCATAAAACACCATTGTCGCCCTACCTACCGAACGCACTCCTTGAATCACCTGTCTCTGCACCTGCTAGTAGTCATCCTTGTACTGTACCTCTCATTTTTGAGCCCATTTGGGCCAAAAATGAAGACTATCACCATCACCTAGACCAAGGAGGTTCAGTTCACAACCATCCATCACCGTCACCTGAACCTATGGTCAAAATGGTCCAGTGGCCCATGCGCACTATAATGGAACATGAATTGAAAAATCGAATTGAAGTACTAGGCAGCAGGAAGTAGGGAGCGATTCAAAAAATCTGCTGGAGCCTGGATCATGCTCTAGAGTGACCGAGGTGGAAGCCCCCGTCTTTTATGAACTGAACCTCCAGTGGGAAGTCTGCTAATTTCGGGCACCAAACCCTTATTCTCACTTTTTACAAATAATATGTTTGTTGTATTAGAGAATGGTTGTCAGTATTCCAGTTTGCGTAAAACACATTATGTTGTGCTCATCCAACCCAATTATTCAAAGCTCTTCTAATTGAGATGATTTGTTGGGAACCTGTTGAACTTAGTGTTGGTATAGTGATTTTGTGAATGTGTTGACCTCCTTGACCTAAAGGTCCAGCCCCTGCCTCGAAGAGACCCAATCCCAAGTCATTACATGAGTTCTTGTGATAACTTGTTATATAAGTTCTCGTAATCCAAGCAGCTCCGACAAATGAGATACTGTGTTTGCAATGATGGCAGCCTGTGCGCCATCGGCCCCGGAATCAACTTCTGACAGTGCAGCTGTTGCACATTGAATTATACCAGAATCTGCATCCCTATTTCAAGATAAGGCTCATTTCCAAGAAAATATTTCAAAGTCAGACTTGCCGTAATAGGGACACAAGTCTCTCACGTGGGCTTGTGGTTAACATGGCTGCCAGGGTGGACTCATGGTGGGCCAGGTTTACAATCAAATCACAGGCACATTGCTGAATCTCATTGCTCGCCGATTCAAGCAGCTCCAACAAATTTTCCAACGGGTTCGCATTGATGATGGCTTGTGCGCCATCGGCCCAGTAAGCAAGGCCCATCAGTGCATATGTTGCTTCTTGAATAACAGCAGAATCTGCATCCCTGAGCCAAGATAAAGATCAATTCTAATAAACCAAATCTGAAGTCAGACTTACCGTAAAAGGGACACAAGTGTCTTAAAGGGGTTTGCAGCCAAAATGGCAGCCAAGCTGGACTTATGGCGGGTCAGGTTTCTGACCACAATGCAGGTGTTTGCTCGGATCTCCCATTTGCTCACTGATTCAAACGTTTCCGACAAATGAGGCAATGTGTTTGCGTGGATGATGGCCTGTGCACCGTCGGGCCATTTAGCAACAATCGCCAGCGCGGCTGTCACCTGGTGAATAACACCAGGATCTGCATCCCTATTTCAACATAAATATCATTTTCAACCAGAACATTTTGGGGTCGGACTTGCCGTAACAGAGACACAAGCATCTCAAATGGGTTCGCAGTCACAATGGCTGTCAAGGTGGACTCATGGCAGGCCAGGTTTTCGACCAGAATGCAGGCATTTACCCGGACCCATCTGCTTGCTGAGTCAAGCAGATGTGGGATTTGAACCAAAATAGGAGAATTCACTATTGCATGTGCGTCATCCTCTGATTCAGCCCTTTGTGTTAGGTGCTCCAGAATGTCCCCTTGTGTGGAAGGGGACACATATTTGCATCTGTGAACAATTCAATGAGTATGTTCTCAGACCATGGGACTGAACCCATACAAGAGATATGTGGAGTAAATCTCCAGCATTTTGTTAGATAGTGGTATATCACCATTTCTCCGATTGAAGCCCAGAGCCTGTCGGTGATACATCAACTTCATGAGAGGCTTGGCCAATGTATGAAGATTGATTGTTGCGCCCTGGAGGCCAGGATTGCTGTCAGACCACCAGCTATGTATACTGGCGAGTCAAGGGTGGCATCGAAGACGGAAGAAGGGGCGTACAGCTTTCTTGATATTCGTGATACTTCCCGCACAGCCATGCGGGCGCTCAGCGGCCTCGGTGTTAATTGGTTATTTCTGGGCGTGTGTCGAAGCTCACCCTCGGTCCGGTGTTTGCCGGAAAATGCGACAACGTATATATTTTGGGTGGATCGAACAAGTTGGCAAACTTCTGATACCTTGAAATGTGGGCACGCTTCATACTCACAGACAAAAAGGAATGAACATAAGTAGATGTACATCATCCAAAGATTCAAGCCCGAGTTGAAACTTGAAAATGTGAATTATACATGGACTAGGAAGCAGCCAAACGTTGCGGAGTTGCTGTCCGATGGGTAAATGGCCACACAGAGAGGCAGAGCAGTCACCTGCCGTCGAGTCAATATTGTCCTTTAGCTAGATTCAGAAGGCATTATTGTGGTTTGCGATCTCCTGTTCCGTGAGATGATCATCCCAGTATGCGTATTGCGAGTGTGCGTCGTACAGACAGATACCATCGATGGTGGCGTCATCGGTGGGGCCACGCAACACATCTTCAAATGGCACGACCTCTCTCGCGAGACGCCCGATAACGCCACCATGCAGTAAGGCAGCACAACCACGGGAGCTTAGCATGAATTGTGTGCGGATAGCAACATACGCTTGGTGATCATATTGGTCCGGGACCCAGTCTTTTGGCCTCCGACCCATACCGGAATAAACGTTTCGAGGGCCAGGTTTCCCAGTAGGGACTTGGTCGCTGCGGAAGCAATACAAGAACCCAATGCCTCGACGCAGAAGCCTCTGTACGACATCTGTCAACTCGGGCCCCCACCTTTGCCGTATAATCTCGAGGGCGGTGGAAGCACTTCTAAACAAGACGTAGAGACCGCGCTTGTTCTCGATCTCACTGACGACGTAAAAAAGCTGGCCGTTCAGCATCTCGCGACGAACCTGGATCGCCCACGCGGAGAAGATCTCGGATTGCGGGTCATGGTAGTCCAGCAGGGCCCTGGGAATATCGGAAACGGATTTAGCCTTTTTGGAAAATGCCAGGAATATGGTAAAGTTATCCATTTCGCCAGGGTGTCCAATCTGGATGTTCTTGTCATCCCCGAGAAATTTCTTCGCAACGATTGCGGTAGGGAGGTCAAGGACGACGTTTGGAGGGACTTGATATTTATGCTTGGTCACGACACACCCGTGGCGCAGGTAGATCATTTCTTTGAACGTCGGCGCGATCGAGTCGTACTCGGGGCGGGAGTCGGCGGTGCCGGCGGTGCCCAGTGTGAGGACGCGGGGCCGCACTTGAGCAAGAGGCAGTTGTCCCTCTTCCAGCTCTTCAGGAAGCAGCTCAGATGGGACATCTTCATCGTCCTCAGGGATCGGTAAGGATTGGTAAGGAGCGAAACCCCCATCCTCGTCGTCGAAGTCGTACTCTTCGTCAATGCCGCCTTCGGGCCCGAAAGCATCGCATAAATCCCATTCGTTGTGGAACGAATTGTATCGCCTTTGAGCAGGCCCATACTCCTCCCATAGATCTTCGTAATTGCCACGCCCGCCTGCTCTCCTGATGTAGTGCCCGTGCGATTTTTCCCAAACATACAATCTTGACTTTTTGCTGGGAACGCTTCCCGACTCCGCATGCTTTAGCCTTTGCAGGCGGCTTTCCATCTCTTTCTTTGATTCGTGAGCAGCAGTCTCCTTGTTTCGCTTAGCTCTCCGAGCGAAGAATTGCTCCATGGACTCATTTTTCCTCTGCTGGCTATTGGCTTCCACAGGGGGGAATGGTGCACTCGGCGCAGGGGCAATGCTGGGGGATGCAGCGGGGGCCAAGGAAGCGAGATACGGATGTGTGTCACGACAGGTCGAGAGAACGATCTGTTGAGCGCTGTTCGTCCTTGCCCAACGGCTGAAAGCCACGTCTCCCGGAAGAT
Source organism: Mycena galericulata (assembly GCA_029289565.1). Taxonomy (NCBI): domain Eukaryota; kingdom Fungi; phylum Basidiomycota; class Agaricomycetes; order Agaricales; family Mycenaceae; genus Mycena; species Mycena galericulata. Next base: position 468,913 of record JARKIA010000085.1, read on the forward strand.
CTCGCAGATAACGGATTTCGTGGCCGTCAGGCACGAACTGGAGGTCCCTGAATGTGAACGGGACCTTCACTTCTGGGTACCCGGTGATAGGACCCCATAAGATGTACAAAGGCACTGGGACTTTGGTCTCGATGATTTTTCCCAAAATGAAATCGACTTCCCGCGGAAAGTCGAAAAGCTCGGTGTGGCCCCCAGCGGGGACGCTGAAGTCGATGAGACCACCGATCCGCGGGATTGTCAAATCACCAGCGGCCGATCTTAATAACGCGTCGACGAATGCTGGCGCAATATTTCCTTTCGCACAGACGCGATCCTGCCAATCGGGCATGTCTTTTAAACCCATAGCCATGTACCAAAAATACATGGCCAAATGGCCGATGAGGGGCAGAAAGGCGTGAATGGATCGGAAAGCAACCGCGCGCGCTGCACGCTCCGTACGATACGACCGCTTGTACCCGAAGCGATAAGGAGACCCGAACACCGTCATCTGCGGAATTGGCAACTTGGTCACTTCCATCATCGTGTACAGGACGCGCAACAGGCCGAGTTCTAGCTCGTACCAAGTTTCGGTTACAGGCTCCTCCAAACGCCATGTGCCGTCAGGCGTTTCTTCGATGGGTAGGGTCCCAAGCTTATAGTCGAGGGCCCGGAGTGCACCGTACCATGGATTACAAGCGGGTATGAATATTATATACGCCGTTTCTGTCGCGACGTAGGAAGGGTACCAAAAATTATTCGCTTTGACCTGAGCATGGCGCGGGGGGGGTGCGTCTGACGTGGCCGGCATTCTACAAAGGAGATGGGGATTCCCATGGTATACACCCCATATCGTGTCCTTGATCCGCGCGTGACCTACAACATTGAAGTCGGACTGCAAGTCAAACCGCATTAGCCACAGCGGCAACAGAAGATAGGAAAAACTTACTGGGAGTGTTGGATTTAGTGTATTCATCTCAGCGAGTGTTGATCCAACCATTCGGGTGCGGGTTTCCCAGTGTATGATCAACAAGAAGGATTTGGAGCCGGAATGCGTGCCCAGTGTAGGCACTGAACAACACGACTTCGGTGGCGAAATGCGTGCCCAGTGTAGGCACTGGACAACACGAATGGACTGGCCGATTGTGACGATCCGAAAGTTAGAAGTGACAGAGAGCGTTTGTATTACCTGGTGTAGACACCAAATAAAACAGAGGGAATGCGATACAATGCGATACTCAGTGGTAGACACTGAGTAGGCGCGAGAGTCGAGTGGAAGACAAAAAGAATGAGTCACGAGTCAGCACCGCCACATCGGCAAGCGCTCACACGCACACGCGCTCGCTCGCGCGTCGAAATACTGCCAGTCAAAACATACATTGGTCAAGCTATATACTCATAATTGATACGGAACCAGGAAATGTATACATGGTTACACAAGAAAAGAACATGCACTCTGAAGGACCTGCCAAAATTCAGTGTGGAGAAGCAATCGATATTTGATCTCCTCACAGCTTTACTCCAGTAATTCAGGAAAAGGTGGCTGTCGCATCTCGCCCCGCCTTGATCCGCAAGGGAATGACGATGCCGACGGTCACCCCAACGATAACGATAAAAACGAGACCAAAACTGAGGGCCCACAGACACGCGCGTGGGCAAGACGCCTGATACAAATTGAATGATGCAGGTTGCGAAGAACATGGTCACACTGAGATGTACTTACCTGGTGGGGTGGGGGTGCTACTACACTGAGTGCACGGGCCCTGGAATGGGGCTCGCGGACAAGGCGGATTTGCTGTGAATCGGCATCAGCTTCAGCATCACGACAGAGGCATCGCATCTTACTTGCCACAGCCCACACTCGGGCTCGTCGTCGTCCTCAAACCATCGTGAAGATGTGGTGTTTTGGGTGGGCAGAGTGCTGAATGTCGACGTGTCAGACATGGAGTGTGGTTGCAAAAGCGAGGGAGTCTAATGCCACTGTCGCCGCCGACTAAGTCCGCCTTCTTGTGGTTCCTATTAGTTAACACTGCTTGCACTTCAAATCGTGAAGCCTCATTCCCGGCCACGGGCAACTATCTATCGTAAGGCGGCGGTAATGGCGTAATTTGAGGGGAAATCGGTAAATCGAGGCCCTGAAAAAATGCCATGCTTTCTCGATACCGTTTGAGTCCAGCGATAGTGATTGTTAAGAGAGCCACAGACTGCACGATGTATGCATCTAGAGCAGTGAGATTTAGAGTAGCGGTGCGGGCGTATTTGACTACACGATGTAGGCATCGTGCAGCGGTGCGGAGTCGTAAATACATCGTTGAAATACCGACGCTGTATGGTGTAGGCATCGTACAGCGCGAACAGAGCGCGATGAGAGAAGTTTTGGCTGCACGATGTAGACATCGTGCAGTCCAGGACTGAGTTTGGTAAGTATTGCCGCTGAGTGACTGCCGCTACTACCGATGTCACTTGATGTCACACGTCGGCAGCTCGGCACTCACTTGACACTACCAACACCAACCACCACCGTCGAGTGTATACACTCGGCGGCGGCTCATTCGACCCAGTCCCATACCCCTCGGTGTTTACCACCGGGCGGTATCCCATGCTTCTGTCATCCTCGCTCGGGATTAAATTTTCAAGATCCATTCACGCTCCTCGGTGTCTACACCGGGGAGTGTACCGACGACATCCCTCGCGGCTGTCGCGTGTCTACACACGGCAACCTTGCTTTTTTATGCTCGCGGTCTATTCCGCGCTGTATCTAGCATGCTCCTTGCAATCGTTGACGTCGAAGCGCACGCGTGGCAACCTCGTCGGATTATGATGATGCTGCTGGGCAGTCATAGCCCATTTCGAGTTCTTCGTCCACGCACAGGAGAGACTTTCCGTCGCTCGCTTCCTTAATGCTACATGCCGACCTCCACTCGCTGATTTCTCTCCGACATGGCTACCGAATTGTGCGCTTCGTAACATTATTAATGAACGCCACCGCTTTTGTTTAGCGATCCCACCTCGCTATTATCTTGCTCTCGGCAGTCCCCGTAGAATCCGCCTTTTTTGTTGTACTGTCCCTCCGGAACTGCATAAAAAGTCTGCTGGCTAGCGTGCACTTCAACCTGCGCACACTCCAACCACCTACCTCTACGACTGACCTCGCCATCATGGTTCGTTGCCCGTCCGTTTGCTCTGGTATGCCGCGCTCACACCTCTTCTCGATTAGCCATTGATCCCGGTCAAAATTGAAGATACCTCGGACGTCGAAGATGACGACGTCACCTATTACTGCGAAAACTGCGATCCTTGCCCTCTCTGCGGCACGCCTCCCAAGCCGAAAGAATCGACAGAGGCTCTTGTGCCCAACGCTGTGGTCCCTCCAGGTATGTTCTTCCTTCGCCTTACTCACGGCCAATACTAATACTATTTTCAGCCTCTCTTCCGTTCCCTACCACTGTCCCTCTATCGGTCCCGATCGTCCTCTTCATCACGGAGGGCTACTTCCAGGGTGGATGGTGGCAGCTCGTCATTCCGTATATGATCGCCATCACCGTTTGCTACCTCTAACTTGGACGCGTCCGAGCCACTTTCTTGAACAACCGCATCGTGTAATCGTAACCTTGTATTCCGTTGGACAAAATGTATCTATTGTGTTCCGTGCGCGAGTTTACAATTAAAGAGGACAAGGATTCGCTACGTAGATGGCCTCGAGGAGAATCCTTGTTCCGTGCGCGAATTTACAATCAGGGAGGACAAGGATATGCTACGTAAAGGATGGCCTCGAGGAGAATCCTTGTCCTAAATCGGTACAAGGCCGAATCGCCTATATATTGCTTCACGTCCTGTCCGTCAATAACAACATTCCCCATACTGTTTTCGGTGTATACCACCGGAAAGAGTTTGCCTCTGCGCTTGTATCTTCAGTGTTTACACGGGGGACACAATGAAAAATTATACCTGCGACTGCCAACTCCGACCGAATAAACACCTTGTGCCGGTGGTTGACCGGTTAGAACACCAGCGGGAGTTGACACAGTTCCTGGAGCAATCCAGGAGCAATGATGTGGGTACATCGAACCAGGTAAGCACACACGACACCGTCGTCGTGCCTTGCTAAAATGACCGACCGACCAGACTCTAGCAGTCGATCAGCTTGCTGATTTTGTCACGGCTCTGACTTTGACGGATGAGGGTCCGACTCCTGGTGGCCAGCCATCCAAACTGTTCACCTCTCGGGAAGAGTTCCAAGAAGGCCGTGCTTTGCAGAATCCGACGCGCTTTAACCCCGACGCTGTGACTGTCGCAGAGGCTACGAGCAGTATGACAGCGCTCTTCGCCGCATATCGTCCGTCTCCGGCTCCACCTCCACCTCCACCTCCGAATTGGCGGGAGGAAAGAGCTCGAAATCTGGTTTCTGAAGTGCAAAAAAAGATTCGTGTGGCTACGGAGTCCCTCAAAATCCCTTTCGATTACCGACCAGACGATCCGGCCGCGGTAACGCAGATGCGAGAGAAGCTTGACGCTGCCTCGCAAATTTGTAATGCTTGCAAAAGCTCGTTGGTCTCCATGAAAAAAGACAGCCCTGAGAAGAGCGAGGCACTCAAGGATCTGAAAGCACTTCACATCAGAATCGCCTTCATCGACGCGTCGTTGCCGGAGCCCACTACGCCTGTCGTATACGAAGCCGGTAAGTTTCTTACTACATATATTTGTCGCTGTGCTTACCTTGCGCAGCATACATCGGCGATAATCCAATTGACAGACTGGATCCCATAGCCCAAATGTTAATCCTCCTCGGTGTCGTTTGCCATGTTATCATCGGTATTGCCACAAACCCCTGTAACGTTATCATCGACGCGGTCACCCTTATCATTAAGTTGACTATGTCGATGCATCTCCAAAAGAACGCGGATGGGTCGGATGGCTATGATGCGAAGCAGCAAGACGTACTCGAACAGCTGCCCTCGAGCTTATATGTTGCTCTGGATCGTTTTAATATCGACGGCAAGACGACGATGTACGCAGTATGCCCATCCTGCGAACACCTCTATAAGCCCATTGATCCGGAGTCCACCATCCCCGAGTACGTTCAACGTTGCACGGCCCGTATAGTAGGGAAGGAAGGGGTCTCCGAATGCGGCGCCCAGTTGTTGGTTGAGCACAATGGGCAATTGCGGCCCATCAAAACCTTCCTCTCCCCCTCGTTGATCGATCACCTAGCTAGGCTCTTGTCTGACCCAGAAATCGAGAAAATGTGCGACAAAGCCTGCGATGACGCATGGGCTGCTCGAAACGAACCCCCTCCTCCTTTCGTTACCAATGTATTCGAGGCAGAATTCATGAAAACGTTCGAGGGACCTGTTCCTGGCGAGCTTTTCATCAATAGGGGCGAGCGGATGCGATTGGCACTCGCAGCGCATCTCGATTTTTTCCCTCCAAATCATACGACGATCCGCGGAAACTCAGATAGCATCGGCATTCTTTCGGCGGCGTGCATGAATATTACTGAGACTCTTCGGTACAAACCCGAGTACCTCCACGTAAGCATTCTATCCGGCCCAAAAGAGCCAGACCTAGCAAAAAGCGGCAGCTACTTGTCGCCGATGATCAATGACGCTGTTGTCGGCTGGAAGCGCGGCTTTCACATCTCGACCACGGGCGCTTCACCTCGCACTGGTCGGGATGTGGACATTGCTTTCATTCTATCGATCAATGATTTTCCGGCTGCTCGTAGGGTTTCGGGATGCGCAGGACATACATCGCATTTCTATTGCACAGTCTGTCATTGCATGGGGATACCTACCATGTATCGAACAGATTTCGAACATCCTGACTGGGAGCCCCTTGATCCCGACTTCCTTCACGAAAAGGCCGAAGCTTGGCGAGATGCTACGACTTTAGAGGAGCGCGAAGCAATATTTGCAGAATTCGGTGTCAAGTGGGCAGAGGTTTGGGAGTTACCATACTGGAATCCAAGCCGTATGCTCGTAATTGACTGCATGCATTGTATCCTCGAAGGCTGTGTCCATTACCACTGCCGTTATGTGCTTCAACTCGATCGTGAAAAGGCCAAGGCTTCAGAAAAACCCGAGCAGGCATTCACTTATCAGTGGATCGCATATAAAAAAGATGAGGTTCCGAAAGCCGTGCGCGTGGCTAAAGAGAAGGAAGAAAAGCAGATTGTTGAGCTGCAGAACATTCTGGAGCTCGCGCTCGGCCCTGAAGGAGGGATACCCGAGGCTCTAATGAAGAAGAAGCTTTTGAGCAAGAACCTTCCTCCACTTCGATTCCTATGCTGGTCGCTCCAGCTCAATGTTTTGCCGTCATCTCCGACTGCGGACAAGCCCGAAAAAAAAGATTATGCAGCCGGGTTGATGACATGGGTTGGTGCATATCCAATTAAGTTCATGCTTCTACTGACGCTTATGATTCCAGCGCAAAACCATGCCGTTTAAACCTGATGGATATGAATATTGTCCGAAGAATATCAGCGCTCCAGATCTCATTTTTATCCAACAGGTCATCGCTCAAACTACGACGCCGTCTTGGATTAACTCGGTGCCGAAAAACTACGGCGAAAGCGGCGCAGGATCGATCAAAGCAGATGAATGGCGAATCCTGGCCACAATCTACCTCCCCATCGCGCTGGTCCTGTTATGGGGCGACAATATTTCCGGGCCAGATGGCGCTCGTTTTTTCCAGCTATTGCAGCACAGCATGGCCATATTCCAAGCAACTCTCATCGTCTGCAGATATAGTATGAACCGTGAGCGCGCAACGGCGTATCGTGCCCTGATGAAGGATTGGGTCGACGGACTACACGAAAATCACCCCCACACCAAACAGCACCGCCACAGACCCAATGTCCATGCGGCATTCCATCTCTATGATTTTCTGATACTCTTTGGACCCGTCATGTCTTGGTGGTGTTTTCCTTTTGAACGCCTCATCGGGGTCCTACAAAAGATCAAGACTAATGATCAAATTGGCAGTAAGTTTTGTTGATCTTTCGTCGTCTTCCGTGGTCGATACATGATTCTAGGCGAGATGGAAGCTACAATCCTCAAATCTTTTATGCGTGGTGCCAACCTCCGACGATGGCTCAGCAGATCGGACTGCCCCGAGGTCATACGTCAATTCAAACGGATATTCGATTTGGCGTTCACACCGCGGACCGTTCGAGAGCAAGACGATGTCGTGCCCGGGAATGACCACGAGAAGGCCCACTTCTTCTTCAACGGGGTCAATTTCTCTCGAGCGTCGACCCACTTGGGAAACAGCCTGGTGATCTTTTATCCCCCTGGCGCGGACACTGCTGTTGCCAGAAGTATTGAAAAGATCGAGGTTATTGACAACGAGGCGACATTTCTAATTCGCCGTCAAAAACCCCTCCCTTCTCACCAATGGGATCTGTTCAAACCTTTCCCGCACTTCCCGGCTACAACCTACTCTTCTAAGATGTCGGACGCCACGCCTGATCGAGTCCATCCTTCGCGCGTTTTGTCCCATTGCGCACGATTCAACTTTTCAAAGGACCGTGCTGTGATTTTGAATTTATCTAGGGTGTGTTCTCTTTGATCTTACCGTGGTTCGCGCTAATTAACATTACCAGGATTGATCTAATCTAGTCTTTCTCGATGTATCATTTATTCCGTGAATGGATGTGTATCGTACCCCAGAACTGTGGCGCGCTATATGAAATGACCACTTATCCGTCTCATGCAGAGTTCGTTATAAGCTCGCAATTGCTGTGCATCAGGCAGCGACCGTCCAGATGCTTTAACATTATCTAGATCGACCTGTCTAAAGCAGGAGCATGACATGACGAAAATAATCAATTTTACTCAGAGTTTCTGCTTGTGTAGCGTGGGTGAATACTATGCGACAAGTATATGTACTGAAAATATTCTACAGCTATGCGTTGCGTATTTACACGGAGGGAGGAGCCTTCAAGATAACGGAACTCTGTAACGGCGAGGTTCAGTACTATTAGTCTGTAGGAAACTCGAAGGCTGACTGTTCGGTCACGAGCTGTCCAGTCTTTCGAATCGCCTCGCAAACCACGCGCACGAGGTTGTTGAAACTGCCCACGGATCGCAAGGGGACATACTCCCGATGCGATACTTTGCAGCCCGGGCAAGGAAACACCGAAGGAAACGCCCCCATCTCACGGAGGATAAGATGAGCAATCGCCTCTGAAATCCGACAAGATGAGAAAGAAAACACGAAAGCCCTAACACTCACCCGACAGAATTCGTTTGCACGCGCGGAATGCAACGTGCCAACAAATGGCAATCCCTTTGGCGCAGACATGATACGCGCGTTGGCGTCGAGCCATATTACGGGTGTGGCCAACCTTTACTTCCAACGCGTCGAGAAATTCCGACGACTGAATACGGCCTTGAAGATACGCGTTCAAAATCCAGTACGGGACCCGGCTGGTAATATAAACCAGCCCAGGCCCCTCACGTTTAAAGGCGCGCCGCCTAGCCAGTAGGGCCCGAATCTGAAGCCTTGGTTGATCGACTCGGCGTCTGCGGCGGTAAGATCTAATAAATTGAAAAAAAAATGTTACACTCACATAAATCGCAGTATCTCGCTGGGGCTGCGGCGTGCGGAGAGGGGAGTCCTCCGGGACGTCATGAGACGCCGTGGTGGGTGTTCGACACCTGCGTAAGTGTGCTGTGCGAGTACTGCCAGTACCTTGCCGCGGCGGGATCAGAAATCTTTTCAAATTTAAGGTAGAAGCGTACAGCGGAGAGAAGGTAGGGAGAAAAGAGATGGGTAAAGCGCGGCGAGGAGGTATGGAGAAAAGAGATAGTACAAGGCGAGAACAAAAAAAAGAGCGGGATGTCACAACACCTGGCTCACAAACGTTCCCGTCGTGCTCCTCCATCCCATCCTCTTCTTTCCTATCCCCAGCGTCTCACTCCTGGCATCCGCTCCTAGCACCGACGATGCACACAACAGGCTGGCACGGACCTCGTCAATTGCTCCCGCGCTCGGTCTTTGCCTCATAACTTGCACCCTCGGCGTTCGCCTCCGTCCCGACCACTTTTCCTCCCTCTGCTGCGCTTGCCGCTGCGGAACCGCCTATCCGGATGCCAACGGAAACGCGCAACTGCCTCCCTGTTTGCCTTCCACGCCGCCTCTTACATCCTTCTCCGCGTCCGCCTCCTCACCAAACGCATCGTGGTGCCAACGCAGGCGTCCGCCTATAGCTAATGAGGCGTTGACACGACCGCCGCGAGCCCACGTCCACCTCCGCATCCGCACTGCCGACTCCCCACGCTTCTCCTCTTCACCTCCGCCGACCTGCTCAACCTCCTCGCGTCCACGGGCGTCTCCCAGAATCCTGGTCCCGGCTGTCCGCCCAACCCGCCGCGACTCCCGATCCTCGCCGTGCCCGTGCTCCTTCTCCGCCCGAGTCTCTCCTCGATCGCGCGCCAGAGTCCGGGCCACGATACAGTATCTCCCGCGTCCGAATTCGCGCCGCACCCTCGCAGAACACTACTTAACCCACTGCCCCGCCTCGCCCCTTCTCCCCGCCCCATCCGCGTCATGCGGTGCCCACTGACCAGGCGTGCAGACCCTCTGGCTCCTCGCAAACGACACGGCGAGCCAGGGCCGCCTTCGAGAGGAAGTCGCACTCATCTACGCTGATAAGCCGTGTAATCAAGTACACCTGAATTTGCGCATTTTACGCATTTCCAGCTTTCAAGCATGTGTGCTACATACCTAAGAGGCTTTCGGGAGCTCCGAACGAGTAGCCTAACAAGTCTAATAGCACTAGGGAATGAACCGGGAGGATCTATAGCGGTACCTCCACAAATGGGGCCAATATATGTCTTACTCGAGTAAGGAACTAGACTATCGTGGCAGAGAAACTAGGTTATATAAAGCCTAAGGCTGCTTGCTGGGACACTTACCAAGGAGATTGGAAGGAAACTATCATATTTGCACAGTGGCGGAACCAAGTCCTTCATAGAAGATTGACTAGACTAAGATTGTCCGTGTTTGACACAAAGGACTAGCGCGTTCAGGCCACATGATGGGAATGGCTATTGGGAGAAGGCAGATACTGCCAAGACGGATAGCATCCAAGAATAGAACCGGCAATTCCGGACCTAGGCAACCAGCATCACTATAGAGATCGCGATAATCCTTAAATCGGATAAGGCATCCTAGGTTCCTAATCGAACCATGGATAGACGGGTTGAGCTAACCTATGACTATGGGGTACCGTATTGAAGCTACGATGGCAGGCTAGACGAAGAAGACCCTTCCGGGCTCGGGACATAGAGCCACAGACGAAGAAGACCTTACTTGAGCAAGGCATCAGTTGCCAAGAAGAGCTCCTTGATGGATCAAACCAACGACTGTGTGCAGCTGTCAGAGCACGCCTTTACTGGCCAATCAAGAACGAGGGACGCCGTCGGAGACAGGAGGCCGTACGAGTCATATTAGAGAGCAAGTAGCGTAAACCAAGTAGTGTAAGCAGGTTGAGAGTAGTATAAATAAGGGGCAGAAAGGGCAGGAACGGGAGCGCATATCCCTTGGAGGCAGGCACCAGAGTTGGTTGTCCTCGTTAGTTCCACTAGATTTGATTAGCTCGGGCCTAGCCCACAGACACCTAGCACCAGAAATAGATTTGGATTTGGATCAGACCTTAAAAATATAAGAAACCTCGAGAACTGGGTCGAAAACCCTTTGAATAAGGCCGAAAGCCGACATCAGTACTGAGCCGAAAGCTCTTTTAAGGCCGAAAGCCGTCAGAACCAGTCTCGTTGAATCATATTGAGTCGAAAGCTCTCTTAAGGCCGAAAGCCGAACATCTGTACTGAGCCGAAAGCTCTTTTAAGGCCGAAAGCCATCCAAAAACCTTGGTGTATAACCACAAACCCGTCTATTAGACACCCAAACCCGACCTTGTGTCATTAAACTCTATAAACATCGTACATTGTACCGCATTTAGTCTTGAAATAAGACCAGAACTACCCAGACAATATCCAAGAACCTTACTCAAATAAGACACCTTAATTGAGTAGCGATCTTAGCAAGTACCCCTACGAGTACAGACTAGCTATAGGGTCAACAAACCGTTGATTCAAACCCCGAACTACCCGACTCAAAGCTCTCAACACAAGAGGAGTGATTGGTTGTAGTGTGATTTGGTTGTTAGTGTATAGTGGATAGTTCATTTGTCCATTTGCATTTAGCGGCTTGATAGCATATTTCCTGCCGTACTTCGAGAGCCCCCGTCTCAACGCAGCGAACCCGCGCCCAGACTTCCGCGCGCTCAAGAGCCACGTGTGGCTCGACTGTGTTGTGTGCGTCGTCCCGCTCCTGCTCTCCTTCAGGCCCTGAATGCGGACTGTCGTCTTCCTCTTTAATCAGAAATGAATCCCTTCGCGTGTTCCCGCCCATGCCGGTCATGCTGCATGTTGCCGAAAAGACGAAGTACATGGAGGGTGTACTTGTGCCGAAGGGGACTATTCTTCAAATCCCGGTTTGTTGTCCTCTCCATACTATCTTTCCTCGCTGCCTTCATCTTCGCCCGCTCATTCCCGCTAACGCAGATCCGTGTCATCAACACTTGGAAGGAGGTCTGGGGCGACGCCCGCGCGTGTTTTACATCCCCCTGCCGGTGGCGCCATCCCTCTCTTCTTGCCCTTCTCTCCTCGTCGTCCGGCCATCGTCGTCGTCCCGGCCGCCCGTCGTCCGTCCTTCCTCCTCGTCGTTCTAGGGCGTACGGCGTGTGGCGGAGGTTATGTAGCCCGACGACTTCCCGCCCGGCGGTGCGTGGGGCGCTTTCCGCGTCGGTAGCGCAAGTGGCGAAGTCGTCTTCGGACTCGTGCGCACGCATAGACCGCACGCGACAGAAGCGACGCCGATCTCATTCGGACTTGCATACAGAGGAAGGTACAAGGCATCTTTTTTCATGTTACCGCCCATGCTGAACTCATCCCAGCGCGCCTGTATATTTTCAGCTCCTCTTGTGTATTTATAATACTACGTATAGAGGAATATAACACATTGACTTATGGACGAAAAATACTAAGTGCCGCTCGGCGGCAGTCTGAGATGGCTGGGATGCAGGTGAGCGGCCGCTGAGCGGCCGCTGAGCTGCCGATGGGTTTGAGAGCGGCTGAAACGATGCGTTTCCGCTATTGTTTCGGCGCGCCCGGAACTGTGACCGAAACTTATTGTTTCGGTCCTCCGAAAACCGTTCCGGATTCTTTTGTTATCGGAAACAGTTTCGGCCCGCCTGATACCTTTCGTTCCTAGGCGACTGATACTGCTCCTGAAACTAATAGTTTCAGGAGCAGTTTTGGGCGGGTGAAAACGGCGACCGATATGGAAGATATCGGGTGACCTCAAATCATTCCCGAAACGAATCATTTCAGTTACCCTTTCAGACGCTCAGGTACTTTACATTTCGGCTGCCATTTCAGACTTGTTTTTACGGCTACTGATACTTTCAGTTTCAGAAACGTTTTTGGGAGGCCCAAAACGTCTCTTTTTCCGGAGTGAGTGTTCAACGGTGTGGTTGCCAAAAACCTCTTCTTGCCTGGCTCGAACCAAGGACCTCTATTGTTTCACAAGGGGTAGCAGAGGAACATCCAACTACACCACAAAACCAGTTGCTCCCAATGGTGTAACAGCCTTCACTGTGATGGTCAACTTCCTGTTCTCTCCATCAAAGTCTTTTCACATCCAATGGTATGGTAATTTACGGAAAACCCCTCCCACAAATTATTGGGAAACCTTTAACGTTGTTTTTACAGCAATCAAGCCGCAGTCGGCAGGGTTAGAGAATACCACGAATATATATTCGCGAATATGAATATTCACCAAAACCTCAAAACTGATATTCGCATTCGTACGAATATTGATGGCAAATATTCATCGCTTAGTCAGCAATATTCGCAAATATTCGTGAATATGAATACTCAGCAAATACATTGAGAATTCCGGGGTTTAGGAGCCACCAATGAATTGCTGAGAGCACTTTTATGCTATCTTGTGAGTTTAAACATTGTCAAAGACTCATACAAGCCCTTGTCTTGCATGTTCAACCATTTGATTGACCATCACACTTGCCGTGTTCAACCTGTCAAGCAGTTGTCAAAGTAAAGATGTCTCTAAAGTGGTTGGTTTGTATATGAATTAGAGATCTAGTTGGTGCAAATGAAGTATGTTCTGGTTCCAGAGAGGAGATGTGTTAAACAGACCCAAATTTACCATGCTTGATTGAAACTTTGGCTGTGTATTACAGCTGTGAATATTTGTGAATATCAACTTTCCTGAAAACTGATATTCACATTCGCACGAATAGCACAGCCACAGCCATTTGCGAATATAAGTATTTGTTATTCACGATGATAAGCCGTGTAAATAAGTACACCTGAATTTGCGCATTTTGCATATTTCCAGGTGTCAAACATGTGTGCTACATACCAAGAGGCTTTCGGGAGCTCCGAACGAGAAGCCTAATAGTCTAATAGCACTAGTGAATGAACCAGGAGGGCCTATGGCAGTACCTTCACAAATGGGGCCAACATATGTCTTACCCGGGTAAGGAACTAGACCAATGTGGCAGAGAAACTAGGTTATATAAAGCCTAAGGCTGCTTGCTGGGACTCATATCAAGGAGATGGGAAGGAAATTATCATTATTGCACAAAGGCGAACCGAAGTCCTTCATAATTGATTGACTAGACTAAAGTTGTCCTTGTTTGACACAAGACAAGAGCACATTTGATCACGTGATGGGGCAGGCATCCCAAAGGAGGTTGTACAGCCAAGATGGACAGTGTCCAAGAATAGCCTCCGGCTTTACCAGTCCAGGCAACCCGCATCACTGCAGGCATCATGATAGTCCTTATCAGGATAAGAAAGAACAGAACCTTAAAGACAGACAGGTTGAGCTAAGTTCTAACCTACAACTATGGGGTACCGTATTCAGGCTACGATGGCAGGCTAGACGAAGAAGACCCTCTCGAGCTCGGGACATAGAGCTACAGATGAAGAAGACCTTATCCGGGTAAGGCACCCAATGTCAAGATGGACCCTCCGACGGAGCAGATGGGAAATCTCATGCTACATCAAAGCACACCATACTCAACCAATGAAGAACGAGTATCGCCGACGGACGACAGGAGCAGTGGGGAGTCAGCTTAGCTATAGTAGTGTAATCCGGGCAGTGTAAGCAGGTTGGATTTAGTATAAGTAGGGGCAGGAAGTGCAAAACGGGAGCGCATATCCCTTGGAGGCAGGTACCAGAGTTGGTTGTCCTTGTTAGTTCCACTAGATTTGATTAGCTCGGGCCTAGCCCACAGAAACCTAGCACCAGAATAGAATTGGGATTGGATAAAGAACCTTAAAAATATAAGCATTCGAGAACTGGGTCGAAAACCCTTTGAATAAGGCCGAAAGCCGAACATCAGTACTGAGTCGAAAGCTCTTTTAAGGCCGAAAGCTGCCAGAACCAGTTGTCTCGTTGAATCATATTGAGTCGAAAGCTCTCTTAAGGCCGAAAGCCGCCCAAACCTTGGTGTATAACCACAAACCCGTCTATTAGACACCCAAACCTGACCTTGTGTCGTAAAACTACTATTACTCTGTCTATTGTACCGCATTAGTCTTGAAATAAGACCAGAACTACCCAGACAAACCAGGAGATCCTTACCGGGCTAAGACACCTTAGCTGTTTAGTGATCAAAGCAAGCTGTCTACCAGTACAGACTAGCTATAGGGTCAACTAATCGTTGATTCAAACCCCGAACTACCCTCACATCGGCACTCACACAAGAGGAGCGATAGGTTGTTAGTGATTTATTAGTTGTTGGTGTTGTTAGTGGATAGCTCGTTTGTCCACTCGCATTAGCAGCCAGTAGCACATTTCCCGCCTTACTTCGAGAGCCACTGTCTCAACGAATGTACACTCGCGAATATTTGCATGCAGTACAATGACTGACAAAGAGACTTTGATTTGAGAAAGGGAAGCTTTGTCAGCTCCCGCAAACGACATGTGTAGGGCTTTGCCCCCGGCGTAGGGCTGGACACCCATACTGTATAGGGCCCGCAGATTTTGATGTATGGTATGAGAATCCTCTGGATGCCACCCTGTAAAGTGCTTTGGTGTTGTCAGGGGAACCCCCGGTCTGCGCCGATCCGGTACCGGAACCTCCGGTTCCGGCACCCTCCGAAACCCTTCCCGTGCTCCTTTCCACTCCTCTCTCGACCGTCGCCTTGACCCCACCTGGCACTTGGCCTGTGACAAGGCCCGCGACCTCTGCCGGAACCTCCGGTCCCGTACCTCCGGGTTCTCCGGAACCCCCGGATCACCGTAGGCACGTGCTCCTAGCTAGTTGGTAGTTATACCCACGGCCCGGCGTGGGAATCCTCAGAGTTTCTTCTCTTCGGATCCCCCTCGCCAGGTTCGTGCCTCGTGTACTTTAGCTCTATTTATATATAACTTCGGATCCCCCTCGCCAGGCTCTTGAGTACGCTCGGGCCTTGAGGTTGCCCTTACAGGTGTTCTTAAAAACCAAGAGCACATAGCAATGGAATGTGATGCCTCTGGCGCAAATTGATTTTGGGACTGACCAAGAACATCTAGGCCATAGAATATCTCATGTGGCCTCCTCTCAGCTGTAATGTTATTAAATTCAAATGCTTACACAGAATTATACCTGAGATGAGAAGATTATTTGCCATGGGTATCCACCACATGGCACACAGATCTGGAATATTTGGATGCCAAAGTTTTAGAGAATCCACATCAAAACAAGACAGATGTTGAAATTCATAATAGATAACTGAAATCTGTTAATTCTGGACTAGGACAAGATCAAATCCTTACCAATGAATTGCAATTCAATAATCTTGCACTGACTAAGAATATTTTCCTAAGAAGTTGAACTAGGGCTGGACACTGTACCGTATATAGCATACATCTGTACACTTATGGGCCATGAGTATATACAGGTTTGACAGATTTCAATGACTTCAAGATCATCAATATGCGTCCAGAAGTTAGCAACTCCGAAATATTGCAAATTTGACTTCCAGAATACTGACATGCATGACTTTGACTTTAAGAGCAGATACGGAACAAATGAGCAACCACAACTCCAAGGTGGGAGCAATAGTTGTGCGAGGGGGGTCTAAGAAGATCTCAAAGCAGATCACATAAGTGAGGGGCTCCTGGGATAGAGAATATGAGGGGGCTTCATTGTCTGTATGATGTGCAGTGACTTCAATGTCTCAGTGACATGCAGTAGCATAGGTGTTCTGAAGGGAAAGGCTACTGCAAGGGATGGGATGTCTGTTGTGTTATCCATCAAAATCAACCCACCCGGTGTGTCTATGAGAAACCTGCCAATCAATGGTGGGTTGGGGCAGGCGGAAATGCATTGAAAACATCAACCCCTTTCTGTTTTTCTTTTGGAACTGGATCCAGCTCACATGCTATTTCACAATCTGCTCAAAACAGGCATATTTTTTTTTCACAGAGTCACAGAGTTGTGAGCAACTTCAGGCACAGCTCATCATTTATTGACAGAATTCTCACCAATTTCTCAAACCTGAATACCACCAGGTAGCCAGGAGGACACAGATTCACATCTCATAATTACTCCTGTGCAAAGAATTAGCTGCACAGTTTCAGTGTTTCACTTCCTAGTTTACGACTGTAGGGATGGTGAGGGTCATTTTTTTTTTTCTAAGTACAATGATGAGAAAGATAAAAGTACTAGCTTGTGGAGAAATATGATGATACAGAGATGAGAATGGTCTGCGATATGATTCCGAACTGGCCCGTGGATTTGGTGTACAGTGCGGGATGGAGTAAGAGGAAGGGAGCAGTGAGAGCAACACTGGTGGGATACGAGGTTTCTGTATGATTGATTGAGCAAGTATCATAAGTAAGTAAAGTATAGGAACATAAGAGAGAGAGAGAAACTTAGTAGAATCTGCTAGAGAGCACGATAAATTTGTTAAAAAGCTTCAAAAGGTTGGGGTGCAAGAGTAGGGATGCATACATCAATGGCACCAAGAATGCCCACACCATACAATGCTATCTGGAGGGGAGGACAGAGGTGGTCCCATGCTGTGCAATGCAAAAGGGAGCGGGAGCAGGCTTCTTTATGAGCATCACAGGCATCACATGTTGGTGACGGAGTGAGGTGGTTCACTCTCTTGTGGCCAGAAAACTTTTTTATTCATTGAACTGGAATTTGAGGAATTTGGTATCAATCTGTATGGAAAGCTTCCAAGGCCAGCATCACAGGGTCTTTTTTGCAAACACCTGGGTGCTAGACAAGGGGTGAGAAAGTGGGTTTCTCATTAGAATTATTAATGCCCGGGTAGATCAATAGTGCTGTTCAAAGATCTCCTACTCAGCCTCCTACTCATCCTACTAAACTAAGTAGGTATACAAGCAGGAGGTTGAGTATGAGCCAAAGAAGGAACTTCAGAGCACCTTTTTGCGAGTAAGAAAGTCTTCCTACTTGTCTCCTGCTTGTAAAATGGCTGGGGGCTGAGTTCATTTTTGCCCTTTTACAGTAGAGCCAAAAGTGAAAGTAGGAGACAAGTAAGAGGCACAGTAGGAGGCTGAGGAGGACAAACTTTGAACAGCACAGATAGTGTCGTTCAAATATCTCTTACTTGCTCTCCTACTCCGGCTCCTAATTCTTGCCCTGCAAGCAATTCCTCGGATTCTGATAAAAATGGAAAGGGTTCTTATTTTATACCCCTACAACATCTGTGCATATTTTTTCTGCTCAGTTTAGTGATTATTTCCCGAGAAGGAAGAAAGAGTAGGAGAAATTTCGTTCAATTTTGAACAGCCCAGCGACCATTTCGCCCGAGTAGGAAAACTTCATCATTTTTTTCATACATAATCCCAGCAATGTTAAGTGTAGGAAATGAGCCATGTTTTACCTACTTGCACATGCCCTTCTCAGTGGTAAAATCATTTTTTGAAAATATGGAGTGGAAGTACAAAAAGGAACCAGAGTAGGACCTAAGATAGGAGAGTACGTAGGAGATATTTGAACAACACTAATGTCGATTTGAAAAGCCTCTGCATAGCATACTCCCTCCCCCCCCTACCTATCGCCCTGTTTTCTCCCATCCTCAGCTAGTACACATCAACAGTGTTCGCCCAAAGGGCTAAGGCCTTAAATGTTTAAGCCCTTAAAGAGGCCTTAATTAAGGCCTTAAGGATTTTTTGGCCAGGCCTTAAGCCCTTAAAGAGGGCTTAAATTATCAGCTATCAGGTGTCTTTCGAGTATATAATCGAATTCAACTTGTCGTCGGCTACCTTGGTGTGTCCCTCAGCTAAGGCCCTCAGAAAGCTTACCCTTTCGAGTTTCATGGGTGAGAAAATTACCTGCCTGTGGATTTTTACCTGACTTGGCATTGTATTGTGATTGGAATATGCCCACTCACTTCACATGGACAGAACAGCTTGCCACGACCTTAAGCAGTCTAAAGCCAAAGCTCAAAGGACCCTGAGAAGAAGACCAACCACGAATTTTTGACCTGCGCCAGAATGCGTGAGAAAATACTCGTAAATTTAAGGCCTTAAGAGCCCTAGGAATCCGATTTAAGGCCTTAAGGGCGAACACTGCACATCAATGCCGCATGTATAGTGCTACATGGGGCCCCAGGGGCCTGCACATACTATAATGGGATCCGAATTGAACTGAATGACAATTTGAAGAGGTGTATCTTGTTAACCAGCTACCACTAGAAGTTTTTAAATTTCTGGAGAAAAATTGATACCCAAAACTAAGTAGATACCACATTCCAGGCAAAAGAGTGTGGAAGGCCTTCTTAGTAAACTTTTACAATAAACATGAACAGGTTGAATCCATACCATTGGATGTGAAAAGACTTTGATGGAGAGAACAGGAAGTTGACCATCACAGTGACGGCTGTTACACCATCGGGAGCAACGAATTTCCAAATCTTGCAATGGTTTTGTGGTGTAGTTGGATGCACCTCTGCTACCCCTTGTGAAACAATAGAGGTCCTTGGTTCGAGCCAGGCAAGAAGAGGTGTTTGGCAACCACACCGTTGAACACTGTTGAAACCAGTTTAATGAGTGTTCAAACACACCTTTGATTATAGCTGATTTCGAATCTAATGAGATCGATCGAATTTTTTTTGCTATTCCCAAAAAGGAAATTTTGGAAGACCAGTACTCTACCATAACTTTACCATTGACTTCAGGATAACTTGAACATGTAGTGATGTCCAGGCAGCGAGATACTACCTCCGCGGCCAAAAGCACGTTGTTATATGAGAAGAAAACGCGAAGCAGGGAAGCTGATAGGTTACCTGTTAGCATCACTGATTGGATCATTCCACACCTCTCCCGCTTTCGTATCGCTAACTTTTATGTTTCCCAAGGGTCGAAAGCCCCTACCCATGTCTTACGGTACCAGGGAATGTCCAGAGGCCGCTGGGTAGGAAAATTTTCCTTTTTGGGAACGGCAAAAAAAAACTTCGATCAATCTCATTAGATTCGAAATCAGCTGTAATCACTGATCGTTCAGTGATCGAATGCTTCCCACCTCTCTTCATGTGTAGCAGCACCATGCGGGCCCTGCCTGTTTAATCAAATCAGTGCTTGAACCTGATTTCATGTCTAGACAGTCATTGCTTAAGCAAACTTCATATGGTTACTGGCGCAGACGCGATATAAACCGCCACTAAATCTTCCCTCCTCCCATACGGCCACACATAAGTCCGAGAGCAACTGTGAGGGAACAGTGAGGATATCGAAGCAAGGTCGCAAGGAGATACCAAACCTACAAAAAATAGCCATGCCATGAGCGAATTAAGACTCGGACCCGGGTCGAACGGGCGACTTTCTTCAGTGCAAACTTTAAAGGTGTCTTGGATTTTAACTGAGGCGGTAGGTTTTGCAACCGAGTGGTATGCTGAGCCTGGAAGTCTGCGGGTCCGAGTGGTGCGGGGTTGGCAGCACAGAGAAAGAACCCGAAATGTCATTGTTGACCTATCTGAGGTAGGAGCCACAAAGTGGGAATTGGGGACAAAGACAAAAAGAGGCTGACGCGCCACAAGCAACAAAAATTGACGCAGGACGAATAGAGACTCGGGCTCGGGTCGAACGGGCAACTTCTGTTGAAAGCGTCGATGGCCCAATCTATTGAAAGCAGACGCGAGATCTTCGCTACCGAGTCTTCATTCCTCTAGTGTGAATGCACCTAAGCTCAAGAGGATCCGGGGGAGAAGAAAGCTGAAGTCCTATTTTCGGGAGGCACAGAGTCCGAAGCAGGAGGAAAACAGAAGCAACACTCGAGACAGTAGCAAGAAAAAAGAGGGCCAACGAAGTGAATAAAGACTCGAGCCCGAGTCGAACGGACAACCTTTGCTGAAATGCATAGTGTAGCTTGAAATTCCAAGCACAGACGCGATATGTTCGTCAGCGAGTCAGTTCTCTGGCCTGATGAACGTGGACAAGCACGAAGGAATTGTCAAGATTCCGGGTTGAACCAAGACATAATAATATAACGCCGGAGCTCGTGAGGGATGAGCTAAAGGGCACAAAAAACCAGCCAAGCCGCGTTGTTCGCCGTTTCCGAGGGTCTCCAGAGTCGGAATTTGTAGGATGAACATCAATAGCCAACAAAATGGAAGAAACACCCGAGACGGTAGGAAGAAAAGATACTTGTTTCAAACCAGAGCCACACTCGGGCCCGAGTCGAACGGGCAACTACTGTCGAATCTTAGCCGTCATCCACGTTGAACAGACGTGCTAGACTTTGCCACCGAGTCTTTTCTCATAGCCTTCGGGCGCGCCGAAGATCGTTCGTTCGTCGAGTCTCGAGTGAGAGGAGTAAGAGAGTCGGACGCAAGGAGCGGCATGCGGCCCGAACTGGCACGTGCCCCGTTGCCTTGGCTGCGTTGTCTCCGTCTCTCTCTCGTCCTCCACCTTCGTCTTCTGCTCTACGCTTTGCTCTCCATCCTCGCCGAATTCTGGGAATACAAATATTCCGATGCTTGACTAGAATCCGGATATCTAATAACCTCGCATCTTGCTCCGAATTTCCGCCACCTGCGCAGGATCGAATCTCCGTGCATCGAAACGCTCTCCCACCGAAATCCTCTGGGGAGGGGAAACATCCGAGATGCCTCTCCGCACGACATGCGCGCATGTCAGCGGAGCGGGCGAGCGGCGCGTGCTAGTGAAGTAGCCGAGTGGATTGGCGCGTCAGCACGCACCGCCGTGGAGCGGGCGGGTACTAGTCGGAATCGACCTTCCGAGTGATGGCGCGTTCCACCTGGTGGTGCGCGGGGTCGCTTTTCGTGCGCATCAGTGGGCGGGCGCTGGTGCGTATGACGCGTAGGCGACAATGTTTGTGCGGAGAAGGGGCGGGGTGTCTTTGCGTGCGCGATACGCTCCGGCAAGGAGAGGGCGTGCGCGCGTGATGCGAGCCGCGAGCTGCATATCAACGTCTATGTCCTTCCTGTGAAGCGCTCGACTCGGATAGGTTTCACGCGGAGCATTCGGGGCGGCGGCTTGGTGCAGACAGCGCGAGGGCGTGCGCGGTGCGATTTGGGTTGCTAGGAGGTGTGCGTGGAGGTGTTGGCAGCGCGGCGGGGAGCGAAGGCGCGAGCACGCCGCAGATACGAGGGTAAACCTCGACGAGGTGGTCGGACGTCAGGCATGTCGGCGAGACGGTGGTGGCGGTGGCGAAGAACTCGATTCGGTCGTGGTGATGGGCGGACGCTGCATGAGTTCGAGTGGCGGGGCGATGGCGAGCCCCCGGTGCGTGAACGAGGTGCGGTG
Source organism: Mycena galericulata (assembly GCA_029289565.1). NCBI lineage: Eukaryota > Fungi > Basidiomycota > Agaricomycetes > Agaricales > Mycenaceae > Mycena > Mycena galericulata. The sequence goes on from JARKIA010000085.1 coordinate 490,711, forward strand.
GTGCGTCCCCGACAGAGGGCGAGGGGACGGTCAAGGGGCGTGATATGATTCGGCCGTGAGCTTCCAGGTGGGGAATGAGGACGTGAGTGTCCCATTTCGCGTGCGCGCCAGTGGGGAGAGGGGCAAGAGACAACGACATTGTCCGCGCGGAGGATGTCCCTTGTGCATCCCGTACGGACGCTCGGCGTCGTTTGTGTTGCCAGCGGAGCCTGGACGGTGGGAGGCCGACGGGTAGGTTTGAACCGGGCGGGGACGCTGCTGCGTGCGTGCGGGGCGGTGTCCACTTTACGCCTCGTCGAGCATGGCCGTGGAGGTTGCCGTGTCTGTACTGTATAATTTCGTTCAATTCGGCGGTCACGCATCACGCACCCCCGTGTCGGCGCCGAATTTGGTTGTTGGTCCCGCGTCACGCAGGCCTCTGTCGAAAATGGCCTTGCGTGACCTCCGACCCAAAATCACCTCATCGACGTGAAAAAGCCAAAATTTTCGCTTAGGTGTCGAATTTTTTTCGTCGGTCACGCCAAATTTTGGTTCGCGCCGAAGTGTCGAACCTAAATTTCCGGTCACGCATCCCCCCCCCTGTCGAATTGAACGAAATTATACAGTACTGGGGATATCTGAGAACACGCTCGGGTACTCGCTCTGTCGGTGGACGTGCTCGAGGGGTATGCGCCGAGGTTGGTGGACAGCGGCGCGTAATCGGCGGTGCACAGCAAACGGGTGTGTCAGATAACCGCCATTGCTTGGCTTTCTTTTTCATTATTAATGGAAATAGAATAGAGAATGATCCCCTTTTGCTCCACTGTATTCTCTCCGATGGAAAGTGAGTCGTTCTTACATGCACCACGATCCCCGAGAAAAAGTTGTCCAGCGGAGTTCAGTATACAGGACAGATATTGTAGCTCAGCCCTGAATTTGCCAACACAATTACAGGGTCCAACGTTGAATGTTGGTACAAAAAATGAGACATCGGAGGAACAGAAGATCTTCAAACAAAAAGTGTCTTGTGTCGTTGCTATGGCTCGCGCCCGAATCGAACAGGCGTCTCCTACTGATTTTCCTTTGGATTCAGATAGGAACAGGAGCAGACCATCCGCCACCGAGTCATTAGTGACTTTGGTCGAGGACCATATGCATATTTATCACCTCTCCCCGGACAACTGCAAGAATGTGTCGTTCATGGAATACTTCCGCATCAACTTATAACAATTTGGATGGTTTCCCTTCCCTGCGACTTGCATGACAGAAAGGGAAATTGGTGACACCAAGGTGTTCAAGGGATCGAAAAAATAACCACAAGCCAACGTTATATAACTCGGGCCCGAATCGAACGGGCGTCTTCTGCCAAGATAATCCAAGGCTGGTTCTTTATGTAAGTTACAGCCCTTTGCGGAACATAAGTAGGGCGCGGCGTTTTTTTTTTTTTCCTTTTTGAGACATTTTCGATATTTTCGACCATTTCCCTCGCTGTGGGCTCAAATCTCAGTATTAGGCTCCAGAAACTAGATGGTCGGAACCGCACTGGAATTACGTGTTTCCTCTCGTGCTCCGTTTATTTTTATTCAACCTGTATAATATGTAGTATAAGATTATCCCTCTTTCAAGCAGATCTCCTCCCACAAAGGGAGATGTTGATACCGTGATCCAGGGCTTGATTAGAGATAATATAGGTGTATTCCAAAGGTCACCTCGTCGCCGTATTTGTTTTTTTGTGCCCAAACGATGCAATTGAATGGGAAATATTAATGTCTACTCAAGTGCAGGGTTGCTGCATGATCTATCCACCAATTTCAAAGGGATTTGTTCTGGGCCCCTTACAAGGTATTAAGAATGGATCCTACGACTCAGATTACCGTTGAATGCCTTCCCGCTAGAATGCGACGCACACCAATTTGCCATCTGTAACAGTCACGTGGTGCAGTTATGCGTAACTGATGTCAAATTGAGGCGCGTCGCGTACTAGCGCGAAGGCGTTCAACGGTAATCTGAGTCGTGGGGTTTATTTTAAAGACCTCATAGGGGGCCCAGAACAAACCTCTTTGAGCCTGGTGGATAAATCATGCAGAAACCTTGTACTTGAGTAGACATTAATAAATTCACATTCAATTGCATCGTTTGGGCAGCAGAGGCACAAAAAAACAAATATGGCGACGAGGTGACCTCTAAAATACGTATATGTTTGCTGTAATTACAGTCTGGAGCACTGTATCAACATCTCCCCTTGTGGGAGGAGATCTGCTTGAACAAGTGATAATTTTATACTACATATTTTACAGGTTGAATAAAAATAAATGGAGGACGAGAGGAAAAGCGTAATTCCAGTGCGGTTCCGACCATCTAGTTTCTGGAGCCTAATACTGAGATTTGAGCCCACAGCGAGGGAAATGGTCGAAAATATCGAAAATGTCTCAAAAAGGAAAAAAAAAAAAAACGCTGATAAGCCGGCATTTTGGCCAGGCGTGAAATACTTATAATCTCACGCTTTTGTTCTATTTACACGAATAGAGCAAGGTCTTATTAAATTACATCTTCTAGAGTGCAGGAGTTAATGCGAGGCCCGAGCAGTTAACTATGGGACTATACGCCACTATAAGGCTAGGAGACTATCTTCTCAACGATGCCAGATGGGTCAGCGAGCGGGAGTAAGCTGAACCGAATTGCATGCATATCAGCTACCTAACCATTCGGTCGAATTGGGGTAGTCTGAGCGTGTTCTGATCAAGGGTATATATCAGTGGCATGTCAAGCTACAATAGATCTGAAGAGGGCAACAAGGGGCTCACCAGTGACAGAGAGTAGAGAAACGGCGCGAGGCCAAACAGAACCCGGGAACATCCCGATCAAGTCCGAGAGATCCGAATCAGCTGATAAAGGCCCGATCAGAAATCTCCGCTTTGACCACAGGTCGAGGGTTAAAGTTTAATGAGACCAAAAGTGGGTCAAAGGTAAAGGGTTGAAACCACAAGACTGCTGAATGATCCCGGAACAATTAGTTGCGGTGGTGTTCGGGCAGAGGGTTATAAGATATATATTGATCAGTATGATGGGATCAAATTACAGAGCATCAGTAAGCTGATTGCACACCTGCACGTGAGAGTATGGACTCTCATTGGCTGATAGGTGGCTAAGGGCCTGATCGGGTGCACGGCTTCGTGGGATCCCCCCAGCCAAAAACGAAGCGTACGCCTTGGCAAAGCGGAGCGTAACCAAGGCGGAGCTGATGCGGTGCTCGGTGGTCGTCAGCTTATTTTCTCAAGGCTGTCACGCCATTTTCTGCCCATTTTCTGCTGCCCCCGCCTTGATTACACTCCCTACACATTGTATTCTCTCTCATTATAATCTATACTACCTGTATGGCCCCTCGCTGTCGCTGGAGTGACGACGACGATGCGACTCTCGTGAGCAAGCTACGCTGGGCGAAGGAAAATGGGTACCAGTCCGACAGTGGCTGGAAGCCCCAGGTCTGGGCTCTATGCGTCGAGGTTCTCAAGGACAGCCCGGGGCCGCCAAAAGTTGCAGACAAGGTGCATGACCATTGGGGTAATGTACGGCGCGCCATATCACCTGTCGTTGATGAACGCTGAGTTGTCCTTAGTTAAAATCTACCTATGTCACAGTCAAGACGCTGCACCGTCAGTCTGGGTTCGGGTGGGACGACGGCCTCAAGACGGTGACTGCTAGCGATGATGTCTGGGAGGCCTATCTCGCGGTGAGTGTTTTCTCTCTCTCTCTCTCCGTATTGAGCGCTGGCATAATCTGTCATTCAGAAACATCCGAACGCGAAGCGCTGGAGGAAGACACCCTTCCCCCTGTATGACGACCTCGCCTATCTCGTAGATGGCATCGTGGCCACCGGCGCAGGGGCGTTCCATGCAGGAGCAGCACGGCAGACTCAGACCCAATCGACGCAGTCAGAGACTCAATCACAGACACAGGAAATGTCCCGCGGCACTTCCCCAGCTCCGAGCGAAGGCCCTGGATCTTCTTTCGACCAGATAGTTGTTTGTAATCTTTATTAATTCAGGGCAATATTCAAACTAATTCTTCGAAGCCATCTGGCGACGATGATTTGACCCTATCGTCGCCTATCCGCCCACCGCGCAAGCGTGCGGCGTCGTCGTCACCGGCCGACACAGGCAGGAAGACCCGCAAGCGAAACGCCGAGGCTGCGAGCGAGATGGCAACCGCGCTCGCGCAAGTTGCCAAGTCCCTCAACGTCGTCGGAAGCCCGGAGGTTCGTCAGCGTGCTATCAAGTTGATGAGGAGGATGCAGATTTTTCGGAGAATGAAGAGGTGACTGTCATGCGGCTCTTCACAAAGGATACTGCTGTCGCACAGACGTACATTGCGGCGAGCAAGAAAAGTATGCGCACTGCCTTCATTCGTTCTGTTCTTGATGATGGCGAGCTTTAAAATTCCTTATTCCACACTCTTTAAAAGAACCAGTATTGTATTCAATTTTTTAATAATATTCTATGTGTTCACGACTTCGCCACGCTCTCCCAAGTACGCAACGTAATCATCCCACATACGCTTCGCGATCCGATCCCTGCGTGCAGTAGCGCGTGCTCTTTCCTCATCCGAAATCTGCATTCCAAGCTCCTCGGGTGAAATTTCGCGCGGCTCGGTCTCGATGAAATCCTCCAAACGTGAGGATCCCTCGCGGCTAGGACCGTCACGTTGCGGTGTGTTCGTTGCTTCGGTTCCGAGGTCTTCAGCATCATCTGACGCGTCGTGAATGCGCAAGAAATTATGCAGCGCGGCGATGGCGGGAATTAACATTGCCTGTGTCTCCATTGGGTACTCCGGAGCACGGCTGAATAGAGCCCAGCGACGCTTCACCACGCCAAAGATTCGCTCGACCACATTCCGTGCCTGTGCGTGACGGAGATTGAACAATTCTTCTGGTGTTTTCGGCCTGTTCAAATGCAGGTAAGAGAATGTTGATGAATAATTTGCTTCTCCTTGCCTCTGACGGACCGTCCCCCACTCCTTCAGATGATATCTAACCCCCCGGTACGGAGTGAGAAGAACATCACACAGAGGAAATCCCGCATCTGCAAGATAGTACTTTCCCACAGGGATTGCAAGATCGTGTTCTCGTGCATACTGAAAAATCATAGAGTCGGATGCACTCCCTTCCCATCCGCTCAGGATGTACACGAAGAGCATGGCAAAATTGCATGCAGCAGGTACGTTCTGTCCAATGAAGCCTTTTCGATTACGGTAGCGGGCCATCGCATCAGACAGTACCCAGGCGTGAAAATGTGACCCGTCGATCGCACCACGAGCATTGCGGAAGTACGGATATAGTTTAGGGTTCTCCCTGATATCTGGGGGGGTCTCGTCGACGGGAAGGTGCACGTGTTTAGAGTAGAATGGGCCGACAAGCATCGAGAGAATGGTGTATATAGATCTGAGAATTTCGTCACTTCGATGGCGACAGAAACCAATTAATACACTCACTTCTTGATGGTATCTGCACTCCGTTGAAAGCGCTCCTGCAACATGCGGCTGCTGCAGCCAGTACGTGCAAAATGGAGGAATATGGCGAGTTTTTCATCGGCAGAAACATACTTGGTACTGACGAGTCCAGAGAATGCCTGCAGTTCAAAGGAAAGGCGGTAGAAGGCCCGCTTGGCCATCCCTAGCTGGTCTCGGAAACGGGTGGGGTGCCCAGCAAGCAATTCAGCGAGCCATATTTGACCAGTGAGGAGAGAGGTATGCATAGGGATTGGATCCGGGACTTCGAGCGACAGCGACGCTGTAAACGCGACGACCGTGCAGACCAAGGCTGCCACCAGCCTTCTTTTACGCCGGCGTGCGTGTTCCCGGAGTTTTTTCTCGTGTTTTAGGGTCGCAGAGGACTTGCGAGCGATGAGGCGCGCCATCGCGGTGCGATTTCGCGCCATGGTGTCGCGGGGATGGAGGGAGATGCGAGGCGAAAGAATGTTTATTGCTATTTACTTCTACGTGACAGATGTGACTTCACGCGTCAGACCTGTGGGAATCCGCCTCGGCTTATTTCAGGAAGCGGAGGCATAGCCGTAGCTCCGGACAAGCCGTGCACCCGATCAGGCCCTAATATACCTCAAAGAGTGGCCTAAAGAGGCAGGATACCTGTTTATTCATTTATTAGTATCGAGATTTTGTCACATCATGTAATATTTATTTAGTCACGTAGTTCAGTCAGTTTTGTATAAATACTAGTAGAAAATAGGTAGAAGGACAGAGAGTGGATCCCCTCCCTCCTCCCTTTCGATGCTCAGCCTTGCTGTGGTGTTGTTTGCGGAAGGTCTGGATCTATTCTAAATATATTTGTTGGTTATTGGATTGTTGTTATACTTGGCCGCTGGCTATATTGGCTTAGGACGGTGACGACCTGATCGCTAGACCTCGGCTACAACCTCTGGTTGCCTTGGGTTCTGCTAAAAACTACAAGTTGTTGGTCATTGTGATTTGCGTGGAATTCATATATCTGCATTGTGTCAATTGGGAAACGGAATAACGGATAACGGAAACGGACACGGACACGGACACGGATATAAGGGATCTCTCGCATTTGGCTGATCGATCTGCTTAACACGGACTAGTCGCTCTTAGAGCTTCAGTCATATTTTGGCAAACACACGGTTATTAGGGGATTGTTAAACGGACTAGGTCGCTACGAGCGAAGAATTGGAACCATATAAATAACTGTTGAATATTCTCGTCGTTCCTATCATCTCTCGGCAGCTCTCTGAGTGTCTAGAAGGCCATTAAACAAATTGAGCATTGCTGTCAGTATGACAGTATTTATCACTGAATATTACGTGCTACTTGTGTTGTACATCGTAGTAGCTGAAAGTACACGAAATCGAACAGTGTGAACCCTTCACGTGCTCAAATACGTACAGTCAGCTTGTAGATTGTGGTGATGATCTCGGGTTCCTAACATGATGTACGTACTTGGGGAGGGGTCTACATTCAACACCGTACTACGTGCACTTAACCCCGCTGAAAGTGTAGTTCGTACACCAACATCGTGCCCAAATCTCAAAGCGGCTATATTCCCGAACCATCACCGACCCCATCACTTCTCCCCATCACTCCGGCCAAACCCATCAATCCAACCACCACTGCGCCAGTTCGCCCATCACACCGTGCCAATCTCACGGTGTACACGAAGCATTACCGACCACCAGTTCAGAAGATACATGAAGCCAGGCTTCCTTGAACTGCACCTCTCTTCCTTCCCTCTTTTCGGAATATCCACACGCTCCTTCTTTTATTGATTTACCGTCGTTTCCCACCTCTGGCAAGTCATAATTATCCTCACAAATCTTATTTTCCAATTAACTGAATTTCTTTGGCCAGTGCAGCCATGGCTGAGTTCAACGTCCTTCACAATACGTTGACTGCCTTAGCGGCAACCTTGCAGCAGCTCGTCGGAGCCACCCAAAACAACCTCAATCCTACCATCACTCAACCAATTGCTGCGCCCATACCTATCTTGCCAACCCCGCCTATCACCTCGTATACAAGTTCACGCAGCCAGGCCCTCCCCCCATTTTCTCAAGGTCATACAAATTCACACAGTGCTTGCTTTGCCGATCTAACTGTTCACAAGGTCATCCGGCACCCGGCGGTTCCCTCTCGGCTTCTAACTATCAACCTATTCTCGGCGTTGCTGGCCTCAGAATTCCCATGGGCGGGCATACGAACAACGCTCCCATGTCTGTCAGTGTAGTTTCCCCGGTATATTGTGCTTCCGAAAATGTTGTATCTGCTCCGCAATATTTTGAAGCCTGCGCCACGAGCGTTGCACCGAATTTACGTGCTGAGGCTGAACGTGCACGGGTTTCCGAGTTCTTGGTAACAGCCACAGGGGCGGGCTGAAGCGGAACAGAAGTGGGCTGGTATGTGGGATCCAAATTCGCCGTTTTGAATTGGTCGGGATATGGGGAATTTGGGGTTGGGGGCGCGAGGGAAGGGGTGGACAAGGCGTCTATGGTCCCCGCTGTGAAATGATCTGGGGTGTACATGGAATCTGGAGGGCGTGGGGAGTCGATAGAAGGAGCAGAAAGGTTTGACCAGGACGAAGTCTGGGAAAGAGCGGGATGGGACGAGGGAGACTCAGTTTCCTGGCTGGATCTCAAAGAAGGATGAACATCCGCCAACGAGACAAAAAATCCAGCTTCGCAGGCATCAGAAAGAGTGGCGACGATTATGAACAGTGAATTGGGTTCTACGCCCATGGGGCACCAAATTTGGAAAAGCTCGGTTGCTGGGGGGTTTTGAGTACAGGCGGTAGCAATGATTTCGGCGGGAAGAATCAGTGTTGGTCCGGGATATATGTTCCCGGTCTGTATATGCATCTCCACCTCCAGAAGTGGTATGAGGCGTCTGTATCCAGCAGCGGTAGCAGAATAGTATCCTGTATCGGGAGTAAAATCCGGGACACGACTTGTGTTGAGAGTAACACCAGATAGGTTGAAATCACCGCTGATGAGGGCCTGTATCGTCGGGCTCTCTATTGCATTTAAGGAACGCAAGGAGAGAATAAGGCCGGCAACGGTGACGGAGAGTGAATCTCCACGCCGAGCCAGAGTACCCGGGGAAACAGGAAGTTGAGCAAACATCTCGGCCTCGTTCGCTCCCCCGGGCCGTTCTACATAAAAGTAACAGCTGATTCGGGAAGGATGAATTTGTACCAGTTCTGCAGGGGGGCCGGGGCCACTAGTCTGGTCGCTCACTGCTCCAACAAAAGGTGAGAACAGGGCATGGGAGGGAGTAAAAAGGAGCTCGCATATCGTAGATTGGTGATCCGGATTGACGAAATGTGCCATCCAGAAGGCGGCGTTTGCACAATCTTCGTCTTCTCTGTCGGCGTCACGGTAAAAGATGTGAAGACTTGTGTGATGGCGTTGCGGCACCGCAAAACTTAACCGACGTCAGCCTCCGTCTCCCTCCCATGGACGAGGAAGTGAATCCTCAGGCTGCGCTCCTCGATGCGTTCCGCACCCACTACTCTCGCTTTCAGACAACTGTCACCGATATTACACACAACCCAACAGATGCTGTTGTTATTGCGAGACTGGGCGATGATCTGGATGAATTTGCCCGGATGGTGCACGAGGTGCGTAACAAACCCAAATCTGTCCAATGAAAACTAATAGTAATATTCATAGCATTCGGGAATATTTAACCCCGATGAGCTGGATGTCCTGCAGATCAGCGTGGCTGCAATGCAGAATGATATACAGTTGGAATATCGCGATGCCGTTGATGCGTCCCACAATGGTCGCCCCACAGTAATCCAACTTGTTCCGACTGGAGGGCGTGGGCGCCCTCGGATTGTCATCAATCCCGATTTTCTTCGCTGGGCGTACAGTCAGCGGTCAACTGCCAGCATCCATCGCTTTCTTGGTGTTAGTCGTGACACCGTCCGGAGAGCTCTTCTGGAATACGGGATCACTACCCCGCAGTCCGACCCGTTTGTTGATGAAGACGCGGACCCCGTCTTACATCCCGACCCCGCCTTGCATACCGAGCAGCAAAATGAACCGACTCTGGAAAACGACGATCTTCTCGACCCCGAAATCGTCCTTCCGGCCAACTTGCCAGCCGATCTCGAAGAGCTTGCCCAACCCGCTGTGGTCTCCTTCACTGGGCCGCTTTCTAGTATATCTGATGATGAACTGGATCTTCTTATTAGTCGTCTGCGATTGCATTTTCGGCGTGCTGGGCTTGCCATGCTCGACGGCATGCTCAGGCGACTCGGACACCGCGTGCAGCGGGAGCGAATCCGAGAATGCCTGCTTCGAATAGATCCTGTCCGAAGAATCTTTGAGCGGATCCGTATACGCAGAAGGCACTATTCAGTGCCTGGCCCCAACTCTTTGTGGCACCATGACGGGCAGCACGGTATTTTCGTGATTTTTTTTCTCTCGCATGCAGTTTCGCTGAATAAATACCAGGGCTGATCCGTTGGGGAATCGTGATTCACGGGTTCATCGACGGGTACTCGCAACTTTCTCATACCTCCATATAGCATAGCTTATTCGTACTTTGTGTGTTGTAGGTACTCTCGCCTTATCACCGGCCTGAGAGCGAGCGATAATAACCGGGCTTCGACTGTTCTCGATCTATACTTGGCCGCCTGCCGGGAGTATTCGGTCCCATCTCGTTTGCGTGGGGATCACGGGACTGAAAACTTGTATGTTGCCGCCTGGATGGAAGTGAATCGCGGCCTCCGTCGGGGATCTTATATATGGGGAAGGTCTGTCATGTGCGCAAATACCTTTGGGTCCTTCTAATTGAGCTTCAGGAGTGTCCACAACGTCCGAATTGAACGCCTATGGGTAGATGTCACTGTCCAGGTCGGAGCAACCTGGGCAGAGAGATTTACGGTTTTCGAGATTCGCCACGGCCTCGACATCAACAACGTCAACCACATATGGTTATTACACTTCCTTTTTCTGTCGACAATCAACAGCCAGCTCGCGTTTTTGCCCAATCCTGGAACCAGCATCGCATCCAGATTCGGGGCGGGCCGAATCGTTCGCCGGCAGATATGTTCTATTTTGATATGCATATCAACGGGGTTCGAGGAAACCAGCTTCCGGAGGATCAGATAAGCGATGAAGAGCTGGAGGTTTTCGGGATTGACTGGGCAGGACTTCGGGATGACACTTTGCTCCAGTCTCAACGGCAGAACAACCCTCTCGGAGAGGGAGCGACATCATGGAATGGGCGCGTTGGCCCTCCGGCGCTTGCAGATCTTAGCAGCGTTATTGTTGAGCCGCTGCCGGGGACTTTGACTGAGGACGAGGTAACTAGCCTTTATAATGCTGTCCAGCATTTACTCGGGAGTGCTGATGATGCAGAGTGCATCATGGCTTGGACTTCGGCGCTGGCCCATGTCCGCATCTTCCGCCAAGACCTATTTTAATATTTATTTTATTCTATACATCCTGTCCCAAATAAATTGTAACCTCGGTGCTTACTGTAAAGTTGCTCAAATGTTGCTTGGTTCGCGATAATGCGAGGGTTTGATGGCTCTACGATAATTTTGATGGTTTCTCTCTGGCGGGTCTGTGGTTTGATGGTCTAAACCGAGTAAACGGTGGGAGTGATGGTGAAAAATGATGGTTGAAGTTTACCGGACTCCTCTCGGGGATAACGGGACCAGACGTATAGTGTACGGAGTACGGTGTACGAAAGGACGTTTTGGTGCACGCACATTCACCACAACTAACGTACACACCGGGTACGGATACCTTGTACGAATATGAGCACGAGCACACAGTACGAAGTACGAATTTGAGTACGAACACGGAGTACCGAGTACGGTACTACACGCCATTAACCTCGTCCCTCAATGCACGCAATTTTCAGTGAAAAATGCTTTTATATGTCAGCCCAATAGCTGAATGGCTTCGAGAGTAGTTTTGAATTGAGTGCAGTAAATTCGAGTTGCCACAACCTATACTGGGTTGGAATCCCCGAACTTGCACGGTCACGACTTGGAGCAGTCAATTAGTGTGTTGTGTAGAGGTCTTTGTTGAGTTGTTGGGTTTGGGGTTTTGGTGTTGCAGCCATTGTCACATTTTCCACTGCTTCACCAGTGCTTCCATTTACACGTGTGTTCGCAAGTCAACCGTTTCAACGCCGCACCCTATGTTCCGCAAAGGGCTGTAAGCAGCCATGGACCCTCCGCCACCGAGTTATCTAGGGATTGTAAGCCTTGAAGGGTACGGTACGGCTGTACCTTGGAACCCAAGTCGAATATCGGTGGAGTTTCCTAACCCTCTAGTTCTTTGTTGGTGATGCATTCAGATGCACGCTCTGGCTGTGGATGCACTTACGAGCAGACGACGGCGGGGTGCGCAAGTACGCGCTGTGCGTTTGCCGCCGCGCGCAGTGCGTCTACTGTACCATTTCGACCGAGTCTTCAGGTGACGCGTGATGCGGCCCTCTGAACTGAAGACTTTTGGTCGTGGTGACAGTGACATTGAAAAATTTCGGCCCAAATAGGCTTAAAAACACCCAAAAAGTCTTGCCGGCATCTGCCGGCCTTCCATTTAAGGCAATTTTTGATCGTATTAGTCAGAATGAAGACCTTAGGTGACGCGTGACATGGGCTGAAGACTTGGTAGAAATGGTACAGTATATAGCCCAGCGCTCGATGGCAGAAGGCGGGTCACGGGTGCTACCAAGGGGCCGGCGATGTCGCCCAAGCTTGCATGCACGATCTTTCACGCTATCTGTTGTGCATAATTTATTCATTCGCGAAACTGTGAATACATTCAAAATAGTATCACTCCTCCTGCTGAATCGATCGGAGGCAGTATGTATCTCGTCATTTGGAGTGCTGCGGCCTTGCGCTGTTGGTCACGACTGAGATTTTTCAGAATTGTGTGTCTCCGTTTGTGAATCTTGTCATCCGACAACTTGCTTATTTCATCCAGAGCTTGCACGACAGGTGTGTCCTCGAGGACCGCAACACCATCTGGATGCTCGCTAATCCTAGCCAGAGCAGATGCGGCCTCGGCACAGATTTTAATATTGGTGTCGCTACCTTAAATAAGGGACTGTTTTAATGGGGAATGATTCAATGACCCACTTCAAAAGTTGCACGAGCCGTGAACAGGGTTTCGATGCCAGAACATCCAGAACAGTAGATTCATGAGACGCCAGGTTGCCCACTAACTGGCAAGTTCGTCGCAGGACCACTGAACTGGTGGATTCAGTGAGGAGTTCGGGAATGTGATCAACCCTCATTGCGTCTACTGTCTCTTGCGCACCGTCAAGCCACTGGGACGCTCGTGATAATGCATATATTGCTTCCTTCATTACTTCATGCTTATCACTAGTTCCGAAATGAGTGCGGTTTGGCTGAAAATATCCTGCAAACTTGCCTCAGGAGGGACACAAGTCTCTCAAATGGGTTTATGGCCAACATGGCTGTCAAGGTGGCCTCGTGACGGGCGAGGTGTCTGACCAGAATGCAGGCGTATTTCCGGACCTGTTCGCTCGCCGATTCAAGCAGATCCAAAAAATGAGGCAATGTGTTTGCATTGACGACAGCCTGTGCACCATCGGGCCAGTAAGCAATGCTTGCCAGTGCATATGTCGCTCGTTGAATAATGCCAGAATCTGCATCCCTGATGCAAGATAAGGCTGGGTTTCAATAAGATAATGCTGAAGTCAGACTTGCCGTAAAAGAGACACGAGTCTCTCAACTGGGCTTGCAGCCAAAATGGCCGCTAAGGTGGACTTGTGACGGGCCAGGTTTCCAAGCAGACTGCATGCATCTTTCCGGACCTGTTTGCTTGCCGATTGAAGCAGCTCTGACAAGCGAGGCAATATGTTCGCATGGATGACGGCCTGTGCTCCGTCGGCCCAATGAGTAACTTCTGCCAGCGCATACATTGCTTGTTGAATAACACCAGAATCTACATCCCTGATTCAAGATAAGCCTCATTTTCAATAAAATAATTCTGAAGTCAGACTTGCCATAACAGGGACACAAGTCTCTCAAATGGGTTTTCAGCCAAAATGGCTGCCAAGCTGGACTCATGGTAGGCCAGGTTTCTGACCAGAATGCAGGCATGCATCTGGACCAAGTTGCTTGCAGACTCAAGCAGCTCCAACAAATGAGGTAATGTGTTTGCAGTGATAACAGCCTTTGCACCATCGTGCCATTCACTGCGTTTAGGTCCCCGTCGGCAGACCCTGCCGACAATGGTCGAGCTGTGCCGACGCACCAAACATAGCCTGCCGACGTCAGATCCGCAGAGCTGTGCGTACATTGATCGACGCCCTGCCGACCTCGGTGGACTTGGCGTCGGCATGATGGCCTGTGTCCAGCGTCTGTACGGATCGACGCCCGTCTTCTCCACGGCCTCGGACATAGTTGAGTACCGACGAGAAGAGTGGGAGTGGGACTTGTCCACTCCCACTATTAGTATCAGTGATCTGGATAGTGGGACTCACCGTCGTTAGTGGGACTCGGGTTCCATCAGTAGTGGGAGTTGCCATCATTAGTGGAACTCGGTTCGTGAACATGTCTGCAACATCAAATCAATCAAGATATGACTCGGCAATCCGTGATCGATTCCCGCTGTCGCGCCCGTCACTCATTGGGCGTCGGGGTAGGCGTGCAGTGAGGTGGTCTGGTTCAGTGGCTGGCGCGGCCCCTGAGTTCTACTTGTGTTTTAAATCCAACAGAATTAGCACTGAGTTGCTAGCACAATATGTTAGCAAGATCGACCGTCACGCGCCGTCTAGTCCATCGCCATCATCTGATTCATCTCCGTTCCTCCTCACTCGGAGTTGCTTGTGGCTCCCGGAGTCTTCCGCCCTCGTTGCTACTTATATATTGCCCGTAACCGTACCTTCGCCCACTTTTGTACTCTCATCGCCTGCCCCAAATATACCTTCTGTGGCTCGACCTCCTGTGTGACCTGACCTTCCAACAGGTTATGGGCCTCCGCTTCCCTTCCTCTACTCCGATCTAGCTTCCCTTTTGCCCTCACTGCTGGACCCCCATCCGACCCGCTTTGCTTTGGTGCAGCTGAACGCACCCCGACGAACCGAATTTTGCCTTGGCGCAGCTGAACGTGCCTTCGAACCGACTTGAACAATGTGCTTTCGTCGCAGCTGAACGCGACCTGGAACCGATTTATGATGGACTCGACTGGAAATCTGAAAGGGAATGGTGGAACGAAACTGAAAGATGATGTGCTGTACGATGATTGGGAGTTTGAGACGTGTGCTGAGATGCGTAGGAAAGGTGTGCTAGGAGTTGCACTGGGGGACGACGTCCGCCCAATGGGTAGCAACAACACCAAGACTGTGAAGGCTTGGATTGCGAAGTGGGATGTTGCGACCGCTACCATCATTTCGCGCCTCGACCCGTCGCAGTTTGCGCACGTCCGCGAGTTCGAGGAGGACCCAGTGGGGATGTGGGAGCGGTTGAGAGAGATTCACCAGAGCTCTGGATTGGGTGGAGTGGTGGCGATGTGGAAGAAGTTTTATGGGCTTCGTAAGTCCATTGAAGTCTCGAGCATGCGCCCTCACATCGCAGCGGTCCGTGGACATGCTGAGAAGCTCGGCCGCATCTACAACGACAAGCCATCGGACGCGCAGATCATCACCACTCTTCTCATGTCCCTTCCCCCGCCTACGATACTCTTATCATCACGCTCGATTCGCACGCCGACAAGGACAACCTCGATTTTGTTATTGGACGATTGTTGAATGAAGAAGTCCGACAGGAGTCGGAATTTTCGACCACCCCCTTCCCCGAATCGTCTGCGCTAGTCGCTCGCACGTTCCGCGACAAATCCTGTGTCACTTGTTTCAAGTGCCAGAAACTCGGCCACTACCAGAGCGAGTGCCCTGAGCCTGGGCCGCTTGTCTCCCGTACCCCCGCCGTCGCCGCCAATGTCACCGAGACATTCTCGTTCTGATCGGGTTTTGGCTCTAGTGGGAGCAACTTGACGCGCTGTATTTTCTGTTTATTGTTCTACCATACACCCTTCTCTCGCTGATATTATTTATCTCCCCCTTCCTAGACGGTGCGCAACGCTCAGTGGGAGTGTTAGCAAGATCGACCGTCACGCGCTGTCTAGTCCATCGCCATCATCTGATTCATCTCCGTTCCTCCTCACTCGGAGTTGCTTGTAGCTCCCGGAGTCTTCCGCCCTCGTTGCTACTTATATATTGCCCGTAACCGTACCTTCGCCCACTTTTGTACTCTCATCGCCCGCCCCAAATATACCTTCTGTGGCTCGACCTCCTGTGTGACCTGACCTTCCAACACAATAATTTTCATAGGCTCTCTGTCAAGTGGGGATAAATCTATTTGGTAGTGATGGCGGACGATGGCAGGCTTGGTGGGATGGGTCGGGAAGGAGCCGAAGCATGGATCCAGCTCCGATAATGCTTGAAAAACATCATCATAAGACCCATGGGACATTATATCCCTCGCTCACATTTTTTCGGACGATTTCCTCCCTTGGAACGGAGAGAAACTGGCAATTTTTGCGAATCGCCTCTATATCAAATATATTATCTGCCAAGTGCCGTGTATGTACGTGTCCACTGACGCACTCAACACACCACATCAGTGACATGTAAATGCCGCGTTACTCAGGTCGACTTGAGTCAGGTTCTGAGGCTCATTATCTCGGACTGGAGACTTGACATTTCGTGTTACATTCAGAACACTCAAAAGGGGTTAGAAGAGTCTGGCCTACGCTTAAACCGATCTCTGTGGTCTCTTTACGAGAATCTCACGTAGCACAGGAATGGGAATGGAATGGATAATTGAGCAGAAACGAGAACAAGGAAAACAAATTCCCACGGTTGAAACCAAAAGTCTCCTCCCGTCGCCCACCCTGGCTGGCTCAACTTTCAATTCGATAGCTAACTTATGTGCTCCAGGTCAACAGCTAATATATGAGCAGTGCCTGTCGGCCAAATAGCTCGGAGTTGAGAGAAAGCAACAAGTGTGAAAGATGTGTAATTGAAGGAGACGAGGTGAACAACCGAGGATATTCCCGAAAGCACGTCATCTGGTGCCTGTCGGATAGAGCACCTGTCAAGCTGCCTCTATGGACATTTGAGTCGTTACTGGATTGATAGCCTTCAAACACGGATGGACCTTAAAAATATTTGGCTCGCAGTCAGAGTCACCAGCAACTTTGAAATCAAGCTGATACATATGCTCATAATGAAATCTTATCAGATTAATCACTCGATCTGCACCACCAAAGTCATTATAAGGACCCCATGGTGAGCTATATATGAATCCTTGATGCATTAAATAGTACTCCATGTACTTGTGATAAAATATCGAATAAACTATTCCCTGGAATAGTGTTGTTCACTTGAGTATTAGGAAAATGTCGGCCCGAGTTGTGTTATTCCCGGTGCCAAGAATTGACCATGTATCATTATAGAATGAATTTTAGGTTATGTGCTTCTTCAGACATGCTCCAAATTTTCTCATTAATTTCGGAGAGCCGGTGGAAGCGGGGCGGTAGGTTTGAGCGAGTTCAGGCGGGCTTACCAAACAGGGGCAAACTACATACGAAATCAGATTTCAGGTTACCCCCGAGCCGCTGAAGTGGTCACATTCACAGCCTGGTTGCCGACGTCAGTCACCGTCTATGTCGCATCAACTAGATGATGGCGCATCAATGGAACAATAACATCGCGGCTATGCATTGCCGAGTCCCACTATTGATCCCCAGTCCCACTTTCATCAACTCCTGATAGTGGGACTGGGTCACCATTAGTGGAAGTGGGTGAGTCCCACTCCCACTCTTCTCGTATAGACTCCTTGTATGTATAGTTATCTGATTAGCTAAAGCTTAACATTGATATTCGCCTGATACGGAGGCTTCTCCCATCAACCCTAAGTCGTGACTGCGGAAGGGCCGCAGTTATCCCTTGTTTTGTCCCCTTCCTCAGTCCCCAAGACATGCAAATGCTGGCCCATGGATAGTCAAAGCCAACACATGCAAACCAAACGGCGACATGGCTCTGAGGGCATTTTATCAGTGTTGCATTATAATGATAAGGGTTATCAATGATAAGCCCTTATTATGATTATAAGATAAGCCCTTACTATCCGCGCGGAAAGATGATAAGGGCTTAATAACCCTTAGCATGGGGAAGCCGATAAGGCTGAGTCGGCCGGCTGGCGCCTGCAGGGGGGTTGTGGATGTGGTGGAGAGCGAAACGAGTGGCCTTTTGGTGCCAAAGAGCTCAGAGGATCTGTGTAGGATTACTTTGAGGGGATTTAGATGCATTTCTCATGGGCCAATGCGAAAATTCTGTGAGAAAATAACCCTTATTTTACCCTTATAATGGGTACCCTTAATAACCCTTATCTGATTATAAGGCCTTAGCTTCCAGCGGAACCCTTAATAACCCCTTACTTTGCAACACTGCCATGATGATTTTATACTGCATATTTCTCGGTATTTTAACATACTGTTTGGCTCTTGACTGAAAAAATATGTTTTCTGCATGGTTGGCTTACGCTTTGAGCATATCCCCCAGGTGTGGTGGGACGAACCGAATGCCCATAGACATCGGCAGAGGTTGGCAGACTGTGCCGACATCCGGGTCTGCCGACGCGGGTCCGCACAGCCTGTGCCGACGAACCCTCTGAACGCAGTGATTCAGCAATGTTTGCCAGTGCATATGTTGCTTGCTGACACTGCGGGCAAGCACCATGACCGTGGGTTCATGGCGTTTGATTGGCAGAGCTCGGACACTTGCCATGGCGTTTGCCAGGCGTTGCACCAACATTGCACAATTGTCTTTGTTCTTTTATCAGCGTGGGAAAGTCTGGCGCTTAAGTTCAAACCACGGCGATGTTCTCCATTTTGTTTTGAATGTGATATCGTAGGTGGTAATTCACTCCTAAAAATTCATGCAGCTATGTAGACCCCACGAAAAAATATCCGGCTCCCTGTCATAACCTTTATTTTCTTCAGCTTTTGCAGCACCGTGAATTTGTTCTGCACACGGCTGCAGCCCTGGTGGCCGGCAGAAATTGCTGCACTTCTAGACGCACTCGGCAAAGCCAATACCAAATCGGAGCCTTTCTAGAATGAGGCTATGGTCAGAGTGGAAAGAGTTTGGCATCGAGTGAAGTTGAGAAACGGACAACGATGATCGCCGAGTGATTCCCGACATCAAGCCGTGGAAGGCATGTGAATTCACACACTGACAAAAGAACAAAGAAAATTGTGCAATGCCTGGCAAACGCCATGGCAAGTGTCCGAGCTCCGCCAATCAAACGCCATGAACCCACGGTCATGGCGCTTGCCCGCAGTGTGAATAACACCAGAATCTGCATCCCTACTGTACCATTTCGACCGAGTCTTCAGGTGACGCGTGACGCGGCCCTCTGAACTGAAGACTTTTGGTTGTGGTGACAGTGACATTGAAAAATTTCGGCCCAAATAGGCTTAAAAACACCCAAAAAGTCTTGCCGGCATCTGCCGGCCTTCCATTTAAGGCAATTTTTGATCGTATTAGTCAGAATGAAGACCTGATAAACTGAAGACCTTAGGTGACGCGTGACATGGGCTGAAGACTTGGTAGAAATGGTACAGTAATCGAAGATGAGGTTCATTTCCAATGAAACAATACTGAAGTCACACTCACCTTAAAAGGGACACAAGTCTCTCAAATGGGTTTGCAGCCAAAATGGCTGCCAAGCTAGACTCATGGCAGGCCAGGTTTCTGACCAGAATGCAGGCATGCATCTGGACCAAGTAGCTTGCGGACTCAAGCAGCTCCAACAAATGAGGTAATGTGTTTGCAGTGATAACAGCCTTTGCACCATCACGCCATACAGCAAGGTTTGCCAGTGCAGATGTTGCTTGTTGAATAATTTCAGAATCTGCATCCCAGGTTCCTACCCAGCCGTGTTCCGAGGTTCATCAATCTCTGTAGCGTAGTTTTTATTCTAAATCTCAGAAAATGGGGTTGCGGAAATTTCGGACCGTATGTGATGTGACGAATGATGTGACCTAAGTTGGGGATGAAGTGGAGAGGTTCCTCCCTCAAGTTGCGTAAGAGAGTTTGACAAATCACATTCTGTCCGAATTTTCCCGAGCCACCATTCTCAGAATCCAATTGCTAACATACTACTAGGACTGAGGAACCTCGAAACACGGCTGGGTAGGAACCTGTCTGCATCCCTGATTCATGATAAGGCTCATTTACAATAAAATAATTTTTGAAGTCGCACTCACCGTAAAAGGGACACAAGTCTCTCAAATGGGTTTGTAGCCAAAATGGCTGCCAAGGTGGACTCGTGGAGGGCCAGGTTTCCAACCAGATCACAGGCATTTACCCGGACCCATTTACTTGCTGATTCAAGCAGCTCTGACAAATGAGGCAATGTGTTCGCATTAATGACAGCATGTGCCCCATGTGGCCAAAAAGCAACCGAAGCTAACACATATGTTGCAATGTGAATGACCCCGACATTCACATCCCTGAGTAATGTTGTAAAGATCCTGTGGTCAGGGATGGGAAACCGAGTTCACCTGAGAAGGGAGACAATAATTTCGAATGTTTTTGCCACCAAAATGACCGGCATATTGGTCTTGTGTCGCATCAGGTTTATCATGAGTTCATCTGCATTTTCCCGGACATTTCCATTAGGTGTTCCAAGGAGCTGTGGAATTTGAACCAAAATAGGAGAATTGACTATTGCGTGCGCATCATCCTCCGATTCAGCTCTTCGCGTCAGATGCATCAGAATTTCCACCTGTGTGGAAGGGGACACATATTTGCATCTATGAACAATTCAATGAGTGTGTTCTCAGACCATGGGACTGAACCCATACAAGAGATATGTGGAGTAAATCTCCAGCTTTTGCTGGTCAGTGGTGTATCACCATTTCTCTGAATGAAGCCCAGAGCCTGTCGGTGATACATCAAATTCATGAGAGGCTTTGTCACTGTATGAAGGTTGATTGTTGCGCCCTGGAGGCCAGGGTTGCTGTCAGACCACCAGCTATGTATGCTGGCGGGTGTTTGCTGGCGAGTCAAGGGCGGCATTGGAGAGGGAAGAGGCAGAGAAGGGGCATACAGCTTTGCTTCGCATTTATGACCTACCCGCACAGCCATGTCGGCGCTCAACAGCTTCGGCGCCAATGGATTACTATTTCCGGGCGGTGTGCTCTTAGCTCTATCGCCCTCGGTCCTATGTCTACCGGAAAGCGCGGCAACGTAATGTCTTTCGGGGGGAATCAGTTGGCAAGCTTTTCATAACTCAAAATATGGGCAAGCTTCATGCCGGGTTGGCAGACAAAAAGGGATCAATAAAATGTACATCATCCAAACATTCAGGCCCGACCTGAAAATGTGGATTTCCCATGGGCTATACTAGGGAGCAGACAAACGTTGCGGAAACAATTGAGTTACTATCATGTCTCGATGGGGAAGCGGACACGAAGAGAGTAGAGGCACGACCTTCCGCCGTCCAGGTAGTTTCGCTTCAACGCAGCTGCTAGACACCAGCCTATCAGAACTCCATCCCGAGTTGAGTGGGCAACCTTTTCTGTAGCCAATTTTCTTCCTGCAAACGCAGCGTCGACGCGATACGTCGTGCTACTGAGTCTATCCTGCTCTCGTGCAAACGCGCCGAAAAAGGGGTGCATCCGTGAGAGAAGAGAAGTTTGACGAACAGGAGCGCCCGGAGATTGGCGAGTTTTGTTTGGGGAGGACAGAACTTGAAAATCAAAAATCAGAGACCGCCACCAGCCACAAAAGCCGAAAAAATTGGTCACCATACAACCGCAAAGTTAAGACTTGAGACCGAGTTGAACGGGCAATTTCTGCTGAAAGTGCGCAGCGTAACTTGCCATCATTATGACGTGCAGACTCGATACTATCGACACCAAGTCTCCTCTCTTCCTCTGGTGCGAAATTGACGCGCAGACACGATACATTCGCTAGCGAGTCATTTTTCTAGGCTGATGAACGGCACAAGCGAATTATCAAGGCTCTGGGTTGAATTAAGACAGAAATAATACACCGCCGGAGCGACCGCGAGAGTAGTAAATGGACAAAAGACGGGGGAGATCCGCGGGGAGGCATTGCGGGAATACAGAGAGAGGAGGAAAATGAGCCGAGTTAGCAGTTAGAAAAGAAAAGAGCGCTTGGAGCGGGACAAGGACTCGAGCCCGAATCGAACGGACAAATTCTGTGGTTCTTGAAACTGGAACCTGGAATAGCAAATTGCGCAGATGCGATAGGGAGTCATTTTTCTAGGCTGATGAACCGGCACAAGCGGATTATCAAGGCTCTTGGTTGGATCAAGGCAGAAATAATACAACGCCGGAGCCACTGCAAGACGAGATCTGTGGGGAGGCATTGTGGACATACAGTGAGAACAGAAAAATGAGCGGATCCAACTGTAAGAGAGAAAAAAGAGTTGCTGAAGACGGCCCAGGACTCGAGCCCGAATCGAACGGGCTACTTCTGCGGCTCTTCACACAGGCACCGTGAATTGCGCAGACACGATACGTATCGCCAGCGAGTCAGTTTTGTAGTCTGATGAACCTGCACAGACATAGAGGAGTCGTAAAGGCTCTGGGTTGAAGCAAGGACAGAACGACCGGGAACGACCCTGCGAGACAAGAGTGAGTGGAAATGCAAAGCGGATGGTGATTTTGGAGGACAGAAGAAGAACGGTATTCTCGCCGTGAGAACTTGAAACTAGAAGAAAAGAGAAAAAGTATGAACAATCTCCTCTCCTTCAAGACTCGAGCCCGAGTCGAACGGGGAATTTTTGCTGATTGAAGCCTAGAAATCGTATTATCATAACGCGCAGACGCGATGCCCTTCGCCACCGAGTCGTTCCCTGTGCCTATCAAGTCTGGTGAACTGCCAGTTGTCGCCGTTGCTCGCTGAGTCTCGAGTGAGAAATTTTGGCAGGAAGAGCAAGTAGCGGCCCGTCGGCCCGCCCCGGCTCACGTGCCCCGTTGCCTTGACTGCCCTGCGTCACTTCATCCCGTTTCCGTCTCTTCCTCGTCCTCCGTCTCTGCTTGCTTGCTAGCCTTTCCTCAACGAATTCTGTCCTACGCATTTCTGGGGAACCACAGCAGCTTTGGATACCTAGAATCCCGAATCTCGCAACTTACTCGGAATTTACGCCACCTGCGCCCGAATCTCGGAAATCCAGCATTTCATCTCATCCACACTCGCTCGGAAATCCACTTGAAGCTCGAAACTTGAAGCTTAAAGCTCGACATGGCCTCCCCCGCATGGCATTATGTCCTGAAATTCATCATTACGGGCGACGCAGCAGTCGGGAAATCGTCGTTATTGGTACGCCTGACGGACCAACGATTTCTCGCGAATCCGGATCCGACGGTGCGTTTTTGTCTTCGTTTTCGGTTTACGGGCGCTCCGTACGGGTTTCCTGGTCTGCGTGGATGCCAATCATCGCGGTGGCACGACTTTCCCTGTGCCTCTCCGAATCTACATACAGCCGTACTGACCTAGCCCGCAGCTCGGCGTCGAATTCGGCTCCAAACTAATCACCCTCCCGGGGCCCGACGCGACGATCGTGAAGCTGCAGTGCTGGGACACCGCCGGGACGGAGAGCTTTCGCTCGATTACGCGGTCGTATTATCGGGGGGCGGCGGGTGCGTGTTATTCTCTATTCGGCTATTGTTTCTTCACATTCCTGGCGGCATATCATCTCCATCTGTCTGCGTCCTTGCGGGCATCGTCCCGAGAGCACGTTCATCCTCCCACCTCGTTCCGGCCCTTCGTGGCATGTAGATATGTGCCCTCCTCTTCTCCCCATTTCTCGAACGCTCGTCTCGCCATCCCCTCTTTCCCTCCCTTATCATCCTGCCCTCCTACGCCCGCTAACCCCACCTTCTCCCAGGCGCCCTAATCGTTTACGACGTCACCTCCCGGCGCTCCTTCGACAACGCGCGCGCCTGGCTCGCGGACGTGCGCGCGCACGCCGACGCGCATGTGAGCTGTATATTGGTGGGGAATAAGGCGGATTTGGTGGAGGGGGATGAGTGTGAGTATTCCCATTCGTATCTCAGCCTCTTCATTCCGTTTCCCGCTCCCGCTCCCTTCATCCATCCAAATTTTCTACTCCCCGGCGTCACCGCTACTTTTCTATCACTGACTCCTTCCTCCCTCCTCATTCACGTCCCTATCCTTCGCCTTCGCCTCTCCCTTCCCTTCCCTTATCTTGCCATCCCCGCCCTCCGACCTTCCCTTCCTCCAATCTCCCTCCCCACCTCCTCCTCTCTTTCCTTGTCTCTCCATACTTACTAACCCTCCTATCCAGCCCGCCGCCAAGTCCCCACCCCCCTCGCCCTCCAATTCGCGCAAGACAACGACCTCCTCTTCACCGAGGCGTCCGCCAAGTCCGGCGAGGGCGTCGAGGAGGCGTTCGTACGGGCCGCGGAGGCGGTGTTGGGGAAGGTAAGGGAGGGGGTGTTTGATGATGAGAGGGTGCGTTTCCCTTTCATCTTTCTTTCCTTTTCTTTGGGGATTTTCGAGCTTTCTTTTGCTTTGAAGGGGAGGGATTGTGTGGAGGAGTGAGTGCCGGAGGCCTCGGGCGGCGGCTTCGCGTGGCGGGGCACGGGAGCAGACTAGCGGCGGGCCCGCCGCTAGTCATCGCTCTCTGCGCGATATGCGTCTGGCGAGCTGCTGCGGAGCGGAGCGTGCGTCCGTGTGTCTCCTTGGCCGCCCAGTCAGTTGCCCAGAATGCTGCGGGGCGGTGTCGATCATGCCCGCGTCGTCTTCCCTTCCCTCCCCTTCCTTCTCGCCCTCGCTTTCCGCTCACACGTACGCTAACGCCCTGTGTTTTCGCAGTCCCCCGGCGTGAAGCTCTCGACGCCCGGCGCGGCGGTTCCTGGGAGCGGGGGTGCGGGTGGGGAGAAGCCGGGGTGCTGCTAGCTGTTGGCTCGTTTCGACTCTGCTGGGTGCGGTATGGATGTCGATGGGGATGGGAGGAGGGCGGGAGGGCGCCGGTGTGAGTGTGGGTGTGGGTGCACACGACGGACACAGACATACGAATTCCCCTGGAGACGCAGGCGGAGGCGGAGGTGGGGCGGGGCTGGATAGACGTAGACGCAGACACAAGCGCGCTCATTCCCTCCCTATATATCTTCTCTTCCGCCCTCCCTCCCTCAGTTACTTACCCCTCTCTCTTAATACCCCCGCCGTGTGCATATGTAGGAGACGGATGAAGTAGTGTATGCTTAGTGTATGTAATGAATGCATGGACCCGAGTCGTCTTGTGCTCTTAAAGTTAAAAACGAGAAGAATCGGAAGACGACAGAGGAATCGTAATCCGAGTCGATTCAATGAAGTGTGAATGCGTACTTGTACAATGGGGGATGGGTACGTTTTTCTGCTCTTTTCTCTTCTTCGCTTCTCGTTCTTCTTGTCTGCTCCCCTCTGAAGTAGGTAAGGGAATGTAAGGGATACGTAGATCCTGCTCGCTCGCTCGCTCGGCCTCTTCCTCTTCCTCTTCACCCTTCTCTTCCTGCTCCTCCTCACGCATACGCGCATCTCATCTGCCCCACCGCAATGGGCGAGCGCACAGTTGCAGCTCACGCAGCAGACTCGCGCCGCCGACACACCCCCTCCCACTCGCACAGCTGCGCGCGGAAGCCCCAGTTCACGTCCGCGGCGGGGCGCCGTGCAGCGACGTACGCGAGCGCCGCGGGGGCGGAGAGCGTGCGGCGCGCGGGGGCGGGGCCGGGCGCAGCTTCTGCTTCTGGTTTCGATTCTTTCAAAGGCCATCTCGACGATGGCGATGAGGATGGCAAAGAAGGTAAGGGCAAGGATGCTGATGTCGGAGACGACGAGACGAAAGGTAAGGGTAGGCACGACGCGTCGGACGCGGGTGACGCGCACGCGGGGGTAGTCCACGGTGCCGCTGGCGATGGCGACGCGGTGTCGTGCTCCATCTCCATGTCTGTGTCCCCTCCCATCGCCGCGTCCATCTCAAAACCGGATCCCAGCGCGTCTGCGCAGCCCGGTTCCGCACCCTCATCCTCGACAAGCGGCAGCGCAACGAGCAGCGCCGCACCGACGGCGGGGCTGCGCGAGATGCCGTGCGCGCAGTGGATGAGGATGCGGACGTGTGTGTGCGGGTGAGTCTCCTCCTCCTCCACCCCCGTGCCCGCGCATCCCTCCCCCTCCTTGTTCCTCTCCTCGCCGAAATCCTCGCCGAAATCACACTTCCCCTCTCCCTCGAGACACCCGCCCCCACCGACACCGACCCCCGCCCCCCTCAACACCCCCGCGACCCACCGCGCGACGGGCCCCAGCGCGCCGACGAGTTCCGCGAAGGGCGCGTCCGCGAGGGGGACGTGCAGGCGGTGCGAGGGCGGGATGTGTGGTGGGATGTGCACTGGAGAAAGGGGAGGGGTGGTTAGTTAGGAGGTAGGAGGTAGGGGTTAATGGGGTGAGTGAAAAGGAGGTCGGGGTTAGGGAGTTAGAGGGGTGAAAGGGGAGTGGGAGGGGGGAGAGGGGGTTAGGGGGTGAAAGGGGAGGAGACAGATGCGGAATGGATGGTGATACAGCCCAGTGCGGAGACAGATGAGGGGGGATCGCAAGGTAAGAGGGAGGGGCGCGCGCGCGGGGGGTGGAACGAGGGTGCTAAGGAGGAACGCGCGAGAGTGCGGAGAAAGACGAAGTTTGCGGGGTGCGGAGGAACGAGGGTGCGGGGAAAGTGCGAAAAAGGTTTTTAAAAAAGAGAAGCAGATCACTCACCCCTCCCCCCAACGACACTAACCACGTGCGTCACGCGCGCGGCGCGCAGCAGGCGCGCGTCCTCCGCGAAGGCGAGGTCCGAGATGGAGAGGTGCGGGGTGATGGGGGAGTAGGAGGGCGCGGGGGAGGTGTAGGGGGCCAGTTGCGCGTTTGTGTGTATCGGAGAGCGGGGAGGGGAAGGACGCGGAGGGCCGGTGTGTAGCGGTGGCGAGGCGGGATCTGCGGGACATGAAGACGAAGATGACGGTGACGATTCTGAAGGCGACGAAGTCGCATTTGAAGTAAAAGGTGAAGTCGAGTCTGAAAAAGGGGACATCCCCGAGGCCGAGGAATAGCAATTCGAGGACGAAGACGAAGCAGACGAAGCGGGGGAGGCGTCGGCACCCACACCTGCGCCTACACCCGCACCGACACGACTCCCCGCCGCCGCCGCCGCCCAGCACAACCGCGGCGGCGCGGAGCGCCGGAGGGGTGCTGACTCGGCGTCGTCTGCGTTCATGTCCACGTCCACCCCCAAGTCCACGGCAGGCATGTCGACGTCGATAGCGCACACCCTGGATCGGGACCGACACAGGTCGAGCTGCATCAAGTGCGCGTTCTTCGCGGCTGCGGTGGCGCCGGCGCACGAGAGCCCGAGGTCGAGGTCGAGGCTCAGCGCACGGGGCTTGCCCTTGGTGGGCTGGACGGGCGGGAGGACGCCGTTGAGCGCGCCGAGGCTGACGCGCGGGCGGGGGCGCGTGTGCGTGCGTCGGCTCGCTCCCTCGCTCGGGCTCTGACTCCGAGTCGGGGTGGAAGGAGCGGAGGCGGATGCGGAAGGGGAGGGGCGCGCGTAGGGGCACGCGCGGGCGCGGCGCGTTGGGGTTGGGGTCTGTTTGGGTGGGGGATCAGCGGAGTGTTGAGGGGAGGGGGGAGGGGAGGGAGGGGACGTACTGAAGAAGAAGTGGAAGAGGAAGAAGAGGTACAGGTGGAAGACGAAGACGAAGTGGAAGACGACGAAGTGCAAGTGGAAGACGAAGACGAAGCGGGGGCGACGCGCACGCAGGCCATCTCTTCTCTCAATCCAAACACGACCAACAAAGACGCGCGCGTTCGCGTTAGCCGGCGCCTTGTGCGAAGACGAGACGACTTGGCTTGGCGCGCCGACGACAACGACGAACGACGGGAAGGGGAAGGGGCCTTAGACCGGGGCGGGGGTAGGTGGGCGTATATGTATCAAGCCTAAGATGCCAATGCGCGTCTAGATTGATTCCCAACTCGTGTATTAGGTGCTGCTGTATGGTATGGCGTGGTTTTCCGCGTTCTCGGAGATGTCGGTGAAGGAGATCTCGCGTCGACCGCGTTTGGGCAGAATCAACGATGTGAGTAAGTTAGATCCAGATCCGGATTCGGAAGAGGAGTCGGAAGAGGATTCGAGAAGGAGATGCAGATGGAGATGGCTCGTGTCAGAGAGACAGACGTCAGGGTGAGACGGGGTGGTTGATGGGGATGACTCCTCTGAATCGGTGAGATGGGTGGGTGTTGGGGGGTCGGAAACAAGAGGTCGGGGGAAAGCGCTGGACTTGGCGAGATAGAATTAGAGTGAGATTAGAGGAATGGAGCTAGACGCCCGACGAGGTGGAAAGGGTTCAAAGGGAGGCGTCTAGTAATGGATCACAGTTTGACTTTGACGTGCGTGTGGAGGCAGATGACGGCGATGGGTGATGTGAGATGCGACTTTCGAAGTGCACGTCTCCAATGATAATCCCGAAGTACTTCAAGAGGGCGAATTCGAACGAGGTGAAAGCAAGAACGCCTAGGGGCACGGCGAGTCGATACATATATGCTGCACCTGCATTCCCCGCCCAGCACAGCTTCGGACGTGCATTGACAGGCATGCAGGCTGTAAGCTGTATAAACGGATCCATGAACAGAATGGATGGTATGATGAAGCGGAAGTTGGTTGTGTCACCCGTTCGCATCGCAACGCCGGATCAGACACCGCCACGCGGATCGGCGTGCGTCTCCCACCCCGACCCGACATCAATCAACCAGTCAATCAATCACTTACTATATCGGCACATGGATCTCGATCGTGATTCGTTCGCCCGGTTGGCACGGAGACGTTTGAAGGAATGATCTACATTTATTGTTTTAGTTTTGTTTTGTTTTCGCCGTCGGTCGGTGAGGCGCATCAGTCTGGCCTTGGCGGCGGGGTTTCGGGTTTCGCATTTAATGATATTTTGTTCGGTAAATGAAGTTTGGGTTCCGAGGCCCCTTGATCCCGCGCCCGGGGTAGGTGGCGCCGGAGGGTATGTCTGGGTGTTTCATGACGCCGAGGTGAGGCGGACGCGTGCTGAACGGATGAATGAGTCTGCGTCCTTGTCCCCTGGACTCGGAGTGAACTTGTTTGAACATACAGACGGGACCCACGTTGACCTGACGTCAGCCCACTGTTGAGTAACGCATCTTGTCATTGTCAGACCCACGTCGATCAGTATCATATCAGGTATTCCCGACCCTGCTTAATATAAACTTGACACTCGCTGACATGGATCTCAACTGAGGTCATGGAGCTAATCCATCGATCAATTTGTTCGACTCCTACTTCAAGTTGATATTCAGCTATTCAGCGGTTCGTGGAGGACACCCATTCATTCATTTGTTCAAACAATTGCAACCTTTCCTTGTTACCCATGGCGACGGTGCTAGCTACTAGAAACAGCGTGCGGAAACATTGGTCCACTCTTCCAAAATCTCGTCGAGCTTCCAAGACGCTCTGTAAATTCACGACCATTTAATCCTCGAGTCCCAAGTCCCGAGTCCGACGCGCCCTTGAACTCCCAACCACCCGCATCCCGCATCCCAAAATTGACTCCCACCGCCGAATTATATTTGAAACTTCGCTTGGCACTTTATTAGTGTCAATGCGGAATTCACCTTAGTATCCGATATGATGCTATCCCGCCCTCTGCCTCTCCTTTGCTGTCTGTCAATTTACTTACATATACCGTATCAAATATAGCATGCTATCCGCTGATCCTAGCCCGCCCACCTCACCTCAACCCACCACGTTTCGTTCCATCACGGCTGCGATAGCTGATACTGTCAATGCTCGCTCGCGTGGGTGGCCCGCGCCTAACCCAAGTTGAATTCGAATTTGTTCGGAAAGGGAGGGAGCGGGGTGGTTGCGTGGATACCTATGTACGGGTCGGCGCTGCTACGCAGAATTCAACGCGTGGCGGTGTCGGACTCGGGTCGTCCCGCCCCGCGAGTCTATGTACAGTATTGGAATTTCTTCTCCGATCGCGAGTCTTCGCTTCATCTGCCAGTGCCATACATATATGTATGCTTTCTCACCGCCCCACGCACGCCTCACTCTAAACAAGCTTATATCTTGTATGATATATTCGACGGATACAACACGCCTTAACGCTGCTCAACCTAACAGGTGGCAACGTGGGGAGGTGGGTGAGTCGTCCGAAGTTAGAGTGGAAGTTGACGTTGAAGTTGAACTATCCAATTA
This sequence comes from Mycena galericulata, assembly GCA_029289565.1. Classification (NCBI taxonomy): domain Eukaryota; kingdom Fungi; phylum Basidiomycota; class Agaricomycetes; order Agaricales; family Mycenaceae; genus Mycena; species Mycena galericulata. The sequence continues at coordinate 520,499 of JARKIA010000085.1, forward strand.
ATCCTATCGATATCATATCCCATCCTATTATTTTCTATCCTATTCTATTCTATCCCATCCTATCCTTTTCGAGCACCGCACCTCACCTCAGGGATCTACAGGGGTCCAGCATGCAAGGATGCCTGCCATTTAGCCAAGGAAGAAATAAGGAGAATGGACGAATGAATCCTTGCCTAATTGTTGCGTAGCTAGCCTCAGGCTTGTGGTTGCATCAGTGCGATCCACCCAACGCCGCCGCCGCCGCCGGCACATGCAGGATCTGCGGTGGGTTGCTTAGACTCGGCCTGCCAATTTGTGAGGCCGCCGCCGGTACGTGGATCCCCGGCCGATTCTCATTTCGGCGCGTCGATCTCCGAAGTCGGCGCTCGAACTCGGTTGAATATTGAGGTTCAACTTGGGTTCAACTGAGGTGGGAATCGAGTGATGGTAGAAATATTAGTATTGTCAATTTGTGGGATTTGCGATGTATTCGTGCCAATATGGAGGGGTATGTATGGTCGGTTTCCACTGGCGCAGTTGCGGTTCGTCCCAGGCATCTTCATCTCGGCGGTAGGCAAGGATTCGGATTTGAAATTTTCGAGCGGAAAAGTGCATACAAAACATGTATGGCATATGCACACCGTCGGAATGCCGCATCTAAATTAGAAACCAGAACGACATACTGTGAAACGCATAAGTCGAGCCAAGAAGGAGTAATAAAATCCAAAATACCCCTCGGTCACGGGCAACGCGGCCACGCATAAACAAGTCGTGTCTCCCTTCCCTCCTCAATAGAACTGTATGTATTTAGCGATTAATAGATGGCCACCCTTGCACCCACTTGTTCCCGCACCGGCGTAAACCCCATATGTACACCGCCGCCGGTACATGCAGGATCTGCGGTTGGTTGCTTAGACTGCGAATTAATGAGGCCGTCGGCATCCTACTCGTACGTGCATTCCCGACCAATTTTCATTTCGGCGCGTGGATCCCCGAAATTGCTGGCGCTCGAACTTGGTTGAAACTTGAGGTTCAACTGAGGTGGGAATCGAGTGATGGTAAGAATATTAGTATACTTGTCAATGTGTCACGGTGAAATTTGCGAGAGAAGGAGCGCTTTTATCGGTGGCGTTGTAAATGGGGAGGGTGGGGGTATAGATGATTTCCGTTGGCAATCTGGCGCAACTGCGGTTCGTCCCGGGCATCTCGGCGGTACGCAAGGATTCGGATTTGGAATTTCCGACCTTGAGCGCAAAAGTGTGTATACAAAATAGTGATGTGCCTGGTCGGGCTTGAAGCCCAAGCCCAGGCTTGGGTCGGGCTTTCAAGCCCGACCCATTGTATTCATTACCTATTTGCAAGCTTGGATTCAGCCACTGAATTATCTACTCTATGCTAACATATTGATGTAGGTTAATATTTTCCTTTATCCGGTGTGTGTGCGACGGGCGACGTATATAGAGTATGTAGCCGCGGTACCCATAGCCCGAGGTATATTTTAATACAGTTTTCTTGGCTCCGCTTCGCTTGTACATGTGGGGTACACGCGTAGGCCGATGCGGGGACAGGTAGGTGCATAGGTGGAATCATGTAGCCGTCCATTAATCATACATAGAGGAATATATGTAGGTGGTCGAGGAAATTGGGAAGCCAGACGTGACTTGTTTAGCGTGGCTGCATTGCCCGTGACCGAGGTGTGTTTTGGATTATTACTCCTTCTTGGCTCGGCTTATGCGCACGTTTCACAGCACGTCGGTCTGATTACTGATTTAGACGCCCTCCTACGGCGGCATTCAGGCGGTGTGTGCAGATGCCATACATGTTTTGTATTAGTGTTGTTCGGGTCGGGCAGGGCTTGGGCTCGACAAAATCCTGGGCCCGACCTGACCTGGGGGTCGGGCCCGGGTCGGGTCAGGCTTGGGCTCAGGCCCAGGCCTGCCTATATAAGGCAATGAGCCTTGTGCCGGTCCGCCGCATCAGGAATTGATAGCGTGCCGGACTGCGGCAAACTGGGAGCTCTGTATCAGCTTTGCGTTTGGACCAAGTTTGGGGTTCATTTTGGTTAGAAAGGTAAGTTCGGTTTGGTTCGGAGGTGAGATTTGGTTAGTGTTAGATCCTAGGGATATATTAAATGTCGTTGAAGAGGGACTTACATTATATTCTTAGTCGTTGGTGCCATCAGCGGCCATCGTCCGGGGGTCTGGTTTTCGTTTTATACTCCCTACAATGTCACTTTTAGCCGATTACATCGCTTGGAGACAATAATGTATGGTGGTCCGGATGCACTTTTATTCCCGCCCCGCAAACTTTTGACCCCCGCCCCGCAAATTTGCCTTTTTTGGCATCCCCGCGCGAATTTGGGAGTTTGATCACGTCAATATGTTTTGCGCGGACGGCATGTTCCGCCCCGCGCGATTTTGGCCCCGCGCGCACGAAATTTCTTTGGTGACCCCCCCGCAAAATTGACTTGATGAGCAAAAGGTCTGCAATTAAATTCGGGATTAAGTAAGTAAGGTACAAGTGGGATATGATTAAGAGACTGAATGGTATTAGAGGAAGGTGAGGTCCAATGAGAGGCGGGGAAGCCAGCGGCAGGCGCGGTCAGGCATGTTGACAGGCAACCATGTTCAAATACAGAATCCGGATACTTATGAAGGTGTATAGACCTCACCTTCCTTTAATACTATTCACACTCTCTTAACCACCGTCCTACCGATCCCACTCGTACCTTATCCCGAATTCAGTCTCAGACCTTTTGCTCATCCTCCAGCTCACGGAGCGGATGCCGCACAAGCTCGCCATCATGCTCCTCACGATTCTCAATAACACCTGTACCGTATCAAGCGCGCGGAATCCCCGGTCCGCCCTGTTGCTACAGGGAAGACGAGACTGTCATTCACTACCTCCTACACTGCCCTGCCCACGCCAACACCTGTGCAGAGCTGCACCAGCACCGGATAAAGGAAAATATTAACCTACATCAATATGTTAGCATAGAGTAGATAATTCAGTGGCTGAATCCAAGCTTGCAAATAGGTAATGAATTCAACTGGTGTGAAACCGCCACCGAAGTAACCACAATCAGCAGGTGTTTCAAAGGCAAGATGTTTATCTGTTATCAGCTAGGTAAGAAAGAACTGTTGAAATATCAACTTTCAGCAGCCATGTCCAGCAAGAAGAAAGGTGCACTTTCAAAAATTCCTTTGTTCGAACAAAGGAATTTTTGAAAGTGCACCTTTCTTCTTGCCAGAAATGGATACTGAAAGGTCATCTTTCAGCAGCCCTTCCACAATTCTCGGATATTAAATGAACATTTAGCATTTGAAACACCTGCTGATTGTGGCTACTCCAGTGGCAGTTTCGCATCAGTTAAATTCATCACCTATTGACAAGCTTGGATTCATCTACTGAATTATCTACTCTACGCTAACATATTGACCTAGGTTAATATTTTCCTTTATCCGGTGTGACAGGTAACCGATAGTGCACCTGTGCCTGTTCTCCGATGTGAGGTGGGTCAGCCTGCACACGAAACCCGAAGGGACACAGACTCAGCCCGACTCCCTCCAAACCTATATCCTAATACGCACGTCGGTTCCTTTGTCACGAGGATCCCAGCGCGTTATTCGGCTGATGGTGTTTCGGAGACTATGGAGACTGACACCATAACAGAGGAGATTCAGAAGAGGATGGTTCAAATCGGAGCATTATATATGTCTCCAACTACATACATTCTGTGTAGATCCTGTCCCAATATCCTGTATTCTGGTAAAACTGGGATTGTTTCGCCGCGCGTGACACTTGCGTGCGAACTTACTCTACTGAGTCCGAGGGTAGATGGCTACTGGTCTTCACCAGCTAGCCCTCCACCATTTAAACCCCATGATTCATGAGTAAGGATACTCAGATTGTTGCTACGAGATATCTTCGAGGATGTACGGTTAAGGGCTGAACGACTAGTTCAAACCTGTCGAGTTGAGAGACTCACATGGTACCCGAAACCTAAAACCCTCGAGCTCACCTATATTCCAAGAGGGGATTGCGTGACTTGCGTCCTTTCTGGCATACCTGGGTGCAATATAGCCATCATACTGGGGCTGGCCCCTCATATTATGCCCTGTATTGCACTATAAACCAGGTTCGCTAGGTGACCACTTGAAGAGAACAAGTGCGATATTTCAAAGCTTACTACGTACGATTTGCGTTGAGCAGTTTAGATCTCTTTTTTCTCAATCCTCAGCACCGGGCCCGGGACCCTACGGGTCCCAGACGGGGGCCCGGCATGCTTTCGGATTTCGAAAAAATTATGGGGATTTAAATTTGTTCCTCCTTCGTTTAATACCGTTAATGTATTATTAACTTGGCTCGACGTGTCTTCGGACCACCGTGAAGCACTCTACGGAGTAGTCCTCTGACGGCAGGGCACCCATATCGGCTTACCACTCCCAATTTTGAACCTCTGACCAGGTCTCGGGTTGTGCGGCTGAAAACTGGGGCGTTCATTCTTGCATGGTACCTCCCGTGTTCGCTAAATTTAATGCACTGCAGTACTGGCTTTGCAACAATTAGAACCTTGAGGAGAACGAAGCTGTAGTGGAGGTAAATGCGTTGAGTTCCTCAATTTGAGTTGAATTCCGTAACTCCCTACTGGCACTGGGTTGTCTGGCACTAAAGATGCATAAACTACGGTCGCGTCGAGTCCCCTGGTTGGATTCCGCACTTAATGTTTGGTGCTAAAGGTGTGAGCAAACAATCGGCGTGGTATTTTTGGGAACACAGCCACCTGACGAGTCTTACGACGAAACGTTGCACCCAAACGTAGTGGGTCCCCGCCTCAAGTATTCTCTCCAGTACATCGTCCAGGTCGTCGTCGTCGTCGCTCGCTCGTGCGGCGCTTCGCACCGCACTCACTCACTCCTCCTCCTCCTCCGCGAAACCCGACGGGACACAGACTCAGCCCGACCCGTTCGGGGCATCGGAAGACTAACATCTGAACCCCAAGTTGCCTCCAGCTTGGGATAATTCGTGGCTGTCCCTCTTTTTTTGTCTTCCTATGATAGGCGGCGGAACCCTTCGTGGAGTCGCATTGAATCAGGACCCCTGATAATAGGTGGGAAGGCCTGGTTTTTTGGGGGGCCCAAATGTCAGGACAGGTTGGCGGCGGTTCAGAAATTTTGTCAGGATTCCAACAGGCCTATGGGCAAAAATCGGCCGAAAATGTCAGGATTTTGCACCAGATCGATTTTTCGCCCCAGATGGGTCATTTAGCGAAAAACAAATCCTGCCGCTGGCGCGGTTGTGCCGGGATTTTGACCAGGCTTTCGGGCCCCAGAGACATATTTTGTCAGGATTTTTGCCAGGCCTGGCGGCCAAAATCGTCCCAAAATGTTAGGATTCACATCAGGCCTACCCACCCATTATCAGGGGTCCTTCGTGGAGTCGCATAGAATCTCTCAATCGCACGCGCGGCCGCTGCTTGACATCGGATTTCCGATTTCCGTCATCCTCGCGTACATAGTCGCCTACTAGTAGGCCCCCGGTCACTCACACATAGGTCGGTCCGCGCGTAGAGTAAATCAACGACGGTTTGAAGACGAAAATTCCAACTCTATCTCGGCCCCCAGATGGTTCTAGTGGGTCTAACCTATCTGCAGCGATGCGGAGGGACCAAACCAAGCCGATTCCAGCAGTGTCGACAAAAAAAGTGTTTTTTTTGGCCGCTAGAGCCAATTTACCTTCATTTTCATAGAGTAAATCAACCAAAATTTTGGATTTTAGGCGGACCGACCTATGCGCGAGTGACCGGGGGCCTCTACTAGTCGTGTCGCCTAATTATAATAGGGTCGATCACCGCTAGATCCTGCTAGATCCCGTCACTGGACCGCGTAGCTCGATCATATACGCGAAAAATGCGCGACACGGATCAGGATGATCTGTAATGACCAAGAGGTTTTTGTGGAGCTCCGTTTAATTGCGGATCTGCATCTGAGGGATGGTGCCGTGGTAGGTCGTTAGGAGTCGCTTGAGGCCACATTATAAATTTTACACACTGCCAATCGTAAATCCGAGCAGTCGCTGATCTGATTTGCGGGGGAAAACGTGATCGGGGCAAACCAGGCATATCGAGCTCTCTGCACCCAATCTTTCAACCTCGTCGCTCGAGCCGCCGCAAGTTGAAGTTGAACTGCACCTACTGCAAAGCTTTCCGAGTCTTCGGAGTACTCTTCCGAAGTTAGGACAATTCACACGGGCCCTTGACCACCGGCTGAAATTCTCAAATGTGTGATCTGCACGCCCATTTGATGATCTGCCACCGAAAATTGGTCAGCCATTCGTACTTTTACGAATGCGCATTACGCAGTGCCCTACCAGCGGCGTTAATTAAATTCAACATCCGTTCCGAGTTCGGACGCACACGGCAAGAGACGGCAAGCTGAAGAAACGCCTGAGTAGATCTCAGCGCTGAGATGATCGAGTTGCACAAACTACTAACCCGGTTTATAGCATTGCTCCGCGTTTCCCTTTCCCGCCAACAGTAAAGGAACGCGACGCCGAAATGACAACATTAAGCGTATGTAATGAGAGAGGACGGAATCAGAATGGCGGAGCGGAAATGTTTCGTGCTACTCAACGGCAGCGCCGTCAAATGAACCACAAGCTAAAAGCGGTTTTCCGCTGAGAACCTACAGGATCCAGTGCATCGTTGAAAACAGCGCTTAAGTATAGGCCCCCATGAATACTCACGGAACTGTTATCAAGGAGTCATTTGGTCTCGTCTGGTCTCGTCATACCTGGGGTCTCCTGGTCAATCTCGCTGCATGGCCAATCACTCTCCATCTGGCACAGATCAATCTTGGGCGCCAACGGTCAAAGCGACCGGCCCCGGCGTGTTACCGGGGTTTCCTAGATGAGCGGATGTTTGTGGGAGCTGTCGAGAGAGCACCCTGGCCGCCCACCTTCAACTTTCCGGACATGCCCAGCGCACAAGTGGGTTAATATCCAAGATCCACGTTTTGATCAGTTCCTTTGCGAAATGTTCATCAGAATGGCCGAGGCTCGCGATCAGAACAATTTCCTGTGCTTACGGGCGGACATAGCAGGTCTCTTTTGAACCAGCAATATTCGCTTTGGCCTGGAACCGCTCAGATCATGTTACCTGATGGGTTATATTATTATTAATATAATTCCGAGGCTTGATGGCGCCTCTGGGCAGGAATTTTGCCGGAACGGTCTCGGTACTATACGTGGGGATCGGTCATACCTGAGGATGATCTCTGAACTAACGAACATACAACGTATGAGGATATTAGTACTGATGAATACTGCCAGGGACTATCAATTATGAAACGGACTGAAGATACATCGAGAAATACTTAAAGGACGCGGTCCAGAGCGACTGTGATGTCGTGTGCGTCGATAGGTGTGACGAAGACTCCGAGGCCAGCTAGATCCGTGTCGATTTACGATGATTCTATTGTCTATATGTTCAACATTTTCAAAGTCATATGGATCACGCGGTAGTATAAACACAGGAGGATTCCGGCGTGAATTCAATTTCTTATTACCGATGCCGCCGTTGTGGAACGGTTACGCAGTAGAAAACCCGTTAGGCAGTAAGTAATCAGGAGCTGGCGGGAATTCGAGGTCGGAGAATCCTATGGGACGGGCACAGTACGGGCGATGATCTGCGTGATAGGTGAGCCCATCTCACCGTGTTTGGTACGATATTCCCAGGTGGTCCAAACCTAGGATGGTTTCAAGGAAGGAGGCTGTGGGTGTCAATCAATCCTATCAGGGTATTCTTGGAGTGATATCACTGACTCACAGAGAATCCATGTTCCGCATTTATCGAACTGCAGCACCCGGCCAGCTCCTCTGACTCGCCAGGTTGTTCATTTCACAGAACGAATGAGAAAGAAACCAAGATCAGGACCAGAGATTTCTTTTCCCGATGAAGCCATTAAGCGAGTTGGGTGGGGGCGCCATAAATAATGCGTACAACGGAGGCTGCGGATGATCTAGGATAGTTTTGTACGGCCGTACAGATTGGGATAGTATGGTCCATTTCTTCGGATCGCCGGCTGATTCATTCTCGATAGATTTGACGAGGGCAGCTGTTTGCATCGGGCGAGGCTGTGAGCTGAGTTGTCATGAGGCCAGATTCCTCGAACCCAATCAGACAAAATCAGGTGCGCAGTTAGGGCATTTATTGTTCTTCGAGGCATCAAGATGGAGGTTGAGGAAAGAGAAGATCAAGGTGAGAATCGAAAAAGGCTGCGTTAGCCGTCATTCCGTTTTTCGTACTATTCAGGTCGCGAGTGACTTCATTACACAAAAGAATTTTTCCACCTCAACTTTAAAAAATCTGACTAGGAAAACTAGAGTGGCTCAGCGCAACTTCACCGAATCATCACTGATAGAATCTAGGGCTTAACATATTGCGCCACTATCATATTGTACTTACTGCAAAGAGTCACGTACCGCCTCACTTCGTGCGCAGTCAGCGATTTATTGCCCATGCAGTGCGCACCCTGGATCATTGCCGACTGGATCATTGCCGACTGGCACATAGACGGCGTAGACCGACGTCTCGCAGATTGCTTTAACATCAGAACCGCTTCTCGGATGGTTAGGATCGAATCTGCTGCGCCTGGATCGGCGGTACCTGCCTTTCGTTCGAACTGCCAGGACGGCCCCTGCGCACATCTATTACAGACTCGGGGTGTTCCGCATCCTTCTTTCGACGCATCATCTCCCTATGATTCGTTGGAAGGATTCTCGTAGAACTTCCGACGTTTCGTAACTTAGAGGTATTCCGTTCATGCGACCAATTAAATTATGTTCCACTACTACCAAGCCCCAACGGCTCAAAAGATAACTTCGGCTGCGATGCCTCGCACCTTCTTTACCTATACTCGTTCGGAAGGAACAGTCGCCAGTTTTCTGTAGATCAAATTCTGTCGTAACTTTCCTCAACTTTATCATGTTTTACATAAATCAAAGAATCACGCCAGCGAGATGCAACTTTTGGACTTTTGTTAGCGCATTTTCTGCGTCCAGCTCTGGTGTTTGTCTCCTCATTGGCTCAAACAGCTCCCCGTGTTCAACTTTCTTCTTCAAATTCCTGGGATCTCACATTTAATGGCCTTTTATTCAGCACAGCATTTCGATTCATCCTCGCTTCTACTTCTAGAGCTCGCCTTCAATGTGCATCTCCGGATATGAGTTTCCACTCGAATAGGTAACATCATGCGCCTCCGTCGATACTATAATATATTATTTTATGAGTCAATTCATGACCTTTTACCGACCCTGCGGCGGCGGCTGGTTGGTTGGCATTTTCTTCTCATATACTGTCTGGTTTAGCGGAAAATAATCGGTGGCCGGGCCAAAATGTAGCTTCTCGGGGTTCGCGAATGGCGGGACCAACGCTATTTTTTGACCTCGTGTTCATTCAACTTTTTCTGAATTTCAACATTGCGGATGTTCGGCGGAGGGGAAATTCCGAGCAAGATTGAGGATGGGTTAAATACTCAGTAGATGATAGTACATAGAGTATATGTTGGACTACTCGAAGGGTACCTACCAAGGCGAGAATAGGATCCGGGTGTGGGACATTTTCATTTTGGGACTGCGAGCCATGAAGCCATCATGAAGCCCGAGAAGGGAGGAAATCTTTGCAATACATACTGATGCATCCGCACACAAAGCACAATTCTCCCCCGCCATTTGCCTGCTGCGAAGTCGGTAAGTATACCCGTCCAAGGAGCAGTGCTGGTCAGTGTCACTTGTGATGATCAATCCGGGCAAAACGTGACCGGGAGATTGTATGTACCTCCCAGAGTCCCAATCTTCGCCTCTCCAGTGTCCACGTCATTGCAGCATGCATTGACGACCCCTCTCTACATCCTCATGCGCTGCTAATATGATGCTCTTCTGAGCGTAGAAACCATGTCTGCTACGGAAGGCGTCAAGTCTATCAACATCTCGATTCCGACAGTCGTTCCAAGGTCTACGGTGCTGGATCTTTTCTGGCGCAGAGTAGCGTACCTTACGGGCAGATTCCACGACGGCGACCGAAAGTGGATCGGTAGCGATGAAATCAAAGCGTGGAATAGTCTCAATCGGAATGTAAGCAAGCAGCGATTTGCAATGCATGATGTCAATCTCACCACGGCGCATACTGTACTCAGCCATGTCATAAGTGCTCAACCAGCAAGTCTCGCAGAGTGTGCATAGTTGATGAAGACAACCCGAATTGCCGAACATGTCGGAATGCCAAAATAAGTTGCGATAGAAAGTCCAAATTTATATTCGACTTGACCAAAGACGAATTCTTTCCGGAATACGACCAATTCCTATCCGTTTACCACAACAGAGAACCTGGTAGGCTCAGAAGGTATCGAAGATCCGCTGTCCCTCAATCGCTGCCAGTAGGCAGACCAGACAGACATGGTGAGATGTGACAGGTCGCCGCCTCTGCATCAAGACTGACCGAACAGAATAGATGGAATAGTGCAAGATATACATGGAGCGACGGCAGACACTCGATCGAGGCAGCCCGTCGACGTCGCATTGCCAAGTCTATGTACATCAGGAATCGAAAACATTGTGGTCGGTAAGCATCAATGCATTGCGCCAACGAAGGCAATCCCACCTATACATACAGTCGATCCAGACTACGCGAACGCCGGTAAGCATCAGTGTGTACCATCGAAGACGAACTAACTAACAGTGGGTTATGCCAGCCGAGCGCGGCTGCGTGAACGACAATAAAAGCGATATCAGACTAAGCTTGGAAGTTTTGTTGGGATTATCAACTGCGCTGGCTACGTGCGTCACGACGAGCGAGGATGTCAGAGGTGACTCAGAGTTAGTGCGAACGAGCCTGGATATCAGGCAGCAGGTACTCAGGACCATAGAGTTGGTAGAGGCGAGCACAGAATTTTAAAAGCATAACCATGATTGAGAAACCGTCAAGTAAGTTGGACTGGTAGGCTCAAGGCATACTTGTTCGCTTAGGCACATGTCTGGCATATACGAAAAATTGGAGTTGTAAAGCGGTACAAAGTGGGAAATGCAGCGGCGTGGAATGTATCAAATATCGAGAATTAAACGTAGAAATAGCGCTTGGATAATTGACTTTGAATATACACAAACCCGCTCCGGTTGGAGACCATTCCTCGGGAAAAGAATCATCATTGATTAATTTTTGTCCTCGCTAAAGCGCGCAAACGCCCGAGGCACTAACCTGGAAAGAAGAGAAGAAACTGAGAAGACACCTCACCCCAGACGCCGCCTCTTTCGGGCCAGCATTTCTTCGAATTCTTTACGGTCCTCCTCTAGGCCCTTCTCCAATTGTTCCTTCAAAGAAGCTATCGTGGCGTCCTTCTCCTTCTCAACACTACCCATGTGCAGGATTAGACGGTCTTTCCGTCCCATATCGCCCTTCAACCGTTCGATTTCAGAGTCCCTCTGCTTCATGGCCCCAGCCAACTCCTGGATCTGCGAATTGAGTGCATGGAGCTGCGTCTGGAAAGTATTGCGAAGATCTCGGTTGGTGTCGACTTGCTTCTGTAAATCCTGGATGGTCGCTTTCTGCTTGCGATATTGCGCCACAACGGCGATGATGACGTGGTCACCATCGTCGGCTGGGAGAGCGGGTGCCGGGGCGCTGCCGGCCTGTACCGGCTGTGGGCGTGGTGCAATCGGATCTGGAACAAATGGCGCCTTCGGCGGAGGTGCTTGGGGAGCTCGGAGTTCAGAACGATGAGGCGTAGGAATACGAATGACAACGGCGGGCTGAGTACGCCTGACCGGCGGAGTAGTCTCCTCGGGTTCCGAATCAGAATCATCTACGGGCGATTCAGTCCATTGAATTAGCTGAATCGAGCTTTAATTGCACTGACCCGAAGCGGACCCCCGACGAGTTGGTGAATACTCAGAGTCGGAGAAGTCGTCCTTGCGTGGGCGTGGGACAGTACCATTGCGATTGCAATTGCGATTGCGATTGCGATTGCGATTGCGATTGCGCGGCTCCTCCTCATCTAGACAAGTATTTTTTAGATAAAAACAGGACACGAGCAAGATCCACGCACCGACGTTCATAGCATTACCTGCAACGGCCTGTTCCGGGACCGGATCTGGGTCTTCTTTCGCACTGGCGTCGTACGCGCGGAAAAATTCCTTTGTTGCCAGAGTTCCACCGCCGTATTTTGTCGCGGCATCGTGCAAGAATGGCCCAACCCAGCATGAACACTGGTCCTCTGGATGATCATCGCATGCCGGGGGGAGCCCGAATGCGAAGATCTTGTTCCCAGCATCGTAGACGACTCTGGGCGAAGACTTGTTGTAATTGCGGATGGTGATACTTGTCGGCGGAACATCCGGGGCGAGAATTGTGAGTGCGGTTCGGAGGCGCTCGAGACCCTTGACGTTGACGAAGTTGAGAGCCTCAGGCGTGGAAAGCAGAGCCTGACGCGAATATTCGGAAATCCCAGGATATGCGCCCGACGCTTCCATGATGCGCAGTGCTTGGTGAGACACCTGAACGGGGGTCAATCCCAGCTCACGGAAAAGGCCGTCCGGAGCGCCGGTGGGATATACACGCGCGTCGGCGGCAATTTCGGGGTGCAGCTTCCGAATTGCTGCTTCGAAAGCTTTCCGATATGCTATCGCTCCGGTCTCGTCTCGCGGGTGCACCAAGACCGCGAGACCGTCCGAGTGGCTGTCGGTCAAAACATCCAGGGCGAGCTCTTCACCTAGTTCCGGGATCGTCCTAAATCCAACATCTGCGCTCCTCGCCAGCTCGACGCGGTACGCGTGCAATTTGTGGTTTGAGCGAATGGCGACGCGGTCGGCCGTGAGGGATAGATCTCCATGATAATTGATCGACAATTTATTCAGATGAGGGCCAGAAGGGACATGCTGATCGTGATGGTAGAACTTTGTGATGGATGCCTTCTTGCCCTGTGAATTGACCTGGGAACCTGTACCGCTTGCCTCCGCGATGAAGAACTGAACCTGCGAACCAGGGACGCGCCATGCCTGGCGTGGTGGAATGATTTCGTAGATAGCGGAGAACAGATCTTCCGGTTGGCACGAGCCTTCGAGTCCGATGACGGTGAAAGCCACCTCGTCAGACGACACAAGGGGCGAAACTACGTTGTTTTCTTTTTTGTCGAGCTGCTGGGCGAGTCGATGGGCAGAGATGCCTTTGATGGCACTTTCCGCCTTCTTGCGCAACTGGGGTGTCTCAAGAGATTTGTTTGAGTCGTCGTCCTCATCAGCGTCTTCCTCGTCGCTGAGGTTCTTGGCCCGCGCATTGTAGCGGCCATCGGCAGCTAGCGAGGGCGGATATGATGAATAATAGGACCGTCTCTTGGCACAACACATACCTTGATTATCCAAGTATTCTTGAACCGTATATGGAGTCAAATCATCGAGTACGGCCTGGAGCAGATCCTCCTCGTCTTTACGACGCGATTTCTTCCATTTCAACGTGCCGATCTGGTGGCCCACACGAAAAGATACCGCGCCTCGAATATTGTGCGCTAGCGTTCCCTCTATCGCCTTGGCGCGATCGTGTCTGTGCCTTTCGACCCACTCGAACAGGAATTGAGTGGCCAAGATGAATCCCTTGCCTTTCTCCCCCACAGCCCACTCATTACCTTTGCTCGTAGACGCACCGTTGACCGTAAAACTCGAGAACTTCGCGTTGGCGTCGAGATGGTTGTTGTAAAATGACAGAGCAGTGATTTTCGCAGGCGACATCAGCAAACCCTGGATTTGACCATAGTTGGCCATAGTTGGCTGTAGTTGCCATAGTTGCCATAGGACTCTGTAGTTCCAGTCAAAGCTACATAGTTGTACATAGTTTTGCAGCCAAGCTGCATAGTTGTACATAGTTTTGCCACCAAGCTGCATAGTTTCACATAGTTTTTCAATTCCTGTAGGCACCTGAGACACAAGGCATTTCAGATACACAATTAGATTTCAAAAAGCCACAGTACTTCATTGAGATAGAGCAAAGAAGAGCTCTTTGTTAAACTATTTACATAACCAAGATTCTTCACAAAAATATACATAGTCCAGCTCATCTGTCTCTATGGTGTTCAGAATAGCTCTATGAATTTATTTTGTGTTTTACAGCTGAATAAAGCAAAGGCTTTAGAGGGAAATTGCTAGATGACTTTGTGGAGCTTTGTGAGTTTTGGTACTTTAGTTTGGAATTTATCACTATCTATATGATGATGTTACCGAAGTTGTATCAGGGAGCAGACAGTTGTTTTTGAGAGGGAGGTGACCCCTTATATTGAACAGCCTACCATGTGCTTTAATGGTTGTGTGGCTCAGTGGTTATGCTGCACTCTTACATTATGTCCCGGTGGTCGCTGGTTCGACTCACGCAGGAGTCACTTTATTTGCAAGCTTTTCTAATACAGTGTAGTAGGGTTCCTTGGATGACAACTTTGATGTTTCCCCCGTAGAGATTGCAATCAATTACAGAAAATCCTGAGTTTAATCACGTACATACTAGAGCATATAAGAAGTGACACTGCAGCAGAATCTGAGGATTCCATCTGCGAGATTGTGGCTACAGAACTGAAATATGTTTGACACGGGAAGTGTCACATGTCGGGTTCCTTGGATGTCACACATCACCGTCATCCATTGACTCCATGGCATACTGGTTCTTGTCTCTTACTTAGCCAGAGCTCTTTATTAACACCCCAGTTGAACTTAGAGACATGTAAACCTTTTCCAGCCACAGGGAGAGGTACTATGAAAGGAAAATGGATAAGTGATGACAAACGAGAGTCACGCTTTTATACGCGGTGCACTGATATGCCAATATAGGATCGTCAGTTTTGGTCCGATTGTCTCACTCTTTTGGTGAATAATGTAGCTGATAGGATGGTCTATCATAAAAAAAATGATTCGAGGCCAATATGGCCCAGGTATAACCACAATCGAGCAAAAGGAAAGTTGATGACAGCTCTGATGTAATACTGATCGACCTTCAAACGCGTCGCATTGAGCACCCAGCTGTATTCTTAGCTTGAAATTAATTGAGGACATAGGAATAGTATATAAAATGTTGCATCCAACAGCAATTGTGCCCAGGACAAGTGTGTGTGGCTTAAAAAAAGAATTATCCATTGATATATCATCATCCAAGGAACCCTACTACACTGTAGTTGTATGTACCTGCACCTTAGATGCCTTTCGTAGGATTCAAAATTAGGATAATAGCACTTAACATCATCAGTCCAATGAAATGGAAGAGTCCACAGTTTATTTGCTAGTCATATTTTGTTCAAAGCTTTGCAAACCACCAAACTACACAGAACTATGTAGTACTGCTGAAAACTATGGAGAACTATGTAGCACTCCCACCAAACTATGGAGAACTATGTAGAGGGTACCCTTCCTATGGTAAATACAGGAGCTATGGCAACTATAGGAACTATGTAGACCTAGGTAGCACACCCAGGGTTTGCTGATGGAATGATGCCAAACCATGACAGCAATCCGTAGATCGGTAGTTGTGCCAATACGGGATCGCGAAATTGTTGCAGACAAGATATACCACGGCTCCCATAACTTGATGCGCTTCACAATGGCGCCATGGGGGCCGGCGAGTAGACCGGGATATGTAGCGATGAGAGCAAGCTTTCGTAAGTCTCGCTCTTGATTTCTGGACATGGGAATTTGGGGGTCAGGAGCTTCAGGTTTTGAAGGGATGCTAGACACACCCTCAAATCCTCTCTTTTCCAATCCGACCACTCTCTGACCTTTAAATCCTTGAGGGCTTGTCCGACCACATTCTGTATATACTCCTATACTCGGATGAACGACTATCTTGACAGCCCAGATAAAGTTAGCTCGCGACTGATTACCTTGATGGATAATGGTAACGAGAAGTTCTCGAATTCGGCGCAACCTCTTGCCTTCCAGTCCCAGGTCTCCTTGCGAGGTGCCATGGAGGAGGATGGAAGCAGGATCTGAATCACGATAAGGGAGAACCAAGCGCCATCAAATTGTTACGCCGTGACTCCATTTCGGAGGAGGATATACAAGACGCGGACCTGACATTTATTCGAGAGAAGACGAGAGGCGGCACATCAGATCAATGTGCCGCCTCTCAACCCAGAGGCGGCACTTTCCGCTTTCAGAATGTGCCATCCTTGCCAAGCGGTCGGTTCCGGAGCTGCCACGTGTCACCCGCCCCCAGACTCCGCCCTCTCCATTTTCTTCCTCTTACCATCACTGTCCCATCGACGAGCCATACCGCCGACGCGTTGAAAAGTGTGTCAAAATGGCATCAAAACACTCTGCCGCTGACCAGGCCTTCCTTGATGGCCTTCCCGGTCGGAAATTGATAGAATTCCGGAATTATGTACGTGTCGTAGGCATCACGTCCCACCAACATTTGACTGTCGCGGTAGATGTTCACCCCCTCATACATCACGTCGAACGCGGGCCGGTTTCTGTGTAATAGACGTACCAATAATGTAATACACCCGGTACCTGACCGGAAATTGTGTTGCATTATTCGCGGTCACTGGCTGCCGGTCATATGGTCAATAATGCATTCCCCCGGTGTATTAGTGGGCTGATGGGGTCGGGGGCCTGGGCCGGTTTGTTTTAGTATTTTAATTATTTTAGGTATTTAAATTCGAATTTAATTAGCTCGATTGGGACAAAAATTGATCTGTGATGCCAGCACAAAGATTGATGGCAGATAAAAGTCGGCTACGGGTGTGAATAGCTCCCGGCGGGTAGTATGGTCGTATTTACTGTGGAGGCTCTTGTCCAGGCCCGCAGGCCCTTTGCATATATTTGTACCTCAGTGTTTCCCTCTTCGAATCCGGCCAGGGCTGTGTCGTCGTGTTTGTATATGTTACCTCTTGGGGCTGTCAGCCACGCCCTACCCTTTCCGCCACCCACCGCCGCCGCATTCCGCCCAGCTCCTTGCCACAGGGGCTGGGGGATGCATCTCCACTTTGCTTTGTGATTTGCGCGATTCCTGCCCGCCTCGCCCTGGCCCACCGATCGCTGCGCTTTTTTTTGGCTCGGTATGGCACGCCCGCCCTCCCCGCCCTCCCCCGCCTGCTCTGGCTCACCTTCTTTCTTTTAGCACAGCGTACCCTCCCTCCACCTCTCTTCTTTGCGTTCACGCTCGTGCCTGCCAGTCGTGCCCCCTTCCACCTGCCCCCGCTCCTGCGCTCGTGCCCGTGCCCACGCACACCTGCCAGCTCGCAGCCGCCCCACCCCCCGCTCCTGCGCAGCCGCCTCGCCCCCCTGCTCCTGCGCCCGCACCCGCACCCGCCCGCACCCGCACCCACCCGCTCCTGCACCCGCTCCTGCACCCGCACCCGCCCGCTCCTGCGCCCGCTCCCGCTCCTGCGCCCGCGCCCACCCCCCGCTCCTGCGCCGGCACCCGCGCGCTCCCGCCCCTGCGTGCTCACGCCCCCGCACGTTCCTGCGCCCACCGCGCCCGCCCTCCTGCTCCACCGGCTTGCGCTCTCCCGCCCCCGCCCTGCTCCGGCCCCCGCCTACCTGCTTGCATATGCCTGCCAGGCTCACACTCTAGCTTGAGCTCCCACCCAGCTCGCCCTTCCCCGCTTGCGCGCCTACCCGGCCCCGACCGCCCGCCATTTGTTCCCCGCCTGCCCGCCTCTGCTCTTGGCTGCGCGCCCTGATTTTTTTCTTATCCCGCCTGTTTCCGATTCGTCTGCTCTCGCTCTCGCTATGTTTTTTGTCAATCCTTTCCTTATACTTGGAGTTGATTATCCTGTACTATACTAGCTCATGAAAATCTGACATTTCCTCTCTCTCGTCCCATAATTTATCTACCTTGTGAACTATACATACTCAGACTGTAGGACCAAGTCCACGCGCATAACGGTCACGTGTAAAGATTTGTGATCTACAATCTCCCAAGTCCGAAGCGTATGCCATTTGAGGAAGAAGGAAATCAACTCAAACTACTTCTTGGGCTTAGGGATTGCACGAGGCTTGGGCCGAGCGGCAGCGCTGGGAGCAGATCAGAACCGCGGCATTCCTCTCACACTTGATCCCTCACCTTGTCTTCTCGGACCGAGTGCGACGAGGAGAGATTTCTTTCTCCTTGGCCGCTCGCGTCCTCTTCCGCCTTCCCCCATCCTCTTGAGCCTCCTCGCCCGCTTCCCCTCGCTTGCGCTTCTTCGCCTTTGAGCCCGGCGTTTGTGAGGCTCTATGATCCTAATCAGTACGAGAATGACAGCGCTCTCGTATTGACTTACCTCATTTCCCGCGACTGTGTCACCTCTTCCAGCACCCACTGCACCTCGCTCACTGCGGCGCTCCAGCCCGACTCGGCGCCCAACTGCCCGCGCCGAAATTCATGCAGACCCCACCAAGCTAAACTCGCCATAATCTGCATGAATCCGTTCTTCCCGCACATCTTCTCCAGCTTGCCCCACTCTATCGACGTCGGTGTCGTCAACATCCCCCCCACCCAGTCTCGCTCCGGAGGCTGGATCGACCGCCACCAAAGCCACCAGTTGTCTGCGTACGATCCCTTTTCGCCCCGCCTCCCCAAATTCTTGATGTTTGGCGTCGAGAACCACTTCCGTCCTCCTCTGATCCACTCGGCCACCTCATCCGGTCTGTGTTGTCCCCCAATCCGTGGCCCTTCGTCTTGGTACCCGCACGCTGCCTCGAAATCGAGGTACGCGTTAACGCACTTCGCCCAATTCCCCTCCCACTTTTCGCCCAGAAGGAAAGTCGCATGCGCGCGCCGCAGCTCTTCCGGCCATTTGCGCATGTCTCCCCGCCTCCACGCTTCATGGCATTCTCCATCGCCTGACTCCTCCTCCTCATTACGAGGTCCTTGACTCGGTTCTCTTGGTCTGGGCGGTCCAGCCAAGTCTTCTGGAAACATCTCGGTATCTTGCGTTGCCGCAGGTGTCGTCGTTGTTGTGGGCATCGCTGCGGGTGTCGTCGTCGTTGTGGGTGTCGCTGTGGGCGTCGTCGCTGTGGATGTGGACGTCGCCGCGACTGTCCCTATCGCGGGCGTGGGGGTCTGCGACGTCGTCGTGGTTCCGGGCAGGGCTGCCTCCGTTCTTGTCGTTGTTCCCCAGGTTGCTCCCGCCGCGTCCGCCGTAGCCACTGCAGAGCCCTCCTCCCCTGGCCTGGCATCCGCCACCACCCGAGCCCGACATTGTTCGGCACCTGGCAGGTTTGTCTCAGTCTTTCTTTCTTTTCCAGAACTAACATTGTCACTTACTGAAGCAACGCTCCGTAAACTTGACCATCGATGATTCGACGTCTCTGTAGCCGACGCGGTCGAATTGGTGCCATTTCTTCGGATTGACACCACGCGTCATACCGGCGTGGACGCTGTGTCGCGAAGGTCGTAAGCTCAATCTGAAAGGCATTCGCGTCATTACATGTACCTGCGCACTTCGATTGCGCCTCCGCGGTCTCCGACCGGTCCGCACAGCAAGATCGCCACATTCATTCCGAATCTTTCCTGGATGGAGTCCGCCAGGGGTTGAAGGTAAAACCCGGCGTTGTTGAGGGCCCTGCAAGGTTTTCATTAGCGCTTCCATCAAACACACGACCGTTAATACACTTACACAGACAGTTCCTCTTTACTTCTGGACGGCTCCTCAGCCCGCCCCATCTCCCAAGCCCTCACCTCCGTAGCATAGTCTTTCTCCAGTGACACCAACATCTCCTTCTGGAATTCCAGCGATTCCGCCTCCCAACAGGCCTTCGTAACGTCAGCGCGAACCTTGACGTCGACGGGGGCTTCCGTTTTCTTCTTTTTGGAAGTCTCCACCAATTCTTCGCTGTCGTCGGCGGCGCTGTCGTCGACGGGGGCTTCCGCTTTTTTCTTTTTGTAAGCCTCCACCAATTCTTCCCACTTCTTGTCGAACTCTGGCTTGATGCGGGTCGCATAGTACTTTCTCGAATAATAGTGGACGGCCTGAGGCTTCACCGGTCGGACGCCGCCGGCGTCCACACCCGCGGTGAGTAGCTCTTTGAAGACGTTGGCGTCCTGCTTGGAGCCGCCTGTCCCGTATTGGGACCTATACCACGCGCCGATCCTCTGAAATGCTGTGTTAGCTTCAAGACCTCGGCAGTAGTCTCCGACGCGTACCCCACGGACGAACGCGTTAATTTTGGTCCGGCGGTCGGCCTCCTCTTGTGGGAGTCGATCAGCATTAGGATGCTTTGCGTTTGGGTCAGTAGGGTCCGCCACGTCTTCCTCGAGGTCCTCGGTGTCCTCCATGTTGTAGCCATATTTGAGAAGATACAGGTTGGTGATATCGGAGTAGAATGTCGAAATCGTTCCATCCTGCTTCGCATCCTTCCAATCGCCCGCGCGCGCCTTCAAGAATTTCAGCTTGGTTCCGTGGACCCAGCTCGCTTTCCCCGGTTTTTTCCCCTCCGTTTTGCGGGAACGTTTCCGTGTCGCCGGACGCGAATCAGGGTTCGTAGGAGCGTTCTCAGGGGGTGAAGCAGGGGAAGTCATTGGGATTATACGGTGAGGGTGAAGTCTACCAAAAAACAAACAACAATAACGCCTTCACGTGCAAGCCTCGCGACGCGACAGAAATGGGTAAAGCCTAACGCACTCCCAGCGCGGTGTACTTTCGAGGAAAAAAATTGCCCATGCAAAATATATATATTTATTATATATATTGTTCGCCACCAATTAAGTCGCCCACCACCCCTCACATTCTCAAGCCGACGCGCCAGTCATTCTCCAAGCCCTCCCGCAAGTATGCCTCCTCCATGGTGTATAGGACGCCCGTTTCCTAGTCTTGCTCTTGGGCATGGACAAGTCGTGGAAGGTCGGACGTCACGAATGCAGGACGTACGTCTATAAATCAAGCGCACAGTCTATTTGGCTAACCCCTCTAATCTTAATTCCACACCAGTTTCGTGACATCTCATTGAATAACTCGCAGAGTGGTGTATAGTAGAAGAAAACAAGCCGAGGCGCATACTAATGATCAATGTCCCCTGAGGTCCCCGCAGTCCTGAAACTCCCTTCGCCACGCACGACCTTTTGCGCACGCCGCGTCGCCGCCTCCCACCCCAACACCACATGCACCGACCCATTTCCGACCTCCTCGAACGCCTTGTCACTCGAATGGTGTATCACACCACTCGAGCTCACGTAGAAAGGGTCGTCCTTCGATGCAGCCGCTTCTCCCAGCGACGAGGGCCCTGCTTGTGATGCGCTCGCCTCGACGATAGTCTTGTCCGTCGAGAGGGTCGGGCGTCTCCGCGGATCCAGAGGACTACCCGCGCGGTATTTTCCTGCAGAACGTGCCACCGGGGATATTGGCGGGGAGGGCGAGACAGAGGAGGGGGAGGTCGGTGGCGCCGAGCTTAGCGAGGATTGCCCGACGAATTCCGCGCGCCGCTGCATTGGAGAGGGTGTGATATCACGCAATCCCTCCCCCTCGTCCTCGGCTGAGTCGGAATCGTACAGAGGCACTCCGCCAAGCTCCCCTTCCGATTCCGACTCCATCTCTGGCACTGGGGTGTATCCAGGCGGAGGCGCATGGTGAGGATTGGCCAGCGCACGCCCTGCACGAGTCGACACTGGTGTAGGTGGGGTGGGAGGTGCGGCCGTTGCCAGCCGCGTTACCCCACGTCCAACAGGCGAAGTCGCTGGTGTCAGCGGTGTACCAGGAGACGGGGTCACAGGGCCGCGCCTCGGCGACGACTGCACATTCGAGGAAGACGCTCGTGATCCAGTCGCGACCGCCAATTTCACGGTACGCTGCGGGAACTCCAGCTTTACCGGCGGGGATTCCACCTTTCCAGAGCGCAAAGGTTGATCCCTCTCGGCCTCCCGCTTCACGCCTCCACCCTCGACCTTCATCAGGTTGGTCTTGGCGCTGGCGTCGCGTTTCCCAACGGGATCTTCAATCTTCACCCGGGGAACTCGAATGATGCTGCCGGTGGCGGGGCTGGACGTTGCTGCGGGCGGAGGTGCAGCCACGACAGGCGGGGGGTGGGCTGGGCACACACTCAGGTGGCAAGCTTCTGCATGCCTGCGACACTTTGCGTGCCGGTGGTAACAATGCTTTGCCCATGCGAGCAGCATTTGGTCCTGCCGCTGGAAACCTTCCACCGCTTGGTCGACCGAGTAGTTGGAGGCCAGCGCGGCTACGCAAGTTGCCCTTTCATCTTTTTCAGAGAAGCCATGACGGCAACGGTAAACTCACATACTTTAGACTATACGCTCCTTGCCCGGGTCCCAGGTACATAACCCAGTACGTTTTGTTGCCTTTTCCCGAGAAGTCAACATGATTGGTGAAATTTGGACCCAGATGGTCCGGGATCCAGCACGGGATGAAAGTAGGCGGCGGTGGCGCCAGACCAGCGAGCCAGGTAGGAGCCATTGTAGTGTGTGATCGTTACGGTCACATCGTAAATCACAACCCTCGTCACGTCGTACACCCAAAATGAATCCGAGATAAGATATTTCGCCAGTGTTCTGCCCTGGTTCCTCGCAAGCCAACGTACTTGAATATATTTCTCATGTCAGGCCGTAAGCATGGTATAATTAGGCATCCTAATTAGGACGGACAACCGCTAGCTACCCAATTAGGCAGCTTCCGGGTCGACGCCGACTCGCTTCTCCTCTCTCAAACGGGCCTCTGTGACTGCTTTGTCCTCCAGTTTGAACTTGAGTTTTCCCGTCCGGTTCCCGTAGATTTTGTACAAGGGGACATATGTCTCCTCAAAGGCGCGGCGTCCGAATTTTTGGATAAATTTCCTGTCAAAAATCGTAATTTCTCCCCAGCACATAGATATTCGACCTACTTCTGACGCTGCCTTGGAATGATTCAAATCAACAACCTAATGGTTCTGATATTAAATTTGACCCACCGTTCACGATAATCAGCATCCACTTCGCGACGCGCCTCCTGCGCCATTGCCTGCCTCTCCTCGGAATCCTTAATTGCGGCACGGTGTCTGTAGATTAGTTAGCTCATTTGTATCGTTTATAAACATTCCGTGGGCACGACTTCTGCATTTCCAGCCGGGCTTTCTCTCGCAACGCGTCCTTATTCCTGCCGACGGGCGTTTAGCGCCCGAAGGAAAAAAATAAATTTAAGATCCACTTACTTATCCCGATAGCGCTGCTGGGCCTCAGCGTGATGCTGGAGACGAGTTTTGTCCTTGCGCCTTTGAATAGTAGCTTTGGCCTTTTGTGCGGCACTTTGTGTGGGTGACATGACTGAATGAAGAAGACCTGTACGATTGACACAGGAAACATGCACATGCCTGATTTCATTGCGCGTGTTAGTGATGCTTTTCTGATTAAACATTTATTTCTCTCTCTCTGTTCTCTCGTTTTCCACAACTAAAAGTTGTCTGAACATATTGATCCTTCTCCACATCTGGGAAAAAATATGACAGGCACGACCAGTGACTGTAGCACCAACCCTGGCCAGCGAGTTGGTGATTTCGGACTTGGTCCGAGCGGCGAGTTGGTGATTTCGGCCTGCGTTCGGCCGTATCACTGTGCAGCTCTTGCCTGGTGTATGTCATGGTGCAGTTTTCCAATGTATGTCATGGTGCAGTTTTCCAATGCGAGAGCACAACGAATGCCATTAAACATGTATGTACCACCACCTAAGAATCTACCGGCCGTCGGCCCAGGCTGCACGTACAGAAAGGACATACGAGCGGAGGCGTCTCGCCCACGACACCTGCTCGAATCGCGCTAACCAAGACAGCAATGAAGGCGGGCGCACGGTCTTGGCTCGGCGAAGGAGCCCGGCGCTGTGCGCGCGGGCCATCGAGCGACGGCTGCGACGCACGCGCCACCCTCCCCACACCGCCTGGTCCTCGTCGGACACCCAGCCTTGGCCGCTCCCCCAGCCTTGGCCGCTCCCCCACTCGCCGTTACTAGGAGCGCCCCACGACGCCGCAGTTCCGCTGACGGCCCCCCAACCATCTCCGCTGTCGTCGGTGTCCCAGCTGTCGACAAGCTGGGGCTTTTCTTCTGGCAGCCACGAGAACGCACTGTGCGGGAACAGGGGCGCGATCGTCCCAAGGGAGCGAACAGTCGCTAGATCCAGTGCGGTGGACGCGGCCAGAAAGTCATCAGAAAGGAGGGCAAGCACTTTGCAACGGAATCAGTGTTGGGGAAGGTTAAGAGACAGGCTGACACGTACCGGCACTGGCAGAAGCAGCCGCGGCCTCGTGCGCCTCGCGATGGATGCGAGCGAGGCGATAATAGATGGCATTGGAACAAGCTGAAAAAGGTTGTCTGTTAGAACATGAAAAATTTGGCAGAAGATAACCCGACCCAGGACGCCAGACAGGTGAGCAGCCGCGCGCTGGAAGATGGGAGTGCACATTGCGCGATCCGGATGCGGCGGAGAGTACGGGAACCGTTTTTGGAAAGCATCGATTAGATTGCTCTCCAAAACGCGCGCGACCACGCCGAGAATAATTGTATCCCGGATACCGCCGTCGTCCACGAGATAGCAGGGCGGCTGGAATTCGCAAAAATGGCGGCCTGCAGTTATTTGGCCGTTTTCCCGAGTGCCGAAGTCGAGTTCCACGCCGTACACGACGAAGGGACCGTCGGGGAAAGGAACGTCGGGGGATGCGTGCGCGCGAAGGTCCATCCCTAACGGATACGGCAGTTGCTTCATGGTGAAAAGAGAGTTGGGGCTGACCTCGATATCGGATACCGCTTGTTTTCCATGCTCATCAAGATCAAGACTAAAGACGGATGCAATTAAAATGCTTCGAATTTCAATCGCTGTTCAGGAAATCTGGGGGGACAAGACGTATAGTAAACGATGTTCCTTCTATAAAGTCTATGTTCGATCCATCCTCAAAATGAATGTCGATATTATAACTACGTCAAGCTAGAGTCAGCCAAATTTGACCACCCGAAAAAAATGCGACTCACGAGATCCCTCAATCCTCGTTGGGTGCAGGAACCAGGGATAAGGTCTCCCCGAATACCAGCATTATCAAGTAAAGTTTTGCTCGCTGGACGCGCGCGTTGATTTGCCGCAGCTTCCGGTCGTAACGCTGGTTTTCTTGAAGGCCCACGCTTAGGGTCCGGCGAGATGATAGGGTGTACATGCGAATGGCTAACGCAGAGCGCAGCTCGTTCACTGCGCCGCATAGCTGAAGGTCCTCGAAGTCGCGCTCGTCAGGGGAAGCCATGTTGCTGTATTAGTGGGGTTAATGGCAACGGACATGCGGTCCCCAATGATTCATGATCATGCGCACCACTTGGCACTCACACAGAATCATGCGACGCGTGCGCTACCATGATGTGCGATCCCGCATCAACCAGAACTCTCATGTCGTCGCAGCCGCTCCCGACACCACTGACGGCGGCGCAGACAGAGGACCTGACATGGACACCCGACAGCAAGTGGTGGCTGGTAGGCAGACAATATATAACAAGAGACAGGTATGCCAGCCGGCTTTTGATTTTTTGGATCTCAAATTCGGCAGGGACTTTGTCGATACGATGACTGGCAGGGGCATCAGTGCTTATGCGCGTACCTCGTTTCATGGCGCCGTCTTTTGCTTCCGGGAGTTGAATGAAATGGAGGTCGATACTCTGGCCTGGTACGTTCTGAGTAATGGGTTGTTCACTACAGACGCGTAGGTGATTTTTTTGAAGACGATGACGATTTTGACGCGACCACAGACAGGAGGCATGCGTCGCCTACAAGAAGGTGGAGAAACGGAAAACGGTCGTATTTGTGTCGTCAGACTGTACGCTAGCCCACGCTGAGCTGGAAGCAATTCTGCAGCTGGGTGCAGCACTGTCGGATTAGCTAGCAGAATATATCCCGTCACGCGGGCATTGCGTCATGATCCGTTACAGTATGATCCGTTTTGGTCACGAGTGACTGAGTCAGGTTTGTTCTCCGCCGCAACGTCGCATTGTCGCATTGTCACAGCTCCTCGGTGCGCGCTGACCAGTTTCTGCGAATACAGAGCTAATACACTTTATAGATCGTCTTTTCTATCTTCCCCCGTGGTGCCGTGTCCTCTACTCGGATCTTTGTCTTGGGTGCGTCGCCAGTTGGCATTATCCGTTTCTTTCTTTCTAACCGTGTATACTCTATATTAGTATGCCCATCGGCTCACCGCAGCGTCCTGCCCTCAGGATTTCCACGGTGTTTCTTGGGCGCAAGCACCCCAGCCCCTCCAGTACCGATTCCATGCCCAGCCTGATGTCCGCTGTGCCGAGCAGCGACAACGATCTTCCACCCTGGCTGTCGGGCGTGCACGCCGCCAAGGAGCGTTTTACCCCCAACTCCGGACCGATTGGCTCCTCTTCCAACAGCGTCGTGGACGCGGACTGTGGCGAGATAATGGTTCCCGTGTCTTATGCAGGAATGGTAGCTCGCGACCTCGCCGTTAGCTACGACATTTCTTGCCAATGGAGGGCCCTCGTAGAACAACGTATCCTACCCGTTGTCGTCATCAAACAATGAACCTTTTTCTCTCATGCTCACTACTGTGCGAACGCGGATTGAAGCAGCGCAAGATATAATGTCATTGAAACTATATACCGACCAATACCTTCTCCTCATCGTCATCAATAAGACACCTGTTCCTCCTCATCGGAAAATAGCGGTAATGAGATGAGAGGAGTCCTGGGGAAGGTAAGGCCGTCCCAACAGTAAAGAACCCGACTCATGTTATTCCAGCTCGGAAACTCCTTGGCAATCGCGTCCTCCTCGGCGTAGTGGCGGTGGGGAGGGCGTGTCATTTTCACAGAGCAAACCGGGCAGGTAAACTTCTGCTCAAGCCAGAGCCGAACGCACGCATAGCAATGGCTATGTCCGCAGAGATACCTGTTTGTTAGGTGAGCGCTGAAAACAAAACCACGACAAGAGGACTGACGCGACCGGGTGGGTTTTCGCATTAAGGCAGATGGTGCATTGCAAATGCGCCTGATCTTCGGCAGGCGCCTGCGGAGGGGGCAAAACCCCATCGACGTACAGGTCCTTTTCGACGAGCGGCTGGACGCGTTCGACGCGTGCGCCGCTGCGCCCTCGTTGTTGACGACGCTCGCGCTCCTCTCTGGAGATGAGACGAGTGCGACTACGCCGCGGTGGTGAAGGGGAACGTCGGCGACGGGTCCCTGACCGGGAACTGCTTGCAGCGGGAGGGGAGTGGGAGCGAGAGCTTCCCTCGCACCTTGTTCGACGCCCGCTGTTGGCGAGCAGACGGCGAACGCGGAGCGTCTCTGCTTGCTGTAAAGTAGGCACAGTCGGCGGGCCTGGGCGAGGAGGCAGGCCTAGAAAAGTGGGGGGATTGAGATTAGGAGGAGGAGGGGGGGGAGGTGGGGAAAGGGTGTACGTTCAACGCCTGGGAAGATGGAGACATTCGTGTATCGATTGGGTTCGCGGGAAGCCATATGGGAGCCACACGGTATACCAAGTTTCCTCTTATAGGCGGATTCTATTGACGGATGATTGGCAGGAAGCTGCGTGGTTCCTCGTGAGATATCAACGAACAATTTCCTCGTCCATCGCGTCCCGGACTCCCTAGCCAGACATGAACATGGCGGCTCGGGGGTATCGGAAGAAGAACAAGACTTCGGGGGCCATGCATATCCACCACACCAGCACAGCTACGCACTACGAGCCCTCAGCTGATGGACGACGGATGGTCGCCGAATCATCACTCCTCGATACATCGGCTCGAAACGCTCCCACCTACCATGCAGAGGATTTCGACACGGCTCAGGCGTTGGAGAGTTTCGATTTCTCGTATCTATGTGGCGACCAAGGTGATTGGGACGAGGGCGCCACCACAGCCGTGGAGAATGAGGAAGGAGACTTTGAGGATGGGATTACGTTGACGTTGGGGCAAACTCCCAGTGGGACGGAGGAAGGAGCAGGCATTTATGAAAGATGGGATTCTGCGGTTAGTTGTTCTTTTGAGAATGGGATTGAAGATATGCTAACGACGTTTAGGATAATCCATTCAAAGTTTTCGTGAAGAGATTCCGCGAGGAAACCCTGGATGAGATGCTTCGCGGGGAGGGAAGAGGAGCGGCCGAAAACTACCAGACGTGCTGGGAGTGCAAAGACGCGGAGCCGTTGTTTCGATGTGCGCGGCAAACGTGCATGGGACCCGCTCTGTACTGTGAAGCCTGTATCGTACAGCTTCACAGGCAGTTGCCGACTCACATGATCGAGGTAAGTTCGCGTGTAGCTTCACTGGGCCTGAGCACGCTAACGGTGAGAGGGCTAGAAGTGGACGGGTGAATTCTTCAAGCCGATGGCTCTGAATGAGCTACAGGTGGAGGCGCGCATACAACTCGGTCACGCGCCTGGGTCGTACTGCCCGGCGGCCCGTCCTGCCCATAAGGACTTTGTTATAATGGACACCCTCGGCATCCGCGTGGTGAAGCTGAATTTCTGCGGCTGCGACAGCAGAATCACCCATCGTCAGCAGCTGCTGAGGGCGTGCCTGTGGCCAGCTACTTGTTTAGATCCTCAAACATGCGCGACATTCAACGCGATTCGGTTGTTCGAGGTGCAGAACTGCCTGGGCAAAATCTCAGCGTATGACTTTGTGCGCTCCCTCGAGCTCTTATCAAACAATGATGGCCTAAGTCCCCCGCCGGTTAGTAGACTTCTGTTCGAAGCTGCAGAGTATTACTTACTTAGGCTCAGGATCGACGCCGCGCCTTCCGAGCGATTGTCCGCCAGTATCGAATGATGGAGATGCTGAAAAGAGCTGGCAGAGGACACGATGATTCGGGCGTGCGCGGCACGAAGCAAGGGGAGTTGGCGCTTCCTTGCCGCGCGTGTCCGCAGCCCGGGATCAACCTACCAGAGGGATGGGATGAGATCGACTGGGACAATATGGATGAGGATCAGCGGTACGTGCTCGGAATATATATACGGCGATCAGTGGACTTACATGGATGCAGGTACAAATATTTCTTGATGCTATCCCAGGACGCCAACTTCAAACTAATCAACCGAAACGTCTCCACGGAGGAGAAGGACCCAGTCGTGGATGACGGGGCAGGGTACTTCGCCAACCGCACCGAATACGCGGAGCACATCCGCAAGCATGTGGACGAGGAAGAAATCTCCAGTTGCTCCGGTTTTCAGGCGATGTTCTTGGCGAACGCGAAGCGAGTGAAAGGGTTGCGGGTGACAGGTGTAGGCGGTGTGACTTGCGCGCGCCATAATATGTGGCGCCCCAACGGGATCGGGGACTTGCAAGTTGGCGAGCGGTGAGCGTTTCCACATGGAGTTGTAAATCAGAATGCTCACAAATGCGTTAACAGATACTGCAACATGGATTTTTTGTTTTTTTCGTCGATTCTGGGCTTCGTCCTGACTTATCTCGTGCTCTCGTACGATATAGCTTGTCAGTTTTCGAAAAATATCTGGTCGCGGATGGGATCTTTGCCGGAGAAGCTTCATTTGAAGATTGACAGGGCGAACGTACGATGGATGATCCCAAATTTCCACCTTCAACTGCACAAGAAAGGGTGCCATTCCCCTTTTTCGTTCCATTGGCTGTGGGGTGCGGGTTGAACGCACGGTGAAACGGTGGAGCAAAATTGGGAGTTCTTGAATGGGATAGCAGCGTCGACAAAATTGATGGGATTGGGCGCTCGGTACACGGCACTAGAGGGGCTTTTTGGGTTCCATAACTGGAGACGCCTCGTGGCTCATCGTACGTATAGAGCTTGATGGTCGAGCGAGGGACTGACATGTTCGCAGGCCGCATACTGATGCAGCGCATGGCCGAGGGGATCAAGGACGGCAGAATTCACAAGGAGGCTTTCAAAGCGTTCAACGACGGCCTAGTGGAAGCTCAAGAGGTTAACGTAGCCGCGTGGCGTGCTGCGGTGGATAAGTGGGAGAAGGCGGCGCACACAGAGAATGAGAAAAACTCGCCGTATGAGTACGAGGAGGAAGGTGTGTCAGGCCGAAGTGGTGCAGCGAGTTTATTAAAGGCTAATTGTCGAGGCAGGTCAAACGCTAAAGGAAATACGGCTTAAGCTCGCCGCTCAGGAATATGCCCGCACGGGAGACGGTACGGAGGTGGAGCGAGAGGATACTCCGAGCACATTCATCACAATGGGGATGGAGATTGAGGAAGCCCAGTGCGTCCAATGATCTCGACTGTGTCAGCTCATCTGATGTGCAGTACAGGCGACAGCTGGCGGTCGCGATCAAGGCCGCGGGACCTACACCGTCGACGAGCCAGCAACTCGAGTTCCTGAAGCGGCGGACGGCCTTGCGGGCGCGACTGCAGAACTTTCGAAAGCTTCAGAAGACTTACATGCCAAGGCTACGCCGCTATCTCAGTCCTACTCAGAGGGCCATGTGGGATGCGGACGACAGGCAGCCTGAGGCGACGCGGCTTTTCATGCCCTCGGATCTGGGAACAGCGGTGGGGCGGGCGAAGGCGTGTGCGGAAGGTCTTGAGAAGGTTGAGGCAGAACTTCGCACCGGCGAGGTGGGCGAAGCGCTCGCCGAGCTGCGCCAGGGCTTGCGAACTCGGACGATGACCAACAGATTCAAGATTCGGAACTGGTCCGGTCAGCGAGCGCTGACTCGAGGACAAGGTATATTGCGACAGATTAACATCAAGATACATGGCGCGAAGTTACGGTACCGCTACGCACGACAGGCTCTTCTGAAGCTCCGAGGCCACGGAGAGTGGGAGAAGAAGTTTCGCATCTTGACCGACGATGACGTCCGCGCTCTCAATGACCGTTCCTTGCGGGAGGAGGAACAGGCTCGGGATGAGCACCTCGGCGCGCTTGGAGTTGCAGCGGATGGCGGCTACGCAGCGACAGGGGCTGTGGCATTGGGCGAGGGACATCGCACCCTGTCGTGGATCTGGTATGCTGCGTCATCCGCCTCAGAGGACGACACCAAGCTTCACGAGGGTGTGTGAGATTCCCATATGAGAGATGACACTGATGTGACTCACAGCCCTGCGCGTGGAATGGTCGAAAGCGTACTCTCGGGCTAACCGCTGGCGCGAGGATTTGGTGCTGGTTGAAGAGGAGATGCGCCGCACGATTGAGTTTGGTGGCTTCGCGGAAAGACAATGGCGAGAACGGGCGAACACGCGGACGCGGATGCTGGGGATGGGGTCAGGCGATGTGGAGCCGGAGGTCCTGGAAGGGGTGCGGGCGTACGCATTCGAGCAAGCTGATCGGGAGCACAGGATGTGTGAGTTGCTCCGGAGGGACTGGGGACCGATTCGCCCTGGCGTACCTGCGGGGGGAGGACACGGCTGGATTGGAGCAGGTTGTAGTGGCGGTGGATCCGGATCAGCTACGCTGGGCGGAGGCGAGGATGTACGAAGCGGAGGAAGTGGAGCATGACATGTATCAGTAGGCTTACCTGAGCTTACAGATGCTTGACTGGAGTACTGCCTAGGGAGTAGGTGCTCATTAGGCCATAACAGCTGTGTGGCGGAGGGGTAATGTTTAGTCTTAACTTTGGTCTCCTAGAAATTCATGTTGTATACCGGCGTGCGTTCAATTCTGGCTATGTGATTTTTTTTCGCGTTTCATTTGACAGACGAAATTTGGATTTTATCTGCCTCATGCTGTTAGCGTACGTGCTCGCGACGCAGTTTCCATTGTTCTTATTTCATTATGGGTGGTATATACTCTACCATCACCCTGCGGAACATGGCCGGTACATCCCGGGGCTGGACCATCAGATTAGATTGTCTCTTGAAGAAAGATGGGAGATTAGATTGTCTCTTGATGAAAGATGGGTCAGATTAGATGGCGGCTTTAAAAGATGACGATGGACAACGAGATAACACTCAAATCTGATTCCCCATCAAATGTGAAGGACATGAGTTCCGGATTTGGGAAGTCCAAGATGCCCGATCAAATGTGAAGGACACGAGTTCCGAATTTGGGAAGTCCGGGATGCCCGAAGCAAGCCGGAGCGGGCCGACAGGGTTATGGCGGGTTTAGGTAATCCTGTTGAACTGATGCAACACTTATCCAATTACCCCACCTTTACGCCGGGACAATGCATTGTACTGCCAAATGACTGGCGGTCAGCCACCGGCTTTAATGCAACACGACCTCCGGCCAAAGCTGCAATATTGCATTATTGACACTTCCATTGGTGGGTTTCTCGACCACGAATGGATCGATATTCCCGCCCTCCGAGAATTTCTTGGCAACAGTGCCCCAGAAGCAGGCTCTGACGCGTCCTCGACGCTTTCTACGCGTCTTTCGGCTTGCCCTGATTTGGTTCACATCAAAACCGAAGGCGCAGACCCTCTTCCACTCTCCGCACCGCCGACGTCATTCAAGATCCGCACTTCCTACGAGGGTGGCCGTGAAGTGCTGGAGATCTCGTCTGACTCAGAATCAGATGCGGATGAGATTTCTGGGGACCGTTGATATGATGCAGTTAGACGTGCCGGAGATGCCCCAATCCTCGTACGATAGGAGTAAGAACTTCGGGTTCATTCTTGGTCATTCTCGTTGACTGAATAATTGAAGTAGTCCCCTCGGAGTTCTTAGACCCTCAAGTTTACTCCGGAGCGTTACCACTACTTCCCGACCTCGCGGATCCATCGGCCACCCCGGATACTCTAATGTACGATCTTAACGACCTCCAACTGGGTACCCTTTTCGGGTTGGGTTCGGATTTCAGCGCAAATATTCCCGTGGCCACGCCTTCTGGCTTTTCATTTTCAACTACACCTCAGTACTCCTTCTCGGAGAATCCTTTGGCCGCCCTCAATTCCTTTCTTCCATTGGCTGCTTCACCTTTGCCACTCCTTCCTCCGCCTCCTCCGGACTCTCCGCCTGAATCCGCACCGTCAAGGGAAGAATTGTGCTCAAATTCGGTCACTTCCAAATCGATGAGGGCGCCACGCTCAAAACTCGATGGGCTCGAGCCGGCTAATATTCTCGCTACTGGTTCTGCGCGCACTAGGGCTCCGAGTTCGCGCAAGCGAGACGCCGAACAGGAAGTTTCGGAGCAACCTTCCAAGAAGCGCAAGAAAAACAAAGTATGATGCTCATTCTCTCTTTCATTAATGCGGCCTGACTTTGAATATTTTTTCTTGTTCTATTTCAGCCTTAAATTTGATCAATCTCGCATACTCCCTTGGAGCGTAGCTACATAGGCTTCATATTAAAAATTTTCGATGACTCAGAACTTCCTTTTACTCAATAAATCTCTATAATTCACTTCTGAATGAAGAGCTGCGCCGCCAGCTACTTGTACCCAACTCCATAAATGTGCCGCCTGTGCACACGGATGCGGCACATAACCGAGCCCATGTGCCGCGTCTCGGCAAATGTGCCGCCTCACATCCGGATGTGCCGCCTCGCTGAATAGATGTCAGGTCCGTATCTCGTCTATCCCGATTTCGGAGCGCCAAGTCGACACTTCGGAAAAAAAGGGACGGTGAAAAAAGGTATCGGAGCGAGCGCGGAAACACTTGAAAGACAACAGTTATGGCCTAGGAATTCTCCTTCTTTTCCAAGTCTCCAAGAAACAGCGTATGTACGTACATGTAATACTGGCCAGCTGGTCTGAATACATTCTGAAAAGTCCTCGGGAGATGGCTAGCTACTTGCAACTTAACAGAGCTGCAAGGATGTTACAAGTAGCCCTAGATCTTGGTGTATGTGCTGGTGTAGGGGACTCGGGAGGGGTGCAACCGCTCAGGCGCCGTGCGTAGGTGGCGAAACATATCGAGCCAAAACGCGGATTGATGATCGTTGCATTCAATTACGAGAGCGCGGCGCGGGGCGCACCGTCACCCTCGCACCGTCTTAGCCCCGCCGACGCGCGCGTTTCCCAATCGCGGCCGCAAGACGCATGGGGAGTCCCGACGCC
Source organism: Mycena galericulata (assembly GCA_029289565.1). Taxonomy (NCBI): domain Eukaryota; kingdom Fungi; phylum Basidiomycota; class Agaricomycetes; order Agaricales; family Mycenaceae; genus Mycena; species Mycena galericulata. The sequence goes on from JARKIA010000085.1 coordinate 554,371, forward strand.
ACCGATCTCGTATCACGCCCGCGAAGACACGCCCGCGCCCATCCGGCGCATCGACACAGCGCGAAGCTGACGAGCCCTTCGACGCCGGACGGCTTCGCGTGCGTAGTGGGTCCCGGCGCGAGGAGCGCGGATCCGAGTCGGCCGCCGCCGCGAGCTGGGGCCGCGGTGTCCGTATCGCGACGCCCTTCCGCCGCTTGGTCCCGGGTGCGGACAACGGTGTGCATATGCGGCGCCCCCGCGAGTGTCGACAGCCCCCGGGCGACTGGCTCATATCGTGCATGCACTGTCCCGCCGCTTGCTCGGATGGGCGAAGCGAGTGCACCCATGCATATCCGCACGGGCACAGCGCCGTGCCCCGCGGGCAATAGGTATCGGCAGCCGCCCCACATCCACGCGCACGGCGCCGCCGCACATACTCGTGTCGTGTTGCACGCATCCGGATCCCTCCCCGCAGAGTGTGTTTGCGCTACTCCGGATGCCGTGCGCCTTGTCGTCAAGGCTCTCGTCCCTGCCTGTTCCCACCACCCGCCGCCATTGACGCGCATCATCATCATTCTCCCCCTGCCCTCCCCTCTCGTCCGACACGCCATTCACCGTCTCCCTCCCATCCATTCACCGCATCTCCTGATCCCACATAGCTCTGAGAACCTAAGGCTCTCCTTCATTCGGAGATGGTTTCGGTGACTCGGAAACGAAGGTGGGCCACCGGCGGCTGGGAGGGTGGTGAGCTCGAAGACAAGCTGGAACAGGGCTTGGCGATGATGCAAGGAGGGGGTGGAGAGGGACAGAGGGGAGGCGGCGTGAGACAGGGACGGGAATCCGAGGAAGGAGGTGAAGTGAAGAATGAAAGGGGTAGATGAAAGGCAAAGGAGACGAAAGGCGGGAGCGAGGGGAAGGAACGGGGGAAAGGGGGAGCGGACTTACGGCCCTACATCTCCCTTCCGCCGCGTCGTGACTTGCCGGGTACCGCTGCGGGGAGAGTAATGGGTAGCCCTCCCTTATTCCGCGAGTTGCGACGCCTTCGTTTCAGGCTTGACGCCGGGGGACTGTGAAAAAGACGAAGGTGTTACTAAACGGAAAGCGGAAGGAGGGAACGGGGAGACTCACGTCCAGGCGGCCACATCTCCGTCCCGTGGCGTCGATGGCGCTGCGAGGGCGGGTGCCATTCGCGCGCATCGAGCGTCCCAGCACGAGTCTACCCCCGCCTGTGTCGGTCATCCACACTGAGCGGCTCACCCACGCGTACATCCCCGCTAGCCGCACTCCGTCCCACCGACGTACGCCCCTCTCCCTGCTCGACCACGCAAGACAAAGCCACCCACACTCGACACGCACGCGCACCCTCCCTGTCCCTGCACCCAGCAGGGTCGAAACGAGCCAACAGCTAGCACCCGGCCTTCTCCCCACCCGCACCCCCACCGCTCCTAGGCATCACTGCGCCTGGCTTCGAGAGCTTCACGCCGGGGGACTGGAAGACGAAAGGGCGTTAGCATGCATGCGCATCCTCACTCCTCGCTCCTGGCTCTAACGACCCGCAGGGTACAAAGCGAGGAAACGAAGAGGGCGAGGAAAGAGGTTGGAGTAGCACGCACCCTTTCATCATCGAACACCCCCTCCCTTACCTTCCTCAGCACGGCCTCCGCGGCCCTTACGAAGGCTTCTTTGATGCCCTCGCCGGACTTGGCGGACGCCTCGGTGAAGAGGAGGTCGTTGTCTTGCGCGAATTGGAGGGCGAGGGGGGTGGGGACTTGGCGGCGGGCTAGAAGGAGGAGTGTAAGTGAGTATAAGAGGAAGGGGGGCCGGTGGGGAAGTGGGGAAGTGGGAGAAAAGGAGGGGAAAAAGAGCGGAGGTGAGGCAGATTGAAGGGCGGGGATGGAAAGGGAGAAGGAGAAGGAAGCAGAAAAGGCAAAGGGAGGATGCAAAGGCTAAGGGCGCGGAGTTAAGAGGGGAGGGGAGGCAAGATCGACGGGGATGGGAAGCGCGGGTATGGGGAAGTGCGGGAGAGTGGGCGGGGTGTGGAGGCGGGTGACGAGGAGAACGAGGAATGGGCGGGGAGGGGATCCGCGAACGGGAAGGGAGAAGAGAGGATGGGAAGACGCGAGAAGCTCAGAAAGTAGGTATGCACGGGGAAGGGAACAGGGACGTAAGTGAGTAGGACGGAAAGGGCGGGCGAGCGAGCGGGAGTGGGTAGAATCGCAGGACGGTGAGTGGACAAGAAGGATGGATGAAGGGAGCGGGAGCGGGTAGCGAAATGGGAAGATGCAGAAACACGAATACAAGCACTTACACTCATCCCCCTCCACCAAATCCGCCTTGTTCCCGACCAATATACAGCTCACATGCGCATCCGCGTGCGCGCGCACGTCCGCGAGCCAGGCGCGCACATTGTCGAAGGAGCGCCGGGAGGTGACGTCGTAGACGATGAGGGCGCCTGCGAGAGGAGGGTGGGGTTAGCGGGCGTAGGTGGGCGGGATGATTAGGAGAGAAAGAGGGAAAGAGAGGATGGCGAGACGAGCGTTCGAGAAACGGGGAGAAGAGGAGGGCACATATCTACATGCTACGAAGCGCCGGAACGAAGTGAGAGGATGAGCGCGCTCTCGGGACCTTGCCCGCACGGACGGAGACAGATGGTAGCAAAGGAAATGAGGATACGCCCCAGGAATACGAAGATATAACGGATAAATGGAATAAATAAAAACGCACCCGCCGCCCTCCGATAATACGACCGCGTAATCGAGCGGAAACTCTCCGTCCCGGCGGTGTCCCAGCACTACAGCTTCACGATCGTCGCGTCGGGCCCCGGGAGTTTGATTAGTTTGGAGCCGAATTCGACGCCGAGCTGTGAAGGGGTGGTTTAGTATTGCATTTGAATGACAGAAGTACAGGGAAGAGCGAGAAGAGAAAGTCATGCCACCGCGATGACTAACATCCACGTAGGGCCGCGAACGAGTACGCAAAGTAACTTCGAAGAACAGTGAAGACAAAAACGCACCGTCGGATCCGGATTCGCGAGAAACCGCTGGTCCGGGAGCCGTACGAGCAACGACGACTTGCCCACTGCTGCGTCGCCCGTGATAATGAATTTGAGGACGTAGTGCCATGCGGGGGAGGCCATGTCGAGCTTTAAGCTTCAAGTTTCGAGCTTCAAGTGGATTTCCGAGCGAGTGTGGAAGAGATGAGAGGCTGAATTTCCGAGATTCGTGCGCAGGTGGCGTAAATTCCGAGTAAGATGCGGGATTCGGGATTCTAGGTATCCAAAGCTCTGATTCCCAAGAAATGAGTAGGACAGGACTCGTTGAGGAAAGGCGAGCGAGCAAGCAGAAGACGGGGGCGGAGGACGAGGAATAGACGGAAACGGGATGAAGTGACGCAGTCAAGGCAACGGGACACGTGCATCGGGGTGGGCCGGCGGGCCGCTACTTGCTCTTGCTCCCAAACTAAGACTTACCCATGAAGCTATTCCACAAATTTGAGTATGGGAAGCTTGTCAACTTGTTCAATCCACCTGAAATAAATTCGCAATTTACGTTGCCGCACTTTCCGGCAGACACCGGAACGAAGGCGAGTTGGGAATACAGCAGTGGCACCGCCCAGAAATGGTAATCCATTGGCGCCGAGGCTGTTGAGCGCCCACATGGCTGTGCGGGTAGTGTCATAAAACCAAGCAAAGCTGTATGCCTCTTCTCTTCCTCTTCCCTCTTCAATGCCGCCCTTGAATCGCCAGCAATCGCGCGCCAGCATATATAGCTGGTGGTCCGACAGCAATCCCGGCCTCCAGGGAGCAACAATCAATCTTCATACAGTGGCAAAGCCTCTCATCAAGTTGATGTATCACCGTCAGGCTCGGGGCTTCATTCAGAGAAATGTTGATACACCACTAGCCAGCAAAATGCTGGAGATTTACTCAACGTATCTTTTGTATGGGTTTAGTCCTATGGTTGGAGAACATGCTTATTGAATTGTTCATAGATGCAAATATGTGTCTCCTTCCACACAGGTGGACATTCTCCAGCATCTGACGCAAAGAGCTACATCAGAGGATGATGCACGCGCCATAGCGGATTCTCCTATTCTGATTCAAATTCCACATCTGCTTGGATCGGCCATTGAAAAACTCCGGGTAACTGCAGGTGACCTCCTGATAGGCCTGGTCCGACACGAGACCAATATGTCGGCCATTTTGGCGGCAAAGTCGTTCGAAATTATTGTCTCCCTTCTAAAGTGAGTCATGTTGCCTTTCCCTGAACACAGTATCTTCACACCATTACTCAGGGATGAAGATGTTGGCATCAGTCGCTCGGCAACATCTGTGTTGGTTTCGGTTGCGTTGCGGCCCCATGGCGCGCTGGCAATTATCAATACAAACGCACTGACATGTTTGGTTGAACTGCTTGACTCCCAAAGTAAAGAAGTCCGGGGGCAATCATATGCTCTGATCAAGAATCTGGTAATTCACGAATCCATTGCACCGAGACTTTTGGCAGCGGACCCATTCAGAAAATTTGTGTCTTTGCAAGTTTAAATTATTTTTGATTGAACATCTGCCTCATCTTGAATTAGGGGTATACATCCAGAGGTCACTCGCCAGGTGATAGATGTGCTGGATCGCTTGACCCAATCGTCTTATGGTGCACGCACCTTCATCAATGGAAATGCTTTGCCTCATTTGTTGGAACTCCTTGGATCAGCAAGCGAGCCAGTCCAGAAAAATGCCTGCATTCTGGTCGGAAACTTGGCCCAGCATGAGTCCAGCTTGGCACCCATTTTGGTTGCAAACCCATTTGGGAGACTTGTCTCCCTTTTACAGTGAGTCTGATGTCAAAATTATGTTCATTGAAAATGAGCCTTGTCTCGGACCAGGGATGCAGATTCTGCAGTTATTCAAGTAGCAACATCCACACTGGCAAATGTTGCTCAATGGCCCGACGGTGCAGAGGCTGTCATCAACGCGAACACATTGCCACATTTGTTGGAAATGCTTGGATCAGCAAGCGAGCCAGTCCGGAAAAATGCCTGCATTCTGGTCCGAAACTTGGCCCAGCATACGTCCAGCTTGGCTGCCATTTTTGCTGCAAACCCATTTGAGAGACTTGTCTCCCTTTTACGGTGAGTCTGACTTCAAAATTATGTTCATTGAAAATGAGCCTTCTCTTGGATCAGGGATGGAGATTCTGCAGTTATTCAAGTAGTAACATCCATGCTGGCAAATGTTGCTCAATGGCCTGATGGTGCAGAGGCCATCATCAACGCGAACACATTGCCACATTTGTTGGAAATGCTTGGGTCAGCAAGCAAGCCAGTCCGGAAAAATGCCTGCATTCTGGTTGGAAACTTGGCCTGGCATGCGTCCAGCTTAGTTGCCATTTTGGCTGCAAACCCTTCTGAGAGACTTGTCTCCCTTTTACAGTGAGTCTGACTTCAAAATTATGTTCCTTGAAAATGAGCCTTATCATGGATCAGGGATGTAGATTCTGGTGTTATTGAAGGAGCAGCATATGCACTGCAGGAGCTTGCTGATTGGGAGGATGGTGCACAGGCCATCATCAAAACAAACTCATTGCCTCATTTGTTGGAGCTACTTGAATCAGCAAGCAAGCCAGTCCGGAAAAATGCCTGCACTCTGGTTGGAAACTTGGTCCGACAACATGTGTCCCTTTTATGGCAAGTCTGAGTTCAGAAGTATTTTATTGAGGAGCCTTATCCGTATCTTGAATCAGGAATGCGGATTCTGATGTTATTCAACACGCAACAGCTGCACTGTCAGAAGTTGCTTACTGGGCTGATGGCGCAAAGGCCCTCATTAACACAAATACATTGCCTCATCTGTCGGAGCTCCTTGAATCTGCAAGCAAACAGGTCCGGGTAAATGCCTGCATTCTGGTCGGAAACCTGGCCCGCCATGAGTTCAGCTTGGGAGCCATTTTAGCTGCAAACCCTTTTGAGAAGCTTGTGTCCCTTTTAAGGTGAGTCTGACTTGCAAAATTATTTCAAAGGAAATGAGCCTTATCTTGCATCAGGGATGCAGATGCTGATGTTATTCAACAAGCAACAGACACGCTGGCTAGCCTTGCTTTTTCGCCCGATGGTGCACAGGCCGTCATCAATGCAAATACATTGCCTCAGTTGTTGGAACTACTTGAATCAGCAAGCAAACCCATCCGGCAAAGCACCTGTCTTGTGGTCACAAACCTGGCCCACCATGAGTCTACCTCAACAGCTATTTTGGTTGCAAACCCATTTGAGAGATTTGTGTCTATTTTACGGCAAGTCCAGCTTCAAAAAATATTTTAGTGAAAAATGAGTCTTATCTTGAATCAGGGATGCAGAGTCTGATGTTATTCACCAAGCAACATATTTGTTGGCGAACATTGCTTACTGGGCTGATGGCGCACAAGCCATCATCAACACGAACACTTTGCCTCATATGTTGGGCCTGCTTGCATCAGGGAGTGAACAGATCCGGGCAAATGCCTGCATTCTGGTCAGAAACTTGGCCTACCATGAGTCTACCTCACCAGCTATTTTGGCTGCAAAACCATTTGAGAGACTTGTGTCCCTTTTGCGGCAAGTCCCATTCCCAAATTATTTTTATTGAAAATAAGCCTCATCTTGGATCAGGGATTCAAATCCTGTGGTTATCCGCCAAGCAACACGTGCGCTGGTGACCATTGCTTCCCGGGCAGATGGTGCACAGGCCATCATCAACGCCAATACATTGCCTCATTTGTTGGAGCTGCTTGAATCAGCCACTAAATGTGTGCAGGAATATACATGCATGCTGGTTGGAAATCTGGCAAAACATGGGGCCACTGTCTCTTGTGTCCTGGACTTGGGACCATGTGCATGGCTTGTGTACCTCCTGAGGTAACTTTGCAGAATATATCCCCCAACCCTAGCTTACTCTGAAGTCAGTGACAAGGATGCCGTGGTGAGGAAGGCAGCAATTTATGCATTAACGCAAGCCTCCCAGTGGCTTGATGGTGCAGAAGCGACAATAGACGCAAAGGGAGTTAATTATATCCCGGAACTCCTCCAATCCGCAAATCCTTGGGTACTGCAAAAGACATGTCGGTTAGTGGGAAACCTGGCATCTTATAGATCCACTGTTCTGGCTGTTCTGGCATCGAAACCCTGTTCACGGCTTGTGGAACTTCTGCGGTGTGTCCTTTGATAAATCCCCAAACATGGTCCCTTATCTGCTGCAGTGACAACAATGTTAAAACCCGTGCTGAGGCTGCATCTGCTCTGGCCAGGATTAGCAAGCAGCAATATGGTGTTGCAGTCCTTGTGCACACAGATGTTGTGCGGGCTATAAGGGAGTTGTCAGATGACAAGATTCACAAGCAGAGACACACAATTATGAAAAATCTCCGAGTCAGCTGGTACAAACAGCGCATGGCAGAAATCCAGATGTGGACTGAGTCCGGATATGATGTATCTTCTTTATTATAATATGTCTTCTTTATTATGACTTGGATTAGGCCTCTCCGAGGCAGTAGCTGAACCTTTAGGAATTTGCAGCATTATCTCATTATTTTCAGCAAAAACAATGGATGCCAGGGCACTTAAATAAAGGCACTCAGATCACTTGATAATTGCAAAGAGGAAAGTGTGATCTGGTTATAATACAAGAGCATGCAATACCCCTCAGGCTGGACTAACTACCTCCACTGTAAAGTAAACCAATACTCGTGTTTCCCTCTGTTTTATAAGGTAAATTGGCATGCAGACGAGGCTAATTGCTCCGACATGAAGTAAATCATGCAGCTGGAGAATTTCTGTCTGAGCCTGTATTTGGGCTGAGTGTCAATTTTACCAGAATATGCAAGAAATGGACCCCAGGAGATAAAAAAAAACGCAATTACTGACGACTTTGGGGGAAATTTTGGCCAAACTCCTCCGCCGTAAAGTAAATTGAAGCCCTGGAGGCCGAAATTCGTACAGTAAATCAACTGGGATTTTATATTTTTTGGTGGACAGACATCAAATCCAGTAGAGACAGGCAAATCGCAAAAGATAGCAAGGGATAATAAATGGAGGACATGTAGGAGGGAGCCAAGTTTTGTATGTGCTGGCAAGATCGAGACACAGTGATTAGTCTCAGAGACTCAGATTGATATTCTGCAAGAGGACATATTGTGCGTAAGTACAGTACCTGCTTGTTCTTGACATGGACCACCACAGTAGTATACCCTCCTCCTTCTCATCCTGGTTTTTATATCAATGGTACTGGTCCCAACAGGGAACAACACAAAAAAAAAAAAATCAAGGGAAAAAAGAAGGGAATTCATTGAAACTCACCAGGTCATCACACGAGTGTTCAAGCAGACTAGATTAAATATACACTTGGATGTGCACACTCAGAGTACCGGTAGTTCTTCAAAAAGTTAAGGTATCAAAATTATCATGATCTCTGTACATTTCCTGCCATTGTACAGTCCCCTTCACCCCTGGAATTGGCTGCATGTTTAACAGGGAATCTTGTATACAACCTTACAGTTTAAGATGTTGTGGTTTTCTTGGCATGTTGAGTTCTTACACCATCCGCAGGTAGTGTTTTCCGGGTCGGGCCGGGCCTGAAAGCCCGGGGCTTGGGCCGGGCTTGGGCGGGCTTGGGTCGGGAAAATCTCAGGCCCGACCCAACCATCGGGCTTGAGGCCGGGTCGGGTCGGGCTTGGGCCTAGGCCCGGGGCTTAGCAATAAATAATTATATAAATATATGAATAGCAGATTTTGGCAGGAATTTGCTCACGGGACTACCAAGTAGCAGAAGGATGAATATTGGATGTAACCTGTTGTTATCTGTTGGAATTTGGCCTTGAAGTGAGAGGAATAACCCTGGAAGCCTATTTGGGAACGTGAGAAAGTCACTTTTGGTCAGCGAACTATCACGGAAATCCAACCTGCGGTTTTCTGTGGACCAATGAAATCACTCTACAGATAGTTTTATCAACTATCATTCAAATTTTTGGTGTAGGGTCTGACTACGGGAGACTAGGAAAAGCCCGGGCCTAGGCCCCGGGCTTCGGGCCTGAGCAAATCTCAGGCCCGACCTTAGGCCCGGTTGAAAACCGGGTCGGGCTTGGGTCGGGTCGGGCCTGAAAGCCCCAGGCTTGGGCCGGGCTCGGGCCTAAGGCCCGAGCCCGGCAAATCACTATCCGCAGGTGTGGACTGCTCGCTTCCGGATGGTTGTATTTGAGATGCATAATGCGGGATTAGTTGAAAAAGTGAGTGCTCCCAACAGAATTTTCACGATTTAAGAGCCCAAATTTTTTAGGTTCGCCAACTGACTTGCCAAGTAACGTCAAATAACCAAGTTTGTAAGCAGGCCAGAGGCGCGTTCATAACCGCTACACCAAAAGGTAGATAATTGATTAGATGGTACTAATCAATCGCGCGCCTATATAAGGACAATGGGAGATGTCGTAAACTGGCAGGTTTACACCCTTCCCCTCTCTGGAAACTTTGTCCCTTCTCTCTCCTCCCATCGTTGAGAGAGTGTATGGGTTTTCCAGTGGTTATCAGGTCTTATAAATCAGCCCCAGGGTTGCAATCCCTGCCATTGGCTTGCAAAGGTCACTTCCGGTGTCCCACGGTGTCCAGTGACCGGTATCCATTTTGGTGGTAAATGGTGTCACTGGCTGGGATCGAACTTGTGACCTTCTGCCAACGTTATCTAATCAATTAATGTAAGCAGGCCAGAGGCGCGTTCATAACCACTACACCAAAAGGTAGATAATTGATTAGATGGTACTAATCAATCGCGCGCCTATATAAGGACAATGGGAGATGTCGTAAACTGGCAGGTTTACAAAGTTGATCGGAACATTAAAATTGTCTGAGCCCAATTCTCACGTCAACAGATATTGCCCTGAACATCAAGCAGAAATGACTAATTGCTGAACCTTTAGGTTTGGCTGCCCAGGAGAACATCGATTTTGCGTATCAGTTTTTGATCTGTTTGTCATGAAGAATTGGTCATCACAAGAAAAATTCAAGAGCAAGTGGGGAAAGAGAAAATAAGCAATGAAAACAGAAACATATTTTTCCAACCTTCCTTCTGCTTCCAATTCCTGCGTGCTAGCTCGTTTCATTCACAGAAGGCAATACAATTCTGTTAAATTCAATTTTGGTCATTAGTCATTTCTGCTTGATGTTCGGCTCAGTATCCGTTGACGTGGGATTTTCGGACAACGTCCGAAGTTCGGACGTTGTTCGGACATGGAGAGTGATTGGCGAATATTTCTGAGTCTCCAGCGACATCTTTGCTTGCTACTCCTAGTCTCCATGTTGGTTCTTGCTACATAACAAGTAGGGCTGGTAGAGCCCACTAACTTGGGACTGATTCAAAATAATTTTTTTCTGTACAAATGGACACCAGTTTTGCAAGCAGAATCTCAAGGACTGCCGCTCTGGTATACCCTATTAAATTGACTCGGGAATATTCTGAGGAGCTAATAGGACTATCAGGGACATCCCGAAATGTGTTCCTGGTTCAATTCTTCTTTTTCGGTACAAATACATGCCAGTTTTACGGATCTATCATAACAACCCAACCATACATCAAACAAACAGAACCTCAGGGACTCCCACTTTGGTAATCCCCATTAAATCGGATCAGGAATATCCAGGGGAGTTTATAGCATGGTTATTGATGTTCAGAAATGTGTTCATTGTTCAGATAATTTTTTTCGGTACCAGTGCACCCCAGTTTTGCAGATCTATCAGAGCAACCAAACATCAAACAAAAAGAATCTCGGGGACTTCCACTCTGGTACCCCACATTCAATCAACCTATGAATATTCAGGGGAACTAATATGATTCTCATTAATGTTCAGAAATATCTTCCTGGTTCAGAAAAAAAATACACAGCAGGATATACAGTATGTATCATGTTTACTGGCTTGAGCCTCACTTTTGTTCGGAACTCTTCATTGGAGCTTGGTGCCTCTAAGTTTTGAAGAGGCGAGCAGACAGTTCACTGGCGCATCCACCTAAAGGTTCAGCACCCGCCTCGAAGAGGCCTAATCCCAGTCATAGCTAAAGTAGAACCAAGTGAATCTGTTGAGTGAAACGGGGTGGCCCACAGGCAGATAAATCAGTAAGAAGGTTGGGAACAAAGTAGTTGCATTTGAATTACTTGTTCCCGGTTTTGTTACTTGCTTTCAATTTTTTTTTTGGGTTGTTATGACTCATTCTGCATGACAAACAGATCAAAAATGATGCACGAAATCGATGTTCCCCTGGGTAGCCAAACCTAAAGGTTCAGCAATAATATGAGGGGGGTATAACTATGATGGGCCAGACTTCCCGGCATCCTCAGGATCATACCCAAAAACTCGGTAAGACCTCGATGCCGAGCCGGGGCGAGAAAGTCGAGAAGGGCCCTATAGTGCCGAGGCACTGGGCAGTACTCGTGCCGGACCGGAAATGCCGACAGCGGCTATTGCATCATGCCGCACAGAATGCCGCTGCCAAGCCGGGGCGAGAAAGTTGAGAAAGGCCGTATAGTGCTGAGGCACCGGGCAGGACTCGTGCCGGGCCGGTGCCAAGGCATGAGCAGGACTCGTGCCGGGGCGTCGTGCACGGCATCTGCCCCGGCGAGAGCAGGGCGAAGAACTTGAGCTCGGGAGCATGCACCAGCCGAAACCGAGGGTGAAGCCTCCAAGGGACAGGACTCAGCATGCTGGGTAAAGCTCTGGCACATGCTGATGATAACAAGGGACCTAAGTTGTATATTCTGAAGTACTAAATAAATTTGACTTGCTACTTCCCCGTCAATTTATTGACAGGCTTACATGCATGGCGGTATCTGACCTGGCTCGACCGTCAAGAATGCGGGTGCTTGCCCCGGCCGAGACCCACACACCGAGACCTCCACGGGAGCTTGGCAGGACTGGGCACGCAGGGTAGAATTCACAAGCACACTGACCCACGGGAGCTTAGCAGGACTCAAAAACACGGAACTTGTGATATAAAATTCCAGTGAGGACGGGGGTCCGGATGACACATGGGGTGAGTGAGTGGGGCGGACAACTGCGAGCAAGGAGGGGTCTATGGTCAGGGACATGAGTGAGTGCAGAGCTGGGCTTGAATGCAGGAGGGATGGAGCAGGGCATGAATGTGTAGGAAAGCGGAGTCAAACACGCTCAGAGCCAGCACTGTGGAAGTGAAATATTGGTATGAAGTGGGGAATTTATAGTGGTACAAGTGGTATAGCGAGATAGGGAGGAACAAGGGGGGGGGAGGGGGGTTCAGAGAGTAGGTAGGGGTAGAGCTCAGAGACACACTGACCAACGGGAACTTAGCAGGACTCGAGAACATGGGAACTTGTGCCGGCGTTGAAACCTCCATGGGAGAGGGGCAGGACTTGGCACACTGGGTAGAACTCGGAAGCACGCCACAATGAGAACAAAAAAGTGTCTATTGCATCAGGAAAAAATTAGATTGCAACCGAGCACAATATATCCAAGATAGCCACGGTAGCCCCGTAGCTAAGTCCCTGGTTTGTACCGGTGAAATAGCTATCCGCACCAACTATTAACTGGTATGGAGGTAATGATAGCCGGGCATGTGACTAAAATAGCGTTGTAACTTCGTAGCGTCGTAGCAGTCTGTAGCACTGTATAGACAAGAGAACTCAATATAACAACCCTCAGGTCTATGCAAAGATGGGAGAACAGACATAGATAGAGAAAAAAAAAATACAAAAATGACAGTATTATCTAATCGGTACGCTCGCCGTCCCCGTCGCTCTCCGTGTTGTCGTCTACAGTGCTGCCTTAGAGAGAGTTGAGGTGGCGGCCACAGGGGCAAGAGCTGGGCGCACGAGTGGAAGCTACAGGTTGTGCATGAGTAACGATTCAGGAAGGTATGTGGATTGCTCACCGCCCGATGTTGTGAACCCGCGTCGGGATATTGCTAAGAATGTGCGTGTTATGCAGGGAATGCCGGTGGCCTATTCATCGAGGCAGCATTCAATCTGGATATAATTCAGATTGAGACATGTCAGAAGGAGAAGAACTGACCGCGATGAGGAGGGCGAAAGCGGGCTTGGAGAAGATTGGCCTGAATAGTTGGGGGTGGTGCAAAGCCGATATCCGCGGCAAGAGTCAACAAGGATGGAAAGACAGGAGGCCCGGGAGCAGGGGGAAGAGGGGGGCGAGCCGGTATCCACACAGACAGCCACAACATTGAGTACCGCAGTAGGAGACGAGAACTTGGCGGGTTTCCGTGGCTCGACTTCATCCAGTTAACGTGAGAACACCAGAGAGCCAGATAACAAGTCTTGTCATAGATGGCAGGGAGTCGCAGGGACCAGCAGCACATAGAGAGTCAAGTGGGGACAGGCGGAGGAGAGAAAGAGAGGGCAGGAAACAAGCGATGTGCTGCGGTTGATCAACCAAATTCATCAAATCACGCCATTGATGGCGTGATTGATCGTAGTTTGAATGGACTGGGCGAAACTTTCATCGAACTTGAATGTTGCGCGAGGCCTGCATTCTCCGGGTGGACTCCATTCAAGGAAAAAATGACCCATGTTAGAGCCAGAACATTGATTTGTTGGCATTCTGTCCCTAAATATTTCCATGGCCATGACGATGATTGGAACCTTACTCCTGGTACCGATTTAGGAACCAGGTCTGAAAGACGAATTGTGAATTTGCAACCGGTTGATCTGACGCAAAAATAAATAATTATGGCGTGTAAATTGCCCTTAGATTATCTTTGTATCCGTGTTGATCCGATGAAAAAATAAATAATCATGAAATAAATCCCTAATTTATTGTCGTGAGCTTTTGACACCAACATGTATGGATTCTGCCATCCTGGGCTCAATGTGAGCTGGTCGACGCGTGAGTGTTGACCGAGCGAACTTTGAGCCACATATGATGTTCTTTTTATGACTTTTCAAGGGAACCGGGTCTGGTAAATATGGCGGTCCAAGTGCACTTTTAATAATCCCCCCCTACTTTGAACTTTCCGACACTTTTATTCGAGATTTTTGTACTTTCCTACCCTTTTATAGATGTTTCGTGACCAAAGTGTAAGTGTCGGAGAAGGCCGATTTCTCCTACCCTTTTATTGACTCGGTTGTGACTTACGACACTTTTATTGACACACTTCAAGATTCCCGCCACTTACACTTTGGTGGGTCAAAATTTCCGATACTTTTATTTTTCGAGTTGAAATTTCCGACACTTTCTTTTTGGCAGTCAACTCCTCCGACACTTTTATTGAGACAAAAATAATAATAATAATAATCTAAATTGAGGACTAGAGTACGGTAGCGTTGTATTAAGCTATGTGGACAATTTCTAGTGCTGCTAGCTAGCCTGCTGGCCACTTGCCGGCCCCGGCTGCCCATTGGCGACGATCTGGTGCTGCATGCAGATCCTTGGTTGCAACGGGCTCGAGCTCCTACAGAACGTGACATCTCCCGCACGTGCCCTGTGCTTGCGGTGCAGATGTACGGGGATGAGATGTTACTCGTCGCAGCTTTAGCCGTGCATGCGACCGAATTTTCTGAGAAAGTTTCACGTGACCGTGCAAATGCTTTGCTCTCCATCAACCATCGAGTTGACTACTCCCTCTATAGTATCCAGAAGTCTGTGCATTTTAGGCCAGCCACTGCTGGTGTGCATGATGAGTGCAATGGGAACGACCACGGGTACCGCTGGCCCGGGGTGCCGCTGCAATCACACGCTTCCGCACCATGTTGCGCTGCCTGATTTTGCGCACCATGACACCCATTCTGTATTGCCAGCTGAGGCTCGTGCTGATTTTGATACAGGCAGGACTCGAAGGTGATGCTTGATGCTTAGTACTCGGCGTGCAATCTTTGTTAGCAGGTACATACACGACTCCGGGGGAGGTGGAAGCAGCAAGGGTAATTCGTTGTTGAATGGCACACCCAAAGCAAAGTTGGAAGCAGTGTGTCAGATGAAATACCTGAAAACCCACATATAGCCATAAATTCGTCAAGGGGATCTGTGGTAGGCATACTAAAATTTGAAGGCATCAGCATCTTTAGACTCCCCCTGGTAAGCTGAAGACATCCACATCAATAGTGGGATCAAATGTCGAGAGCTGTGAGTTAGAAGTAGTCTGCGGCACAAAAAAAATGAGAGGTTTGGGTTCTCGAGACTAGCCAGGAGTGAGTCAAAGTCGAAACAAAATCCAGGGTGAACTGGAGGGCGAACACAATTGAATGGGATCGGCAGCTCTTCCAATTGTGTTGTGGTCAAAGGGTTGCTTTAGTCGCACTGCGCGGGTTGTACAGACGTGTCTAAAATTTGGTTAGAACTTAATTGCAGCAAGAATAGAGAAAAGTATTAGGGGTCAAAGAATTTTCCGACTCGGAGTGGGCAAGTTGCACAGGTGCGTCTGAAACTTCGTTAGAACTTGTATTTGCAGCATGAATAAAAGATTGATAAAAGAAATGTACTTGGTGTCAAAGAATTGTCCGACTCGGACTGGGCGGGTCACACAGGCACATCTAAAATTTGGTTAGAACCGTATTTTCAGCGCAAATCAAAGAAAAGTACTTTTCTGCTGCTTCACTGTTTTTACCCATCCACTTGAGCTCGCAGAAAAATGGCTGCTGTGGCCTTTGAGGCATTCTCAACTTTCAAGTGTTATGCGTGCGGTGGTAGCTTGGCATTGGCATTTGCAAGCCATGCGAGGGGAGAATTCTCGTTGCTGGAGTTGGAGAGGATACCTGTTTGCAGCAACATTTGGATCTCCCGTGTAATGTTCATGTCAACCTTGTGGACTGTATAGTATTCAGCAATAAACAAGGATTTGTGGTAATTTACTCGCCTTTCAAGCGCCTCCTCCGGGGGCAATTTGATCCCCGTCAGAGAATTGGTCAAATGATACTGCACCTTGTTGGTGTTTGTCATTGAAGGAGTTGAGTCCCACACGTCCGCGGGAATACGTGCACTCGGATTCAACGAGACAGGGAATGATCCAGTTGTGTATTTCTTTATGCTTCCACCAATCTAAATAGAATGACAGTGAAAGGAGGACTAAGAGTGAAGTGTACACTCACCCGTAATGTTCTTTATACCCAAACCATAAAGAAAGGACAAGAACTCGGCCAGAGACTCTTTCGAGTCAATGTAGAACATGACCTTGATATCATGATGTGCACGAACTGCTCTGCTGATACCAGTGACTCAAAGTCATTGACTGGCCTTGAAAGGAAGATGAGCTCAGGAGATGCAAGAGAGAACGACTTACTCCTTCCCGTGTCTCCAGCATAGTTTACTTGATTAACTCTGGTGCGACTTCCTCGGGTGGGGTATCGTACTTCATGACCGAGCAACAGAAGCCGATGACCCTGTGAACCATCCATATCCACCACATTCATGACATTAAGATTACCGTCTCGAATGAATTTCTTGAGTGCAATGGGTTCCCTGTAGCCATCAGCTTGACGTGCTGAAGTTCATCAAACAATGAAATCTGCGCTTGCACCGTTGATATAAGCGCGAAGAATCGATGCAGCTGTGAAGTGTTATGTACTGAATGATCTCTAAAAATAGAAGGCATGAACTGGGTTGGATGACCTTGGCGCATACAGTGAGCTCCCATTCGATTACCTTTGCCCTCGATCCCTTTGTATATCCCCTTCGAACGAGGTTACTCCGGGTTCGTCGAGCAGCTTCAAAGGTAAGGGACAAATGAACCGAACCTGAATTTTAGTCCATGAGTTCAGGAACAAATTCCTGAACCTGAACAAAGGTTCAAGTTGAGCATTCAGGAAAAAGGACTCTGAACTTCGACCAAAGCGAACCAAACTTTCCCATCGCTACGACAATTAGCTATGCAAATAATAGTGTGCATCCTGTCCCAAGAGGTACCAGGGGTGCCCGGAGGGCCTTATGAATTCAAGTTGCGGACCAAAGAAACCGTTTGATCGGCCCGGGCTTCCGGCCTATTAATCGTTTGATGCCAACTGCCAACTACAACAGACTACGCCCACTGGCACACATGTTGGCTGTTCTCCCTCAGTCTTTCATCCCAAGTAGCGGGAGACGGGTGAGCCCCATTATATATCCACTTACTTCACTTACTTTCCTGTACTAGTAGTAGTACGCACCTTCCGCACATTTACAGGTATCCAATTTTTCCATCTAACATAGCGGGAGACTGAGGTGCGCGCGTTGCGCACATTTACAGATATTGACAAAGCCATTGCTTGGAATCTGAACTGGGATTTGCGAGAGTTCATATTTGATGCATCCATGGCCTTCATCCCACAAGAACTTATCGACTCTATAATCTGGCAACTCGACGATAAAGACTGCCTCCGAGCGTGCTCACTCGTCTCCTGCAACTTCCGCGAGCCAAGCCAGCGCAGCCTATTCCCCTCGCTCGATCTCGGCCGTTCTGGTCGGACGCACGAAGCTGCAGCCAGTCTACTGGCGGAGTCACCACACATTGGCTCGTACGTCAGGAAACTCAGCATCCAGCTTGCGCCGTCCGATGTGCCCTCGAATGGCCGGGGCGTAGAGAGCCTCCGCGCGGTGCTGGACAGGCTCCCGAACGTTACCCAATGCACCGTGAGAGGGGACGCATTTGGCCGCCGCTGGGATGGAATCAAATCTCACGGGTGTGCCCTACTTGAGTTTATCGAGCGGAACAAGGTCGCGGAGTTGCATGTCCTGTTTATGAAGGACATCCCGCTCCCCGTCCTCGCCCGCATCGCTGCCACCCCGCGTATCGTGTCCTTTTATCACGTCGTCTGGAATGGGGGAGGACATCGAGAAGAAGAAGTTGCCGAGGCTTTTGCCTGCAGTTCTCCGGCTATGGAGCAACTGCGTCTCGAACAATCCGACAGTATCGGCATCCTACTCGCACGCCCGGAATTCGCAAGCCATCGGGCGAGGCTTCGGCGATTGGGGCTGGAGTTGAAGCCCAACAATGCGCTACTGAATGCCGGTTCCGCCACCGTTGACCATGTCCGTTTCAGCTGCATAGGTGCGTCGTTCGGACCGCATCACATTCACGATCTTAGGCCACGCTTTTTTCGATCCCGTTTTTCTCTTCGTTTTTTTCGCGTCTTTCTTGACGAGCCCTGGACACCTCACAAAACCGCCAGGTACCGTCTCTTGCGTTCTTCCCCGCGCTACGGTCCATAGACGTCGGGGTCCAGCGGTACGACGATGGCAAGCACTGGTTCCAGGACACCCTCGCTGCCCTCCTTACGTCCAGTCCCCCCGGCCTCGAAGAGCTCGGCGTCACGCATCTCCCCATGGCACTCCGTAGTCCGCCGAAGCCGCCCAAGATGCGCCCGGTGACGCTCACCGCGATTTACGACCTGCTCGCACCCACCGCGGTGCGCCTCCGCTGGCGGATCAGCTTTACGGGGCCCGGGGATACCGGGCAGCGGGCGCAGTGTCTCGCTGAGTTTGCGGGGACTCTGCAGGCGGGGATGCCAAGGCTTCATGCTGCGGGGCAGCTGATCGTCGCGAGTGACGCGCTGGGTGGCGACCGAGGCGAATGGGCCGTGAGTTGAGCAGCGGTTCGCTTCGAGCTGGACTTGGACTCGGGGAGGCTCTCCTTTGACGATGGGAAAACTGACTCTGAGCTCAACGAAGTCTATCTTGAACCAGTGTCAATTTGCAACTTCAACAGTTCAAGCTTCCCTATCAGCTTCGAAGTTCGTATTATACTGTTGCTTAAATCTGATTTCGGGTTTGGGGCCGTGAGATCGAGGCTCTGTGAATTGTCTGTTTTATCGACTCTCCTACCCCCATTTTTGCGTGCATAATTCCTGCAAAGTAAACACATGTTTTTTTGGCCAAGTTCCAACAGTCTCACCTGTGAGAGCTCAGAGAAGAGTTTACAGTATACAACTGGATTATCATTTCCGCGCCCACAAAGGCCCTGTGGGCAACATGTTCAGCGGGGCCGGGCCACAAGGGAGAAGGAATATTAATTGCATTATTTTTTGGTTCAGCACGAGTTCAATGTCGTTGCAAAAAAATAAGTACTCTATGACCGGAGCTCTGACAGTAAGAGGTAACGCCCAGTGGTGTATTGGGGACACATCCTCTCAACTATGGTCGCCTTCGGAGGATCCGTATTCAGATTGAGATCAAAAGACAAGAAACAGAGTGGAATCACAACAGATCGAGGGCGCGTTCATAAAAATTTAGCTCAACTTCCAGAGCCTTTGCGATATTTTCTGCTTTGTGCCAACCGTGACTTTCGCCGTCGAAAACGACGTACTCGGCTGATCCGCCGTGTTCTCTGATGACTTTTATCATGTCTTCCGCTTGGTTCGGCGGAACGATGGGATCCACCGATCCCTGTAATATCTTGGGCAAGTCAGATATTTGCCACCCTGAAAAATCTTTGTGGGCAAGATAGACTCACCAGGAGAGGCACCTTGATATTGTGTGCATGAAATACAGGAGATCTGGCACGGTAGACCTCCGGGATTTCGTCGTAAGTCCCACCGACCAGCGTCTGAGCATACCAAGATTGAAATTTGTGAGTGAACTCCGTCAGTTTGCGCAAATCGGATATGCCGTATGAAGAGGCTCCCGCTGCGAAGACCTGTAGGTTCGAATCGCTCTGACAGAGAGCTACGAGTGTGGTGTAGCCTCCGGCAGATCCTCCCCGAATGACCACACGCTTTCTGTCAATAAGATCGTGGCGGGAGGAAGAAAGCTGCAAGGCGGCCTGGACGCAATCATGGACGTCGTATACGCCCCAATTGCCCTTGAGGCGATCTCTGTAATTAGGATTATCAGGTAAGAGAGTGGGTGGGAGTGGAGGCCACCAACATGTATCTGCGACCGTAATTAGACGATCCGGAATAGTTCACGTCGATCCTTGACAAAACGACGGTCAGCTTTGGTGTTCGGGACAACAGAAAGTATATGGCTCACCAAACCCAGCCTCTGCTGGTAAAAAACTGCTTCGCGAGGTTCAAATTCTGTCTCTCGAGGCTTGTTGGACCGCCATGTACGTTTATTATTGCGGGGGGATTTTCATCAACTAGTCCTTTATACAATGGGTTCTTTGGCGGATAATAAATTAAGTGCAGCGGTAGCAGTTCTGGCGAGTCGTTTCCCGGGACCATAAGCGACATGGGAACGGGACGAGAGATGAATGAATCGGTGAGTGGAGGATCTAACAGGGTGCTATCGTCACCGAGAGTCACATAGGTTGGAGTAAAGCCGTCCACGGGATCCTCGAAAGAGCACAGCACGAGCCCCGGTCCCTTATCGGCTTGGCTTCCTAGGAATATAATCTTCCGATGACCCATCCGCCGCATCCGCACAATATGCACGTAGGGACAGTCAATTTCCGAGCAGCTTCCATCAGTGGATATGATGTATAGCGTACTGCGACCATCTTTGGATGCCGCAAAAAGTGCACAGGAATCATCGAGAACGGCGAAATTGGAGCCTCCGAGCCACCACGATGGATCGGCGAAATCCAACGCCAATGGATCCACAAAGACTGGACGAGATTCGACCGCATATGCCGTTGTCGCACCATCCTGTTTCACGGTTGCAACCCAAGGATTGTATAGCCAGAAATATCGCACGAAAACATGAGGGTATTGGCATTGAACCATGTCGGTTGAACGGCGCTAATCGAAGATTTCTGGCCTGCAACACGGTACCTTGCTAGTCGATGGGGGGCCATATGAAGCTGACCGTTCTTGATCTCCATCGCAGCGATGAAAACCTGCTCGCTGTTCGGAATATGTAGATCAACATCGGGATTCCGGATCTGACTCGGAGCGAAAGCACTTACCCATCCCACGGCATGTCAGGATGCATCCACTCAGTCCACGCCAGAACTGTACCGTCGGCGTTGAACCGTGGGCTCGAGTAGAAATCAGATCCGGATAGCAGGGCCACTGGATCCTCAGCTGAATTGGTGTTCAAGCATACCAGGCTGTTCAGGACATCTTTCGGCGCTGGCTTCGTGTGGTCCTCCGAGATGCACACCACGAGATTCGGCTCGGCAGGATGTATCGTAAAATCCGCAAATCGAAATTCATCCTGACCAGTTATTCTAATCGGAGCTGACCGAGGTGCAAGGTTGACTTTGTACACTTGTCCGTAACCAAGGTTGGAAAAGAGGATAATATTGTTGTGGACGACTAAGACAGAGACATGAATATAAGACTAGGCAAGGGGCTGGGGCGTACTGGCAGCAGCTCCGCCATATTCGTGTACGGCCGTTCGTGCGTTCCATTCCTGTCCGAAGACGTCGAGATTATCGGCAACACTGACGATTACATTCCGGCCGTCCTCTTCAGGTCTCTTTTCAATGCGGTAGACTGCCGAAGTAACAGGGTCGACCAGAACGTCTTCAATAGACACTGACTAGAATCGATGAACCCACAGGTGCCTCAGATCCGAATGGCATACTCACCATTCTCGCAATCATGAGTGCAGAGATGGGGGACTTCCATGTCCCGAAAGGCGCAGAGATGGGTCCTCGGCTCGCCGGTGTACTCATGATTATAGTCGCGGAAAGAGTTGGCGCTGCGAAGAAGCGATATCAGCCACTTTAGCTCCTCGCTGTGGGAACATCAGTTGTTGAACTCTCCGAATCAAGAAACCCCGCGCTGGACACACTCTAGACTGGCTCACGGGGGCCTTTGTGGGCGCGGAATATGACAAGCAAATTGTATACTGTAAATTCATCTCTGAGCTCTCACAGGTGAGACTGTTGAAACCTGACCAAAACAAATGTGTTTATTATGCAGGAATTAGGCACGCAAAAATGGAAGTAGGAGAGTCAATTGAACGAACGACTCACTCGAGCATCAATCTCACGGCCCAAAAGATTCCCGAGATTAGATTTACGCAACAGTATAATTACGAAAAAGCTGGTAGGGAAGCTTGAACTGTTGAAGTTACCCAGGTTCAAGATAGACTTCGTTGAGCTCAGAGTCAATTTTCTCATTGTCAAAGGAGTGCTTACCCGAGTCCAAGTTTGGTCCAAGTCCACTCGAAGATGAAGCGAACCGCTGCTCAACTCACGGCCCATTCGCCTCGGTCGCCACCCAGCGCGTCACTCGCGACGATCAGCCGCCCCGCAGCATGAAGCCTTGGCATCCCCGTCTGCAGAGTCTCCGCAAACTCAGCGAGACACTGCGCCCGCTGCCCGGTATCCTCGGGCCCCGTATGTCGGAAATTTGATCCTTCCCTTATAAGATGATCGGCTTACACGGCCTTATGATGCCATCATAAGATGCCGACGCCCCTCACAAAACCCTTGTGAGGTGGCACAAATCTTGTAAGGCCTTGCAGGGCCTTGTGAGGCCTCCACACCAAAGGTGGGAAGAGCGATTATGGGGTTATTATGAAAAATCCTGGAATTTTGGCCATTATGTCGGAAAATCGTAAGACTAATTCTAGTGAGTAATAATGACTTGAAAGGCCTTAAGATTATGTGACCTTGAAAGTGACTTGGCAACCGAGAGTTGTCTTGGAAGGCCTTGCCAGATCCCGTGATGTCGCAAGATTGAAATCCACAAGCTTTAGAGTGTATACGGCTGCACGTGTACCTGTGCTTTGATGGGCATAATTCCCTTTTCGAGTAATCAGAACTTTTATCGTCACATCAGCCAACCATCAGTCACCCTCCCGACACATACCACCGATGTCGTGGACAACCTTCTGTGCTCATCGTGCCCGGTGACGACGACACTAACCTTTTGCTCATTTCTTTTGCATTTCTTGACTAAATCACTGGTGTGGGGTATTAGGAATTTATTGTCAATCTATTGCAGATAAGTAGTGTTAAAGTGGTGTAAACACGCCATGCCATGACGTCGGAGACAACGTCGGGAGGGCGGGGAGGTGGCGGGGACGATGTTGACGAGGCCCGCGGTCGTCGGTTGATCTGTGGTGTCATGATGGACAGAGTCACACGGCATTTCCCGGGGTTCTCATCACTACTGAAAAAGGGAATTGTGCCCATCAAAGCACAAGTACACCTGCAGCCGTCACAGGGGCGGTTCGTCAATTAAAGGCTCATTTTAGTTAGCTCAGGCTCTTTAAGTATCGTAAAAAAAAAAAACGGCCCAAAAATTAATTTTAATATTTGTAATTTCGGACTAGGCGCAATCTAATCACTAATCTAATCTATCAAAGTCCAAATATAAGTCCACCGAACTCCAAGTATGAGAGCTACTTTCGCCAGCGATAAGACGCGATATAAAACTTGAGGAATAAATGTTCTTGAAGCGGGTTTCGAAATCCAAAGTATCAAGCCCGTCGATATCCCTGTTGAAACGTTAGATTTGGAATTAAGTTTAACGGAAGATGAAATGAGAAATATGGATTCTCGTTTAAAGGCGTCTGAAACTGGATGCGAAATTTTGAGATTCAGACACCATTAAACTCATCTGCAGATGGTCTGCAGATGGTCTGCAGATGATCTGCAGATGGTCCGTCAGTGACGATGTAAGGTAAGGAATAGCATAGACGCACCTGAGATATAATGTTGGGAACGAATACGAGGCCTACAAAAAGAGAAAGTCAGTGAAATAAAAGCCGGAAGGGCGCGGATGTGGCTGCGGGGGAGGTACACTACGGTATGTGGGGAGGTATACAAGGTACAATACATGAGAGCATATATATATGTGCAAGTACCCGCAAGAAGATATTACAAGTCAAAAAATGGTCGGAAATCCGACGCGCTACTACGTAAGTATTACACAGCGCTAGTACAATCAAGAAATAAGCAAAATTAAGTGGGGAAAGCGATGTCTATGTCTTCAAGGTCCTCGCTGTGCCGGGATGAGGACAGAAGAAAGAGAAAAGAGAACAAAAACTCACCGAAAAGCGTTCACGTCGCCTAGAGCGGCGAGGACGAGCTCGCCCTGAAGCCGGAGACGGGAAAAGTCCCCAATGTCGCGGTAGCGCCAGAACTCGCGGTGCCGGACCAGGCACCCATCGCAACGGCGGAGAACGCGGGGGGCCCCATCGTCCAAGAAGATGAGGTGGTTGAGCCGCTCTGGGGAAAGGAGAGGTAGGTAAGGAGAAATGGAAGAGAAATGGAAACTCACCGGCCACGACACGATAGTCAGTGTGGAAAACCCAGAACCATAGGTGTGTCCAACCCCCCTCGTCGCACTGCGAGTACGCCCGTCGGCGGCGATCGAAGTCGGCAGCGAAGCCGTATTTCAGCTCGAGCTCAGCGAGGAAGGCGGCGCGGGTGATAGCCGCTTGGCGGAAAGCGGCTAACGTCGCGGTGGGGACACGCCCGCAGCAATAGAGCATGCCGGGGCCCTCGCGGATGTACAGGCTGGAATCGGTCCAGTGGTTGTCCAAGTGGACACAGAGTTGGAGTGCGGGGGCGAGGCGGCAGATGCCCGCCAATGTAAGAGCCATCCCGTCCGTGAGCACGACGGTGGCTGCGAGCACGACAGTGAAGGCGGAGGTGGAGGCGGAAAAACGGCGGTGAATGTGGGTTGTAAGAAGTAAAAGGCGTTGAGGGCGCGTTGGGAAAGCTGGAACAGTGTCCAGAAGGAGGGGGGAGAGGCCAGGAAGTGACAGCAAAGCACAAAAGTAAGATGGACAGCGCGAGAGATTTCACTGTAAGTAGAGGAGGGAATAAGAATGAAGCTGAGGATGGAACAAGTAAAGGCTCGCGACGCGTCGATCCCGGTGACGAGGGACGTCGCAGTTTGAGTGCCGTAAGTCGAACGATACTTCGATGGCGCGCGCGGAGGGATATTGGTGTGTAATCGTACGAAAGAAGGCGGGAGATTTTGAAATGCACGGGTGCAGCGCGCGACGCGGAGAAGGGGCACGGAGGGAGTACTTTGGTCGCGCGCATGTGGGGTGCAAAAAAAAAATACATTCCACGACCTACGTATCAGTGTCACAAGAGAAAGAAATACACAGCGCATTATAACATAACTCCGACCGTACCTAGAAGCGCGACGCGAGATACTGTGCAGCGATCTGATCGTTCTTCACACCCACCTTGCGGGCGGCAGTACTGAACCTGAGCTTGTTTTTCCATTCAGCATACGTGTGAAGCTTCACCCCCGTGCTCTTCATTTCCTTCAATCTTTTCACGAACCACCACTCACAATTTGAGTTCCCCCATCCCGTGTGAAGACCGGACGACCAGAAGGCGGTTGGTTTTGGCCACCAAGAGATATATTTTAGTTGGTGGCCGTCTTGCGCCACCCTGCTCTTTTGTCCTGGAGAAAGATGAGCATATATCAGTAGAAGGATAGTTAAACGTGCCCGTTTCAACCGTGTAGACCCCGCAGATGAGATCGACTTCTTCCTCCGTCAAGGCTTCGTGCCACAGTGCTGTTTCCTCACCCTCGCTCGACACGCGTCGCCCAGCTTTGAGGATGTCTTCGGAGGGGCCAAGACAGGCTATGTCCTCAAAGTCTGAGAGAACCGAGCGGGCGAGTCGGCCCACAATGCCCCCATAGAACAGAGCCGCGCGCCCGCGCGACGAGCGCAGGAATGCGTCCCGTTGCTGGACGTAGACCCCAAGATCAACGAGAGTTGGCGTGTAGCCAGCAGGGCGACGACCTAAGGTTACTTGGGATGGGGGAGCGAGAGGTACGTCATGAACCGGTCGTTGCCAGCTGGGATGAAACTCCGCGCCCAATTCCACCAGGTTGCGGATGATAGACTCGACCCCTGAGTCATACCCCCAGCCCGACCTGACAATTTGGAGGACGGTGGCAGCGCTCTCCAGTAAAATCGTGGGACCGGAAGCTTCAGAACCACGAGGACGAATCTCATAGAGCGTCTTGTCCTGCTGACGGATGGTCTTGACATCGACATTCCAGTCGAGTTGCAAGTCCGAATCCGATGATGTCAAATCACAAAGATCGGCCGCAGCGTCGTTCAAATCACCCTCGAGTATGTGGTGAAGGAGAGTCGGGAGTGCAGAGGTTTCAGGAACCGTCCATGTTTCGTCACCAACAACCCACGCACACGCCTTGTCTTGCAGACGCGGGGAGGAATTAGGGGCGATCGCAGGCTCGACGAAGCCGAAGCGGAGGGAAATAGTGGACGAGACATCTTGTTTCTTCCACCCGGACGGCTTGTCCGCATCTTCGCTTAAATCCTTGCGATCCAAATCGTATGCTCGCTCAAGGACTTGCGCGGCCCTCTCACCAGTCTCGTTTTCCATCGCTTCGCGTCCGGGGACATCAGGAATTGAGGGAAAGATATCGACGGGCGAGGTGGGTTGGTGGAAAGCGTCCTCGTCGTCGTTGTCGTACACATGATCAGGTTCGGCTTCTTCGCTCGGAGCCAGTGCAATGCAGAGATCCCACTGATTTGAAAAAGAATCGTAAATGCGCTGGTTGGAAGTAAATTCGTCCCAACGGTCAGCTGCATCCGTGCGATTGAACGCGCGCCGGATGAAAAACCCGCCCTCCTCTTCCTCCCATATAAACACACGAGCTCCTTTCTTGCCCGGTGCTCCTCCCTTGGATGCATGAACTTCTTGGGCGAGACGCCGCTTCCTCGCTTCGGGAGACTCATGCTGAGCCCGCTTTTCGTTGTGTAGCCTGCGGCGCTCCATGAAAGCATGTATATCTTCTCCTTGTTTCTGACCGCTGTCGCGTTCGACAGCTGGGAAGGGTATGGCAGGGACTGAGATGGGGACAGATGAGTCGGCCATGTCAGCACTCGGAGGCGCATGCGGGGAAGGGGGAGCGGGCGGCCCAAATGATACCGTCGAGAGCGGGGCACCATCTCTGCATTTTGTCCAGACTGATTTGTGTACCGACCATGGACTAAATGTCACGTCGCTGGGAAGACTACCCAAATATTGGACTTCGTCCGGATCGGGCACGAAACCTATGCTGACGAGAGCGTCGGGGATGGGCTCCTTCAAAGGAAAGTTTTGGCCGTAAAAGAAGTAGAGGGGGACGCGGTGCTTGCCGAGGAGGTAGGGCAGGAGCCAGCGAACGTGTCGAGGTAATTGATGATCGGGATGCAATTTGGACCGAGTCAGGTCAATGATGCCCCCCATGCGGTCGATGTTCAAGTCTCCCACTGCAGAATGCTCCAAGTCGACGAGCCACTGCCAGTGAAGCTTTGTCCTCGCCTGTAATGTAGCCCTCCAGTCTTTCTCATCGTGCGCGTCAAGCAGGATAAACATGAGGGTGATTTTCGCCATCAGGGGGAGAAACGCGTCGCGTGAGCGCAGAGCGATATCTACGGCTCCTAAGCGCGAAGATGCACTCCTCTCCGTGTAGCGGTAGCAGATGGGGAATAGGAATGTATACACCCCCACGGCAGCACGACCACCGTGTAGGTCCATCATCGTCCGCAGTGTCAGACGGAGGAGACTCTCCAGGTTCAGCCAACGATCAACAAACGTCTGTTGGAGGCCCCATCGGACTTGAGGGCTGGTCTCGCCCAGGGGTATGATCATTACTTCCTCTATGGGGAGGTTCTTCTGAGCGACATTGAGACAGGAGAAGAGGGGCCCATAAAACGGGTTGAAGCGCGGTAGAAGGAGAAGGAAGGGGTATTTGGGGTTGACCCATAGCGGACGCCTGAAGTCCCCCATGCGGAAATTGTACCCATCGGGCGCAGGTGCTTCCTCTGGACGGGGCATGTCAAGCAAAAAGCGGGGTTCACCATAGTGTACCCCAAATACGCCCATGCTATTCTGGATGTGGCCATCAAAATACTTGACGCCCTGGATCATGATTAAGGTGGAACATAGGGACGAAGGGAAAAGTCCGTACATGAGGGAACGTGGGTGATATCGAGAGGGAGGACTGCATATCTCAAGGACCTAAGAGTTTCATGGGTACGGGTTTATGAGTAGAAAACTATACTCACAAGAAACGAGGGGATTTGAAGGACAGTGGACGACGAAGGTCGCACTGATATCAAGGAGAATGCGAGTATCTGAGGTCGGCGCGAGGGGCGACAAGTCGATTGAACGCGGTGCTACGCACTGAACGTTCGCTCAAGACCAAAGGCAGGGCCCACTCGATCCCGTCTGGGCGTTCAAAATCGACTGGACGCGGCTCAAGCGCAGGATTCTTGAGGTTGGCGGGAGGGCGGCTGGCGGGAGGCGACAAGTCGATTGAACGCGGTGCTACGCACTGAACGTTCGCTCAAGATCAACAAGTGCGGCGGAAAGCACGGCGATGCCAACTCAATATCGTTTGAACGCGGTGCTACGCACTGTACGTTCTCCCGAAATGAGGTCGGTGGTGAAGATGAAGCTCGTCACATTGATCGTCACATCGTCACTCATCGTCACTTTATCTTATCGTCACCCAAGTCCTTGATCGTACAGGTATGAAACGAGACGATACTCCTACATAACTGCTTTGCACTCTCGATGTGGCTGTTGTACAGCGACATCAACTGGGACTGTACTAGGCGATCATGCTCCTTTGCCCGGACAGTACCTCGTCACCATTCTCCGCACCGTCGTCGCTCCAGGCCCGCTAGTTACCATCCGTGTACATAGTAAAGTGCTACATGGGCCCTAAGGGGCCCGCGCGCACTATAATTGAATATGAAATGAGATGAAACGAAGTGAAATGCTCCTTTGCAGTCGTGCCAGTGTGCGCCGTGTTTCCAAAAAATCAGCTACTCGTGTATTTGCTACTATGAGACTTTACAAAATTGGCCATAGCTACTCGTGTATCTCGTATATTTCATTCAACATATTCCTTCAAAGCGCCATCCTTTCGGGCGCCGCGACAAACAGCCCAAATTCTTCCTTCGATACCTTCAGCTCTTTGAGGTAGGCAGGCGTCGATTTCTTGAGCCATTCGCCGTTGTACAGGCTCTTGGGAAGGCCACATGGGGCTTTGGAACTCCCAGGGGTGTCACTTCTGATTCTCGAGGCGGGGATGGGACCTCGTTGCTTCTTTTTGAACAAAGCTGTTTGCGCATCCACGAAGCGGACGTATTCGACAACGCGGGGCTCGCGCCACACGCAAAGCTTGACCCGGAAGATGCGGACTTTTATGTCGTCCATCTCGATCTCATCTTCTTCCTCGGACGACATTCCCTGTTCTCCGAGATGTTCAATCATTTCCAGCAGCCTCTCCCACGTCTTGATGTCGCCTGCATTTCTCTCGCCAGACTTGATCTCGATGGTGGCAGTAATTGTTCCAACGCGGTCTTCATATTTCTATTAAGCGCCTTAGCGTTCTTTCCTGAGCGTCAACGAGAAAGACTTACACGATGTTTGGAAGAAGTGCTTCGGGAATCAAGCTGGTGTTGCTCAAAGGCCTGCGCACCACGAGCTCTCGCCTCCTGTCTGGTCTCTACGCGGTCCAGATGTTCGACGAAGCGCGGCTGGAATCCCTGCCACGCCGCTCGGTAACTCTCCAATTTATCCACCATCACCGCCTCCAGAAAATCACGCTCAATGCCACTCTGGGCAATCTCTCCATCCTCGCCGTCATCTTTCAAGGCCGCGTCAACAATCTTCCCAATCATCAGGTCGTTCCAGCGAGACTGAATGTATCCAGGACCAAAGTACCACTGGAAGAGGTCGTCCGCTGGATCGGCGAGGCCGTCCTCGCAGGCAGCAACCTGGGCTGCGTCGGCTGGGTTGTAAATTTGGAAGTCGGCCACTTGCTGTACGTCAAATTTATTGTACGTGGCACGACGTAGAACACTCTGTTGGCCAACCTCGTTTCAGAGTCTCGATACATAAAGATATAGCACTGACATGAATGTGGTTCATCAGGGCCTTGCTTGGCCGTCTCTTTGACTTCTTCCCTTTCTTCGCCGTGGTTTTCTCGACCTTCTCGACGCTCACCGTCACGTCGTCGCTGACGAGGAGCTGTTCGATCTTGCCTATCAATTCGGACAATGTGTTGACATCCGTGCCGAGAAGATCAGCGAACGCTGGGGTGGTGGTCAATTTAGCTTTGACGGTAGGGTTTGATGTCCCGCTGGGTGCTCCAGTGACTGGAATGGGGTTGAGTGGTATCTGAATGGTGCGGGTGCTGGAGTTGTGGGCAGCAGCCAGACTGACGCGCGTCCCGCGACGAGGAGGTGGGTTCTTCTGAGGGGACTTCTTGCCTTGAAGGTGGGGGTAGGCACGAAGCTGAATGGTCTCATCTCTCTTCTGAGCCTGAGTGATGGAGTTTAGTGTACAGTCGATATAAAAATGCACCTTGTTACTTACTAAAAGACGGTTGAGCCGTTCCACTTCTTCATTGCGCTGCAAAAGCAACTTTTGCGACTCGAGTAGTTGAGGGACCATCGTGTTGCAGTGGTGATACTTTATAGCGTCGATAAGATTTTTTTGAAAATGTGTGGTATCGAAACATCTCACCATCTCCTGGAGCTTCGCCTGGTCCCCGAGGAATTGGGCCTCCATTTGGCCTTCGTGCTGCTGCATTTCCTCGATGGCCTTGGATTTACTGGCGAGTTCTTCGTGCAGAGAGTTCACTTTAGCGATTTGTTCAGCTTTCTTCTTCTCTGCAGCTTCAAGCTGTGCGTAGAGCTGCTGGTTCTCGACAGCGATCTTGGTTCTCTGCTCCCTGGCGTTTACAGCCTGGTCCCTGTGGTAAGCCGCAGTTGCGAGTGCCTATAAATCCATAAGGCTAGTGGTTTATTCAAATGAAAGCACAACTTACCTTGTCGTACTCTTCACGGTCCGGGCCATTGACTATGCGAACTTTGGCTGAGGAAGACCGGTGCTTCAAGGGGGAAAAAATCAATGAGGACTCTCAAAACAGGGTGCGTCCATACATTTCCGCCACGGTCGCCGTTATCATTCGGAATGTCGGGGTCTACATCCATTGCGATGATCTCGAACTAGATCAACCTGTTCGCTCCTCACGTACAACGTGGGGATGCGCGCAAGCAGCAAAAAACTGGCGAACAGATCGCGATGACCTGGTATTTAAGCCATTCCGGGAATTATCGTTTCCACGGCCAAAACCTCGTTATTGTTATTAATGTGGATTTTATTGTTCTTAGCCGATGAATAAGGGTAGCTGAATGCGGATTTACGATGAGAAATCAAATCCTTCAACGCAGAACGCATTCGGTAACAGGTTCCGTACCAACCCTGCAGGCGTACAACGTCCCGCAGTGGTGGTAGGCTTTGACGATGAAGCGCCGAGGGATCGCACATCCGAATCGTCAATTGTAGCACCACGTCGCTAAGTGCTGATTTACGATGGGTAGGCGGATTCTGTAACGTAGGACGTACTGGGGAACAAGGGTCAATACCAACCCTGCAGGCGTACAACGTCTTGCAGTGGTGGTAGGGATGACGATGAAGCGCCAACTGATCGTCACGCGAAACGCGGTCATGTGACTGGCTCTTCGGCGCTTACTCTTAGTATACTGACCTGGACAGATATGACCATGTCTTTGTTGTTTTAAAGGGCGCGAAAATTTCAATATATCAGACACTGATTCAGCATAGATTCAACGTATTGTACAGAGGACTACGACAGGAATATGATGGCAATCACTGCCAACGAGTAAATATGAGAGTAATCAATGAACGGATTTTCGAGGAAGCTTACCTTGGAACAGGAACGCGTGTGCCGCTTGTTAACAACATGATCCATTTCGGCGACAGTGACTTTGTTCGCTTGGGCGGAGGCGGAGGCAGCGGTGGCCTTCAAGCGTGCTTGGACGATGCAACGCGTCGCCCAATCACTGTCGTAGTTGCGCAGGACTGGATGCATCACTGCGGCCTGTAAAACAATGGGAATCGAACAATGAGAGGGAAAGCTTAAGCTATGGTACTCACCTCCTTGAAAAGCTGTTGCAAGAGGACGTCTTTCTGATCAGAAAGCGCCTTGGTCGTGTCCAAAAGGCGGTCCACCAAGTTGTGAATAGTCGTCTGAGATCAGATATTCAGTAGGTAAATAAGAATATAGACAAGGCGCGCGCCTTGATTAGAGCCGTCTCCTTGGCTTCGACTTTCCATTCAGCATGATTCTCGATAATTTTGCGAGTTAACATTTTAGGGGCTGTGATTGGGACCTCCATGATTGGCGCAGGAGGATACGTATGTTCGAGAGCCGAGGCTGGAGCAAACACCACCGTCTTTTTGGCGCTTGGGACGTGATACTCCAAATCCTCGTGAATAACAAGACCGGTGGAGGTGTGCATATCGAGATCTGTTTGTGAAAGAAGCAGAACGACCGGAGGAGGCGGCTTTTCGGTTTCCGCGAAAGGAGAGACACAGCGCACAGAGGTAGCCATGGCGGTCGTCAGTTGCAGCAGGGAAATTTAAGGAAAAATCACACAAAGAATAAGGCGATTGTGTCGTCGGCACGACATCATGAGGAACAACGCCAGGCCATTGTAACATTGTTTTCAACCGCTCCAATCGCAGTCATCACGATATCCCCGAGTAGAATATAATAGCAGCACTTCGGCACCCGCCGTCGGGCGCCGGATTTGCGTGGTCACGATGATCGCGACGCCAAGATCTGCACATGGTGCGGCGCTCATGCGAGATTTGTGAATCCCACACTCCCCGAGATAGACAATTGTCGAGTCGAGATCGTTGTATTGCTCCTTACAACAATTATAATATATCTCCATGAACAACAAGGTAATTGTCGAGGCCTGAAGTCGCGAAAATTTAAGTAGATGTAGAATAATGAGACGACTCGGGTTCACCTACTATCTACGATGTCTTTCTTGATGCGTCGCAAGGCTTCGAAGCACGACAAGTACATTCTGAAGAGCAGGCTCCGCGGTCACTCTGGTGGAATTTTCGGGCTCCTTGCAACGGAGGACGGAAGATTTCTCGCCAGCAGAGGTGAGCCGATGAGTTTCTCATAATGCTGCAGCTGATGTTTCATGCATGTTAGGCACGGACGGCACCAAGGTCTGGGACCTCAAAACCATGCGCGAGCTAGCAAGTCCGAATTCGCCAGACATTCGCGGGGCCAGCACAGCCCTTGTTTGGATTAAGCGCGAGGACGATTTGAGCGAAGGTTTGTTCTACGGGACACAGAATGGTCATATCGTATGCTGGAAGGAAGGGAAACAAAACGCGCGTACCATTGAATTACTTAATAACACGGTTTTTCTGACCCGCTATTATTACCCAGGGACTCGCGGTGTTTGAGGAACTTTCTTGCGTGCGCGTTGTCAATCCCGCCGAAATCACCGGCTTGTCGTTCGACGCTCCCTCCAACCGCCTTGCAGTCTGCCATCGAGGCGGCAGTGGTTCAGGTTTACACTCTGGGCAGCACCATGTCCCTGCAAGAGGTCTTCACGCTCGAGCTGAAGAATACTGCACCGCGAGCTATAGCGTTCGGTCATATGTACGGGAACGAAAGAGACATCATGGTCTTTGGGCTATATGGAGGTGATATGTGAGTCTTCGTTTCAAAGAATATTAACCATTGACTCAACGATACAAAGCCACACACTCCGAGGCAGCAATGGAAAGGCGGCGGGCGAGCCGTGGAACGTCGGGGCACTCATGTGGGTCTTCCCCTCCAGTTTGACGCATTCGCTAACGTCATGTTAGCGGCGACATTGCTCTAGACGTCCGTAAAGGTGTCTTGTGCATGGACGAGCCATCGTCGAGCACAAACCTCTATCGCTTGGAGGACCACACGCGCGTGAAAACCTTTCCCGTCGCAGTCACGAAACGGCAGAGACTCCGCCAAGTGGACTTTTTGGACGAGTGCAAGTTCATTGTCAGCGGAAGCGACCACGGTATCGTGTACATCTTTGACCGCCGTAGCGGGGAGATTGTAGACGAGTTGAGAGTCGACTCACACGAGTGGGTTCAGACGGTCGCCGTGAGTGTCTCATTTAAGATAGGAGGTCGTGCTAAAAACAAAGAGTTCCAGGCTGCTGATTGTGCTGGAGTTTCCACCGTTTTTGCGGCCAAGTCGCGCGACCTGGGCGCGTCGAACGAGATTTTTATTTGGCGTAAAGCGAACAAGAAACGCTTCGGTGCGGCGGGCATTGCGTGCGGTATGTTGATCTTCCTTCAGCTGTTCTTTGTGGTGGCGGCAGTGTTAGTGGGTTTGTCACACCAGAACGTAGCTACCACCCGGATGTACGGCTACTAAGATAATGAGGGCTGAAATTAAATAGTCGAGCGTCGAGGGAAGTACTAGTGTGAACGGCTTGGCTTTCAGTGGCGAAGAGGCTGCCGATGTACAACATCAGCAAGCGCGTGCAGCTGGATGGGGCTCGGGTCTGTGGGCGTACAACGCGCCACAGCCCCACGAGCACACCGCCCCTGCCGACGTACAACGTCGGGCAGTGGTGATGGCGGGACTTGGCGGAATTGATGTTGATGATGACAAATCGTCACCTATCGTCACATCGTCACAACGTGTTATGCTCATATCGTCACCTCCATCACCACTGCCCGACGTTGTACGTCGGCAGGGGCGGGTCGCTCGTGGGGCTGTGGCGCGTTGTACGCCCACAGACTCCGAGCTCAGGCCATGGATAGGTCGCTGAGCTGCGGCCCGCCCTTATTCACGTCGGCGCCCGCTGTGCGTTGCTTTTTGTCATCTGCTAATTGTTATCTGTGCTAATTGTTCTGTAATTGTCCTCTAGGCTTTAAAGACTCTCGTGCTTTCCATGCTTGAGCAAAACCAAATGAGCTCGCACTCTTACCACACTGCGTCGCGCGGCTCGCGCACTAATTCGAGGGTCTCGCCCCAGCCACCCACATACCTCTGTGAGTATTCCATTCCGACTTTTGCTATTTTCGCTAATATTCTCAATAGACCGCAGCTTTTGTCGCCGGTGCGACACATGCCCTACTTGTGGTTCGTCCCCGCCGACGGCACCTGCGCCTGTGCCCGCGCCCGCCACCTCCCCTACTCCCACCAGCGGCCCGCAAGCTCCAGTCGTACCCATGAACGGTATGTTTATCGCCCAAGGTGATTGATTCATTACCGATCTTTGACTTGCAGAGCGCATTCTCCCGCAATTACCTATTCAATTCCTCTTCACGCTGTTCCTCCTTGAGCATCAGCTTACCGGAGATTGGCGCCACTTGATCATTCCTTATGCAGCGTGTTTTCTTGTATTCTATCTCTAGATAGATTCCGAATTTATGCACATGCACGATTTACAAGCGAATGCTATTGTTCCCAACTCGTCCTCCTCCGGCTATCTTTCCCTTTTGTCACAGAGCGACGGATTAAAACGTCGCCATTGAAACATCGCCAGTTCCCCTCAACTGCGCTCGCGAGGCTGCCCGACGTTGTACGTCGACAGATTCAGTCAGTATGTCGCCGCGGACGTGGAAGTGTGACGATTGTCCTTTGCACGGAGGTACCCATCGTATCGCAGTCACTCAGCGGACCCAGCACCGAGCAGATGTAGAGGATTTCCTCAAAAAGCAGGAGGCTATTGACAACCTCGCCAATGCCTTCACGGGACTGGACGTCACCGACGACGTCGACAACCTCGCCAATGTCTTCACGGGGCTAGTCGTCACCGACGATGGTCCAGACGTCCGAGGACAGCAGCACTCCAAGCTTTTCAGCTCCCGCGACGACTTTCAAGAGTCCCTCCCCGATGTCCCACTTGCCTTCCAGCCGACTTCGCCCGCAGAGGCTATCTCCAGCATTCAATCCCTTGTTAACACCGTTCCGATGCGCACAGCGCCGCCCACTAGAAAAGAGCGGCGCCAAAGTACCCTCACCGACATTTTGGGGCGTATTCGCACTGCGCACAGCTCCCTGGATCTTGTATATGAGTTATATGCGACGAACTCCGACCACGACTCCGCTCGTCTTGCGCTTGATGCCGCCGCCGAGACAGTCATCGTAGCAGGCAAGCTCTTGAGAAGCGTTAAAGCTTCCAAAAACGACAAGGAGCTAGCGAAGATTTGGGATGTCGTCTACGCCGAAGCTGTAGCACTCGATAAGCTCGTGGATTGTGTCGGGGCTATCGTACCGAGAGCAGATGTCGAGGTGAATGAAGTAGAAGTAGAGGTCAATACAGGTAAGCCAACGCTCCGCACACAGCTACCGATACGAGCCTTATGTCTATCTAGAGCACCACTTCGAGGATCCTATCGGAGGCCATGACACCGTCGCGCAAATTGTGATCTTATTCGCGATCATCTCCAACGTCGTCGTCGGGTTGGCCACTGACCCATGTAACTTCCTCATCGACGCGGTCACCTTGATCATCAAGCTCACCATGTCCTTGTCCTCCCCTCCCGGCGCGGAGTACAATGCCAAACAGCGCGACGTTCTCTCCCAGCTTCCGACGACCTTAGAGGACGCGCTCAAGACGTTCAAACTTGAGCCAAAAACAAGGATCCTTGCCACTTGCCCGTCTTGTCATTATACGCATGAGCCTCTGGTGAATCGACTCACTGGGGAGCCCAGTTATCCCGCCCACTGCCAAAATTTCGTTTTCCGCGACAAGCATAGCCCTGCCGTCCCGTGCTTGCAGCCTTTGCTTGAACAGCGTCAGGCCAAGATGCGGCCGATCAAGCCATTCATATATCCCGACTTCACCGACCACTTGGCTTCCATCCTCGCTGATCCTGAAATTGCGGCACAGTGCAATCGCGCCTGTGATAAAGCCTGGGAAGCCGTACAGGCGGCATTATCGGCGGACCCGCATGGGTCAGTTTCACCTGAAGAAGTGAACAACGTCTTCGAGGCGGAGTTCCTTCGCAGCTTCAACGGGCCCGTTCCTTCGCAGCTGTTCATCAACAGGGGGAGTCGGATGAGAATTGCATTCCAAATCTTGCTGGACTTTTTTAACCCGCATGGCATGAGAAAACGCGGTAATCACGACTCTGTCGGAATTTTGGCCGTCGTGAACCTCAATCTCCCTGAGGATATTCGCTACAAGCCCGAGTACATGTGGCTCAGCATCATTCTTGGTCCACAGGAACCCAATCATGACCAGATCAGCTACTACCTCCGTCCCCTCATTGACGAGTTTGTCGTTGCCTGGAAGCCCGGAATTCGTTTCTCCCGCACTGGGTTATTGGACGACGGATGTTTTGCGGACCTCGCTATCGCAATAAACGTGAACGACCTACCAGCTACTCGTAAGATGCTCGGTTTCGCTGGTGTGGGCTCCCATCACATCTGCACCGTCTGCAATTGCACGGGCGTGGAAACGACCCATCGCACCGACCTAGATGACCCTGCCTGGGCT
Organism: Mycena galericulata; assembly: GCA_029289565.1. NCBI lineage: Eukaryota > Fungi > Basidiomycota > Agaricomycetes > Agaricales > Mycenaceae > Mycena > Mycena galericulata. The sequence goes on from JARKIA010000085.1 coordinate 591,487, forward strand.
CGGAGGGACGTCCGGCAGCTACGACGTTGGGCGTACGCTTGGAGGGATGCTAGGACGCAGGCTGAGCACGATAGGATCTTCAACGAGTATGGCGTGCGTTGGTCCGAGCTTTGGCGATTACCGTACTGGGACCCAACTCGGATGGGCGTCGTCGACTCGATGCATTGTATTTTGGAGGGCCTGGTACACTACCACTGTCGTAGAGTCCTACGAATCGATGCGGAGGTTGCCAAAAAGAAAGAGATCGTCGGTATCGCGTTTGACCAGGACTGGGTCGATTACGATCCTCACGAGTGTCCTTCCGACTATCTGCTGAAGAAACCGGAGAGAGAACTAGCTCAAATCCACCGAATCCAAAATAAACTTGTCCAGGCTCTTCGCGACGACGACGACAGCGACGCTTCCGAAGACGAGGAAATGCCTGATGTACCTGAAGGCAATTATATACCTGCAATCAGCGAGGAAACTATGAGGCACGCACTGAAGGGCAACAACCTTCCTGCTCTTCGTTTCGTCGCGTTTTCCCTTGGTCTTGCCGTGACCAGTGACGGATCAAAGGCATACTACTGTGATAAACTTATGGCCTGGGTGAGTACCTCTTTCTCATCTTCGGGACGCTCGTACTGATATACACTCCAGCGCCGAACTAAACCTCGCAGCAACGACGGCAACTTCGTTCCAAAAGCAATTAACTTGATTCAAATCAAGTTCATCCAACGCGTGATCGCGCAAACCGCCACACCATCCTGGATCAATACCGTGCCTCATAACTACGGGGAGAGCAACGCGGGTACTATCAAAGCGGATGAGTGGCGAACTCTCGCCACCTTATATCTACCGATTGCGCTTGTCCTGCTGTGGGCAGATCGTCCCACGGACGGGCATTCAGCACGCCTCCTCGGGATGCTTGACCATAGCATGGCGTTATTCCAGGCTGTGATCCTTGTCTGCCGCTACACTATGACGGTTGAGCGTGCAACCACGTATCGTAATTTTCTCAAAACATGGGTTGAAGGACTTACTGTCCATCACCCTCATACCCTAAATCATGCAAAACGGCCCAATGTCCACGTCGCGTTCCACATCTACGACTTTCTTCTGCTTTTCGGCCCAGTGATCTCGTGGTGGTGTTTCCCTTTCGAGCGAATCATCGGCTTTCTCCAAAAGATCAACACCGCCAACCATATCGGAGGAGAACTGGAAGGCACCTTGACCAAATCCTTCCTACGAGGTGCCAACTTGCGGCGCTGGCTTCGACGTTCGGATTGTCCCGAGATCATCAAACAATTTAAAGCAATATTCGACCGGGCTTTCGCGCCGCAGAGCGAGCGCGCAGGTACCTCTCCTCCTCTCGTCAGGGATGGCAACCGTGCACATTACATGTTCAATGGTACCAACTTCTCCTGTGCATCGATGCACCTCGGTAACAGTCTTGTTTTATATTATCCTTCAACTTCGGCGAGCGCGCCAATCACTGGCAGTATCGAAAAAATCATCTCGCGTGGAGATAAGACCTCCTTTATCATTCGTCGCCAGGCTCCCCTACCTAACGGGCAGTTCGACCCATTTCTTCGCTATTACCCCTACTTCCCTGCTCAAACCTACTCTTCTAAAATGCAAAATACCACTGATACAGTCCATCCATCCATGATATTATCTCACTGTGCACGATTTGAATTCTCGGAAGACCGCGCCGTAGTTCTTAACCTATCTAGAAGCTAGTCCGAGTTCAATGTAATATATTTGACTTCATCGTGGCTGACTGACGATTTGAAGACGACGATCTGCAGACAATCTGCAGATGGTCTGCAGACCATCTGCAGATGAGTTTAATGGTGTCTGAAGTCCAAAGTTTTGCATCCAGTTTCAGACGCCTTTAAACGAGAATCCATATTTCTCATTTCATCTTCCATTTAACTCAATTCCAAATCTAACGTTTCAACAGGGATATCGACGGGCTTGATACTTTGGATTTCGAAACCCGCTTCAAGAACATTTATTCCTCAACTTTTATATCGTGTCTTATCGCTGGCGAAAGTAGCTCTCATACTTGGAGTTCGGTGGACTTATATTTGGACTTTGATAGATTAGATTAGTGATTAGATTGCGCCCAGCCCGAAATTACAAATATTGAAATTAATTTTTGGGCCGTTTTTTTTTTTTACGATACTTAAAGAGCCTGAGCTAACTAAAATGAGCCTTTAATTGACGAACCGCCCCTGTGAAGGGGGGTTGCCAAGGGCGTTGCCGCGAAGTGCGACGGTCACGTGGTACTCATATACGACACGACCGTGACAGTCACACAATGTCACAGCGTTTGTTTACACACAGCACGCTTCACTCCGAGGATTGATGTTGTATTCAGCCCATTGGCTAGGACTGATGGAGAGATACTATCGATTCGCAGTTTTATCCCGCATGTGGCTAATCCTGATCCTTCCTGCCTTCCTTCAGGCAAGTAGAATTGAGCCCATCCCAGCTTGAACTACTGTATGGGCCGGCTGGCTTTGATCCGAAACATCAATATCCGACGGTACCTGCAAATCCAGCCCTGAATTTCGTTCGAATTCACTCCATGTTACAGCGTTGTGGAGCTCGCGTTCAAGGGAGAGGTCCTTCAGGTTCAAAAATATCCTCGTCGACTGTGGGTAGAATCAAGTCACTTTCCATCGCACCGGAAATCATCCAACACATACCGCAACTGAATAAGTGGCAAGTAACCACCTAGGCCATCAGTTAGTCTAGGTCTTCGACAATGGCGATGTCGCTCGGACTCACGGTGTCCCAAGCTGTGCATAAGGGTTGTGCTTGAGGATGAGAACCAGATTCAGTAACAGAACGCCTAGGGCACACGGGGTCAGTTGAATGTAGACACACTCCATCGTATATCGTACCGAAGATAACGATAAAATATATTCCTTGGGGACAACTATAAGTAGGAAATCCCGGACCAATATACGGCAGTTCGAGATGTACCTGCATCGCGGAGACACCGGTGAAATGTCGGTATCGTTCGAGAATATCGGAATGCTGCGAGGATCGGCATCCTCCGACACGTTGTTGGCTCGTCCGTGACCTCGATGACATCCACAGCGTCGGTGGCCTGATGGAGAATCAGGCCAAGGTAGATACCTGAGAAATCTTTGTTCTGCCCCGAAGATGATGCTGAAAAATTAGGACTCACAGGCAACTAACATGGAAGTGATCCTTCTCAACGTCAGCCTCAGCTTTTCAGAAAGTGAGGTAAATATCCCACCACACTGAAAAATGAGATTCAAGGTCGTAAGGTCGAAGCTATGGTGAAAAGAATGGACTTCCTTGATGCATTGATATCCGGAACGTTCACCTGATTAGGCATACAGTTGAGGATTCCCGTGCTTTCTACCAGAGTTTTTGACCCCCCGAGAATTGAAACGACAGTTGTCGTAATACCGATCTAAAATATGAGGGTGAGTGAGGTACAGTTTGCATCCCTGATCGTATGGCACCGACCACGCTTTCGGCTGGTTCAAATATTTAGTAACGGCCATAGAGACAACGAAAGACACGGCCCACCGCAAAACAAGAACAGAGTTAGAGCACTAACTGCTTGAGGGATTACATTTTGCAGGACATGCGGAGTTTAAGACACTTACTCGTCCGACTCCAGCCATAAATCGCGTTGATCCTTATAAGAATCAACATTTCCCCGGAAAGGATCGAAAGCACCTCCGCCAGTCCTAGATACCACCGAGACCCAAGAGAGCTAAGCGCATATAAGTTAGACCGGTTTATAACTTCTGTAAATGGAACGTGTACTACTGTAGGTGCGTGAGGGACGAGGAAAGAACGGTAGGTAAGACACGTACTCTCAGATTTGCAGCGCAGGCACTGCGTTCCACTAACCCCTAGACTCAGGTCTGGCCAGGGGATTGTAGCTATGGCTAGGCCAGACTAGATCGGCCTAGATCACTACAAAGACCCTGTTTAGATCACTACACACACATTTTGGACAGCTGAGTGTAGCTGACTCTAGCCCTGTGTAGCCTGGTGACAGATTACTTAGACTGACTCTGTGTAGCTCGGTGTTGATCTGTATAGGTGATTGTAGCCATCCCGAATTTTTGTCTATTAAAATTTAGACGGCCTATTCATACCCAGTGTTCAAAAAAGATTGTCAAAATATGGTTCAAATTTGACAAAAGGCCAGACATTCAGCTGAGGGCACCTCTGTATAGGTGACTAGAAAGAGCTACACTGACCTAAACTTACCTCAACAGACCTCCAAATACCTACTCAGAGCTACGCAGACCTACCCAGAACTAATCAGACTAAGTCTAGTCACCTAGCCAGAGCTATATGCCTAGGTACCTAACCTGAGTCTGAGTCTAGGGGAGGCCGGAACGCAGTGAGGGCTAGAGACAATCAGACATCGATCCACGTTGAGATGGAACTCTACCCCATTGTTGCTAACACTTATGAGCAGTGTAAGATGCTTGGTCCCAACTGCCAGTGTTGAGCATCGAAGTTTATATAACACCGGTTAGAAACTTACTGGCTTTCATCAGGAAAAATCTGACTCAGTTCGGTGAGTTCAGGGCGAGGGCTTAGCGACGACGCCTACCCGAGCGCGAGAATTGTGTGGTAGCGACTGAAGACGTATAGGAGTTTCGTGAGACACCAGGCGGATCTGGGAAGGCAGGAACTTCATAAAAAGTTAAAAGAAGCCGATTCGTATAGACCTCCACACGGAACGTATCTGATCAAGAATCATCAGCAATGAACCCAGAGGATCCCAACCAGCTCAAGACCTCTCGATCCAAGGTGAGACACACGTCGTAAAATACCCATGTCAGGGCAGCAGCTATTCACAATATTTGGCCATCGAAGTGTCAAGGTGAAAGAAAAGACACCTACTCGCGCTGCCCTGGAGGAAATTTATGTTGGGTGTCACGAAAGACATGGATAAGAGGAGACAACTTTGCGGAAGAGACCAAGGACCTGCAAAATTTGGCTGAGGTGGGATTTTTGAATGACGATAGACGGCCCGGGGTGGAGGTTTAGTTTAATTGAAGGTGGGACTAGCGGAACAACTGGGGCGAATCTGCGGAACCAAAAGCAGTCGAAGTCGTATATAACTAAACAGTCCCGGCCCGCTCAGCAATTTATTGTGTTACTTATTCCCAGCCTATTATTGTCTACTAGAGGGCCTCTTTATCACGCCGCAGCTAGGATCGCGGACCACTTGGTGCTTGATTATGTACTTACAGTTTACCTGTCAATCTTAACTGCCTATATTAACTATCTCTGCCCTCCGGACCACGCAACAAGTCAAACTAAGGTCGGGGAGGATGGCTGAATTCGCGGTGGAATTTGGCACACGTAGATGACATTTCATGCACCACTACAGCGCTTTCTTGAGACCGGGCCATGTAATTCATCAGGTCATAGGTCGACAATTTACTTCCGCAGTATGCCGTTCAGTACGTTCTTTGACATTGATTCCGATTGGTGAACGCTGTGGCCGCCGGATTATAAGCTGCACGATAAGAAAATATGCTCTTCTGCGTATATCAGGCGAATCAGGTGGCGAGAGTTGAGAAATCAGAATTCATACAAAAATCGTATCGTGAATTAATATCTACTCCATCTTCTCAGTGGAGATCTTCCCATCCTCTTCGTCGTGTGAGTGAGGAGCGCGTTCGGTGAGATCTCCAGGTCGGAATGTGCCTAGGGTGCCATGATTAGTAGTCGAATTCCCCGAGCTTATCACCAAGTGACTGACCTTGCCGAAGCTCTCTCTCTGCTGCTCGGCGGTCTCCCACTTTGGCGTAGGGCGTCCCGGGCACAAACAGTGGTGCATTTTCGAATAATGCGTCCATTTCTAGGTAATGGCCGTAAGTCAACCAGTGCACGGATTGATCAGAGCCAATACCTTCCAAGCGGCGTCCAGTGGTTTCCTGCGGTGTATTAGCAATAGTGGGTCTGAGAGAAAAGAGCGTCGCACAGGATAGAACGCCCAGATGAAAAGTGCGCTACGAGGGTCAGATTGACACTAATGAAGGAGGCGCCAGGACCAACTTTGTGTGGCCGCATATTGCAAACACGAGATCTGGTAGACAATAATTGATTTCGGTCCAAACACCCGTCTCTCCACTCACAATACCTGTGTGGATAAAATGTTGTCAGTGAGAGTCGGGAGCCACTGTGGTTGAGAAAACTGACTTCCATCCAATCCCTGTGAACGCGGGCGGTGTAACTTGAGCAATAAAGCTGATAAATGGCCAGTAAGCGCTGATACGCAAAAAAGCTGCGGAATGCTCCACAAGTTAGAGATCCAGGACGCGGAGCTCGTGATTGCGGTGGCTTTGGCTCTGGTTCTAGTGGAGCTGGGCAGAAGAAATCAGTGCCTGAACGCGAAGAGGGCGCTGATTTCCCACTATATTTCCGCTGGGTACGCCCAAGAGAGAGGACCGATGCAAGCACTGAAGAAGAAATTGAAGACCCAGGTCCTATGGGCGCAAAAGAGTATTACTTTGAAGAAGATAAATTTACGGGGAAGAGACGCACGTCACTGAAATGGTAGAGACAGAGGCTGAGTCGCTATATCTTCGTCTGCAAGAGTTTACTCACAGATGAAGATCTGCCATACGCATTAGCCTTTGAACACAATGTTGACCGGAGGAACCACTTACATAGTGCGCCTTGTTGTTTCTCCCAGTTAAGGAGTGGCACGAGTTACGAAAAGGGAGCCACTCACAGCATTGCTACGATATTCGTCAGTATACGCCTGGTGAAACTAGGGAGATTAGAGCGGAATGTACTTGTGCACGGTGCCGGGATATCTCGCCATCAGAATTGACCCAACCACGAAAGAGAGACCTGTAGGGCATGGTGGATTAGTGGACGGATCCATGGTTCCTTAAATGCTTTTTACCAGAGGCAATGTTTCCAATAATCATAGGGCGTCTGCGGCCCGTGGCATCAATCCAGATCACACAGGCGGCTTCACCGATCAGAGCAATGATGCTGTTGATAGACTGGAATAGTAGGATTCGTGTGGAGCTGAAGCCCATCTGGATTGGAATGAGTAAAGCGAACCATACGTGAGCGATGCGCCTCACAGTCGTGAAGATCTATGAGAAGATAGATGTTCAGTATGACTAGCCGAACAGGACGGAAGATATGACCCACCGTCGTAGAGTAGTACTGAATAGCGCTGACACCTTTCGGTCGATGAGCTCGAGACAGAGGCACAGATAATAGCCGCGACGAACCGGTCATCTGGACTGAAAATTGCAAAATGTAGCTATTTCTAGTCAGCTTTGGCCTGGATTCACTGAATAGTAGTAGCACAGACCCAAGACTAAGGCGTCGGAAATTGCTTGTCACGGTGAATAGTTCCTTCCAGCTAAATCGATTCTAAGCGTGCATTCCAGACGCAGTGCGAGTTCAATACCTTGACTCGCCGATATCCTTGGTGCGGGAAATGTCGGCTTGTATGTCTTTAATCTGGGAAATCACAAATGGATCGTCAATATTCCCGTTTGCGTGAAGCCGAGCCAGAGTTGCTTGAGCTGCATTTTGATTGGTCAGGTCATTGTCATCGAAGGCATCCCCTTATGACTTGCCTTCATCGGTGCGCCCCTTCTCCGCCAACCATCGTGGACTAGTTTAGTTTAATAGGTTAGACATAAGCAACAGGGCTCGGGAAATCGACCCACGATTCTGGAAGCAAGAGCATGAAGGAGATCAAGGGCAGGGCAGGGATGATCTATTTTGTTTCGTAAGGGTTTACTGGATAGAGTAAATGCACTTGCCTGGATCCCAAGCGGAAGCCTCCATTCGGCAGCGTGGCCTTTGAGACCGGCAGAGCAACCGTAAGTCTAAAAACATGAATACTGAGTAGAGATTCCGGTTCGATCACCAATTTATCGTACCACCCAGGAAGCCGTGAAAGCTTGAACGGAATTCAAATACAATCCGTGGTTAACATGCATACATGCTCACCGCCAATTCCCAACATAAACTTCATATACTTCAGGTTCCATTGTGGCGAACTCAAAAGATACTCACCTGCTGCAGTGTCGTCAAACGACCCCGGATACTCGGATGTGCGATCTCGGCCTTCGCATTTTGAGTTAATCATTTGGCAAGTCGATGTAATAATCAATAAATACCTGATACAACGGAGCTAGATCTGACATGATACCAACACCGAATCCTGTTCGTTCAAAACGCATGAGTGATGTGAGCCTGTCTAGAAGATGCGAACGCACCAGCAAAGAATCGCCCGGCAAGCATCATGTCCATACTCTGCGCACCAGTCTGCAGTGCCCCTCCGAGGCTGCGAACATTTTATTGACTGAATTCGAAGAATATACGTTCGAACGCACATGTATATTGCTGCCCCGATCTGGATTGTGATGCGACGGCCGAAGAAGTCTGCCGCATAGGCCACTGGAATCATTCCGAAGAAGCTGAGTGGAAGGTTAATGATACAGTGACATGGTGAGGCAAAGTTCCAACCATCCCAGGACTATAAGTTTCTCAGCATCTTTGCAAATACATCGTATAGCTAGGCTACGCACCGAAGATACTGACAATCAACCCCTGCAAGTTGGAATTGTGGAACCTCGGACCCATGACACGCTGTAGTGCATTAGAAATGCCTGGCTGTCCTTCGTCCTTCATCGGAACGTACCTGGAAATCCGGCGCCGGAAGTACCCCAGCAATCACACCCAAGTCATAGCTGCTTCCTGTCAGTTACAATCGTGGTGGAGTATGTTCCCAGCCCTCACCCGAAAATAATGCTTCCCAAGCTCGCGAATAGCCCACAAAGCCAAGTGTACACTTTGGGAGGGAGAGGCATTCTCTGTCTGCGTCTCAGTGGGAAGAGTCAGAAGACTGCCGGCGGCCTATCTCATCTTTTGTATGTCGGAGAGAGCGGGGCCCTTGTGTACATGAAGGGTCGCGTGAGCGGGCGGACCGTGGCGGGACGACTCATTATTGGCATCGGAACCAATTAAGGTGTCAATCAAGCCCGACTGACCGCACGCATTCAACAAGCCCAAAAAAGGCGAAGGGAAGTTGGCAAAGACTAGCACTTTGAGTGGCTCAAGAGTTGGGGCCGACTCGGACAGCGAAGTTGTCAAGCCTGAAAAGTGTGCAAACTTCGCGATCCCGTGTTCATGTTTCTCCGAATAGGTCCGCGAACGCGTTTGGGAAAAAATGATCAAAACAGGACCGGGATTATGGATACATACCTTCAGGAACGAGACTGCCCTCGAATTCAAGCTAGGCTCACCAGATTGTAAGTAGATAATATATATATGGCGATTTACACACAAGATGGGAATTCCGACGGTGTGATTCTAGGCCAACCAATCTTACCGTATTCGAGACTTCATCGTCCCCCGATATCTCCGTACGCAAGGCGGACAACGTCCAGCTGGGCAGCTGAGGGAAGAAGCGGATCAGGATACCGATGGACCTAAATGTGCAAGCAGAAATAGACCCACTCATAAGACGACCGTGCGGCGCGAAGACCTCCATCGTTGCTATAATGACATTGAGCGAGTTTGTCAAGCTCTTGATTTGCGTTGGGCCGTGCTGGTTTTGTTGCCGTGAAATCTCAGCGATGAAGACAAGGCAGGCGTTAGTCCACAGCGGCTATGAAAATTAAGTGAGCAGGAAGACGAAATCATGTGGAATAGGCGGACCGCGAGAACGGGATCTATCAACCCAATCTTTGGGACATCAGTCTGTTTGAGGATGTCAACAATCGATTGCGAGGCTACCAATGTTTTCGCGCGCGAAGCCATGCGCTCAGACACCAGAGCGTTGTGTAATTGGATCGTCGCCCCATGCCCGAGCGTATGAATGACGAGCATCTCCTTGGACTGGATCGAAGGTAAGCCCAATCTGAATGCGTCGATGTGTCGGTCGAGCTTGCTAAATTCTGGATCGTGTGGGGTGATACCAGCTGGTGGGAGCAAATTCAATGAGGGATTACAGCGAACCAGGTGAGTGCGGCTTACTTGCGCGGTACCGAGCGGCGAGTCTCGTTGCCTCCTCAAAAAGAATGGCGGCTTTGGCATGGAGGGCTGCGTCGGACGCCACGTCGTCCGGGACATCAGTGAGGAATTTGGCGACGGTGCCGCTGCTCTGCGTGGGCAGTAGGTGGGGGCGCTACGGCGACCACCGGGGTAGATTAATAACGCGATCAGGTTACGTGGTGTGCGTATGCTTACCTCCACATAATCGCGACGGTCTAACGGCCACGGAGTATCTATCTTCAGCCCCGAAGGTCCGTACGAGACGTTCGACGGCGCGCCATCCATGCCAGCCCAGCAATTATTGAGGGTCAGAACATTCCAAAACGCTGTGATCCGCTCGCCCTCCTCCCCCGCGTCCCTCGGCGGCCGCAGACCGTCCCCTGGACCCCGAATCGCCAGCTGGACGGCTTCGTTAGGCGGGGCGCGGATGCGATGCAGGCCGGAGCTAACGGCGATGGACACGGCGGCGCTGGTGTGGTACTTCCCTTCCAGGAAGCGCGCGTTGCGGATGAAATAGTACGCGAGTAGGACGGAGGCCTGCATGCTGTGCAGGATCGTGCGCGGGTGCGTGCCCGAGAGACTCCCGGCGGTGCTGCGGAGCGCGTGCGCAAGGAAGGCAGGCTCGTAAGCTGTGATGCGAGCGTCATCCGACAGGTGGACGCCCCAGAGGTACATCACGTTGAGGAGGACGGGGGGCATGTTCTGGCCCTGTGGGTTCGTTATGGCATCGTGGAAGGCCTGCGTGTCGAGGAAGAACCCAAAGCAGGTAGCATTGTGAAGGAAGTTGTGAACTCTGGGTAGAATATGCGGTCAGCAATCCGTGGCAAGAATGAATGAAAGGCGGGATCGAAGCTCACAACGCTTGAAGAACGATGAAGGGGAGTTCCTATCAAAAGGTCAGCTTAGGAACCTTGTAGTCTCGGATTGCGCACGGTTGGCATCGAGTCAGCTAGGATGGGAGTCGCAGAGTTTCGGGAAGTCTGTTGCAAATCTACAATGTGTGTCAACGCATTGAACTTCGCAGGAGGGAATCACCTACAGAAATGAGAGAGAAGAGGACCCAAGCCCATAGTATTTGACGGCGATATCTGCGAAGTTGGAGTTGAATGACGTCGTGTAATGGAAGGACGTGGCGGGGATCGCGAAACGCTCGATCGGTTTGGGCTCTCGAGCTCCTCTATACGAGTTTGAAGAATCGATATCTGATCTAACGGTTGCAAGCCAGGTCAGCTCGCAAGGGGGCTAGAATAAATTCGACTTGATCTCACCTTCGAGCATTTGAGCGTGCGAGATCCCTTCTTCTGTGTATTCGCAGTCGCTGAACGTTGTTGAATATTTTGCGCACGGTCCACACATAGGTTTAGCTCCGTCGCACTTCTGTAAATAACACTTCTAAGTGTTCTTTTTTGACTGGAGTCACGGGTTCACTTACGATTTTACGACGTCTGGCTTGCCCGTGAGAACGGCCGGCTTCAACATTTGAGAACACTCACCGGCAATTAACGCATGCTTTCCCTTTTTGCAACGGTGTCAGCGAATTAGTTCCAAATGATGTTTGGGTTTGCATAGTTGGGCTGGGGGTCTTTCGAGACATCCACTGGAAGCTGCTCTCAGTTTGCTTAAATCTGCCAGGGCTAAAAATCGCGCAGTAAATGACACGGCCATCCAGCAACAGAAGTTTGACGCATCTCACGGAGGAATCACCAAGCGAATTATTCAGTGATGGCGCTTCTTAGTAAGCCACCAGGGGAAGCCACCGGGCACACATATCTCGGCCGATACTGGATGGGAATGTTTAGCAATCATAAGACCACTGAGCTTAATAGGCTTTGGGAGCTCGATATTCCAGTTTCATAAGAACCAGGGTTAATCCCAGACAGTTCGCGGTTCGCGAAGCTATCAATGTACGGCCTTAGCAGATAGTAGGAGTTAGCCCGACCTGGCCTGAGTCCAATGAAAGCGGTGCTGGCTGCAGACGTTCGAGTTGTTGAGCAACGCGAAGACTAGTCCGAAGGTCTTTCTTCGGCAGACACGGAGATTGCTGAAAGCACAGTTGATAATATTTTCCAAGAATGAATAATGCTAGAGCCGGGCTGATTCACGCTCCGGTATTCGTACGAGTTGGCAGGTTTCGCCATTTCGGCCGATGTACATGGATTCGATGTCAGCTCAGATGAAAGCCAAGGCATAGAGTCTGGACTCAGGTAGTGTGCCCCAGTAAGTATGGCGAGGACATGCCAGTAGTGGTGAAACGCAAAGAAAGAAATGATGGCATCAGCCAATTCGAGCTCCGCTGATCTCTCGACTCTTTTCACTCCACAAGCGTCGACCACCGTCTACCAGTAAGTGGGTAACGCATAACGCGCCTGAGCTCTTTCTCGAGCAGACATCAAGCAAAATGTGATGATTTTCTCTCTTTGTACTACTTGATTGCCTTATTCCTCTTGTGAGTCCTCCTTCAAGTTGTTCCTTCTGTGAGTCCTGACTGTGAATTGCTGTATGGCATACGCCACAGAAAATCGCACTTTGGGATGTTGCGAACCCAGCACCAAATTTAACCGCTACCTGGCAGCAAAACGACGTACCGAGCAGGTCAGCAGACAGCGGCACCGCGGTTCGGACAGGCGCCACGGTCCGGCCGTTGGGTCTGGATCCGCCTCGTTGTATTCATCCACGACAAGGCCTCTTTGAACGACCATGGCCCCTTCTATCCGCATCGACCCCGCACGGCATGTCGCGCCCGTCGATCCGCGCATCTATTCTGGCTTCACGGAACACATGGGCCGCTGCATCTACGGCGGGTTGTACGACCCAACCAACGAACACGGGCTCGCCGATGCCAATGGATACCGAACTGACGTGCTCCAGGCGTTGAAGGACCTCCGTGTCCCGATCGTGAGATATCCAGGAGGGTGCGCTTATTTCTGTTCTCGCGTTTCATTCAGTATAAACTGATCCCAGTGCAGAAACTTCGTGAGTTCTTATCGGTGGCAAGGTAAGTACACATTGAATTGACCAGAAAAGCACAATATAAACCTGGGCTTTCAGATGGCGTCGGTCCAAAGGAACTGCGCCCACGGAGGCCTGAGTTGGCCTGGTTGACCGAGGAAAGCAATCAGTTTGGGACAGGTGTGTTCGATATCCATTAAAGACAATCTCCTCTGAGCTGACGGCACGAAAGACGAGTTTATTCAATGGTGCCGTCTCCTCGGCGCGGAGCCCTACATCTGCCTCAACATGGGAACCGGTACGCTGGAAGACGCGCTCGCCTGGTTGGAATACTGCAACAGGTTAGAAATTGCCCTCGACAGAAAGTCGACAATTGATGCAACGTGCAGTTCTGCCAACACGCACTACGCCAATATGCGCCGCAAGAACGGGCACGAGGAGCCGTACGGTGTGAAATACTGGGCTCTCGGGAACGAGATCTGGGGCCCATGGCAAGGTGCGGCGCCATTTCACTGAGCGTACTTTCCTCGAATTAAAAATATCGTTGGTGCAGTCGGCCAGATGAATGCCGTAGACTACAGTAAGCAGGCATACCAGTGGGCAAAGGCGCTGCGCCTCCTAGATCCGAAGATCCAGCTCGTTTCGTGCGGAGGTCAGTGACTGCGTTTCTTCCACTCCTCTTTGAAGATTAAAGTGCGCAGAGACGGGTTTCGCTGACTGGGACCGCGTAACGCTCAAGACGCTTGCACCAGTGGTGGATTTCCACTCTATCCATCGTACGCCTTTTTACCCCTGTAGCAACCCATACTTACGCAGACATATTAAGTGTACACGGTGAGCGAAGGGAACCACGACGTCAACGTGATGGGCCGTATGTCTCTCGTCTTGTTCTCCATTTTTTCAAAAAAAAAAAAGCACTCACTACGCAATGTTGTCGACAGCTGCTGCCGCGGAGAAGGGGATAGAGATCACGAAATCTCTCATCGAGCTCGCTAAGATCGAGGGTAACCTCACAAAGGATATCACCGTGTGCGTCAGCGTCCTGTTGATACACTGGATTCTGATTTAAAAATGCACTGGATCGCCAACAGATGTTTTGATGAATGGAACGTATGGTGCGTGTGTCGCACCTCCCTCTCCGTGCGCATACATCAATATATATATTAGGGACCCTGTACGCGGTATGTCTTATCATAATATTCAGTGGCGGATTAGCTGAGGAACGACGATGCAGCACCGGGGGAGAAGGGAGCCGAGGAACACTACGATCTCTCCGATGCGCTTGGTGCGGTTTCGTTTATACCTGCGTAAATCGACGGTATCCTGAATCCTTGCGGGCAGCCGTGGCTTCCTGGCTGAACGTCTTCGTACGCAAGGCGGACATTGTCAAGATTGCATGTATCGCACAGTCCGTCAACGTCATCTCGCCGGCAAGTACTGAGGCACTCTTACTGGGTGTATGATGACGCCCTGTGCAGATCATAACGTCTCCCACCGGGCTCTTCAAGCAGGTTCGTCGGGGTGGATTCCTCTGTTGGCAGATTCTAAATTAATGTGCCCGAATTCAGACGACGTACTACCCGCTCCAGCTCTTCGCAACCCTGATGCAAGGCACTGCGCTCTCACTGCACGTCTCTGCCGACGGGCCCGAGGACGCGTACACGGGTCCCACCGTCCCACCTTTCGTCGCGAGCCTCACCGCGCACACGCCGCCCGCCGCGCGCCTCACCAAGTGGATCGACGCGAGCGGCGTCCTCTCCCCCGATGGCACGCAGATCCGTGTCGCCCTCGTGAACCGGCACCAGTCCGCGCCCTTCACAATCCCAATCCTCTTTGGTCCGGATGCGAAGGTCGATGGGAGGGTAACCGTGAACGAGGTGTGGAGCCAGGATCTAAGGGATCGGAATGGGTTCGAGGGAGAGAAGGTGCGTACCGTGGAGCAGGTGGTGGATTGGCAGGGCACGTATCAGTGCAAGGAGCATTCGTTCCAGGGTATGTTTGTTGTTTGATCTCCGGGTGGCGTTCTGTACTGACGGCGTGTAGTGCTCGTTTTCACGCTGGTTTAGACCTTGGGCGGCAATGAAATTACCTAGGGTTGCGCTGCATTGTATACTGACAGTACTACCAGAGAATTGTGGATTTGTGACAGAGTGAATGCGATCGAAGAAAGGAGCAGGGTATATGATTACAACAGAAGGAGCGTATATAACGCGGCACAGAAACTTACGAATGCCGAAAATAATAGATAAGCCCCCAGCCGTGGTCGCCTGCGTCGAGCAAGATGTGTATTGACATTGCTAGGGGTTTCATGAGGCGACCACAAACAAACGAGTGTCGTAGGGGGTGAAAGACGTAGCCGTCGAGGGGTTTGCTGATTTTTAGGCGTGCTTCGGTTTTGACGATTTCATAGCAGCAAGAAAGGGTGCTAAAACGAGCAGCGGGGGAAGGGTCAGGCTGTATAGTGAAGACTGAAGTGGACGTATACAGATATAAGATTCGGAGGCCAATACGTGTTTCTAAATAACGTCGTTAATTGGAAAGACTGTCACCTGGCAAGCCTGTCGATCAGACGAAGAAAGCTCTACCATTTCCCGAAAGCATCTTGCCCTGGTTCACATAGGCCAGATATTGTGCGTCGCAGTTCAGATGTGGTTCGTGTATCAGCGTCGGGCCGCAATGTGTGAACCGTGCAGCGGGCGGAGGAGCGATGATGGCAGGGGGGCGGAAGGATGCTGCTGGCTCTGCGACCTAAATGGTGTCAATTTAGAGCTCGAATTTATGCAATGAGATAGAGATACATGTACATCGACGATATGGGTGGCGTTCCGCTTCTTGCGCGACCTAAGGATCCGGCTCGACAGCAAAAGCAGCCCCCCGAGCAGAACGAGTGATCCAAGGATGAGGCCGATGTAGAGCGCCGGTCGGGCGTATGAAGGCTGGGGAGCAGGTGCGTTCTGTGTATCGCCGACGGGCGTGACGAAGTGCGCCATTTTATGCGCTGCGCGCGAGTAGAGGGAAGCGCCGTGGTTCGTGAGTGCCATTGTTTGTACTGGCGTGTGGGGGACTGCGAGGAAGCAGCGAGGGAGGAGGTTGGGTGGTTGAAGGCAGGAGACAGGAGACAGGAGGGACTAGATAAGACGCCGTTATTGGTGGGAGGCAAACGTTAGGCTGCGCGGACAGTGGCTGGAAGGAACATTGAATTAGCAATCACTGGTCAGCCACCCATTGAAAAAAATTAATTGATTAATATTGAAGTGTACAGATAGTAAAGACCCAAATGACTCGGGGTCTGGGTTATGCCTGTCGTATTTGAAGTATTTCCGTGGGACTGGATACTGGAGGCAAGGAAGGCCTGGACGCGCATGATGTTCACATCACGTGGTCGCGACACGACGTTTAAAATCAATTTCCTGCTTTCGGTTTGTTGTTGTCTCTCGGAGAGTTACGCTCAGTTGGAGTTTATGCAAATTCTATCGGGTAAATTACCCGTGGCATTGTCTGCTTGTCATTACCCTCCGAGTAAGTTACATGGTGAGGCAGCCCACGTTTCAAACTCCGCTATCAATCAATATGTGATGGCTAATGACTGCAAACAACGCCCACTCTTCACCGGAACATCCCACCTGGCATTGGCCGAGCTTGCACCAACGCGCAGAGATTTCGGGTGGATTGCGCTCTGCGGCGCCCAAAAGCTGCATTTGCTTCCTCTGCGTTCGGCACGAGCGTTGACATTTGGCACTCGGCATCGCCAGCGAAGCAACGACTACGGATCACTTGAATTGGGTGGAGATTCTGAATATGCTCAATGTCCTAACGAGTCGATCCGATAATTCTTACCAAAAGTTCGATCTTGATCATCACATCCTTCGTCTCACCACTCTAGCGCCCTCCTCCTTTTTCCACTGAAATGCAATTTATGGGCGCTCGGGTCACTGCAACATCTTCGTCATTGCATCCTTTTGTCTACCTATACTCTCGCCACTCTAGAAATCCATGCCCTCCTCCCACTAGAAAGGAATCAACAGCGGCTTGATCTTTTTCCCAGGTGGAGCAGCGAAGCAACAACCACAGATAAGCTGGAATAGTTCTCTCTGGGTCCTTTATATACTCAATGCTTCAATGATTTCGATGGATAACTCCACCTTGATGATCAAACCTACCATTTTCTTTTAGTCTCAGCACTCTGGGAATCCGCGTCATCCTCCTTTCCTCCTCCCCACAACGAGTTTCATGGACTCCATTGGTACCTCTGCGACCGTGACACCGGATAAAGGCTGGGAGATCCTCGTATTTCAAATTATCCAAACAGTCGTGCGTGAACTGAGACCAAATCATCGCGCTCGCAGTCTCTAACAACCACGAAGGTGCAGGTCTTCTTCTATGGTAATTAGTTTATGGGGGGCCTGACAGACCGAGGCTCTGACAAGCCGACTAGGAATCTACATCCATTTCTTCATCTCAGCAACTCGCAATATCTCCCGCCGTGAAGCAGGGCGAACCACTATCCTCCTCAGCGCGAGCTGGGCTATGCTTCTTTTGGGAACGACGCTGGTTGTACTGCAGCTCGCTTCGACGGCATTGGCGATCCGATTCACGAAGCAGTTGTCATTGGTTCAGCAGAACACGAATCCGAATGGACAGAATTCACAGCAGTTGGTCGCAATATACAATGCCCTTGTGTTCGCCTTTGATATTGTGTTTGCACTGAACAAGTCCGTGGCTCGATATCCCTTGTCTCGCTTTGAGCTAACTCAACTACTAGTTTGTTGACGGATACTTTTTATGTCCGTTCTCTTATCTCGAGTCAGGACGACCCACTGAGACGTAATAAAACATAGCTGTATCGCTGCTATGTCGTATGGGGGTCCGGAATAAAGGTAGCCATCGTACCTGGATTGCTCGTTCTAGCTACAGTCGGTGAGCTGCTGTCCCTTGAGCCAGATCTGTGGTTCTGACTCTTTTGAATCAGCCGTCGGTCTGGCGAGATTGCCGGCTCTCGTAATTTTCATAACAGTCGTTGGAACCAATCTCGTTCTTACGGGTCTCACTGGTAAGTATTTATACGTATGTTCTTTTCTCCGGATCTGAAACGTATCAAATAGCGGGGCGAATCTGGTGGGTAAGGCGTCAAGCTTCGCACGCCGGCCTTGAGCTGGATGGTAGATCCCGCAAGCGCCACAACACGGTGGTTGCGATCATGTTTGTTTCCGCAATTCGCGGCCCGTCCGTCATTCATCTGCTCTCATAGCATCGAATCCGGGGCAATGTATTGCATTGGCGGGATATTCATGCTTGTTACGAATTCGATTCAACCACATGGCTTTTCGCCGGCTTACGCCGTCGCACTGGGCTACTCCTCACAAGCCGTGGTGAGTGCAATTTTACTCACCGTTTCAACACTCCAGGATTCTCACATACTCCCAGAACATTATCCCGACGCTGTCCTTTGTGCGAGGCACCCGCACCGCGGCAGCAGACCGTGTGCGAGGCACCCGCGCTGCGGCAGCAGATCCTGTGCAGATCGAGCCAAGCAGTAATGGAAATGCGATTAGACTTTCTACCGCAAGACGAAAACCCACGAATATTGAGCTAGTTCATGGCGAATCATTGGAGCCTTCACAGGTCTTGGACGTGAAGACGAAGGAGGAGCAGGTCCTGTAGGGACTTTTTTAGCACACCCTCCTGGGTGCTCCAAGACTATATATAATATGGCAGATTTGACCCGGCTATCTGGTAGATTAAACTCCCGCAGTATGGTTGCCAGAAACCAATTCTCACTGATGTATCGAAAATTCGAAATAAACCACGGAGCTAATTATGCACATTCGAAGCGCCATCCAAACACTTGAAAAGCGGAAACTGTCCCTGGAGGATGAACAGCATCTGAATATTCATAAACGGGAGATATCTGGGTCTCTTTCTTTAGTATTTAAATTTTGCGAACGTAGAGTATGCACGGCGCGTCTCTCTTGCACGCGTCTATCGTACCACGTGCCTGTGACACGACGTGCACTGGTTTGGGCGGGCGTCACAACGGTCAGGCAGTTGCCATCCACCATGAACCTGGCGCCAGTAACCCCATGGTGCCCGTGTCCGTGCTACTTCAATCTACCTTGTCAATCTAGGATGGGACCCGTATATCTAGCGCTGCTCACGATTCACTACAGAAGTCCTTTCTTTGATCCCCAACTTTCTTTTTTTTCTGCAAGCTTGAAGCTTTGATTTTCTTTCTTCTCTTCAAGAATCTTTCGTTTACCGTCTATTTCAAACCTTCAAAGAATGCGCTGTTCTTTCTATTTTCTCTTGGCTGCCGCTTCCCTTACCGGATCGACTTTTGGGCGCCCAATTCCTGACGAGATGCCGTTCCTGCTTTATCCAGACGTTGGAGAGACTCAGTGCCTCACGGAGAGCGCAGCGCCGTACGTCTTTTTAGCATGGCGTATCAACTGACTGAATGACTCACCTGCGCGAATACAGGGCCTCCGACTGCCAATCCCTCCTCGCAAACCCACCAACCCCAGACTGGACGAACGTCGCCCCCGACGGCGCGGCGCCCATCTTCAAGCCCTTCTGCAACGCCAGCTGTACGTCTCCGTCCATCTACCGCTTCTTGACGTAGTACTCAAGTATTATTGGTTATGAATTCCAGGCTGTGTATTCACAGACACCGCTTACGTGCCCACCGACACGCTGCTGAGCTTGGGGACGGCGTTGCTGGGATGCACCCAGCGGGCGAATGGGCTCGTTCATGGGGTGAGTGTCTCTCCTTGCTCGGCCCTGCGTGCTGCCAGCTCGACCTTGATACGAAGAGGTTAACTGATGAGCACTGCCAGGCGACAGAGACGGACGCCGCGAGCGTATGCCTGGCAGATTCGACTGGGGCGAGTACATGCTTGTGCGTCTTTGTGTCCTCGACTGTGTACCCGACGCTGACGATAGGCACCCAGTGAGAGCTCATGTTAATTACATCTTATATGTACGTCCCACCTCACACCTGAGTTGTCGAGGCTCATATTGTGTCGCAGACTTTAGTGGACTTCTCTAGTACCCAGTATAATTTGAGTTCGAAAGTATCACGATAATGAATATACCGACGCCGCTCTCCGACGCGACCACTCACTCCTTCGGCTCGAATATTGCGGCCCAGCCATCCATGGTCCCCACACCCGTCATCCCGCCCACCCTGGCCAAATTCGCCTCCACTGCGTCCCGCATGGCATACACCATCCCCTTCTCCCGTTCGTCCGTCACGAACTCCTCCACCTCCTCACTAAATTGGGGTCGCACCGCATGATGCGTCTCCCAGCGGCCGTCGTGCACCCCCTCGCCGGGCAGCACGCGCGCCTCCCGCAAGAGCACGAGCCCCGCTGACCCCGCGATGCGCTTGATCGCCGCGGGCGACACGACTGTGCGCACATTACTCTCCGACGCGGGCTTGCGGCACTCGAGCGCGCCCTGCGCGAGCACCGCCAGCACGTGCGTCAGCGCGCTCGACCCCGGGGTGCACTCGAGGCTCCACTCCGCGACGCAGATGCGCTTCGTGTGTGCGCTGAGGGCGCGGAGGGTGTCGGCGATGAGCGCGGGGGTGGCGAAGTACCACAGGCTGTGCGCGAGGACGATGGCATCCCACCGCGCGGTGGGGTGTGCGGCGAGGAAGGCGAGCGGCTCGGCTTGCACCCAGGTGATGCGGGGCCCGAGCGGGCCCGCCGTGATGCTGCTCTGCGCCTCCCCGAGTGTCTGGGGGGAACCTGCAGCGTGGGAGGGGGTGTCAGTCAATAATGGATAACGGGCAAAGAGCTGAGGCGGCTAGGAGACGCACCATAGTCGAGGGGTGCCGGATCGACGGCGTCTACGTGCCCTGCGTCGCCAACGGCCTCGGCGAGCGCGACCGTTGTGTCGCCCTGCCCGCACCCGAGCTCGAGCACGCGGGAGCCCGGCGCGATCGGCCACTGCGCGACGAGGTCGAGGCGGTACTGCCCCTGTGTGTCGCTTGACTTGGGCCCGTCTGAGAGGCTGGCGATCTTCTCCGCGACCGTGGTGGTGGTGTTTTCGGAAATGTTGGTGCTCATAGTTGGGTGCTACACCCCGAATCTCTCGGTCTCATATAGAACGGCGTGTGAGTCACAGAGCTGAATCTATTACTCTGAGTCCTATCCGGAGCCGTGGCGAGACATTCACGGACGGGGGAATTCGGTGTAGGACTGAACGGATATCCCTTTCCTATTGCGGCGCGTGTGACCCAAGGATGGGGATACTCGTTTGCGAGATTTGTGACCAAGAATCTTGACAAGAATCAGAAAACCAGTTCTGAGGTGGAGGAAAATTTGCTGGAGCACCCCGAATCTTCACATTCCTTTTTGTCCTCCATGTTCCTCTTCGATGTCCTAGTCCTCAGTCTTGACCTAATCGGTGGCCCGCGCTGAGCGGCTTCTCAGGAGCAGTACGCCAAGCGCATCTGCCGATCCGGCCTAACTTAAAGGGAAAAAGTTCGTGTTCAAGTTGTGTTTAAGACAAGATCCAAACCGAACCTTCGATTCAACTTCTTGGAGTCTAGTTATCGCAGCACGGACCCAATTTGCACGGTGATGCCATTTTTCGAACTCGATACTGATATAGTCGCGATCGTGGACACAGTTTACTGGGATGGAAATCAAGGGAGGATGGACTGTACGTATTACTGTAAACAAAGATAAGGTAGAGTCGATTTTGGACGTGGGTCTTGATTATTGAGAAATCGGACGGGCGCGTGAGCCATAAGTATAAGAGGTTGATTTTAATTCCGAGTCCAGACAGTTGTTTGAATGATGATGATTCATTCACTTTTCGAAGGAGTAAAACAATTGAATTAGATAGGCAGTAGCGAGAAGACAGAAACCAGGGGATACATAGTCAGCCAGACTACAATCCCCTTTTTGTGAGCGCTCTGATTATATATCTAATGTGTAATAACGAGCGCGAGCTCGTCTTCTTGGCGCTGACCCAAATTTCATCCTATCGGACGAGGTATTAAGCTTGGGACTAGGGTAAAGACGGAAACAACGCACAGGATGTGAACACTGTCATGAAAGCATGGGAGCACATTTGGGGCTTCTGCGCCGCATTTTCTAGCCCCATCCAAGGCGTTGGCAGGGAAAACTGCTGGTGCCTCATCATAGGGGGAGAACTGATTGAGATATCAAGACCACGGGAAACAAATGGCGCCAAGAGTGCGGGCTCGAGGGGCCAGACAAACAATTTATGCTCGACTTTAAGGCGCTTGAAATGACCGCCTCCGCCATCGAGGCGCCGCCGCGCAAATTCCAGCAGAATCTTCTCCCGACCGGCGACGTCTCGGCACTCCTTTAGCTGAAGTTCGTGCAGCAACGGGCAGGTCAGTGACGCTCCTGATGTGAGGAAGGCGATGAGCCTGTTCACAGTGGCCGCTGTGGGGTACGTCTGGCCATCGCTGTCGAGAACGACGAGCTTTTGAAGCTGGGGGAGCGCGACGAGAGTCTCGGCAAGGGAGTCGTATGCGAGACCCACCAGGTCAATGCTGAGCTGTTCAATGAGGGGTGTCCGAGTTGCCAAATCGCCGAGGAAGGAAGATATAGATTGCAGGTCTGGAATCTCTGTGCGCGGCAACTGCAAGTGCCATAGTTGGGGCATGAGAAGGTGATGAAGGAGATAATGTATGGATCTTGGTCCAACGGGAGAGCTGCATTGACAGACGATGAATTCAAGGAGTGAAAGGAGGGAGACCGTCGGTTCGAATGAAACAGGTGGTCGATCGTCCTCGAAACCTGTGAGATCGCCTTTGAAATGTGTTAGACGCGGGCATCGTTTCAAGATGCCTAACGCCACAAGGGGCGACATGCCCTCCCCAGGAAAGACTCCTTGACTGTCGAGTGTGAGAGATGTAAGGTTTCCCCAGTGAAGGGGCATCCGAGGTACCCATTCATCAAAGTCCCGCATTATGCAAAGTGACACGGAACGCAGGCTCCGTGTTGTAAGTAGCTTCATCTTCTCGATGTCTGACGCAGCCGCCTTGATCTTCAAGGTCATCAATTTCGGGGCGTCCAAATCTGCGAGTCGATCCATCCCCTCGTTTATGCGAAAGGATAGGTCAAGGTTTCGCCAGCGGTGCGAAGATTCGGCCAGTGCGTCAAAAACCATGTTTAATTCGTCGGGGCAGTCCCTCTCCCACTGTTCCATATCCCGTGCACCGAAAATCGATAGCGAAAGTGGGCAACGGCCGGATCGCTCCAGCCACTTGGTGGGCTCGTAGAGCGATCCACCATCAAAGATATATTGTATAGGGAGATGAAGAGTCGCCCAAAGCGCCGGTGTCGATAATGCGAGCGCCCTCCATGCGCTGCAGATGCGTGTGAGGATGAGTGGCGCCTCCTTGGCACTCATGGCGGCATTCCGGTGCTTTGGGAGACACGCCAAACAAATCTCCTGTACGATTTCGGGTGGCAACCGACGAACCGGGGAAAGGAGCGCCTTATGCGCATCGATGTACTGCGAGATCCTGGCGCGCTGGGCAGATAGATCACGGATAAGTGAATCAAGCCGGGAGACCTCGAGGATATGTGGGGCTAGGTGCGATTCAAGCCACTTGACTTCGGAGTCGGACGGAGCGTAGTTGGTGTTCAGATGCTGGGCGAATGGCGATTCCATCTCTGCGGTGGCTTGTGGGCGTCGCCGGTGTGATGTCCGAGTCGTTCTCTCGAAATTCGCACGCGAACTTGCAGTATCATGTAAGCGACTTTTCCGGCTTGGAGGCCTTTCCTTCAAGTAAAGGACAATTCACGGAACCCGATTTGAGCACACGAAAAGGTAACCAGATATGGGATAAGTACAAGATCTTAAGAGAGACCTTGAAGTGGAGGAAATCATCCGCAGGATTGTGCGGGCCGCAACTTTCCGATCTGATTGTAACCCACGGCAATCAGTCACAATTTCCCAGGGAAATTTTTCGAGTCCCGTGGTCATCCACCACGAATGGTACCCAGTCTACATGGTCAATCTAGGACGGGACGCCCTTATATCTAGCGCTGCTCACGTTTCACTACGGAAGTCCTTTGATCCCCAACTTTCTTTTTTTTCTGCAAGCTTGAAGCTGATTTTCTCTCTCTTTCGATCTTCTTCAAGAATCTTTCGTTTACCATCTTTTCAAATAGAGTCCGCTGACAATTCCACTTTGAAGAAAATAATTGATTGTCAGTCAGAATGTCAGGCTGACTGTCAGTACTGACAGATAACAATTGACAATTACCTTTTCGGGAAATTACTATCTATTCAATGAGTTATCGGTCCCAGTTGGCTCGCATTTTGTGCCCAGCTTCCCCAAAGTCAATTATACTGCTCACACTTTACTCAGCCAATATTGGGGCCAAACTTTGGGTTTCAAAGTGTTGATCCCGGATGCACCTTCCGACGATGTTCTCCAGGTTTTCCTCGTGTTTGTGTGGTTTTAGTTTCAATTGTGACCTTCATTGCGACTTGTCGTTCAAAATTCTATATTTTGAATTTCCTCGTTCTCCAAAGTTGCTCAAAAGGGATGGACATGGCGAGGGCGAGTCGGCCGGCAGAGCTGCATCATCTGTGCCCGAAGATATGCCGTGTTTAAAGCAAGTGCCGCGTTTGCGGCACATGTCCGGTGAGTGTGCCGGATTTGCCGTGCACTCTAAATTCAAATATGCTGGGAGTATGCTGGGCGTACGCTTGGCATTTTCGTGTATTGTCAATCCCAGTCGATCCTCGCTGAGTCAGTTGAATTCACTTGCTCAAAAACTCAGTTGGTAGGTTGGTAGGTGGGTTGTAATTGTCAGGATTGTCAGGTGGAATTTTCTCAGAAAATTAAATAACCCCTTGTTAGTCACTGACTGACAGTTATCTGTTAGTCAGCTGACAATTAAATTGTCATGTCAGCGAACTCTATTTTCAAACCTTTCAATGAATGCGCTGTTCTTTCTATTTCCTCTTGGCCGCCGCTACCCTCGCCAGATCGACTTTTGGGCGCCCAATTCCTGACGAGATGCTGTTCCTGTTTTATCCAGATGTCAGAGACTCAGTGCTTTGACGATGGGCACCCAGCGAAAAGTCATGTTAACCTTGATCACAATTGCATCGTATATGTACGTCCCTCCTCTCACCCGAATTGTCGAGGCTCACATTCTGTCGCAGATTTAGTGGATGTCTCTAGTATAATTTGGATTCGAAAATATTACAATAATGGACATACCGAGCCCGCCTGAACAGCCCGTCGACTCACTCCTTCGGCTCGAAAATTGCAGCCCAGCCATCCATGGTCCCCACACCCTTCATCCCGCCCACCCTGGCCAGATTCGCCTCCACTGCGTCCCGCATGGCATACACCATCCCCTTCTCCCGGTCGTCCACCACGAACTCCTCTACCTCCTCACTAAACTGCGGTCGCACCGCATGCTCCGTCTCCCACCGGCCGTCGTACACCTTCTCGCCGGGAAGCACACGCGCCTCTCGCACGAGCGCGAGCCCCGCCGACGCCGCGATGCGCTTGATCGCCGCGGGCGACACGACCGTGCGCACGTTGCTCGCCGACGCGGGCTTGCGGCACTCGAGCGCGCCCTGCGCGAGCACCGCTAGCACGTGCGTCAGCGCGCTCGACCCCGGGGTGCACTCGAGGCTCCACTCTGCGATGCAGATGCGCTTCGTGCGCGCGCTGAGGGCGCGGAGGGTGTCAGCGATGAGCGCGGGCGTGGCGAAGTACCACAGGCTGTGCGCGAGGACGATGGCATCCCACCGCGTGGTGGGGTGCGCGGCGAGGAAGGCGAGCGGCTCGGATTGCACCCAGGTGATGCGGGGCCCGAGCGGGCCCGCCGTGATGGTGTCATGCGCCTGCCCGAGCGTTTTAGGGGAACCTGCAGCGCGGGAGGGGGGCGTCAATCGATATCGGGCGGAGAGCTAAGACGGCTGAGAGACGCACCATAGTCGAGGGGTCCCGGATCGACGGCGTCGACGTGCCCGGCGTCACCAACAGCCTCGGCGAGCGCGAGCGTCGTGTCTCCCTGCCCGCACCCAAGCTCGAGCACGCGGGAGCCCGGCGCGACCGGCCACTGCGCGACGAGGTCTAGGCGGTACTGCGCCTGTGCGACGCTCGACTTGGGCCCGTACCCCGAGAGGCTGGCGATCTTCTCCGCGACCATGGCGGTGTTTTCGGAAATGTTGGCGCTCATTGTTGGGTGCTAGACCCCGAATGTCTCGGTCTCATATAGAGAATGGCGTGTGAGTCACACCGGAGCCGTAGCGAGACTCCTCGATTCGCGGACGGTGTAGATATCCAGAGATATCCCTCTCCTATTGCGGCGCGTGCGGCCCAAGGATCAGGATACTCGGATTTGTGACCCAGAAAGAGTCGGATCTGGGGTGGGGAGAATTTTTGGGAGCACCTCAAATCTTCGCATTGCCTCTTGCCCTCCACATTAGACGTACATTGCAGCTGTATAGGACTAATTTGGCCACAGGGAGTGATGTCTTGTGAACGGTCCTTGGTCCTCAATGAGAGCTTGAGCTATGAGCGAGCCTGCGAGCCAGAGCACAAAGCCGGCTGACTAAGGAGTGCAAAGGAAAGATGCGATCATTGATCAATGATCGATCCTCTTGCCTTTGCCTCTCTCGAGCTTTTCGCTGGGTTGGAACTTCGTTGTCTTTGTGGGCCTCCCCTGGTGCTTCCATGGGTCATCTGATGTTCCACTTACTTTGGAGTCCCAGCTGTGACTCACTGGTAGCTTGCCTAACGACAAGTCAATGACTCGCCAATGTAATGCTAGTAGTTGCCGTGGCAACCAGTGTCTAGGATTTTCAGTACGGCGGAGAATAATCTTCACGGAAGGCAGTTGTACTGAACTGCGTACACTATACCCGAAGCAAATCCTGTTCTGGGACAACATCGATAGCACCTTTCATTAGCCCCTATATCCAGCAGGCACTTACCCCGATTTTCATTCCGCTTCGGCCAATCTTTGCGTCACTAGGACCTGGAGTCTTTCCCAGGTGCTCTTGTAGGCTCAAGAGGATATGATCTGTCTCCTTGATCTCGAATGGATAATGTCCAGTGCCTACTTAGTTTCTTGCTCTCTGTCTGCACTTGCTTCTGCACTTCAAGTCATTATTATTCGTCTATTATCCATTACGACTAGTATGTAATTCTTACATATCATGTTGACTGATTTTACCCTCTGCAGAATCGGAGCATGCCAATTTGGCCTCTGCTGCCTACCTTTTCCGTGCATCCCACTATGTCGGGCTCTGCCACATTCCGTGCATCCCCTGCGTGGGCTCTGCCGCCTTTCCGTGCATCCCACTATGTCGGGCTCTGCCGCCCTTCCGTGCATCCCACTATGTCGGGCTCTGCCACATTCCGTGCATCCCCTGCGTGGGCTCTGCCGCCTTTCCGTGCATCCCCTGCGTGGGCTCTGCCGCCCTTCCGTGCATCCCCTGCGTGGGCTCTGCCGCCCCTCCGTGCATCCCACTATGTCGGGCTCTGCCGCACTTCCGTGCATCCCACTATGTCGGGCTCTGCCACATTCCGTGCATCCCCTGCGTGGGCTCTGCCGCCTTTCCGTGCATCCCCTGCGTGGGCTCTGCTGCCTTTCCGTGCACCCCGCTTTCTCGGGCTCTGCCATTCCGTGCAACCCGCTTTCTCGGGCTCTGCCACATTCTGTGCATCCCGCGACGTCGGGCTCTGCCGCCCTTCCGAGCATCCTGACACGTCGGTTGTGCCGCATTCCGTGTATCCCGACCCGTGGGTTCAGCCGCGCTTGGTCGGGCTCTGCCCCATTCCTTTTCGGCACATTTCGATTTGATTACTGCCACCCTTTTGTGCGTACGGACTTGACCTCTCCTTCTTTCCTCTTTTGTGTGCACGTCAACGACCTCTACTGTATTCCGTGCATTTCGATTTGAACGGCTGTTGCCCTGCCATGCCGACTTGACTTCTCAGCCATCTTTCCCTTCTCTAAATCTCTCACTCTGACCACTTAAACCACCACATGTATGTGCACGTCAACATAGCACTGCCGTCCTTCCCTAAATTCGCTACTCGTGTCAAATTGACCCGCTATCCTCTGTTATTGTCGATGCTAGCTCGGCAGCTGCTACCTTGCATTAAATTATGCAATCCTTTCTCTGTGCATGTCAAGTCGAGTGTACCGGGCTTTCCCCATTCCGGGCATCCCTTTTTAGGTGTCTATCACTCTTCTTTCAATGGGAAGCATGTTAAATTCATGCTTCCGCAAGGACTATTGCGCACACGACCCTAAAAGGTGAGGGAATCTCTGTCTCCGCTATAACATTTTCATATCTCTGCTTCCATATTTACTTTTTGGACGTCTCCATGTCCGGGCTCAAACATGTTTTGAATTCTGGTTTTATTGCCATTCTCTCTGTGCTGTGGCCATATTTAATCATGGATGTCTTCCTCTCTGGGCTCAAATTTCATTTGGTCAAGGAGGAATCATTTCTTGCAGATTTTGATTCTTCAATCTTGTTTTTCCCCCATGCTGTGATGCAATTCATCAGTCCCCATTATTTTAGAACCCATCTTCTCCCCACTAACTCTCTCTCCTTGAACTGAATCTGGGCTCCTTATATTTCTTTGTCTGAGCACCCTGAACCTGTCTATGCTTACCCGTTACTTTTGTTGCGTGTCTCTCTGCCTAGGCTCTTGTTAATGTTGTTGTTTACGGCCGCACTTCCAATGGCGGGTTCTTTGGTGATGCATTGAACTCTTTATGTTTCGTGCTTTAAACCAGGAATTCTTTACTGCTGGTGAATTCTCTGAAACTACTTTGATTTGTCATGGTTCGACCCTCGTGCCTTCACACTTGGCAACATTTTGCATGCCCTTTTTCCCGTCTGAAATCCTGACATTCTACGTTCTACGTATTATTCATGTTATCCCAGTCTGTATGAATTTTGTTTGGGAGAGCCGTCTTCTCGGATTCCGCCTGTTCGGTCTCTGTGATCCCTGTTGTTGTGGGTTAGTGCTCATCCGGAAGCCTCACTCACAGAGATCCCAGGAACCCGACGGTTCCAAAGACTCCTCTTCCCAAAGTTCTTGTTATTTCTTTTACATTCCTAACGACTTAGTTAGCTGAGAGCTTGAGCTATGAGCGAGCCTGCGAGCCAGAGCACAAAGCCGGCTGACTAAGGAGTGCAAAGGAAAGATGCGATCATTGATCAATGATCGATCCTCTTGCCTTTGCCTCTCTCGAGCTTTTCGCTGCCCACCCACCACGCCCTGAGTCTTGGTTTTTGGAACGCACAGTGTTAGTGCTCATCCGGAAGCCTCACTTAGCTCTTGATCTAATTGGTGGAAATTGGTGGCTGGCGCAGAGCGGCTTTCGGGAGCAATACGCCAAGCGAGATGACAGCATCATCTGCCGATCCGGCCCAAGGAAAAAGTTCATGTTCAAGTTCAAGAAAAAAACACCACAAGATCCAAACCGAACCATCCTTTGATTTAATTTCCTGGAGTCTAGTTATCGCAGCACGGACCCAATTTTGCACGGTGGAGCCATTTTTTGAACTCGATACAGTATTGATAATAATTGTGAACACAGTTTACTGGGATGAGGATGGACTGTACATGTTACTGTAAGGAGAACGTAGAGTCGATTCTGGACGCGGGTCTCGATTATTGCAATTGAAATCGGAGGGGCGTGCCGTGAGTCAAATATAATAAGTATAGTAGCCGACTTTTGTTCAGAGTCCGGACACTTTTTTGAATGATAATTAATTCGCTTTTCAAAGGAGCAAATCGAATTAGATACCTAGAAGCGAGAAGACAGAAACCAACGGATATGTGGTTACTATAATCCCTTTTTGTGAGTGCGCTCTGATTATATGCAATGTATAATCGCGAGCGCGAGCTCGTCTTCTTTGCGCTGACCCAAATTTCATCCTATCGGACGAGGCATTAAGCTTAGGACTGTGTTGAAGACGAAAACAATGCACAGAATGTGAACATTGTAAAAACATGAAAGCACATTTGGGGTTATTTAAGAAGCTCATTTTTGCGACATATATTTACAGCATTGCCAGTGGGGAGCTGGAGTTGAACTACGGCCACGGGAATGATCTCTTCATACTGTACTGTACTTTAGTAAATTTCCACCATTGTGGCAACACGTCAACATGAACGCGCTCTGTTCTTCATAAATCGAATAGATACAAAAGATCAGCATGGCCTTGGCATGGCCCGGCCTCGCAGCCGGACAATTCCTTCGGGCACTGGTAGACCCTGATGAGCATCAATTTTCCAGTCAATATTGTTTCTACCATACCACCCCAGCTCAAAGATGAACCGCTCGACGGAATGAGTTTTCGAGTTCATGGCTAGAATTGCGCGTCGCGTCACGGCCACGTGATGTGACTGTCGCGCCCGCGTCCTCTTCCTTTCAGCGTTCTTCTCGAATTCGGTGGTCATCCCGTCGCTCGGTGCACTCTGCCTAAGAATATATGTAGGCCTTACCGACGCGGTCACTTCAACACCCCAGATTGAATGGATAGGTGCTTGAAGTTCCCGAGCGGCTGACGACTGAGACATTCACTTTACATCCGCGCGGCTAATGCGGGTCTGTCAGCCACAGGGGCCCCTCACTGAATCTTGCTTCGTACCTCCATCTACACACACCCTCGTTCTATCGCTCTACCCACCCTTCATTCATACACAGCACGATGGCTCCCGCCTCCGCCTCCGCCGCTGCCTCCGCGTCTTCCATCGCTGCATACATCTCTGGATTGCCTCTCGTTGGAGATGCAGGCGCCGCCGCCCACCCGGCTCCAACCGCGTCGCCCACCTTCGCCTACTTTGAGACCACAGCTGGCCCGACCTCCAACGTCAACTGGTACCACCAGCTGCTTCCAGTGTTCCTCATCCTCGGTGGCTTAGCCCTCGCTATCTTCCTCATCAACCTAGGTAGCAACATCCTCCGAGCGCGCAAGAAGAGCCGGAATTCCGTTCCCGATGTCGAGGTGTGTTTCTCTCTTGGCCTAAATATTTCAGTATCTGACACGGAGACCGTCTAGGTCGCGGAAACCGAAGCGTCCTTCCGCCCTCCAGTGATCTCTTTGCCTCCCCTTTCGCAAACACGCTACGACCCGCGGCCGCGGCTGGTGCACGAGCCTCACCTGGCTCTCGACGCGCGATATATGGGCTACGTTAGCACGGGAAAGCTCTGCAAGGGCTACCGCAAGGGCTTCTTCTGAAACGGCTGGTTGCATCCCACTCGCAGCGCCTCCACTGTGACGGAAATTTTCACCTGGTCAACGATAACGGCATTCGGCAACTCGTACTGGTCTTCAGTTATTCCCCACCCACATCACCCATCCTCGCTGGATTGATCACCCAGCTTGGCCCATCCCACATACCCCCTCCTTTCGTCCGCTGCTCGTATCCGCTTCCTTGCTGCATGGTACCTCAAACCGAAGACAAAATTCTCAAAACCCAAAAACAGCAGATAATACCAAAATCCATCAACGGCTCCGTCTCTTTCCTTGATACTCGCTCGCCTGTTTTCGTTTTTCTTGCCCCGTCCTCACGAAACCCAGCAAAACCCCCAAAACAACAGAAAACTCAACCCATATCTGACAGGCGGAGTAATGCGGAGCGCGGGCGACCAAAGCTGTGTGCCTATTTCTAGAAAACCCATAGATAAATCGTCGCTCGCGGGTGGTGGTTCTTTTTCTCTTAGTTGTTTGTTCTTTTTTGTTGGCTCGGATTGTCTCTTCGCTTCAGTTTCGCCTTAATTATTAGTCTGTTGAATGATATACCCTCTTCTTTGTCTGCTCCTTTGGTTTGGCCACGGACGGCTACTGGGGATGGGTCGCTGGATATGAAAGATGAAAGGATTGCAGGTGGCTAGCGTCAAGTGGCTGAACCTATGTGTGACGAACATCAACATCGTCTTCCCTCGCGAAGGCGTTCGAAAAGTTCGAATTCGTCCTTTGCATCAAGCGCGCTGGAGGGTTCATCGACGTTAAGAAGCGCAACGAGATGCCGAATGTGGACTCGAAACGCACTCAATTGTTCGTAAATGTCTCCTCGGCAAGAAATTCCCAAATTGCTCGCGGCTTGTTGCGCACAGGCATCTCCTTCGTAAACTGATACTCCTCTTTTCCTTGTTCCCACAAATTGCCGCACCCCCGCACGGAGGATACACCACCGCTTGTCGAGAAGCGCATTCTGTGGGCTCGCATGGAAGGACCGCGATTTAGTGTTAGCCAACTGAATGGTTAGTCGATTCGGGAATCCGCGCCTGGCTTATTGAATATCATCGAGACCCCTTCCTTTATGATAGAAAGTGCCGTGGGGACTTGGTGTTAGTTCTCTGATTCCTGTAGCATCCGAGTTACATACTCAGGAGTTGAACGTTCACGGGCTCCTCCGTCACGTCTAACGGCCGCAAACTGTCCGGACAGTGGCGGCTTCTGAGGGATGGAGGCTTACAAAATTGATTTATAGTATCTGAACACAGGTATCCTGATCATGTCCTATCCAACTGCTTTCACTTCAAACTGTCCAGGTAGGATATAAAGGATCAGAAGCCAGGCGCGCAGTTTTGGAAAGCGATGGGAGACGAGCCGCTGCGCATATAGCAGATCAGCGCGGCCTCACACGTCGAGTTGCACGGCGTGTTGAAGGGAGATTGTTTGGTCAGGAAGTCGTTGAAGATCTGTGGATAGTGGAACATCATTAGCATTCCATTTATTCCACTCGGAAATAGGCGGTGTACCGAAACTAGCGTCGAGTTCGTCTCCATAGCCTCCGTCACACGGTGCCACCACGTCGCGTTGAGGGGGTCGTTCACCCCCCATCCCGGCACGGCGGCGCCATATGTTTGACGTGTATTGTACTCCAAGCTATACGTTGGTCCAAACTCAAGTTGGGAGTCGAGCTTGGGGAATGACGAGACATCGCTCGCCCAGCTTCGAAGGGTCATTGTAAGAGGTGGTAAGACGGATGGAGACGGGCTAGGGCTCACGTGTATGCGTCCAGAATCTCGAATGTCTGCAGAGGAGACGGCAAGTTAGTGAGTGCGAGAGGAATGGATCACCCTAGTTCGCGTACGTTGGAATCTACCTCGTACATCCGGAACCCCGAATTCAAGTCGGTGAGAGGGGTAATCGACGGGCCAATCTGCGAGAAAAATCTGTCAAGTCACAGCGAAAATTCCCTTTACGACTGGAGCACTGACCCAGGATACG
Organism: Mycena galericulata; assembly: GCA_029289565.1. Lineage (NCBI taxonomy): Eukaryota > Fungi > Basidiomycota > Agaricomycetes > Agaricales > Mycenaceae > Mycena > Mycena galericulata. The sequence continues at coordinate 624,706 of JARKIA010000085.1, forward strand.
GCCTGCGCGGTCTCAGCGGACATGATTGTTCCGTTGTTCGAGTAGTAGATCTAGGCACGAAGCGGAGTGAGCATTCCTGCATGAGACTTTCGTTCATGCGACAGACTTGGAAATGATCCATGTGTGAATGTCCCCAGAAAATATCTAGTCGGATATTAAGTAAGTCTGTTGGAAGAACGGGAAATGTGTAGCTGACTGGCAATGACATGAGGCGAGAAACGGTCAACGCTATGTCGCAGGATTAGTTTCGATGCGTATTTCACGCAAGTTCACCGACATCTGATAGACTAGAGTCGTGGTTTCAGCATAATCGTTCGCAATGGGTTCAAACCATCAGGTTTGACTCACAGATATTGGTGGGGTTTTCAAGGCCATCCCCGCCTGTGAAACCGCTCAGGACGTGTCCCAGAATCCAGACTGCGTCCAAAGAAGCTCCGAGTTAATTTCAAGAAAATAATATTTTGAACACCCACCTCGGTCACCGGCGTCCTCTGCATCTTGGAGCTCATCCGTCAAGAAGCGGAGCATCCCCGAGTTGTCCGGGTTTGTCATGTTGAAGTAGTTGAACACATTCGATCTTCCCAGTCGCATAAGTATCCCACTTAACAAAAACGGCTCGCGAAAGCGCACTGGTACCAGAAATCTGTGTTGAGCGTGATAACCCGCAGGCCGTCCCCGCGCTGCACCATATATGCGCCATAGTTGGCGCGGGCGAGTTGCGCGGCGGTCTCGTCGATCCAACCCTCGAGCTCCCATAGGCCGGAAACATGGTCGTAGTTCCAGCTGAATTGATCCGTCAGGTTTCCGCCTAGCGAGTGCGGAGAGTCCTGGGCGCTACGTGATGTTAATGCAGAGCTCGGGTGCTTTGAGGACGGGAGGCCTACCTTTGCTGTGTGTCGTGATTCCCGAGCGACGCGTACACCGGACCCGAGCCGAGCGTTTTCTTGAAGAGCTCGTAGACGACGGTCTGCGGCGGGCTCAACAAAACCAAGAGAGAGAGAGAGGAATTCAACGCAGACTGGCCTCTGTGTACAGGACATAATCCCTAGAGAGCTCGTTCATTGGATCGTGCGAGACCAAGTCTCCCGTATAAATCGTGAACGCGAATCCGGTATGTTGGGTGCCGGCAAGCACAGGGATTGACTCCAGAGCGGCGAGAGCCAGAGCGTATGGTGTGTCACTTGACGAGTAGTTGAGGTATGCGGAAAGGCATTGAAGGCTTGGGAACCCACCAAAGATAGGACCCAAAGCGCGGGGCAGGCATCAGAGTTGCGTTGGGACTTGATTGCGCGAAAGCATTATCCCGACAACACAGACCTGACGTGCAATTTGCTTCTGCACCGGTCTTGAATCCTGAAATATCGTTATGTGTGCAATCTGTAAATCACAGCAAGGGGCCGACGTACGAGGGTCAATATGGAAGTCCGACAGGTGCAACACCTTGAGGCGCTCTCCGCTCGGTTTACGCGGTGCTGGGAGCGGATCCGGCTTTGGTTTTGCGAACCAACCAGTCAAGTTCAGTGGAGTTGTCGGAGGCCTTGGACACGCGCCACCCGCAAACTCGAAGCAGATCGCCTGGCCGTCGTACCCACCCACGTCCGCATTCGAGATGACCTGCGTGAGGACGTTGGCGAGTCCGAATTGCCCGAATCCGACTTCGCATGCTTCCGCAGAGCTCTCTAAACCCAGAACTTCACACAGCGCGACGGTGATGGTGGCTCCTTGGGATGGCGCGGCGAGGAATGCGAATTTTGCCGGGAGAAGCGCGGCTTGGCATGCCGCGCACGGATCTTTGATGAAGGGAGAAGACGGTGAGTTCGGAGAGGCGATGAGCTGAATCTGACGGATTGCAGCAGCGATGATAGCGTCAGCGGATGCCGGTGGTGGAAACGGTGTCGGATCCTCAGTATCGAGGAGAGGGATGGTGTCGGGACTCGTCAGATTCAGAGGGTAGACCACACCCTGTGTCGCACGTTCGTCCGCTTGTGTTACTGTAGCCGAACCAAAAAAGACTTACAGTGACGGGGTCTGAGACGACCGGCTGGATTTGTGAGCTCGTCTGCGTCGGGTTATTGTAGTACGAGGCAAAGACCGAGGTTGGGAATGCTCCTGGCGCAGTAAAATTCGATGGCCCCAGTGCTACGCTCATCGCGAACGACTCGTCAGTGGGAGCGGTGGGAGCGAAAGAAGGTCAAGAAAGCATGGATCCATCCCTTGTTATATCATCGGAGTCATTTTTTTTCCCAGCTATTTTCGTCGATTGACAGATCCGCGCGTAAGGTCCAGGTATAGCAGAAACATTTCGTTTCAGGCGCTCGCGGCGCTCCTGATACGTTTAATTCATGGTGCCGTGCCGTGCCGGGCCGACGGCAAAGTTCGGTTCAGAAATCGAACCTGGACCGAACTGAACTGAACGCGAAGTTTCAGGTTCAAGGTTCAGCAGAATATTGGGTTCAGCAGAATATCGAACCTGAGACATTAGGGTCGTTCACAGTACTATCCCTCATGGGGATTCCGGACATTTAAGGAGATTTGCTGGATATCGTCTCGACCATACGTCTTGGGTAAGATCTGAGCATACCATTAGATTCCGATCCATCTTCTCCTCAGGTCTAGAATTTTACTTTGTGCAAAACGGTCCGCTGGTTCTCGAACGGCGTTGTTCTTTCCGGTGTCCTGGTTCCACATAAAATTGTCATATTTTGATTACCGGCCTCCCACTAGGCCCACTCCAGGCGGAGCATCTTTAAAACTCATGGACATGCCCTCTTGCATTCAATATTCTTCCTGTAACTTGCACTAGGTTAGGTTGACCCTTGGATGTTGAACACGAGAAATTTCTTTCTGGCTTTCAATGAACTCGTTGGTTTTGGCGGTGGGGGTATCTTTTTGTATAGCGAAGAAGCTACAAGCTACCTACTGGCATGAAATTTTTCAGGGACACTTTAATGATGTGGAACCATCCTCTTAGTATGTCCTTCGTGTAGTATGTCCTTCCAATAGCTAAGGTGATGTGGAAATGGGTTAAAAAGCAACATTTTTGAGGTGTGAGCCTGATTATTATGTCGAATGAGGCGAAGATCATGGAGTACTCCGGGAAACTTTGATTCTAAGTTGCGAAGGACATCCTGGTGTTCGGGAAAATGGGCCCTGAACCAAACTTTGCCATCTCCTTGAATTTCTTCTCGGAGGCCGTTGCTTTTCCCGGTGCGGAAACGCTTGAATGTCCCCGAAAGAGTATATAATGAATTGGCGTTACTGGTGTAGACTCGGAGCAATGGGACAAATTACTGTATAGCTTTAATAGTGTGCCGTAGTTATTTGGTGCGCTGGCTGGTGTCTTTTTTTTTTTTTCGCTCACCCTGCGGCATATCGACCGAAAATTTCACGACCGGCACCAAGTTCCCTCAATTTTTCTCAACATCAAATTCGCAGCCTTGTAGTCATGTCAAGAGAAAAAATGGAAGGATATAAAACCTACATGTACCCTAGGCTGACTTCTTCCCTTGTTCGTTACAAACTATAATCTGGATCCGGCAATCACGCGGTCGGCGGGGTTTGGATCTGTGATAAGTTACACAAGGATCTGAACGTACAGTAACTCTGACTATGGGTGTATTAACTAATTTCTGTTGGAGGTGAGACTTAGCCTTGACCATTCGGTCTTCATCCGGCCAGTAAGTTATCCACTGAAAATGAGCTATAATGTCTCAATGTGAGAGATTCTTTGACCGTTTGCAGGTATACACAGCCTAGAAATGTACGCCCTGTTCATCCCATAATAAGGTACCAAAGCATTCGGCCAGGGATAATCAAAATCCAAAAACTAAAATTCAGATATGCTTTGCAGTTTGCAACAGGTACACCTTGCTACCCCCGAGCGCGACATGCCAGTGACAGATGTGCGAAGTGAGAACAGAGTGGAATGAGGAAATCACATGGCCCTCCGATTCAATGCTGAGAGCTCGGCTGTTATCCGTTATTTCGAACTCCCAAACTTTGTGGGCCACTGCTGCCTGTATGGGACAGATCTCAACCTTGTCATTTTCATTTTGTCTACCAGACCCCCACAAGTGAGATTTCTGATATTGATTCCATGTTATATTTTATCTTTGTTCACCTTCCATTGGGTTTGATTGGTTGTACATTTCATTGAAGAGTGCAACTGTAAGACTTTCAGACCTCATGATTACTAATCAAGCATAAGCACGAGCTTTTTCCCGGCGGTGCCATGGCCCTTCATCCAAGTAACTACTCCCATCCACCGCCATTCCAAATTCGGTCGTCACTTCCTGGTGACGAGACAGTGATCATAATTTCCTGCAACAAAATTGGTTGGAGTCTCTCGCAAATTGTGATGGACATACCATTTTGATTTGCACCCCACCATTGTGGAAAGAGGTGAGAATTTCCAGAAGCACCTTGAACAGCGAAAGAGAGGATGAATACCATGACTTGGGTTCCCCCGTCGAGTCCTAAAATCAACCGGCGATGAGGGTTGTAGATATTCGTAAGAACAAAGTACGAACCAGCAGCGAGGATGTAGTTGTATTTGGCAAACCATCTGGGATACCGGGTCCGCAACCACCACTGAGAGAGGTATGCGATTATGAAGTACGACATATTGGAGGAGTTGATCCCAACGCAAAGAAAGCCAATATAATAGCTGGTGACACGTTCAGGAATTTATAGAGTCAGCAAGACGACAGCCGACGTCAAAAACAAGAAACACACCAGATGACAGGGGTGTACAGACAATCGCCGTGCAATTTCGGGAAAAGGCGGTGAACCAGCCAAAATGGAATAGGCACGAAAAGTCCGATAACATAGCTTTAACTTGTGTCACAAAGGTCAAAGACAGAAGTTAAACAAATGGCGTACGCCCATGCAACCCATTGATATCGCTGGTTAATTGCAAACAACTGGTGGCTAATCCAAGCATCAGCTTTAGATTCGAGCAGAGGCGAGCAGAGGTTACCTTAAACCACCCCAGGCAATGGCTTGTGAGTTATATTGCTGGGGCTGTTGACCACTCCCTGAGTAATAACGTATCAGCAATCGTTTCCGAGATGTTATTCACTCACAAATATTGGTTCCCTCTATGCTGAGAAGAATTTCGCGCTGGTTATCGATGATTGAGTTCATCAGCACTGTTAGTGAAGTAGCGTTGAGCAAAAGGAATGACTTGGGAAATGAGGATTTCGAACCGAAGTTTAACACAGCGCCTGTGTGCAAGAAGTCAGCCAAGCAAGAGCAAGTTTCGTTTCAGAGCCATAGGCTAACCGAATAAGGTGCCGGAGACTTGGGCTGTGAAGGCAGCTCTCGGGGGCAATTTGGTATCTTTTGAAGTCTGAATATCGAAATAGCATCTCTATGGAATGATTACACTGAGCAATTTTCAGATCTTTGAGGAGGCGTTGCGCCTGAATGACCGAATCTGTCACCGCATCAGTGCGACATATGAGAGTTGCGATGAAATACGAACTGAAACCGAAAAGGACAAAGAACATATTTGCCACGGGTTCTCCCGGATGGAGGAATCCGCCGATCATCTGTAAATCGTCAGACGTTGATTGGATACGTATATATACTGGATAACCTGCACACAAGGCTGGATGCCAAATTGATACCCGGTGATGGCGTATAGAGATCCCACTGAACGTCTGGGGCGTTGAATTAACACCAAATGATAGAAAGTGCTTACAGAAGACGATAGAAATAGCTGCAAGAATAAGGGATATGAAGAATCCCCACCTTGCAAGTAAATTCAACGATTATGTGGGGTGGATTGTCAGATTCTTACGCACCATGGCAGGGTCGAGTCGGCCTTGTAAATGATGACGAGAGATATAATGGTGGAAATAATCAACGTCAAGAAGTACCTGTCCGCATAATCATATAAGTGTGGAATAAATAGAAGGAGGTATTTTACCAGCTGTTGGGAGCGTCTGGATACTGCGCAGCGGACATAACATTAATATCATGCGAAATAAGACTGCGTATGATATGCGAACCTTCAGCATTTCACGGTAGTGTGGATCTATATCGCTGTCGTTGGGAACCTCTCGGATGCCGTCATCTTGCCAGAACTTCCAACTGACGTTAGCCCAAGACTCTTTCAGCGCTGAGGGGGCCATCCAACTCCACGTGGCTCTTAGATCGTTCCTATTCCACAGTAACAGATGGGTGAATGTCGCGGCCATACCCTCCATGAGTCCGGTGAAAATTATGCCATCAGAACAAAGGCAAGACCTACCAGGTTCGTGGTGAGGAGCATGACCACCCAAGTGGATGCGTAAAATGGCTTGCAGGGAAGTAGGATACCTTCAAAGATACACGAAATCGAACAACGTACGAGGCCCTGCTCTTCCAGTAATGTAGGATCCACTTCGAAGTCGGCATTTAGAATGAGGAGCTGGTCGTACTGGCTGCCGTTTGCGTAGAACAATTGCTGAGAAAGCTACATAGGGCCTAAGTGTAAAATCGTAGGAAGAAGCGAACATGTAAATTACAAAAGGGAAACTCTGCGCGTTCCAGATGTTCCCGTACCACACGGCACAAAAAACCACTCTGGAGACTCCGGCGTCAACAATGATCCAGATGACTCCAAATAGCACGTACATGCTGAGTATGTACCCAACAAAGCTCGAAAATTGGGCCTTGAGAGGAATAGTCATCGGATTGAAAGCTGGATATGACAATGAGATTTACAACCATATGTACAATCGAACTGCTTGCCTCCTAAACCTTGATGAGTAAGTGGTACGGTTTCGTGGTTCGACCAGCATACCAGATATGTATTGCCAATCAAAGCATATTGACAGTACGCCTAGCCCCTCATTTCCGTTGCTGCCACCAAAGATTCGAGTGAAATTGGCTGAATGAGGGTTTGCAAGGCAGAAGACGGAAAATCCTGTCAGAAGCGGGAACATCCACTCGGGGAGAATTTCCCAGAAAAAGATACTGGACGTTCATCATCAATACGGTTCTCCAAATCAAAGAATCGACGTACCCCGTGAACGCGATCCAAAAGAGGCGGAGCTTTTTACCAGCACCCGCAGTATCCTTATATAATGCATCAAACATCGAAACCAGAGGCAGAACCACTGGATATAACATCTTGGAAGGGTACAACAGGGCATCTACACATGATTAGATTGATAGTGTTCAGGTGGAATGGATACAACGTACGTCTGAAAAGCCCCCCAATTCCATACCCAACTAACTGACTATTTTTGGATGAACTTCGTGTTTCAACCATCGATGGTGCGTTTTGCGCACCTTGCAAAGAGGAGAAAGATGGAAGAACCGGGGTTGGGAGTGATATTGTAGTAAAGACGTTGAACAGCCAGAACTTCGGTCGCAAGGGCAGAGTTTGCCGCAGCGCTGGCCATGATCACGATGAACGCATGTTCTTTCTTGTTGAAGGGATGCTGCGGGAAATTCTCAGAATGAGACGACACTTAAAATCGAATTTGCTTGCCGGATTGAGATACCGGAAGACGCCCGAGCTGGGAATGATGCTCTCCAACCCTTTTCCGAGGACGAAAGCGATTACGGCCAAGAACATAGTCGATACCAGCACCGTTTCCTAGAACACTGGTCTTCATAAACTAAGAGAGGGATTGAGACAAAGACATGCCGGTTTGAAGTAGTATATTTCGGCTTGAGACATCATGAACAGCTGCAGCGACCTATGAGAAGAAGTGTGGTACCTAACACTCCGCCAAATGCCGACAGGCCTAAGCCGAGCACGATGACACGACACGTCCACGGATTCAACGTTTCATCGTCGGCCACGGTGATAATGTGGGTGGAAATGTCTCGTTCGTCCTCAAGCACCGTGAACTCCTCGTCGGCAGGCCCATGAGCCTTGAGATCGGTCTTCTCATCGAGGGGACTCGGAGGCGAATTCTTGTCGGACAACTCGTCGCTGATTCTTGGTTCCGCCATCATGTGAACTGAGGTGAGGGCAGTAGGAACGCTCCTTTTACATTTATATAGCTATGATGTTGCCTGGAGTGGTCATAAGACTGGTTATCGGTAAAGACGCCATTACATGACACTGGGGGCAAGCACACACATTTATAGTTCGCAGGTTGCAGGTACACCACTGATAAGAATTTTTAGTGTCACTTGAGCTTCCGGCGCCCAATTTTAGTACAAGTACAGTGTCAACTGCCCATTCTACCAATCACAGGCTATCAAGCTTACCCGAATGGAAATTAGTATCCAATAGCTTGACCTTAGAGCTTAATTTTTTTTCTTCCACAGTGCGTGCATTTCTATCGCCGCTCTAGATGCTCCTGAGTGTGGTGGGATCGATTTGTTTATCATTAGAGCGCCATGGCTGATTCGAACTCATAGCATCGTGGCGATGGTGAGGTTTTGAAAGCCATTCTGAAATTAGTACGCGAAGCACCTGGAGAATTAAGCACCGAGATAACGGGTGACAACTTGAATAGAGAGCTTGCGCAAATTCAGAAGAGCCATTGAATGGCTTTCGATTTTGATTGACGTCCAGGACTTTGTAGTAGAGGCCTCACTTTGTCACAATATCAGGTCCTGGGACTGCCGGAAGTGTCTGGCTAGTTCATCGGAGATTAGCCCTTTTGATAAGCCATTGAATGGCTTTTGCGCAACCTGGTTAATGAATACACCAATTTTGCACTATTCTTGGAAAGCACCTTGTTTTTGACCCGCTTCCTGGTACTGATCTTTCGGCCTTGCAAGAAATTATTTCAGTGGAGGCCATCACGTATGTCTCGACGAGATAAAATCGAAGCCTGCCACAAAACATGTGTTGTGGGCCTCGTGGCCGTCAACGAACGAAACCTCCACCCATTCAGAGCCGCAGCGACGTGGAATTCAACCAGTTAGGCCCTCTATGTCCCTGTAACTGACCAAAGTCTCCGATTTCCGATGACAACAGAAGTTCTCATCCGCCCCGCTGATGTTTCGGAGAGTTGCAACGTTTCGAGGTCCCAGCATGCCAACTATAACCAAGACTATAACTTACAGCAGCCCCCGATGGGTCCAATGCGACGCGGTGCTGTATCGCCCCATGTCGTCGCCTTCTCGATATCCACGCCACAGTCATGGGTTGAGAATACCGCTTAAAGTCCCTGCTTTCGTGCCGTTCATCCGCTGCACTCATATTTGAACAGTACAAGCGGTTGCTGGGAAACATCGGTGTGAGATGAGCGCTTCAGATTTTCAAGTGGTGGCGACGAGTGGCAGTGTGAAAGACTAGTGGCCCATTGCCAGCGATCAGGAAACATCGAAATGGCATTAGGCGAAGAATCCGAGTCGTGGGAAGACGGTGGAAACAAAGGCCAGAATCCGATTTGGAATGGGTGGTGGAAGAGTGCTTCCGAACATTTGGGGGGCGTTTCTAAAGATCACTTGATGAAGGTACGTGTAAAGGGTCTGAGGTGGTGGTCAAAATAGGAAAGATAACGAAACTGTAGCGGAGATTGAACTGTGACAGCGGAGATTGAAAAGGCTTCTGCAGACAGAAGTAATTTCATAAATAGGGTGATCCTGGCCTACCACACCGATCGTATGTCGCCCTCCCACATGAAGGACAGATGTGTTGCCTTTGGTATTTACGAGGCGCCCAGCCAGCTCTCGAAGCAGGAGTTCGACGCAAGGATGCTTGGGCTCGCTGATGATCTCATCAAGCTCCCTTCCATCCAAAAACATGTCCGGAAATTCGATCTAGTGCGTCCTAGCGTTTTCTCCCTCATTCACTCCCAGCTTCAATCGTGAAGCACAGATGTTGCCAACCAGTCTCCTGGATGAGTACTTCAAGTCCGCCGGAATCCCACCACCGACGCCCCTTATCGTCCTCAAAGCAGAGTGCGAGGTATGCCGCTGCCCCCCACCCCCCACCCCTCTCTTCCTCCTGCCTTATACCATCCCTCCTGTGCGTCAGAGCCCAGATCACATGGCCAAGGTACATATGATCTAATTCCTCGCGGTGCTCTCATCCAAGTATTTACAGGTTTTCTGCGACGCGGAATTTCAGAGGGTGTTTGAGGGCGGCGCGGAACTCGACCTGCCGAAGGGGAACTGGTTTGCCGCAGATGTTGCAACACGGTTTGGCTCGGAGGTGTCTTCCCCCAAAGATCGTATCCATGGGGTCATGATTGCCAAAGTCCCGCGCCATCTCGCGATAGAACAGTTCCGGGAGAAGGTGCAAGCATCCCATGATAAATACTTTGCTCTGCCTTTCGCCCAGCAAGCTTTCCTACAACACTGCGTGGTGAGCCCGCTATGTAGTCCACATTAGTCGCAATTTTCACCTGGGAACGTGTTCCACAGGCGTCGCCAAATGACACCGTCAACGCGCACATACAGACGGCCGGTTTAACGGTGGCTGAGCCCACCTTCGTCGTTTACTTTGAGGTCGAGGTACGGATGCTATTGTTATCGATCTTGTGTGCCCTTCTATAGGTTAATAATATAATTTTCCTTAGAGCGTGCAGCGCATAATGGAGGTATTGACTATATATTCTCTGCTTTGCTCAAGGCACTCAGACTATGTGTAGCTTGCGGCGAATGCAGAAAGCGCCAAGTTCACCGAGGCAGAGAAGAAGGGAATCGTGTCCCAGGTTGACAGTTGTGGGTTCTCTGCAGATATCTTCACCAAGATTGACAGGTCTTGAGGAGGGCTTGTTTTTTTGGTTGGATCAAGTGCAGAAACCGGTAACACTTTGTACATGTAAATACATCCACTGCGACATGGACTGCGTGCCAAACAGATGCTATCGGGCTATTCTATCCACTCATTAACCAGTAAGATCTGGAAGAACGTGATCGGTGGTCCTAATGGAAGCGGCTGGGGAAGCAAATTATGAGGCAATGAACTGTTTGAAATAAGGGTGGGAGCTTCCCCGACTGGAGGAAATCTCGAGAAGGAGGGATCCAGTCCTCTACTCCTCGCTCTTCACGCATCTTCTTAAGATAACTGGATGAAGAAGCGCACGAGTCATATGAAGATCAAGCTGAGCAAAGCCTCGTTCGATGTTTCGGAGTCGGATTCGTCCAAGCACGCAGACGGCCGAGACTAGTTTTCTAGTTTTCTCGAAGGACGGACGGCCTCGGATCGCATGGTCCGGAAAGAAATACAACTGCGATGAAGGCACTGCTTCTTAGTCTCTCTTGACAGACACTTTATTGTACCTAGCTCGTAACTGCTTCTGTTCGAATCAAAGTTCGTTGAGAAATTGAACATTCCGCACCCTGCTCCGCACCAGTCGGAAGTTTAGTCCGAAAGTGTCCGACTCAGTCCGAAAAATATACAGCCCTACGGCAGGTCGATCTTTCTCCAGGTCCTTCCTCCATCTTTCTGGGGGTTCCAACCGATCCATCACCCATGCCGGATTCTACGTCCAGCCACCTCAGACTCTGCCAAATCTTCCGATGCCATGAATCCTTACAAGACCTTATAGGGCCTGGCGCGACCTCCAAAGGTCTACTAACTTCCTATGACATGGCTGCACCAAAATTATATGCACACCTATTTACAGCATCTATCTGCCTTCTGGGATTATCGGAGGACTCTCATATCAGGGACACTATTCATTTTCCACCTCTAACACCACTCTGGAGTGGCTGGCCATTGTCTGGTTTCCATAGGGGCTTTCAAAGCTCAGATTTTGAGTTCATTTTGAGTTCATTTCAATCTCATTTCATCCCATCCTGGATCCCCGAACTGAACCTCGGCAAGAGCCCAGGTGTCCGAGTAGTAGGTAACGCGCCAAATTTGGATTGCCAACCTGTATCTGATCCTCTTGCGGTCGAGGTGCCTCCAAATCTCATAGGATGACACCCCTCAATGGGTAGTATGATATCCATGAAGCAGACCCTGAGGCATTGATGCGCACTGGTGCGCATCATCTGTTCCCGGAATATCGACCACCGATTATTTCCCGGAAAATTGCCGACGTCACGGACTTCACAGCCACGATCGACGGCGAACGAAACCGATCAGTTTCCAAATCGGGCGATGTATTCCCAGAAAACTCGCTTCAGTTCCCCAGCACACAGGTTGATAAGGACCCCCGACAATCACCCCAGATGCCTGTCCAAAAAAACCCGGATTTTTTGGTTTCTTATCCGCACCCCTAATCGGGAAAATTTTATCCGAATTCGACCCTGGCCTCCAAACGGTTGGAATTTTATCCGAATTTTAGGACAGGCATCCAAAAAATTGCCAAAAATCACCAAAAAATCAATTTTTGCTCCCCTTCTGTTACAAAGTACTCAGACACTCAGGCAAGTCCTCGTCCTCGTTCTCGGAGTCAAATTTCGCGGTGGCCGCCTTTTGTTTGCCTTTAATGGGTGCGCCCGCATCAAGGGATTTGATTGCTACCACAAAATCTCCCAACCGTTCAATCAGTTTTTTGAAAAGGGCATCATCGGCAGTGGATACATGCATATACATACGAGGCTAGAATCAACAAAAAAGTTCAATTCTCTCGCTTTGATGAATGTGTTGCCGGGCGGAGTCCAGACTCGGCCATCCGCCGGCCTCGGCCAACGATTTTTTATCCGAATTTGACCTGGCCTGGTCTGGACCCGGTATGTTTTATCCGAATTTTGGGACTGGGATCGGTGCTCAAAGTTAAGTTTTTTATCCGAATCCGGCCTGGCATTTCGCAAAATTTGGGCATTTTTTATCCGAATTCAATTTTCGGCCGGACAGGCGTCTGGGGTGATTGTCGGGGGTCCTGGTTGATATGACCCAGATTCCGGGGGAAAGTGACCCGGGTTTGGTCAAGGTAACCCGTTGAACAGGTGAAAGTTGCATGGTACAAACGGGTTACAATCGGGTGGATTTGACTATTTTTCTTTTGCTTTTCCCCCAGTCTCCGGGGCACGTTTTACATGATTTTTCTACCCAGTTTGTCGGGTCATCCCAACAACCCGAATACCTGGTTAACTTCGGGTTACCTTCATTCGCTTCAAAGATCATTCTCACTCATATACAGTATCACACAATAAAAATGATATTTGAAACAATATATTCATTGTATACTACAACAGATAGAATACTCCCGCTTGTACTTCGTGGGCGAGGGCGTCGTCGAGATGGCGGCGCGCTCGCGGGCGGGCATCGCTCACCATCAGCGTGCTCTCGCCCACCGAGCCATGTGCGAGGACCACGCTGCACCGCAAGACGTGAAGTGCCGCGCAGGGCGGGGATCGGGGCAGCAGCGCGTGCCCACACGCACATCGCGAGGCGCGGTGGCATCACGCTGAGTGTGTACGGCCACTCGTCGCAATCCCCGCAGCCGTGCCAGTGAGGCCGTAGCCTCGACTTCTCAAAATCTTGGTTAGAGATGGTTTGCGAGTGGAAAAATGAAACGGACGCACGGATAGGAAGACACCCGACGGTGGCAACAAGAAGTTGACTCGTCGCTTAGGTGTTACGTAGTTCGCGTGTCGTGTATCCAGGATAAGCTAGGAGGAAGATTAGCTCGAGACGATGAGGTAGTTGGTGATATACACACCTGCCCTTCCACAGTATCACGTCACAGACCTGAAAAGGAGCGGAAATGGTGAGTATAAGTCTCGTTCGAGGCGAGATCGGACAGCTGGTGCCGGATGTCGCCAAGCTCAAGTTCACCAAGGCGAGAGGAAGAGCAACCAGCCACAGAGCGACAACGGCCAACCACAGGGAGGAAACAGCTAGCTCATACATGAGACAGTAGACCCAGGACAAGTATCAGAGGCACAGGAAGACCCAGAGGAAGACTCAGAGGGGCTGAGGACACGGAGATGGTGGTGGTGTAGCAGAAAGAGACGAACATCCATCAGCATCATTCGATCCCGATTGGTTGATCAAAATGTCCACGTGCGTCGGAGTCTGAACGACTTGTGCAGTTCTGACAGAGTTCTGAACACTGATTCTGAACGGTTTCCAACTGTCCGGGATTCACCCTCCATTATAACGACAGTGAAGGAAAAGTTCCTTGTATTGACGGTGAGACGGGGGCTCTCGAAGTACGGCAGGAAATAATAATGCTATCAAGCCGCTAAATGCAAATGGACAAATGAACTATCCACTATACACTAACAACCAAATCACACTACAACCAATCACTCCTCTTGTGTTGAGAGCTTTGAGTCGGGTAGTTCGGGGTTTGAATCAACGGTTTGTTGACCCTATAGCTAGTCTGTACTCGTAGGGGTACTTGCTAAGATCGCTACTCAATTAAGGTGTCTTATTTGAGTAAGGTTCTTGGATATTGTCTGGGTAGTTCTGGTCTTATTTCAAGACTAAATGCGGTACAATGTACGATGTTTATAGAGTTTAATGACACAAGGTCGGGTTTGGGTGTCTAATAGACGGGTTTGTGGTTATACACCAAGGTTTTTGGATGGCTTTCGGCCTTAAAGAGCTTTCGGCTCAGTACAGATGTTCGGCTTTCGGCCTTAAGAGAGCTTTCGACTCAATATGATTCAACGAGACTGGTTCTGACGGCTTTCGGCCTTAAAAGAGCTTTCGGCTCAGTACTGATGTCGGCTTTCGGCCTTATTCAAAGGGTTTTCGACCCAGTTCTCGAGGTTTCTTATATTTTTAAGGTCTGATCCAAATCCAAATCTATTTCTGGTGCTAGGTGTCTGTGGGCTAGGCCCGAGCTAATCAAATCTAGTGGAACAAACAAGGACAACCAACTCTGGTGCCTGCCTCCAAGGGATATGCGCTCCCGTTCCTGCCCTTTCTGCCCCTTATTTATACTACTCTCAACCTGCTTACACTACTTGATTTACGCTACTTGCTCTCTAATATGACTCGTACGGCCTCCTGTCTCCGTCGGCGTCCCTCGTTCTTGATTGGCCAGTAAAGGCGTGCTCTGACAGCTGCACACGGTCGTTGGTTTGATCCATCAAGGAGCTCTTCTTGGCAACTGATGCCTTGCTCAAGTAAGGTCTTCTTCGTCTGTGGCTCTATGTCCCGAGCCCGGAAGGGTCTTCTTCGTCTAGCCTGCCATCGTAGCTTTAATACGGTACCCCATAGTCATAGGTTAGCTCAACCCGTCTATCCATGGTTCGATTAGGAACCTAGGATGCCTTATCCGATTTAAGGATTATCGCGATCTCTATAGTGATGCTGGTTGCCTAGGTCCGGAATTGCCGGTTCTATTCTTGGATGCTATCCGTCTTGGCAGTATCTGCCTTCTCCCAATAGCCATTCCCATCATGTGGCCTGAACGCGCTAGTCCTTTGTGTCAAACATGGACAATCTTAGTCTAGTCAATCTTCTATGAAGGACTTGGTTCCGCCACTGTGCAAATATGATAGTTTCCTTCCCATCTCCTTGGTAAGCGTCCCAGCAAGCAGCCTTAGGCTTTATATAACCTAGTTTCTCTGCCACGATAGTCTAGTTCCTTACTCGAGTA